>CM019180.2:30807113-31364807 GCA_009739505.2 Apolygus lucorum
GCAAAACTCCGGCAGGGTTACCACCGTTGAGGGTTTTAGGGTTTTGAGCGAACAAGACAAGTTTTGGTTTTAGAATGGATGACCAGTGATTCGCACGCCGGGCTTTTATACTCTGGGAAGCGGTCGTCCGGAGTGTGTCCGTCCAAGGGAGAGGGACACTTCGCTTTGTTGTGACCGTTGCCCAGAGTATGTCCCGTTAGGAACGTCGGCCTCCAACCGTTTATTGGAAAATATAACGAATATGAGGAGTTCACGACATACCTCCCCCAAGATTTTGCAATAATAGGTTGATAATGATATAAGCAAAAACAGCGCACGCTGAAGGCGTATCCGTAGTACAATAAACTTGCAGCTGGAGGCGGTGATGCGGCGTCTGGTCCCGGGGCGGCGGCGTAGACGGTGTAGACGGCGTGGCGACGGGCGAGCCGGAGAGCGCGCGTGAGTGGACCCTTCCCGTACGCGGCAACCTGGCCGTGAAGGGGGGGGCCGCCACCGCTGGTAGAGGTATTCCCTCTGGGAGATACCGTTGAGTTGCATAAAAATGGGAATGGGAGATGGAATCCGATAAGAGTAATTTGGCTTTCAATTTGGCTCGAGACTTACGTCCCCTACGACGTCTCTTACCGGACCCATTAGAAGGAAAGGAAGTTGGATGGGTTTTTTAAATGTCATCCACCACAGAATTAATCGTCTGTGGGGAGATGAGATCGCATGAATATTATGCACCACAGACTAATCGTCTGTGGGCGTTGAACCATCGTATGATGAAGGCGCTTGATTGGTGGCTCTTTCTTCTGTTCCTGTTACTGGTGTGAACACGTTTTGTTCTGTTTTTGTTGCTTCTTCGAGTCCCTTTTTGAACTGCGGGACGTAGGGGATGAGGTTTTGATTTCTTGGCGTGTAGAAATCAATGATATTTGCGCACGCTTTTTGCGAGGAGGGAGCCCGTAATTGCTTAGGGTTCCATTCGATGCGAGCGATGGTGTCTCTTAGAGGAGAGAGAGATGGTTTTCGGTCCAGAATATCTCCCGAAGTTCTTGAGAGTGAATAGTAGCTCCATGGTGAACAGTTCGACGTCGAATGAGGTTTGAGTGCCGTACTGTTTACCCTTGTCCCCCACCCTTATTTAAAGGGAAGGGCATGGTTTGCATCTATCCAAAGAGACCGCGGTCGGTGACCCGTCAATGTTGAGGGTAACTGTCTTGTCCGCGCGGCTTATGACCTGGAACGGGCCCGAATATAATGGGCGAAGAGATTTGTGAATTCCCGGCTCTTTGATGTACATACTTGTTGCCGTGTAGTACCTGGTGGGAAACGCCCAATCTTGTTGTTCCTCTTTAAGGGGTTCCTTTATTTCGGACGGTTTCGGATGGAACATATCCGCGGGAAGTCGGAGGGCCGTTTTGAAGGTTCGCTGAGCGCAACTATACCCGTCGTCGGCTCGGATAGCTGATCTGAGTCCGAGTAAGATGAGGGGAAGTTGTTTGGTCCATGATGCTGTAGCGGCAGAGGTACTAATGGCCATTTTTAAGGAATGATGCCATCTCTCAATTTTCCCATTACTTGCAGGGTGGTAGCCTGTGGTGCGAATTCTTGTAATTCCCATTTTTCTTTAGGAATTCGTGAAAAGTGGCACTTTCAAATTGTCTGCCTTGATCAGTAGTAAGTACTCTAGGGCATCCATATCTTGAGATCCAGTGTTTCATGATGTTGTCTATCACTGTCTCTGTAGTGATAGAAGTTATAGGTATGGCTCTGGCCAACTTGTTGCCCTATCTATCATTGTAAGTAAGTACCTACGTCCTTCTGATATAGGTAGAGGCCCTACGAGATCAATATGTAAAATGCTCAAATTGAAGACTGTCCTCAAATTCTTGTGGTGGTGGGTGAGGATGCCTTGAATTTTTATAAATTGCACAATTTGCGCAATTTTGCACCCACTGACGAATGTGTGTATTCATTCGGGTCCAAAGAATTTGGTGCGAATTAGTTCGCGTGAGGCTCGTATTCCTGGGTGGTTGAGAGAGTGGTAATGTTTGAAAATTTGTTCACGTAGCGGAGGTGGTACGTATGGACGTGGTGGGTCGCTTGAATTGTCGCACCAGACTGTAGCAGATGTGCCCGGGATAGTTATTTTGTGCAATTTGCCAGCTTCTATCAGATTGTGAAGTTCTTTGTCATTTTGAGGGTGTTGTTTCTCTTCTAATTCTTTGGTGTCGGGAAGGCTTCCAAAGTGCTTATTTGATGTGAAGCTGGTCGGGAGAGTGCGTCTGCTATGATGTTTTCCTCTCCGGGCGTATATCTGATGTCGGTGGTAAATTGTGAAATAAATTCCATCTGCTGAGGCGGTGGTGATGCAGATTTCCGGTTTTGATGAAGGGAGGTGGTCAGGGGTTTATGGTCCGTGTTGACGTAGAAGTTTCTCCCTTCTAGGAAATCGCGGAAATGCTTGATTGATTCGTATACCGCTAAGAGCTCCCGGTCAAACGTAGAGTAGTTTTTCTGGGCTGGCCGTTAATGTTCTTGAAAAAAATCCGAGAGGTTGTGTTTCTTCCATCGATGTCTTGTTGTAATACTCCCGCCTATTCCTTCGTCGGAGGCGTCCGTTGTAAGGAAGAGTTGGGCCGTAGGTGCCGGATGGGCCAATAGTGCGGCTTCTTGGAGATCCAATTTGCATTGGTCGAAGGATTTTTGCATTTCGGCAGTCCAATTTAGTGGGCGTTTGTCCTTCTTCTTGGGAGGTTGTGGAATTGCTGCGCATTAGCGTTTTCTGATGTTGTTGCTGCTCGAGGAATATGGCGCCTTTAAAAGTTTACCATTCCTAAAAAATCTTCTGAGGTCGGCAACATTTTTCGGTGTCGGAAATGTTGTGAGGGAATGAACTTTGGCGGGTACAGGTGTGATTCCTTGAGCTGTGACGAGGTGTCCGAGGCATGTGACTTCTTTACTAGCGAGTTTGCATTTTTCTTTATTTATGGTTGTGAGGCCTTCGGATTTGAAAATTTGGAGGACTTTTTTGACGTGTGCGAGATGTTCTTCCACCGTTTTTGAGGCTATCAGAATGTCGTCTAAAAAACAGAATACGAACGGTAGTCCTCGGAGTATCGTATCCATGTATCGTTGCCACGTCTGAGCTGCGTTTCGAAGTCCAAAATTCATTTTAACGTATTCGAACAAGCCAAATGGAGTTATTATGGCTGTTTTTTTGAATATCGTCCGGATGCACGTTGATATGATGAAATGCTCTAGAGATGTCTAGAGTGGTGAATATAGTGCAGCCGTGCAAATGCGAGGAGAAATCTCGTACATGAGGGACGTTGTATGAGTCCGGTTTAGAGATTGAATTTAGGAGTCTGTAGTCTCCGCATGCTCGAATCGAACCGTTTGGTTTCGGAACGATGTGAAGAGGAGATGACCACGGCGAGTCCGAGGGACGTATGATTCCTTGTTGCAGTAAGTCTTGAAAATGTTTTTTCGCTTGAGCGAGGTGATCGGGGTGAAGCCTTCTGCTCTTAGATCTTACTGGTGGTCCTTTTGTCTCTATGTGGTGTTTAATGGAGGATAGGTGCGAAGATTTTCGAGGCGTAGGCTTGTAGTCCCGGAGCAGTTGAGTAAATTCGGGCGGAGTAGAGTCGAGTGAAATGCCTGTGTGTACAGGTGAGACGTATCCGCGAATAGGTACTGCTGAGGCCGGGTTGTACAGCTTTCTATTTCGGAGGTCGACGTGTAATCCGAAATGTGAGAGAAAATCTGCACCGATGATCGGGCGGCGAACGTCCGCGACGACGAAGGTCCATTCGTATTTGTTGTTGTCCAGGAATACTGAGGTCGTAAAACGGCCGAAATTTGTAATTGGCGTGCCGTTGGCTGCGTAAAGGAGTACGTTGTCCTCTTTGCGTCGTCGTTTAACGAGAGAGTTTGGGAGGATGGAGATACTCGCTCCTGTATCTATAAGGAACGGTAGATTCGACCTTTTGCAGCGTACGAAGAGTCGGTTGTTGATTTCCTGTGTTGAGTGCCCCGCCGGAGTATTGTTACCCGGCGGGGTGGTTAGTTTTCCGTCCACGAGACCGTTTTGAATTTGCACGGAGGTGTGCATTTTTTCGCTCTTTTGCCGTATCGGAAGTGGTACCAGCATAAGGTTTTTCTGCTCGGCGATGGTGAAGGTGAGCGCGATCTGAATTTCGATCTGGGTGGAGTAGATGCTCTCGTCTGTCGCCAATTTGGTTTTGGGCGAATTTCGTCAACTGCCTCCTTCTTCGAGTCGATCTGGTGGATGTTGGCTGATCCTCGAAGTTCGTGTATCGAATCAGCGATCTGCGCCAGGTAGTCTGCGTCACTTTGAAGCCATGGTGCCAGCGAAGTTTGCGTTTCGATCGGTAGCGCTCGTAACCAAAATGTTTTCGTTATTTCGTTGGGTAAAATGTCGCCCATTTGGTGGCGAATTTTACGCAGTAAATGTGAAGGGCGAAGGTCTCCGAGTTGTTGCGGGTCCATGACTGCAGTGATTCTAGCGTGGCGAGATGGTTCGAAAATTTCTATCAGTCTTCGTTTCAGATCGTCGTAGGGGGCGTCGAGGAGGCGGTTGGCGAGGTCGGCTGTCTGGAGGGCGGCATCGTAGGGAAGAAGCGGCAGTGTCTTGGCAAATTTCGCTCGTTGAGTGGTGATCCGTGCGCCGAGGAATGCAGCATCCAGTTGAATGAACCAGAGACGGGGATCATGTCGATAAAACGGCGGTAGCGTCAGCGGGATCGAGACGGAGGTGGCTTCAGCACTGTGAGATGACGAGAGGCTGTTGAAGAGCGATGACAGCTGTTGATTATTGGTCGCTGTAGCTGTTGGAGCCGTCGTTTGCGAAGTGCTGGGTGCCGTGCTGACGTCCTGGGTTGACATGTCTTTTTCCATTCCGTTGAATTTAAAATTTAATTTTGGGAAAAAAATTTAATTTTGAAAAAATTTAAAAATTTAAATTGTTTGAATTTAGGGAAATTTGAATTTAAAATTTCTAATTTTGTTAGGATAAAACCTAGCGTCGGGTGCACCAATGTTGTGACTCGTATAATTTTGACTCCAGAATAGAATTATGAATTTCGATAGCACCGGCGTGGGGACACCGTTAGCTATATCTTTTTGAGAGGAGTTTCGGCACAGATAAAGTGATTTAATAGTCCCGGCGCGGGTGCTACCGTTGACTATGTCAGGGAGTTGCAAATTTTGCCCGGCGTCGTGAGACTAACCGATAGATCTTTTCGTGAGCCTAGCAAAACTCCGGCAGGGTTACCACCGTTGAGGGTTTTAGGGTTTTGAGCGAACAAGACAAGTTTTGGTTTTAGAATGGATGACCAGTGATTCGCACGCCGGGCTTTTATACTCTGGGAAGCGGTCGTCCGGAGTGTGTCCGTCCAAGGGAGAGGGACACTTCGCTTTGTTGTGACCGTTGCCCAGAGTATGTCCCGTTAGGAACGTCGGCCTCCAACCGTTTATTGGAAAATATAACGAATATGAGGAGTTCACGACAATAGTGAAATTATCTGGTCTTGTGGGCCCATTCCCGAACCCCGGATATTGGCATATGTATTATCCGTATAATTTTCGGTTGATCAAAATCAGCTGGAAAAGGTGGTGGTTGGTTTTATGGGATCGTTGTTCGTTTCTTTGAATGTTTCGTGTTGTACTCAGTGGTGGATCCTTAGCAACCAAGAGCCATGGTTATCATGACGGACAATTATTAGTTCAACAGTGGTTCACGTTTTCACTTGCAGCAGAGTTCGAAATCAGCTATAAAATGGCCACATACAAGGTTAAGTGTACTTAATAAATAGGATTTAAGGGTGAAAAAATAGAGTGAAGCAATGCTCCAGATGTTTTCTAGAAAATCGTATCCCTGTATACTTCAATCACTCTTGAGTTTTATAGGTTTCATAGGTAAGTTTCATGGTAAGGAAGGAACTTTGCATTTATGAGTATCCAACTTTTCAACATCCGACGGAGCTTTCTGAATAAATTTCAGATATTAGCAAGGCCAATCCATTAGTTTCACGTCGTCACATACCATGAACCTTCCCTCAGGGCAAAGGGGAATCAACTCGCGGATACAATTAGAGAAGCCCAGCTCTGGCAGCTCCCCATTAGAACCCAGCTTGGCTTCTCGCAGACACTTCCACGCCTACCGATGAACCGAGTACACATACATAGGAATCACACAGGTACCCACTCAGAACGTGAATGATGAGTCGAAGGTGAGATTGAGGGAGGCCTAACACAATGAGTCTGGAATCCCCTTCACCCAGCTGATTAGGCATTGTGCCCCACAGGAGCCTCGTCACATCCATTATACCCATTAGACCTCGTCAAGTTCCAAGATGCATAAATTTCATAGGCGTCGGCAGAGGATGTATCACGTTGATACATTTGGCAAGTAGGTATCTACTCAGCTTCCAACGGCAGTAACAAGGCGAAATAGGCTATTAAAGCTCTAGATTAGTTACTAAGGTTAGGTTCTTACTGTAAATTCAAGTTTTTTTAAATTACTCTTTCTAAAAAGTGTGTATGTAGGGACGGAACGATACCACCGATATATCGGAGTATCGATCCTTTTTTGGTATCGATACCGATATTTGTATCGATACTTTTGATGCAAAACTCAAACCGACATATTGGTATCGATACTTTTGCCTAAAATATCAGCAGTTCTGACCATCATATTTGGTCAGAACTGCACAGTGCTGTACCAAATATGAGGGTATATAACACAACTCAGTGATGAGAGGGTGTACTACCAAGTGGGTGTAGCACATAGCCCCTCATCACCGATAACATGATTAGATAGGTAATAGTAGAGGGCATAGTCAGAACTGCATAGTGCTCAACTAAATATGAGGTATGTAATAGTACAGTTATAGTTAGTTGGAGAGTATTCTACCAAGTGGGTGTAACACATAGCTTCCTAGTCATCCATAATATAGTTGGGTATGTAATGGTATTGGAGATTGTCGGAACTGAATAGTGCTGTACCAAATATGAGGTAGGTATATAGTAAAATTAGGTGATGGGAGGGTATTCTACCAAGTGGGTGTAGCACATAGCTTCCTCGTCATCCATAATGTAGTTGGGTAGGTAATAGTAGAGTAGACAGTAGATCGTCATAACTTCATAGTGCCGTACCAACTATGAGGGATATAAGGCAGTTAGTTAATGAGTATTCTATCAAGTGGCTGTAGCACATAGCTTCCTCGTCATCCATAATATAGTTGGGTAGGTAATGGTATAGGAGATCGTCAGAACTGCACAGTGCTGTACCAAATATGAGGTATACCTCATATTTTTTTTATTATATATAATACAACTCAGTGATGAGAGGGTGTACTACCAAGTGGGTGTAGCACATAGCCCCCTCATCACCGATAACATGATTAGATAGGTAATAGTCGTAGGCATTGTCAGAACTGCATAGTGCTGTACCAAATATGAGGTATATAGTACAGTTAGGTGATGAGAGGGTATTCTACCAAGTGGGTGTAGCACATAGCTTCCTCGTCATCCATAATATAGTTGGGTAGGTAGAAGAAGAGGGGGGGGGGGGTTGGGTGGTATAGAAGATAGTCAGAACTGCATAGTTCAGTACCAAATATGAGGTATATAATAAAACTCGGTAATGAGAGGGTGCACTACCAAGTGGGTGTAGCACATAGCTTCCTCGTCATCCATAATATAGTTGGGTAGGTAATGGTATAGGAGATCAGAACTGAATAGTGCAGTACCAATATATGAGGCAGGTATATAGCGCAATTAGGTGATGAGAGGGTTTTCTACCAAGTGGATGTAGCACAGAGCTCCCTCGTCAATCATGTCACGGTTGAATTGTGTTGTCAGAACTACCAAGTACCTAGCAATTATGAAAACAAAGTCTACCAGTTAGGGGATAAGAGAGTAGATTGGCAAGTAGGCAAGTGAACCAAATACCTCCTGAAACTGATCCTAAAACGGAAACTCATCTATATATATGGAAACTGATCTGGATTACAGAATGTGGTCCACTCTACGGCTTCTGGTTCACCTTACTGAAATGATTCACAGTATTACTAAAACTGTTCGAAAAACTGCGGTTAAATTAATTTCAAAGTTATATAGAGGACCACTAAAAAGTGAAAAATAAAAAATAATATAAAATGGAAAAATAATAAAATAAAAACATTTTTAACAAAAAAATGGACCGACCTCAAAAATTATGTCCGTAAACACCAAAAAGGGAAAAATAATAATCTCAGCGAATACATACTTGATGTAGTAGGTTGTTGGACATAGATATCTAGTCAACAGATGGTATGTTGGAATACCAACAATTATTTTAAGTGGGATTCACACTTATTGTCACACTCATATCATCCATCATACGATAGCAGTGACATACTACCCAATAGTTTTGGAACACTTATATCTACTCGTATTCATGTTGCACGATCCACGCATGTTGTGATACTCACCAGATCATGTGAGTAGTACTTAAAAACCACAGCGTATCCAGATAGGTAGGTAGGTACGCATTGAAGTCGCCGCCGTGCCCATCTGTAGACACAAACATCTACTAGATCTTCTACTTACCAACATATTATTCTTTTTCGCAAACATACATACCTCTCATACTACGAACATGCTCCCACACTGAGTATGAATGTAAATATCTGTTTGCTTGAGATTGGGGGAGGTTTTGAACGTTAATTAGGTAACAACGCTTCCGAAGGTATGTAGCTACATTATAATATGTCCACCAATATAATAATAAAGTCTCATATAATAATAAAGTCCCAAAATACTCGTCACAACCATTCCTAGGGAGGTTCATACTTACTATCGTACTCATATGGCAGCAAAGACGTACTAGGGACCTGATAGTTTGGGGTGCACATTTTAGGTCAATGGTAACCAGATCATCGAATAATTAATCGGTAGTTAGTTTGTGTCTACAGATGGGCACGGCGGCGACTTCAATGCGTACCTACCTACCTATCTGGATACGCTGTGGTTTTTAAGTACTACTCACATGATCTGGTGAGTATCACAACATGCGTGGATCGTGCAACATGAATACGAGTAGATATAAGTGTTCCAAAACTATTGGGCAGTATGTCACTGCTATCGTATGATGGATGATATGAGTGTGACAATAAGTGTGAATCCCACTTAAAATAATTGTTGGTATTCCAACATACCATCTGTTGACTAGATATCTATGTCCAACAACCTACTACATCAAGTATGTATTCGCTGAGATTATTATTTTTCCCTTTTTGGTGTTTACGGACATAATTTTTGAGGTCGGTCCATTTTTTTGTTAAAAATGTTTTTATTTTATTATTTTAAATATCGGTGGTATCGATACTTCGAGCCGATATTATCGAAGTATCGATATTTAATAATATCGGTTTCGAAAAGATATCGGGTATCGATACTTCCTGAGAAATATCGTATCAAAAGGAGTATCGATACTTTGGACTATCGTGCCGTCCCTATGTGTATGTAAGTATATAAGTTTGAATGTGAGTTTTTTCCCTAACCGACCCTAGAAACGATAGGACAAACCCAAAATGGTGTCGAAATTGTGAGATAGTTTGATAACTAGAGTTTTGCTTCCGAGTCTATCAAGGTTGCAGAAGCATTGTTTTCACTTTTGAAGGTTAAATAAATAATATTCTCCAAAATCGAAATTTCTCGCGTTTTACATTTTAGACCTTCCTGAACAATTTTGGTTTCGTGTCAGCCTGTGGTCTGTCGTAGAGTTCTTAGCAACGGGTAAACTACACTCAGGAAGTCATTGTCCGATTTCGATGAATATTTCAGGGATTGAGCGGGTTGGTGTTTAAATGGTCCCCTATGATGGTAGTGAAAAGTACCTACTTAGGGATTGGTGTTTTATGAATACCTAGTTACTATGGATCGGATCATGTATAAATCGGTTTATTGATACGATGAAGCTATGTGCCACACCTACTTGGCAAAGGGGTAAGCGAGGGGATCATATTCACAAAATACATATTTTTTTCCAAGCTATGAAATTCATATAAGATGATATACCCCTAGATTTTCATGAACTACTTTTTGTGCCATCATGAAACAGATCAGTGTTGCCAAGATGTGAATTTTCGCAGACAACAGACCAAAACAAACAGAATACAGTATAATGTTTCAACCTATCACAGTGGTGGTGGCTCTAAAGTCAAATGTTATGGTGCCTAAGGTTGGAGTGGGGAGGGGGGAAAACTATTTCGTACTCAAAATACTAACTAAATTACATTGAGTTACATTGTTTTATTTGCAGTGGGAAAGTATATAAAAATAAATGTTTTATCGCTTAATGGTTGGAATTGACTTCTTATTCAATGGGACTCCCGAGGAATGCATGCATTAGCCGCTCTGTCAGGTAGGTGTGGTAGATACCTTTCTTGGATATCCATAATCCGATTGTAAACATGATCCAATGCATAGTAACTAATCAAAAAACACCAATCTCTAAGTACTTCGCACTACCACCCACTCAGGGGACCATCAACATACTAATCTACTTAATCCCTGAAAATTCATCGAAATCGGACCAAAACTTCGTGCCCCTTACATGGATTTCATGACAGACAGATACGGAATCAAGGAAATCTTTAGAAAGGTCTAAAACGTAAAATGCAAGTGAAAATTTTGATTTTAGAAAACTTTTTTTTTCAACCTTGAAAAGTGAAAACAATCTTTAATACCTTAAAAGACTCGGAGAAATTGGATTGTAAAAAACTCAACTTCTTTTTTGTTCAATGCTGATTCTAGGCCCTCTTCTCGGGTACCTCTGGAAGAAGTCAGATAAGCTGTCTGAGCTTGTAGAGCGCTAAAATTTGGAACCTCTTTGGCACCAATAAAAGTAATACGGAGCAAGCCAAATCAGCTGTGTGAGCAATAAAATTCACGGATAAAATCAATAAGGGACGAAATTTAGCGCGCAACATCTTTAGAACAAATAGTAGTAAACAAGGGATAGATCAGCTGAGACATTGACAAAGCTTACTGCCGTATTTTCATTCAGCCTCTTAGAAATGGGATGTGAGAAACCCAAACTTGTTGAGTGTGAGATAGGTACTGCTGCGTTCTTCCCTGTTCATCCTAGAGCGATACATTTTGGTAAACAGCTATTTCAGACTACTCTTAGGACAATATTAGTATAAGGTTATAAGGCTGAATAAGGTTATTTCAAAAGTGTAGGCACTAGTAAGCACGCACATACCTGTGTATTATACTTACATCCACTACTGCTTCCATTCACTGCAACATGCTCCAAAAAAGAATAGACGGAGTTGATGACTAAAGTTATCACGATCTCTTCTCAGTGGAAATTGGGGATTTCGGCTGGCCTGATTTCCTAAGATTCGATTGGCAAAGTGACAAGAGTGACATTATTATTTGTTAATTTAGTCATTGCAGTAATGGCGATGGATGGTACCTACCTAACTTGGAAGATTGGAGCTGAGAATAAATTAATATTCTAGAGGTGGAGTGGGTTTTGTGTCGTAAATGGGAGATCAGTTTATTCTTATTTGTTATTTTTAATAAAAAAAACCCTTTTGCTCAAGCTAGATATTGTTTTCTTTAACCCCTCAAAATTTAATTTGAGTGTCAAGGTACGTAGGATCCAAAAATTAAAATAAAAACGCTGCAAATCATTGCTCAAAGGTTTATTATTTTCTGTATAGATCACCCTTCTATATAGATCACTGGTTCTCCATCAATAGCACCTACCACCATCTGTATTCTCCCTTGAACTTCCCTCTCAAATTTCAGCTTCCTGCGTTCAATAGGATTGAAAATGGCTTCGGAGCTCACTCAGCTGATCAGTGATCTGAGGAGTGAAGAAGATCTCCTCGAATGCTGGAGACGCCTGGAAGAGCACTTCCATTCAATAGGAGTAAAAATGGCTTCGGAGCTCACTCAGCTGATCAGTGATCTGAAGAGTGAAGAAGATCTCCTCGAATGCTGGGGACGCCTGGAAGAGCACTTCCATTCAATAGGAGTAAAAATGGCTTCGGAGCTCACTCAGCTGATCAGTGATCTGAAGTGTGAAGAAGCCTTTGAGCAATGATTTGCAGCGTTTTTTACCCACCAACATTTTTTTTACCTACCAACTTTTTTTTACCTACCAGCTAGGTACTACTCACCACACCATACTGGCTTCACACCTTCTTAATCAAGTTTATTAGAAAGAACTAAACGCTTCACACTCGATTCGAAAAATAGAAAGCTTCATATGGACATTTGATTACTGGTTACGCAGAAGGCAAAACTGTATACAAATCGAAGAAATGAACAGCGATCGCATTTTAGTCAGATAAAATTTGAACGGAGATTAGACCTCTTTTGCGATTCACACTCATGATTCTGTTTTATCGAAGGAAAACCTTCAAGTACTCGTAGGGACCGAACGGTTTGTCCTACAGAGCTCCGGGTGGTCTCAAAAATTTTTTTAAATTCAATACTATTTAAAATTGATGAAAAAACGATACCTTTATTTCGAGAGTTTTGAGCTAGGGCACTCTTGAAAATTTCAACCCTTAATTTTCACCCCTTAGAAGTGACCTATATCAACCAAAAGCTTCAAGGCACAACTAGACCCCAAATGGAGCCCATACACCAAATTTGAACCAAATCGGTCCAGTGTTGCTAAGAAAAGTGCCGCGTACGGCGGACGGACGGAAATTTTTTTATTCGATTTTCGTATTCTACGTACCTTGAAACGTAAAACATCAAATTTTGAGGGGGGTTAAAATTTTTTTTTTCTTGCTCGATTCCAAAGGCTTACCTATTATTGAAAATAATAAACCAAAAATTTGGGAAAGTATTAACGCTTGAACATATGTATATTTTTGCACTGAGTAGGTATTTGCAGCATCGCTACAGTCACCATGTGGAACAATTATCAAGTTATCTTCTGGAGTGATACATTTAAAATAATGTTCCAAAACGCATTTGAGTGAGAAAAAACTAATTCAAAACGCTTGCATACGAGTCTGCAACACATTGAAACATTTTCATGCCCCCCTGGTAATATCAAACTGTAAAGTACCTACCTACCTAACAACTTCACTTCTGATGGTCATAATCATCATTGTGGCGACTTGGGACAAATATCGTTGCAACAAATATCGTTGCAACAAATATCGTTGCATCAAATTTCGTGACGATTTTTTTTTTATGTGCCATATGAAAGACATGAAAATGTCAAAAAACTGAGGAAAGTATCTACGCTTCACGCTGATGCTCGTTCATTATGACATGAGTAAGAAAGTATTATTGCACTGAGCAGGTATTAGCAGCATCGCTACAGCCACAATACCAGAATGCGAATCGTCACGTGAAAACATCCGATTCCACCGATCCTAGCAAACAAACACCTTTACATCTTTGGAAAAATAAGAGACAACTTTCGGAGGAAAATTCATGTCGAAAACTCGTCATTAGGGAAATGTTAACTCAGTTGGTTTTCCACCTACAAAAATCGTTATCCACTCGCTGGAATGGTCTCGATTTATGCCAAAACTATATGCTGACTAATAGGCCATAAAAACAAAGATACCGGATCCAACTTTTGCGGAAATTTGGATTGACCCCAAAAATTCCAATGAAGCATTTCTTCCTTTCTTTTTAAAATTTTTGGAATGTTACAGCTCGAAAACTCTTACTTAATAAGAAGGATAGTTCAAAGAATTATATTCAGAAAACGTCAGAGGCCCAGTTCGAAGTTTCATACCTCGATACTCTGTTACCGAGGGTACCCAAGTTTGTGAAAGAACTGTTGAGGCGTTCTTTGGATTATCACCTACTTGCAGGATTTGCAAGGATTAATATAGTGCAAAATTGTCATAAGCTGTCGACCAAACCTTCTCATTACGAGTGATTACATGCTACTTATTTGCCCAGTCATAATCACAAATCTCACAAATATGACTCCGATGCCTTTTTTTCGCACATTTCAGGGGTGTTTCCGAGAGATAAATAGATTGTACACCTTGACATATCGTGAGAGATACTAACTTAAATTATTTGGTACTAACTTTAATTATTAGCTCTTTCAAGCAGATGAGAGTTTAGCTCGTATTTCGGTTGGTAGGTACTTGCCGAATGAATCAATGTCATCATGCTCTGTGGAGACAAACCACCTAGAATTAGTAAAATATAAGTGATTCTAGCGAGATTTAATATAATATGAAGAGAGAGATGTGGGAGACGAACGACACGTTTTTACACTTGCTTTAGACTGAGTTTATTGGATCGATGTCAATGTATTGATTAAATCGTAATAATCGATTTATGACAATTACTTTAACACACCCTCTCATTGACAACACGATACAAAATTTTTTTTTTTTTTTCAATTTTAAATTACATTTTTTTTTAAAAAACAAATATATTATTACGATATTATTTTCAGAATTCAACAATTCTTCGTTTAAATATTTTACAACATACCATTCAAATAACTATCATTTTTACATCATTTGAACATATCATTTTTTACATTATTTAACATTTTCATTATTAGGTATATATATATATTTTTTTTAAATATCTTTTGCACAATCTAATGAGATTTAAAATTTTCCGAACAAAATACATCGAAATTTTTCGAATTTGTCAAAGTTCAAAGCTTTTGTAAAAATATCGCTTACATTTTCATTTGTTGGAACATACTGTAAGTCAATCAAACCTTTGCTATATAAGTCCTTGACATAATGGAATTTTACGTCTATATGTTTCGTTCTCTTTGAATTTTCATATGACTTTATCAAAGAACTTGCACTCAGGTTGTCGATAAATAGCGTTGACTTCATCTTAATTTTAGGACAAACGTCGAACATGAGTCCTTGAATATAAGTAAGCTCCATTGTAGCAAGAGCTGCACCAATATACTCCGACTCCGTAGAACTAAGTGCTACCAGGTTCTGTTTTTTAGAACCCCAAGACACCAAGTTGTTACCATGAAAAATGGCAAATCCACACGTCGACTTCTTGTCAGCTCCATTGGCCCAATCCGCATCCGTATAGGCATTTAGAGTAGTCGTGTTTCCATTAGTGTAGGTCAGGTTCAAGCTTTTTGTTGACTTCAAATATTTTAGCACTCTCTTCGCAGCTGTCCACAATTCAATCGTTGGTGAATCCAAAAATCTGCTGAGATATGCCACAGAAAATGTGATATCAGGTCGGCTGGTGAGTGATATGTAGAGGAGACCTCCAATCAGTTCTCTATAGGGCTTCACAACGATATCTCCCTCTGTGGCTTGAAATTTGTGTTCCATCGGTGTTCTGGTCGTTGATGCTTCTGAAAGATTGAATCTATCAACCAATTTGTTAATAGCTTTCTCCTGCGACATTTCAATTTTATCTTTCTTGATTGAAAGCGAAAAACCGAGGAATTCCGTTATTTCCGGGATTTGTCGAGCTGAAAACTTTTCCTTCAATGCTGTAGCTATCTCACTGTCGTCACCCGCTGTCAAAATGTCATCAACAAAAATAACAAGCATCATTTTATCACTTGTGTATAAGCAGACGTCTCTTCTCGATTGAGTAAGTTGAAATTTAGACAAAAACTTCTGAAGAGTTTGAGCCCAAGCTGCTGGACTCTCACGTAAGCCATACAAAGGACGGTTAAGCTTCATGACTTTGGACTTAGTAAGTACACCCTCTGGTGGGTATATGTATATGTCACTCGAACAATACGCATTCAAAAATGCAGTAGGAATATCATAGTAGGAAATTTTCCAATTTTTCATAAGTGCCACAGACAAAAATGTCCTTACTGTTGCCATCCTTGCAACAGGAGCATAGTATAATCCAGGGTATGAATTTTGTTCTTGATAACCCTTGGCTACCAATCGTGCCTTGGCTGTCCCATCATACTTTTTGGTAAAAACCCATCGAGTTTCTATCGGCTTCTTTCCTCCAGGCAAGGCTGCTGGTGACCAGGTTTTGAATTTGGCATGTGCTTCAAGCTCCTTTCCAATAGCGGTTTTCCATTCGGGTCCCATTTTTGTAGCTTCTCCATAATTTGTAGGTATTTCAGCGCAAAGACAATATGCTGTATACATTTCAAAATCTTTCAAATATTCAGGCTTATTCAGCGGTCTACCTGCTCTACTTCTTTGTTCAACAACTGTGTCTTTATTCTTCTTTCTTGTTTCGGGCTTGTCGCTATCATCCCCTTCGTCGCTAAAAAATTGGTCGCTTTCGTCGTTTTTATCGTTACTGTCTCCTTTCTCTTCCTTATTCGTAGGTACAGGATTCTGCTTTTTAGGAGTTTCTTCCTTGCGAGGCGATGTCATCCCATCAACATGGATGTAAGTCGGAAAGTTCGTAGGGATTTCTTCATAAACCAAATCGCTCTCATCAAAGAATACGTCGCGTGACGTCACTATACTTTTCGTGACTGGACAAAACAAGCGATAACCATTGTCCTGATAACCAACAAAACGAGTAGGTACTGCCCTGTCATCAAATTTGTCACCTCTAGGAATCATCATCTTCCAGCATTTTGAGCCAAACACGCGTAGACGATCCAAATCCACACATCCATTCATCAATTTCACAGGAATTTGCCCATTGATAGCAGCAGATGGCGATCTATTCAAAGTATACGCTGCAGTTCTGATTGCTTCACCCCATAATTCTTTAGGCAATTTCGTTTCATTCAGCAATGTTCTAGCGCGGTCTTGTAAGGTCCTGTTCAACCGTTCAGCTGAGCCATTCATCTGACTAGAATAGGGCATCGTAAATCTAATTTTTATACCATTATTCGTACAAAAATTCTGGAAATTTGTGGATCTAAACTCTCCACCGTTATCACACTGAACATTACTAACCTTACACTTCTTATCATTCTCAAGTCGTTTTATGAAGTTAATCAAGTTTGTTTCTGCCTCTGATTTATTTTTAAGAAGATACACCACACAGAAATGACTAAAATCATCCAGAATTACCTGCCAGTAGCGTTCATTCTCGTATGTAGGCACTTTCACTGGACCTCCCAAATCAGTGAACAAAAGTTGGCCAATTCTTGTCGATCGCACTCTCTTATTTTTCTTAAATGGAAGACGAGTCATTTTTCCACTTACACAAGGTGGACATACTTTATCACTTGTAGGTAGTCCCATAGTTTTTAAAGCACGTCGATTTACATGGCCCAAACGCCGATGCCAAAGATTCTCGTCTTGAGCGGCTAAACACTGTGCGTTGGAATCACGATATCCGTCACTCGGGCGATAAAAATTCACGCAATACAAATTTCCGAGTCGGTCGCACTTAATTCGGACGTTCGCCTTACGATTGATAATTTCCGCACTTCCATTAGAAAACCAGACGTCAAAACCTTTTTCATTGCACATTTTTACTGAAAGTAAATTATAAACAAGTCCAGGAACAATCAAAGCTGGGATTCGCACTGTTTGTTTTTGTTTATCATAACAAACACGGAGGTTTCCCTGGTACGACGCGGTTATAGTTTCTCCATTTGCTACTTTTATGTGTACCGGTCTATCTAGTTGGCGGACATCAGACATCTCGGAAGCCAAGTCTTCTCGGACACAATGATTTGTACATCCTGAATCGATTATAAATTGATAATTTCTATTAATCGTTTGATTGATGTGAGCGTGTTCATCGATTAATGCCACAAACGATACCTCAGATCCTGGTTTCTGCGCCTGCGCCTGTTCATCTGCCACACAAGCACGATAATGGCCGCCACGATTTCCTTTTCCACTTCTTCTTCGGCTCTGAAAATTACCACGGCCACGAAAATTATTCTGCTGTTGACCGTTTTGAAAATTCGAATGATAAGGTTGTGGCTGATAAGAGGACTGATGAGGTTTGTTTTGATTTCGATTCGGACGAAAGTTTTTCGTGTAAAATGCGGCTTGGTCGTAATTTTGAGTCGACTCACCGCCAGATTCCCTTTTTCTCTTCATTTCAGCGTCGAGAAGCTTGTTCTTCACGAATGATAGGGATAATTTGTCATTCATCGCATCAATCGCCGCAACTTCAGATTGATAGTTGTCTTTGAGTTTCACCAGTAAGCAGCATACTTGATCTTGTTCATCCATCTTCCCTCCCAGTGCGCTAAGTTCGGTGAAAATCGAATCAAGTTTGTTAAAGAATGCCTGCAAGTCTTCGTTTGATCTGTACTGCAAGGTAAATAATTTTTCCATTAGCATGAAACGAGCTGATGTGCTCTTTCTCTCGAAAACTGCGCTCAGGTTACTCATCATTTCAGATGCAGATTTCGCCTCTCTTATGTAGCCTATGTGACGATCGGTGATGCTCTGTAGGATCAAGTTTCTCGCCGTTGCGTCTTTTTCTTTGAACTCTTTCAGTTCATTAGGCTGAAATTTCTCGCGATCCGCGGCCTTAGTATCGAGCGTATCCAAAACCTTCTTTTCCTCCAAAATCGTCCGAAGACGTAATTTCCAATGAGGGAAATTTTCACTTGTAATCGTCGGATACATGTGAAGGAGAATCGACGTTGACGATGTAGACGCCATTACGCCAGACAAAGAACCACACTGACGGGGTAACTTCGGGTTTTTAGGATGAATCGCACTGGATCAGACTCGCGAAATTAATTTAAAACTCACGAATAACTTGAAACACTTAATGTCGGCCCATAACCTAGTAAAATATAAGTGATTCTAGCGAGATTTAATATAATATGAAGAGAGAAATGTGGGAGACGAACGACACGTTTTTACACTTGCTTTAGACTGAGTTTATTGGATCGATGTCAATGTATTGATCAAATCGTAATAATCGATTTATGACAATTACTTCAACAAGAATAAATACCATGTAGGTTAATAACTATCAACCGAATGTAAATAGAATTAACAATGCAACTTTGTTGAAGTGTTATCAAATCCAAAATTATGTTCATTATTATGATGCTTCCTACACCTATCTATACAAATTAAGGATAGTTCCTATCCTAATAATAATTTATTCTCTGTGTATACCTTCCATGTGTAGCATAGCTTAGTTAGGTAAACGGTTTACTTACTAGTATTATGGTAATTGAATTATTCAGCATCGGTTATCCGAAATCACCCGTAGATTGACAATTATATAGTTTGCAAAATATTTCAATGAACTGTTAAGTGGTTTTCACTAATCACATACTCGATATCAACCTCTATCAAAATTTTGATAAACCAAGCGTTTGCACATTCGGCAGGAAAAGTTAAGTGATTGTGTCTGAAGGATTCGTGCTATTTGGTGGGTATGAAGAAGTGTTGAATGCTTACTAGATTTTTGTCTATTTCAAGCTCTCATTTTCATTCACATACGAAAAAATTCCAACATGAATGCAAGCGTATCCTGTTGAGGAATCAAGTCCACGTCGTTATTATGATTATTTTCAACAGGTGTTGTTTCTATTTTGTAGTTAAGAACTGAAATAAATGTTTCTCATTCTGTGGGAAAAAGTTGACTGGAATATTGTTCAATTTCTAAATAACGTAAAATCAACTCTGCAAGAGTAAGAACGCACATTTATCTTGACGTTTATGCATTATAAGTTTGGTATTGCGAAGAGCCTGTTGCTATTCTCTTTACTTGGTAGTTACTATGCTAAGTAAATTTGTTACCACAAATTTCTGGTATTGGGTGAGAGGATCCACAATGGATCCGGTTGTTATCCCGTTATGTTAGTGTTGTGGACGCTTCCTGGGTTTGTATGGGGGCTTTCAAGTGCAGATTTTCTTGAATGACCATTGAATTTAGGTATGTTATTCTGCTTCCGAGTGCACCAAGGTAAAGGAAGCATTGTTTTAACTTTTCATCTTAAAAAAAAATGCTCTCCAAAACCCCACTTGCGTTTTAGTAAATCAAAATTCCCGATTTACGTTGTAGGCTTATTGAACAATTTTGGATTCGTTTCTGTCTGTCATAAAGCTCCTTGTAACTTACAAAACCATTCAAAGTTATTATTTGATTTCGATGAAATTTTCAGGGATTGTGCGGGTTTGTGGGTAGAAGGTCTCTTTGCCATTACCCTAACAATGATGGTAGGCACTGCGCATGCGCAAACGTGAATTCCTTGTAACAACCGTAACTCCTAAATTTCCCATCTGATTTTGATGACACTTTCAGGGTATATGCGGATTTCAGGGTGCATCGGATCATCTATTCAATCGGGTTAAGGATACGAGAAAACCCTTCCTCCCCTTCCCTCAAATGTTTTGGTTTACGTTTTGAGGTACGTAAAATCCAAAAATGGAATAAATAATGTTCCTTCGACCGCCGGCCGTCGTCCGCGGCACTTTTTTACACCATTTACAGATTTTGTTAATATTTGGTTTATTAGCTCCATTTGAGGTCTCGTTGTGCCCCGAAGATTTTTTGTCAGTCTCTTCTAAGGGATGAAAAATAAGGGCTAAAATTTTGAAAACGCCCTAGCTCAAAACATTGTAGTATAAAGGTATGGTTTTTTTCACTGATTTAAAATATACCACTCAGACCTTTTTTAAGATAAACCGTTCGCTCCCCAAGAGGACTTGAGAGTTGGACTTGAAATGAATCATAAACATGAGTGTGAATCGCAAAACAATTATTGCTCACTTACTGAAATATGCCTAATATCCGTCCAAATTTCAGCTGATCAAATTCTTTGAATACAGTTAGCCGGTTAGAACCGGTAAGTTTCTTCGAATTGAGTTTCACGTCACTCAGTTGGGCTTTCTTAGCAACCAAGAACCAAATTTCGCAATGAAGGGACGCAAAGCTCTCGGATAGCGATGTTATTGTCATACGGAAGTAGGTACTGATGGCAGTGTTCAATACAGACGGATGATTTATACAGTCGGATGATCTATACAGTAGAATAATAAACCATTGTGTATTAACCGTTTGTTGGTTTCTATTCATTTTGGTTTATTATTTTCAATAATGAACCTTTAGAATCGACCAAGAAAAAAACATTTTAACACCCCCTCAAAATTTGATGGTTTACGTTTCAAGGTACGTAGAATCCAAAAATCGAATAAAAATTTGGCCGTTCGTACGCCGTACGCGGCACTTTTGCCACTTAGCATTGACCGATTTTGATGAAATTTGGTATGTAGGCTCCAATTGGGGTCTAGTTGTGCCCCCGAAGCTTTTGGTTGATGTAGGTCACTCCTAAGGGTTCCAAAATCAATTTTGAAATTTTGAAAACGCCCTAACTCAAAAAATTTCGATATAAAGGTATTGTTTTTCCTTCAAATTAAGATTCTATAGAATTTTTAGAATTTTTTGAGACCACGCGGAGCTCTGTAGGACAAACCGTTCGCTCCCTACGAAAATTTAAGGGTTTCTATTGAAATATATATAAATCCAAACACGAGTGTGAATCGCAAAAGAGGCCTAATCTCCGTTCAAATTAGAGCTGACCGAAATGCAATCAATGGTTGGTGATTTTTATTTTATTATTTTTTTTTTTTATTTTTTATTTTTTTATTTTTATTTTTTTTATCTATTTTTCTCTTCATATTGGATGGTTGGTGATTTTGTAGACGAGTGATCTATATGAAAATAATAAACCGTTGTGTAATAATTTGCAGCGTTTTGAGAAAATGTTGACTGGAATGGCTAAGTTTTCATATTAAATATAAAATAGGTAGTTTTGCTAGAGGCGCTAGTGATGGCTCAAAACCAACTTAACACAAAAATTTCACTTTTTGGAAAAAATATATAAGTACCTACTTACTCTTGAATTGTTGCATCGTGATTATTCAACCTACAGATAAATTATTGGTGTAAAACTGTAGCAAATCTAACCTATTTTAAAAGGTTGCATAAAAGACTGATACCATCATAGCTTGGAAATTGTAATGAAGAAACTGGAAAAAAATGCAATAAAATAACGGTTTTTAGTGCATTACGTGAATAGCTCTTGGTTTTCGGGATAGGAAATTTGGAAATAATTTACGCTCAGGGGTTCCAACAACAAATAAAAACCCTTGGCAATGTTTGGTCCTTGTCAGTACAAACTATTTGGGCTAATCGGGAAATGCTAACCTACTGTAGGGGGAGGGTGGACATGGACTGAGAGTGAAAGTGGCCAGAAGTAGATCGCCGTATAAAAAGCAAGTGGCGGCGGACACCCCCGTCAGTCCATCTAGTCACAATGAGCCGGTGGTGCGTTTACTTTCTAGCCCTCCTCGCCGCGCTCCAGGTAACCAAGTACACTTTAGTGCTAACACTACAGTATAACCTAACCATTACAAGGGTTCGTAAAATACCTAGCACGATTTTTGAATAGGAATAATCATGTACAATGGTTTTAAAAACCGAGTCGACTCTGTACCACACAAAATGACAGTTCCAACAAGCTTTTGGGCTACTAACAAACGATCAGTGCATAAGTCCATCATAATGCTCTAATTCAGGATGTGGTTAAATGCACTTGTTTCATTATTTTGATACAGCACTATCAATGAACAAAATATCATGATTGGCCAATAGCCTATCGTCACCTGTCTCGGATATACTTAAAAGACATCACTTTCAGGTTAATTGTAATGTATTCAGAGTTTTCAAATTATTTGTTTCTCATGCAACAGATTGTCTTCTGACTGCCTCTAAATTAGCAGAACCTTATCTTTAAATGTTTAATTTGGAAACGAGGTTCGACCCCAGTAACTGACATCGAAGAAACTGACGTTCTCCTGTAAAAGACAGGCCAGTAAGGCGAGTAGCAAAAATCTCATATTTCAAGAATTAAAACACCCTCCCTTGTTTCAAAATTCTACGATGGAAAATCATGGTTGGAAACATCTACCTTCACCATCATATGCCAACTGACCTCGAAATTATTTATGATTAAACTAGATAGGTTCACGTACTCACGCTGTCGTGTGAAGGAAGAACAGTTCGGAACCGAACAGAAAACGGCTCAGCTTGGGGGCTTGTCAAACTATTTGAAGGAAGCACAGTAACAGTTTAACTAGAGATGAGTGATTTTTGCTCAACATTAAATGACGAATAACCTGGCCAAGGTTTGCTATACGTCAAACAGCTCTTTTACCTCAAAATGATTTTAGGTGAGCTGTTTTTTCTCCTCACCAAGTGACAAAACAATTTTTAAATAAACAAAACAATTTATTATTTTTTTAAATAATCACGTAAGGACTATTGTGGTTTCTTCGATATGATGAATGAAGGAATGAACGCTTCGACTTTTCTGGTTTGATGTCGGCGTACTCTCTGAAGCACTGGCAGAGGTGGAGCCCGTATTTCCTGATCAGAAATTGTCCGTTAGTCTCCGATTAGAGACTAAAAGTAGTGATCCGTCTTCAAGTCCCAGACTTCTAGAAGGATCGTGGCACCTTAGCTCCTTAAGCGTTCAGCTGTTTTGATACTTCAATCTGAAAGTTTTGAATCTCAAGCTGTTTTTACTTCTCACGGCAGCATGGACCACAACATCAGTTTTACACTCCTAAAGGACTTATTAATTCGGTCAAAAATAGTGACTGTTTCTAGAGCCGTGTCTGTTACTGGTGACCTTACCCTAGAATTATTTTTAATCTGGTATGGCGCGGGACCATCAATCAAAATTCCGGCCATCAACCATGATTCACAAGACAGTCGACTTACGGCTAAACGCGCTACTCATTTCGTAGCCTTGACTACCTTCCCGTTAAATTTGTACGTTAAATTGTACGTTAAATTTGTATTTGTTAATTATGAAGTTTGAAATGAAAACTGAAATATTTCGCAGGTCTGTCAAGGGTTGGAGGTGTTGGATTGTCTGGTTACGGGAGAAGACGGTTGTCTAGAAGAACACTTGCGTCTGACGCTGACGAGAGCCGAAGTTCTGCCTACGCTGAGGATCACAAGAGACCTGGCCATAGTCGCAAATCCTGAGGTAACTATGCTTGATGCTTTACGCATTAATTACCTACGTTCCTATCATCTACGAATCATAGTTTCCATTTCTTAATTTAATGACCCAACATTTCACAAGTATGGAATAAACGATCATTAGCAACAGAATAAGCGCTCATTGATACAATCAGAAACAACACAACCGGAAAACTATAAGGGAGTGGCTCATTGCTTCCTTATATCGATAACCCGATTGAATAGATGATCCGATGCATAGTAGTTACTCTCTAAAATTCAATCATTTAGTGATAGTGATCACATTATGTCGACATTTATCCAGAATCTCAACCCCATAATCCCTTAAAATCTCAACGAATTCGGATGAAAAATGTAGAAGTTATGGCTTTTACGTTTGGGGGCAATAATTTTCATAGTGGACCATCTACAGGCCAACTCACACAATACCTGAAGATTCCTTCAAATTCAGACAGTTACTTCACAGTTTTGACCGTTACAAGGATTTTCGGGCACACAGACCGACTGACAGACAGACACGGAACCAGAATTGTTCAGGAAGGTCAAAAACGTAAAAAAACTAGTGGAAATTTTGATTCTAGAGAACATTTTTTTAACCTCGAAAACAGTGATTCAGGTCATCAACATTATTGGGAACAATTTTCGGTCGATTTTACATTCGTTAGTTCAACTGCCCACCGGACTTGGCAGACGTTTTCAGTACATTGACTGCCTGCCATACGATCACAGAGTACTGGAGACAAGTTACTGCAATACGATATAACTTTTTGAATTCAATCACCTTTACTCAAATTTCGACAAATAGTGTCAAAGACGCTGTGAGATTGCGCTAAATTGAGATTTATTATAACTGAAATCCATAAATTTGTCAGCCACATTGGGTGGGCAGTATAAACTCTTCAGAACGTTAATCAACACTGATAAATTTCCGATAATGAATCATGATTTTCACGGTCATATTTATGTTCATTGAAATCTGGTGGATACTGTTCATGTTTAAGCGCTCTACAGTAGATAATAGTAGAGAATAGAGAATAGAATCTCTACAGTAGAGAATAGTAACTATTCTGAATTAAGGCTAAATGTCACGAAGCTATTACTCCTCATTTGAGAACGGAACGAGGTATTTTAATTCCAACGGATTTCTTCTCAAGATTCACGTAAAATTGTGGGTAATTGGTACAAAAAGTGTGCAATTTTTTGGCAGAATTAAAATTATCTTGTCTCAAAATTTCCTCATTCTGTGAGATGCTGCACATTTCACAAACTAACTTTTTCAGCAGCACCAAAATGAAAAAAATTTCGTTTACTCCTCAGTTGAGAACGGATCGAGATATTTTAGTTCCGCAAACGGATTTCTCTTCAAGATCACCGTAGAATTCCGGGTAATTGGTTTAAAAAGTGTGCAAAAATTTTTTGTACACAGTTCCAGCGAAAATTTGTTCAAATTTTGAACATTTTCAAAAAGTGGCCTTATAGCCACTTGCAGAACCTTCATCAGAATGCGAATCCGTTTGCGGAATTTTTCCAACTTGATCATAGCCGTCGGATTCTCGTTTTTACGATTTGGAGCGGTGGCGAGGGGGGCAATCATGGGCTGGGGGGAGGGCGGCGATCAAACGCCCCGCCGCCCGCCCGACCTTCACATTCATGTTTTGCTAGTATGCACCCTTTGGTCTCTATTCCTTTTCCTGGCCTCCTAATAGGTAGCTACCATCAACCTTCCCATTTCCAACTTCTCTGTCTTGAGGTTGATCGAATTGGGCGAAATGTTCATAAAAAGCAAGACATAGACAAATAACTTATGAGAAAGATTCTGCGTTAATTTAATTTAGATAATGGTTTGCACTACTAAATAGTTGGTTCAGAAATTGTGGTAATTTCAGTTCACTGTACACGGACTAGGTAGGTACCTACTTAGTTGTTCAAGTTTCGTTGTACAAAATCTAGTTGCAAAAGTCATCTCACACCGTTCTAGTTGCACTAGCAATAGATGGTTTGAGGAGCTAATTCTTTACGTTTGACGTTAATTTCCAAATTTTGTGAACAGCTAATGACGATGAAGAAATAATTAGTAGGTAATTCACTCTGCAATAGTGTTGAAAAAAGTAAAAACACCTGTTCATTATTTACCAAAAATTCAAATATCTTTGAAATAATATCAAAATAAATCTAAATACTTCTAAATCTAAATAATAGTAGTACTAAATCTAAATACTATCTAAATCTAAATACTAGTAGTACTTGGGCACGTCGTAGGTGATTTTACCCTTCAATATTCCGTGATTGTGCAGCGATCACTACATCGTTTTTTAGGACGTCCCACAGTAAGAATTGGGCGTCCATTTGCGATTAATCTGGGGTAAAAGATTACACAATCAACGGAAAAATCTGCGAAGTGCTATTATCAGTTCCGGTGTCATGATTTTCATAGGGGACTATCTACATGCCAATGTGAACAATCCTGACAAATTTCGTCTAATTCGTATGATATATGTAGAAATTATGGCTGTTTCAAGGATTTAATGTTTGCGCAAGCGCAGATGATATTGTCAATAAGGAGGCCGTGATTTTAGTAGACCATCTACACCTCAATCTCCATAATCCCTGAAAATGTCATCGAAATCAGATGGGGAATGAAGAAGTTATGACTGTTACAAGGAATTCACGTTTTCGCTTGCGCAGTCACTACTATTAGTGCGGGAGTGATGATTTTTATAGGGGACCATCTGCTCGCCAACCCGCACAATTCCTGAAAATTTCATCGAAATCGGACAATAACTTCTCATAGTTCTGCCCGACACAAGGATTTCACGACAGACTCAAAGACAGGCAGACACGGAACCAAAATTGTTCAGGAAGTTGTAGTTGTAGAACGCGAGTGGAAATTTTGATTTTGGAGATATTTTTTTCTTCATCCTTGAAAAGTTAGAACAATACTTCCGCTACTATTGTTTTCACTTTTCAACATTTAAAAAAATGCCTCCTTTGGTTTGGATTCCTACTCGAGTTTTATGTTTTAGACCTTCCTGAACAATTTTGGTTCTGTGTCTGCCTGTCTGTCATGAAATCCTTGTAACACCCGAAACTATACGAAGTTAATGTCCAATTTCGATGAAAATTGTTGAGGGGTATTATGCGGGTTGACGTGTAGACGATCCCCTATGAAAATTATCGCCCCAGTATCGATCAATAATATGTATAACATGCTACCATAATTATGATACCTAACCATTATCAGAATCTTTCTCATAAGTTACTTGTCTGTCTTGCTTTTCATGAAAATTTCGCCCAATTCGATCAACCTCAAGACAGAGAAGTTGGAAATGGGAAGGTTGATGGTAGCTACCTATTAGGAGGCCAGGAAAATTAATAGAGACCAAAGGGTGCATACTAGCAAAACATGAATGTGAAGGTCGGGCGGGCGGCGGGGCGTTTGATCGCCGCCCTCAGCCCCAGCCCATGATCGCCCCCCTCGCCACCGCTCCAAATCGTAAGAACGAGAATCCGACGGCTATGATCAAGTTGGAAAAATTCTGCAAACGGATTCGCATTCTGATGAAGGTTCTGCAAGTGGCTATAAGGCCACTTTTTGAAAATGTTCAAAATTTGAACAAATTTTTGCTGGAACTGTGTACAAAAAATTTTTGCACACTTTCTGAACCAATTACCCGGAATTCTACGGTGATCTTGAGAAGAAATCCGTTTGCAGAACTAAAATATTTCGATCCGTTCTCAACTGAGGAGTAAACGAAATTTGACCTCGATGGTGCTGCCATCTCTTATTTCAGAATCACACTAAAACATCGTGACATTTAGCCTTAAGGTAGTCTTACTTCTGGAGCAGAATATGTTAATATGCAACAACTTGAAACGCGTGTGATCTCCATGGCAGCAGATAAAAAAGTAGTAAACATAGTAGAGGGGTCCGGTGTGGCTACGGTCGCTGTGGCGAGCGTCGTTTGGCGGTGGAATTTGGACCGACCTCTGCGAGAGTCGTGGGTTCACATCTCATCGCCGGCAGCGTGCGTTTTTGTGCGCCCGGGGCGTCTCATCGCCCCCCTCGTACCAACCCAGGGCGGTGAGGCAATGGGAAGCCATGAGCGAAATCATCAGAACAAATTCTGATCTTCCCTTTGAAAGACAGCTGATGACGTCCGCGACGCCAGGGGAATGGCAGTCGGATGAAAATCCAACCTGAAATGGTTGTTTACTTTACTTACTAGAGAATACCCCTTCAGGGATTGCTTAGGTGGTTCACTTTGCTTTGTGTATAATATAACTTGTAAATGTATGTTTGAATTGTTATTTAATCGTAAATTCAGTAGAGTGGTTATAAACATTTTTAAATTTTTTAGATAAATAATTATAGGTTGATGTAGGAAATACAAATAATAACAAAAGCTACGGGTTTTTTGGAGGTGCTAGAAACCTTTTTGATGGCACGAAATTCAGAAGTGTGTTTTTCTCAGAGGTTTTTATTATTCAGGATGCCTGAAATTCATAGGGGACCATTTGCACCCGATCAATGAATATTTCATCAAAATCGGATTTACATCAAATAGTTTCGCGCAAGGGATTTGCGGACCTTCAGACAAATAGACGCAGGAAAACTGTTCAGAAAGGACTTTTTTCCCATCTGCCAAAAGTGATAACAGTGCTTCCACTTGGTAGTCCGGCTTTCAACAAGACGTCTTTTCTGATCTTGAGAAATGTCACAAAAACCAGTTTTGTGAGTTCTCTTACTATTTTGTGGAGGAGTGGCGAGCTGGCTCACCCCCATCTACATCAAAAGTAGGTACACAAGGCAATGCTCGCGTGCGAGGGAACTGTTTTCTCCTTTCCACAATAGGGACCCCTCTTTGTTATAAAATTCCTCTTCCTTTTCTTGACAAGGCGAGGGGAGTAACTCTTCTTCCAAACAACCCCCATTGAGCCGCGCCTTGTTAGTCAGGGTAGTTTTCTCGTTTCTTACATAGCTTGTTTTTTATATTCCTTTGAAATTCAACAGTCTTACAACGCGATCCCTCGATCGTATTGCAATTTCGTGTTTTGAGTTCTATTTTCTTTTCTATTTTCTCTCTATTACGAGTATATCCAGGTACATTTTCCTCCTAAGATCTTAATTAAGGTGCCTACTTGATTCTATGTATCGAAGCATAATATATTGATTTTTATTCGGTTCTGTTGTGTTTCATTAGTTTCCATGAACAGCGCATCAATTATTTGATGGTGACATTCTTGGAAAATCATTTTAGTGATCAAGAAACGGACCACTCGATTTTGAAAAAATTTTCTTCATCAATAGGTTCAGAACTCTGGTAACCACCAAGAGCTAATTACACAATGTTGTTAACAGTAAATTGGAAGAGAAATGAGTAAAAACCTTCCAGGCCTGAAATTGATGTTTGTTAGTTCATCAGTAAACTCTAGTAATCACGCCTGGTAACGTACCGTTGGATGTCAGCTTGAACAAGAACGAAACATTGACAATCTAACAACGCCTGCCGACTCTTTGAAACTAATATCACCATTATTGTGCTATTTTGAAGCGCTGTGTCGAATTAGAAATGAGATGTTTTTGGGAATGATGTTCCATCTGACTTCGTTTCGAAACTGGGTACTTACAATAACAAACTCAAGTTTGATTACCCTCATGGAATGAATTACTGTTCTATTCATCATCGGTGAAGCTATAGTAATAATCTATCTCACAGTAATAACTATTGTCTAAACTCTACTATAACTTTTTTTTAAATCTAGTCACGAAATTCACAATAGGTATTAATTTTTATTATGCAACTAATACTTACATTAGCCCTCGGAAACGTTTATTATCGTTGAAATAAACAATAATGTTACATGTTCCTGTATCAAGTGGTCAGGTAATTTATGAGTTGCCTAAACATTTGGCAGTAAGGAATCATGGGGGTTCGAGCTTCCAAACATATTTCGACACAATATTGTTCAAGAAAACCATCAATGTTTTCAAAAATAGAAGTCTGGGTAACTTCTCCGGTTTCGAATACCCAGAGGACGATCATTTTCATTTCCTCCAGTGCACTATGATGGGGAGATTTGGCAACATTGCCTCAAGCCTGCGCCTAAGGATTAGTGAGCGTCTATTGTAATTCCTAGATGAAGCGATTGTAAATCTGAAAATTGATTTGAATACTATTAGTTATGCTCTAGGTAGGTCTTAAATACATGTTATTTCAAAATATTTTCAAATTTGGACCACATTTCAACACCAGTTGACACATGAAAACCCGGAAATGCTCTACGTTTTGGACAACGAAGATGACCGCCGGCGACTCAAGCGAAAAAACGCTGCAAATTATTACACAACGGTTTATTATTTTTATATAGATCACTCGTCTACAAAATCACCAACCATCCAATATGAAGAGAAAAAGAAAAAAAATCAAAAAAAAAAAATAAAAAAAAAAAAAAAAAAAATATCACCAACCAACGATTGCATTTTGGTCAGCTCTAATTTGAACGGAGATTAGGCCTCTTTTGCGATTCACACTCGTGTTTTGATTTATACATATATATATTTCAATATAAACCCTTAAATTTAATGCGTACGGCGTACGGCGGACGGACGGCCAAATTTTTATTCGATTTTTGGATTCTACGTACCTTGAAACGTAAACCATCAAATTTTGAGGGGGTGTTAAAATTTTTTTTTCTTGGTCGATTCCAAAGGTTTGTTATTGAAAATAATAAACCAAAATCAAAAAATCAAAATCACCAACCATCGATTGCATTTCGGTCAGCTCTAATTTGAACGGAGATTAGGCCTCTTTTGCGATTCACACTCGTGTTTTGATTTATATATATATATTTCAATATAAACCCTTAAATTTTCGTAGGGAGCGAACGGTTTGTCCTACAGAGCTCCGCGTGGTCTCAAAAAATTCTATAAATTCTATAAAATCTTAAATTGAAGGAAAAACAATACCTTTATACCAAAATTTTTTGAGTTAGGGCGTTTTCAAAATTTCAAAATTGATTTTGGAACCCTTAGAAGTGACTCACATCAACCAAAAGCTTCGGGGCACAACTAGACCCCAAATGGAGCCTACATACCAAATTTCATCAAAATCGGTCAATGCTAAGTGGCAAAAGTGCCGCGTACGGCGTACGGCGCACGGCGTACGGCGGACGGACGGCCAAATTTTTATTCGATTTTTGGATTCTACGTACCTTGAAACGTAAACCATCAAATTTTGAGGGGGTGTTAAAATTTTTTTTTTCTTGGTCGATTCCAAAGGTTCATTATTGAAAATAATAAACCAAAACCACTGGACTTAGTTAGTGCTGTTAAAGGACAATTATAACTCAGTGTTGAAGATATTGTTTTGAGAAACGTCTGGGTTTTACTGTAAACGGGCTCTCAAGGAATGTACAAATGATATGTAATATTTGCTAGATGAATTGTATTTTAATATTCAGTTGAAATAATAAATCTCGTAAAAAAAAATCATCACTATGCAAGACGATTTTGTAAAGATGAAAATCGGAAGTACAGACCTAAGTTTGATGATAACATTCACAAAAAACTGTACAAAATGAAAGTCGGTCAAGCTGTTTCAGAAAAAAACGGAAATGATTTTTTTTAAGAGAAACGTAGTGGGGACTTTTGAAAGTCACACAGGGACATTGCCGAACTTGTCCTGAAAATGGGAAGATTTGGGTTTCAATAAGCTGCCTTCAGTAGGTTGATGCATTAGACTGGAGGGAGTCCACAATAGACTTTTATGAAAAAAACTTATGTTCAGAAGATTCAGGTGAATAGTTTTACAACTATTCACTAATTATCTGTCAAGAACGATTTTGTAATGGAGAAAACAGAAAAGCCACCGAGGCTGAGCAATGTTCCTGCCTGCAACACTTTCCGTGCTTCCCCCACATTCTGTTTTGTGAACCCGCGTTGGAGCTACGAGATTTCACCGTCCAACCCATCAATCTCGCGAGAGATAACCCCGCAGGCAATATGGTGTTTTATAAGAAACATAACTCCGATCGGAAGTTCTAAGTAGGTAATCCAACTTTCCCAGAGAACATGTCGTTACTGCGCGTTCAAAGTTCAATAAAAGATTTCTTTTAAATATTGTTTCATATTTTCTTTTTGGGGCATAATCCTCCATCAGCTCCTCGGCACAACTTTCGTATGAGTAACATCACACCATAATACTTGTGATACCTACGCCTGCTTATATGGCCGAGTCCTTTCTGCTTTGTCCGTAACTAGTAAAGATGCTGCATATCTGCGAAGAACACGGCTTTTCCATTAAAAGCACCTTCCAAATTATCCCGCAGGGATAACAGTCTTTTTTTTTTCGACAGAAAGTTCCTTCCAGCTATAAAACGTTAACCCACAGTTGTGAGTACTTTCAATTGATTTGATTCTTGCTCGGTGGTTAAGGAAGCAGAAGGAAGTGACATTTAAATAATGCTATTAGAACAAACGAAAAAAAGGTCATCAAAGGACCTGTGCATTTGATCTGCTGAAATTAGTCTCAATTCCGTCAGCGAACGTTATTGGGCGATTCACACTCGTGTTTCAGACTCATCATTTCTCCAACTGAAATGACAGTCAACTAACCTAAGAGCTAGGGATTCAAATTTTCAGGGTGGGGTATTATAATTTTTTTCTTGCTCGATTCCTCTTTCATTATTGAAAAAACGCTGCAAATTATTACACAATGGTTTATTATTTTTCTATATAATCGTCTATAAAGCCACCGACCATCCAACATGAAGAGAAACATCGATGGCATTTCGGTCAGCTTTAATTTGAACGGAGATTAGGCCTCTTTTGCGATTCACACTCGTGTTTCTGATTTATCGCACGATTATTATTTTTATGGTTTATTATTTTATTATTTATTATTATTATTTTAATGGTTTATTATTTTTCTATATAATCGTCTATAAAGCCACGGAGATTAGACCTCTTTTGCGATTCACACTCGTGTTTCTGATTTATCGTACGTTTATTATTTTGCTTCCGAGTCTACCAAGGTAGCGGAAGCTTTGTTTTCACTTTTCAAGGACGAAAAAAAAAGTTCTCCAAAATCAAAATTTCCACTCGCGTTTTGCGTTTTAGACCTTTCTGAACAATTTTGGTTCCGTGTCTGTCTGTCTGTGTGTCTGTCCGTCTGTGTGTCTGTCTGTCTGTGTGTCTGTCCGTCTGTGTGTCTGTCTGTCATGAATTCCTTGTAACGCGCATAACTATACGAAGTTATTGTCCAATTTCGATGAAATTTTCAGGGATTGTGCGGGTTGGTGTGTAGACGGTCCCCTATGAAAATCATCATCCCCGGACTGATAGAAGCGACTGCGCATGCGCAAACGTGAATTCCTTTTAACGGCCATAACTTCTACATTTTCCATCCGATTACAATGAAATTTTCAGGGATGTTACAGATTAGTATTTAGATGGTCCCCTATGAAAATTGTCAACTTCGGACTGATAGTAGCCACTGCGCATGCGCAAACGTGAATTTGCTTGTAACGGCCATAACTTCCACATTATCCACCCGATTTCAATGAAATTTTCAGGATTTATGTGGATTAGGTTGTAGATAGTCCCCTATGAAAATCATCATCCCCGGACTGATAGAAGCGACTGCGCATGCGCAAACGTAAATTCCTTGTAACAGCCGTAACTTCAACTGTCCCCCAGGGGTCGCGGGTTCGAATCCCAGCCGAGGCTAAGTATTTTTTTGATCCAATCACGTACATCTACTCACTTAATTTTTCATCCGAATTTGATGAAATTTTCTAGGATTGTCTAGATTAGCGTGTAGATGGTTCCATATGAGGGTAGTGGAAGGTACTTAGAGATTGGTGTTCTGAGATTAACAACTATGCATCTGATCATCTATATAATCGGGTTATGGATACGAGGAAGCTATGTGCCACACCCACTTGGCAGACGTTTTATGGTTTATTGGTTTTTAATGGTTTATTATTTTTCTATACAATCGTCTATAAAGCCACCAACCATCCAACATGAAGAAAAATACTTGGAAAATGTCACCTCACGCATATTTAAGCAAAAACCTCTTTTTTGGCCGGTTATTTGCCCATAACTTCTATACGAATTAACCGATCGGAATAGTTCGACGTTAGGACCAACTAGACCCCAAATGGAGTCTATGTGCGAAAGATCGGGTTTTTTAGACCGATTCTAGGGCCTTTTATGGCCCGGACGGCGGACGGCGGACGGCGGACGGCGGACGGCGGACGGACATTTGGCAAATTTGGCAAATTTGGATTCTACGCACCTTGAAACGTAAAGTGACAAAGTTTGAGGGGGGGTTATAAAAATTTTTTGCGATACGATCACATAGGCTTATTATTAGAAATAATAAACCAATAATAAACCAATAAACCTTTCACTATAAAATAAACACTGGTTTTCAAATGTACTTATTCTCATTATCTGAAACCACTGCTTAATCATCTTGCTTCCGAGTACCAAGCATTGTTTTCACTTTTCAAGGTTGAAAAAGATTTTACTCCAAAATCAAAAATTTCACTCCGATCTCACGTTTTTAGGCGTTCCTGAACAATTTTGGTTCCGTGTCTTTCTGCTTCTGTGTCTGCCTGTCATGAAATCCTAGTAACGGGCATAACTATACGAAGTTATTGTTTGTTGTTATTTCAGGGATTACGCGGGTTGGCGTGTAGATGGTCCCCTATGAAAATCATCGCTCCCGAACTGATAGTATTCACTGCGCATGCGCAAACCAGAATTCCATGTAACAGCCATAATTTTTATATTTTTCGTTCGAATTCGATGACATTTCCAGGAATTGTCCGGGTGATGTTTTGAGATTTTTTTTGGCAGGCAGGTGAGAAAATCTTTAAAATCCACAGGTGGAGTTGGATCAAGTAAGATACCTTGAAGGATCCGCGACTTCAAGGTTATGTGGGATTCAAATCCACTAAAAAACACCTCCTTTTCTCCCACGTTGGATGCTCAGCCTGGAACTGTTTAACACATTACTTCAGGCTGAGTCCTGGGGCACTTCATTAGTTCTGGATGGCGGGTTGGACCAGGTGTTCCCTTCTCTGTCTCTCTCGTTCTAACAATGTCTTCCTTGTCAGGATACTCTCTGCGTACGCTGCCACAAGACTCCAGCTCCTCTCACCTTCCAGCGTCTTGCTGACGACAGCTTCTGGTGTTGAAATTTGGGGAGTTAATCCCAGCTCTGACAGCAGCTAGCTATGTTTTGAGATTAGCTACAGTGCATCGGATCACCTATACAATCGGTTTATGGGTTCGAGGCAAGCTATGTGCCACACCCACTTGACAGACGTTTTTACAATACATTGACATCATGCAAGGTTCTAGAGTTAAGTCCTTTGCAGTCGCCGAATTTGTTGATAGCAGTCCAGAAGTCGTAGCTACTCTTGGGTCAGAGCGCACAAGAAGTCTTGCTGTTGTTTTTATTTCATTCAGCTACGACGTTTAGCCAACTCTCTCCTCTCGCCTTTTCATTCGCGCCAGCAAGGCTTTATTTATAGAATTATTCCATAATTCTTCTCAGAGTTCCCCTATTTTTGGAGCCTTATTGATGGTGTCACCTTGCTGTCACGGCGCCAGTATGAGACACCAATGGTCTTCTGGTGTAGTTGATGATGGTTTCTTGATTGGTTCCTAATTTTCTACAGCTCCTTTGCAATTTCAAGCCTCCATAGTTGGCAGAGTGGTGTTTATACATTTTAAGGGTGTGGCTGACGGTACTTCACACCTGCTGGAGTCGTGATTTCCTGCACATTTACGCAGCGTGGCTCTTTCTCACAAGACGTTTTTGCGCTGCTGCGTTTGTTTACCTGTTTTTCTGAGGGGTTCGATAGGTGCTAACTGATTGAGTTTGGTTTTAATTTTGTACTTTTATTCAAATCTTTTGAGTTGTCGGACCGGCATGATTAATGGAAGATCAAGCGTTGTAGGTATTGGTTTCACGATTCGGAACTAATTTCTCACTCGCGTTCTCAGATTTACTGCATCTAGAATTTAGAAGCCCTGCGTTTCAAGATCACTCAATATTTCCTTCGTCACACAAGTTGGATTTAGGCCTCTACCTTTGTGGCAAGTAGCATTTTTGGTTTATTATTTCTAATAATAAGCCTATGTGATCGTATCGCAAAAAATTTTTATAACCCCCCCTCAAACTTTGTCACTTTACGTTTCAAGGTGCGTAGAATCCAAATTTGCCAAATTTGCCAAATGTCCGTCCGCCGTCCGCCGTCCGCCGTCCGCCGTCCGCCGTCCGCCGTCCGCCGTCCGGGCCATAAAAGGCCTTAGAATCGGTCTAAAAAACCCGATCTTTCGCACATAGACTCCATTTGGGGTCTAGTTGGTCCTAACGTCGAACTATTCCGATCGCTTAATTCGTATAGAAGTTATGGGCAAATAACCGGCCAAAAAAGAGGTTTTTGCTTAAATATGCGTGGGGTGACATTTTCCAAGTATTTTTCTTCATGTTGGATGGTTGGTGGCTTTATAGACGATTGTATAGAAAAATAATAAACCATTAAAAACCAATAAACCATAAAAATAATAAACGTACGATAAATCAGAAACACGAGTGTGAATCGCAAAAGAGGTCTAATCTCCGTGGCCTTATAGACGATTATATAGAAAAATAATAAACCATAATAATAATAGTAATAAATAATAAAATAATAAACCATAAAAATAATAATCGTGCGATAAATCAGAAACACGAGTGTGAATCGCAAAAGAGGCCTAATCTCCGTTCAAATTAAAGCTGACCGAAATGCCATCGATGTTTCTCTTCATGTTGGATGGTCGGTGGCTTTATAGACGATTATATAGAAAAATAATAAACCATTGTGTAATAATTTGCAGCGTTTTTTATTTTTCGGAGTGAATGAAACGGAACTTAAATCAAATCTTTTCCAGTATGATGTTCCAGCTAGAAGAAATCGCTTTTTGGTTTATTATTTTCAATAATAAGCCTTTGGAATCGAGCAAGAAAAAAAAAAATTTAACCCCCCCTCAAAATTTGATGTTTTACATTACAAGGTACGTAGAATCCGAAAATCGAATAAAAAAAGTTCCGTCCGTCCGCCGTACGCCGTACGCGGCACTTTTCTTAGCAACACTGGACCGATTTGGTTCAAATTTGGTATATGGGCTCCATTTGGGGTCTAGTTGTGCCGCGAAGCTTTTGGTTGATGTAGGTCACTTCTAAGGGGTGAAAATCAAGGGTTGAAATTTTCAAGAGTGCCCTAGCTCGAAAACTCTCGAAATAAAGGTATCGTTTTTCCACCAATTTTAAATAGTACAGAATTTTTAAAAAATTTTGAGACCACCCGGAGCTCTGTAGGACAAACCGTTCGGTCCCTACGAGTATTTGAAGGATTTCCTTCGATAAAACAGAATCATGAGTGTGAATCGCAAAAGAGGTCTAATCGCCGTTCAAATTTTATCTGACTAAAATGCGATCGCTGTTCATTTCTTCGATTTGTATACAGTTTTGCCTTCTGCGTAACCAGTAATCAAATTTCCATATCAAGCTTTCTATTTTTCGAATCGAGTGTGAAGCGTTTAGTTCTTTCTAATAAACTTGATTGTGAAGGTGTGAAGCCATTATAGTGTGGTAGGTAGTACCTACCAATAGGTAGGTGTGGTAGGTAAAAAAAATTGGTAGGTAAAACAATGTTTGTAGGTAAAAAACGCTGCAAATCATTGCTCACTGATCAGCTGAGTGAGCTCCGAAGCCATTTTCAATCCTATTGAATGGAAGTGCTCTTCCAGGCGTCTCCAGCATTCGAGGATATCTTCTTCACTCCTCACATCACTGATCAGCTGAGTGAGCTCCAAAGCCATTTTCAATCCTATTGAATGGAGGTGCTCTTCCAGGCGTTTCCAGCATTCGAGGAGATCTTCTTCACTCCTCACATCACTGATCAGCTGAGTGAGCTCGAAAGCCATTTTCAATCCTATTGAATGGAAGTGCTCTTCCAGGCGTCTCCAGCATTCGAGGAGATCTTCTTCACTCTTCTGATCACTGATCAGCTGAGTGAGCTCCGAAGCCATTTTCAATCCTATTGAACGCAGGAGCTGAAATTTGAGAGGGAAGGTGAAGGGAGAATACAGATGGTGGTAGGTGCTATTGATGGAGAACCAGTGATCTTTACAGAAGGATGTTCTATACAGAAAATAATAAACCTTTGAGCAATGATTTGCAGCGTTTTCTTTCACTTATGTCGATTTGGTTGGAAAGTATGGAAATAAAACAAAAGAAAACTGAGATTACCCCATTTTCAAAAATTTGTACTACGTTGATGAAAATAATTTTTCCACATGTTTTATAGAATGAAAACGATGTGAACAACGAAGATGGTTCAGCAACGACGCTGGAAAAATTGGAACGGTAAGTTCGTTGTTTTGTTTTCATTGAGTTATTCATTATCTGTAATGTTTACCAATATTATCCAACAAATATAGATGTTGAAATGTTTAAACTATGCACTGATTGTTTAGAGAGATCACTTTCTTCCAGAGTGATACCTGCAGCATATCAGAAAAATATACATTTATCTCTATTTTGCAGGTACCTTTATGGACATTCTTTAAGACTGGAAATGCCAAATGAGCTCGTCAGCGGTGCTCGAGGACTCGTATCGGATGAGATGCTCGAGAACCTCCCGAAAACTCTCGTCCTCCCACTGGCTGAAGAGGACTCGAACCAAGGCATGTTGTAAAGACGAATGAGCGTTAGAGATACCAATCCATGTTCTGAAATTGCGTGTGTAGGTATTAATCGCAGTGACGTGTTCATTGAAATGTGGACCAAAATTAACCAAAAACTTATCTTTTGCATTTTTTTGAGAGCCATCTTGTGATCACCGTACGATCTTAAGAAAAATCCTTTTTCTGTAGGCTTTTTTCTAGGCAACCAGTTTCTGGTTTTTGTCGCCTTCTTCCCACTCTCGGATCTCAGTTCCATTCTCAGCTTGAGTTTTGATACGATCATATAATATCGTGTGGTATTGTTAGCTTGATTTGTTCTTTTTCATAGCATCTACAATACTATGAGGACTCCTTCCATTCCTTCTTTACATAATCTCTATTCCTTCATTTAGTATCTTGGAGCATCTGCCCATGTTTAGGCTTCGTAGAACGTAATTCTGAGTCGTTCTCACGAGGATCCACCTCCTAGTTAGGGACAGGTCCAAAATGTTTGATATCCAGAATCCTAATCTGGATCCGAACTGAAGAACGGGTTCCAGAAAGTAAGCTCCCCGCCATGAATCCTAACAGGCCACGTTTCCCAGGCCATCTGCTCTCACTCATGGGGGTACATTTTTCTTGCGTTTTGCATAAAGTAGTTTTTAGGACGTCCCACAGTAAGACTTGGGCGTCCTTATGCGATCGATCTGGGGTAAAGTTGGACAACACTCAACAGAAAAAAAAATAACCACACAGTAATCCGTTTTAGACCATTCTGAATCCAAATCCGCGAAAAAAACCATAGGTGTATGTCTGTGTGTGTGTGTGTGTATGTGTGTATGTGTGTGTGTAACAAAATCTTGTGTACTCTGCACAGGCCTTAGTTCTCAACCGATTTTCCTGGTTCTTTTTTTGTTCGTCGCGGAAAACTATCTAGTTGTGCACTACGTCGCCGGAATTTCGAATTTTGCCTTTTAAGGGGGGGAAAGGGGGGGTTAATGCTCGAAAAACGTGCATTTTTGGGCATAATCTTGTGTCGTCTGCCCAGGCCTTAGTTCTCAAACGATTTCCGTGGTTCTTTTTTCGTTTGACGCGGAATACTATCTAGTTGTGCACTACGGCGTCGGAATTTTGAATTTTGCTTTTTAAGAGGGGGAAAGGGGGGGGGTTAATGCTTAAAAAACGTGCGTTTGCGTGCACAATCTTGTAAACTCTGCCCAGGCCTCAATTTCCAACCGATTTGCGTGTTTCTTTTTTTGTTTGACTCAAATAACTTCCGAGTTGTACATAATTTCACCCGAGTACCAAAATTCGCAAGGGGAGGGGGTGATAATATTCACAAAATATCCGATTTTTCAATATTTCGGTTCCTTTACTGCTTACTAATTGTATCCAAGCTTTGAAATTGAGGAAAAATTCTCATTATACCTTAGGATTTGCATGAATTACTTTCAGTACCACCATGGAAATAAAAGTGGTGCCACCATGGTGCCAGGGCACCATAAACCTCATATTTCTTGGTTTTTTTTGTGTTTCACCTTGAATACGAATGTGAACCTTGACGGACTGCCTACTAAAACTAATAGATGAAAGTTCAATGTTATCACGTATTTCCACTTTGGTGCCAGACTGGCACCATGGCGGTGGGGGGGGGGGGGGGGGTGAACTCGAATTCGCATGTTGGGTGTCGTAGATCATGGATTTTAAATTGCTCTTCGAATTCGAGGCTCCCATGTCGCTAGAAATGTTATGGTGGATAATGGTGGGGGGGGGGTCAGTATTTCTTGCCTAAAGTAATAAATAAATTACATCGAGTGAAACAGTTTTATCACTTAACAACTGGTTAAACTGATCTAATGCTTATCCAATGGGACGTCCCCTGGTTATCTTTTAAATTGCCACTGACAGCTAACATTTGTCCACTCATCATCCCCACAGTCGATGCCATCTTGGTTTTGGCCCCCCCATTCCCCTGACTTAGCCCCAAGCTGTCTACTGTAAGACGATATTAAGACGTTTTTCTGTGATGATAATCTAGTTGTTTCTTACTTCAGGGCGAGGCTTCATGAAGAAAGTGGTGCTCCCCTTCGTGCTGGGACTGAAATTCAAGGCTACGGCCGTGATTCCCATCGCCATCGCGCTCATCGCCCTGAAGACCTGGAAGGCTCTGACACTCGGCCTCCTCTCCCTCGTCCTCACCGCCGCCATGGTCATCTTCCGCCTCACCAAACCCAAAGTCCTCAACTACGAGGTCTACTACCCCCACCACCACCACCACGTCGACGAGCACTACCACGGCAGGGCCTCGGACCTCCCCTACAGGGCCCACGCTCAATAGTGACCAACGCTCCCCTGCCGACCTTGCTCTCACCTTGTACAGTTCAATAATTTATTTGTAAATAAAATACTATTTATTTTCACGAAGAATATATCACTCCTCTTGCCATCACCACAAAATGAGCGATAAGTTTTGTGAATAGGAATGTGAGCGTGACGGAGTACCATAAAATAGTTGCCTTTAGCGATTTGATTCAAACGGTATTTTTTTCATCAAGTCATCTATGATAGACTCACCATCTTGTATGAAAAAATATTTTAAGAATCTCTTGCGTGAGTAAATGAGCAAATATGCAAGTTTTCCATTTTGTTTTATTATTTCCAATAATTACCCTAAAAGTGAGGAGGAAAATAACATGAAACGTAAACCGTAAGTTTCATTATTGAAAATAATAAACCAAACTCGGCGCTTTGCGCCTCGGCGGGGGGCTCCGCCCCCCTGCACCCCCCGGTTTATTTCTTTTTCCATACTCTGTATGAAATCATAGGAACACAGAATGTGTTTTTGCGATACTAGTCATCCGTTAAATAAAAAACAACAATAATGAATGTGGAGTTGACATTAACATGACAACCAATAAACATATCACCAGATGTTTTTTCTGTCGCTTTTTCGTGACAATTTTTTTTCGGTAGGTCATCGCAAAAACACATTCTGTGTTAAAAGTTAACCATTTCCCCCCCCCCCCCCCAAACAAAGTAGGTAATAAGTTTACATTTCAAGATTTTGGGTAAGTAGAATCCAAACGCTGCAAATCATTGCTCAAAGGTTTATTATTTTCTGTATAGATCACCCTTCTGTATAGATCACTGGATCTCCATCAATAGCACCTACCACCATCTGTATTCTCCCTTGACCTTCCCTCTCAAATTTCAGCTCCCTGCGTTCAATAGGATTGAAAATGACTTCGGAGCTCACTCAGCTGATCAGTGATCTGAAGAGTGAAGAAGATCTCCTCGAATGCTGAAGACGCCTGGAAGAGCACTTCCATTAAATAGGATTGAAAATGGCTTTGGAGCTCACTCAGCTGATCAGTGATCTGAGGAGTGGAGAAGATTTCCTCGAATGCTGGAGACGCCTGGAAGAGCACTTCCATTCAATAGGATTGAAAATGGCTTTGGAGCTCACTCAGCTGATCAGTGATCTGAGGAGTGGAGAAGATCTCCTCGAATGCTGGAGACGCCTGGAAGAGCACTTCCATTCAATAGGATTGAAAATGGCTTCGGAGCTCACTCAGCTGATCAGTGATCTGAAGAGTGAAGAAGACCTCCTCGAATGCTGGAGACGCCTGGAAGAGCACTTCCATTATATAGGAGTAAAAATGGTTTCGGAGCTCACTCAGCTGATCAGTGATCTGAGGAGTGAAGAAGATCTCCTCGAATGCTGGAGACGCCTGGAAGAGCACTTCCATTCAAAAGGATTGAAAATGGCTTTGGAGCTCACTCAGTTGATCAGTGATCTGAGGAGTGGAGAAGATCTCCTCGAATGCTGGAGACGCCTGGAAGAGCACTTCCATTCAATAGGATTGAGAATGGCTTCGGAGCTCACTCAGCTGATCAGTGATCTGAGGGGTGAAGAAGATCTCCTCGAATGCTGGAGACGCCTGGAAGAGCACTTCCATTCAATAGGATTGAAAATGGCTTTGGAGCTCACTCAGCTGATCAGTGATCTGAGGAGTGAAGAAGATCTCCTCGAATGCTGGAGACGCCTGGAAGAGCACTTCCATTCAAATGGATTGAAAATGGCTTCGGAGCTCACTCAGCTGATCAGTGATCTGAAGAGTGAAAAAGCCTTTGAGCAATGATTTGCAGCGTTTTTTACCCACCAACATTTTTTTTACCTACCAACTTTTTTTACCTACCAGCCAGGTACTACCTACCACACCATACTGGCTTCACATCTTCACAATCAAGTTTATTAGAAAGAACTAAACGCTTCACACTCGATTGGAAAAATAGAAAGCTTCATATGGAAATTTGATTACTGGTTACGCAGAAGGCAAAACTGTATACAAATCGAAGAAATGAACAGCGATATAATTTTAGTCCGATAAAATTTGAATGGAGATTAGACCTCTTTTGCGATTCACACTCATGATTCTGTTTTATCGAAGGAAAACCTTCAAGTACTCGTAGGGACCGAACGGTTTGTCCTACAGAGCTCCGGGTGGTCTCAAAAATTTTTAAAAATTCAATACTTTTTAAAATTGGTGAAAAAACGATACCTTTATTTCGAGAGTTTTCGAGCTAGGACACTCTTGAAAATTTCAACCCCTAATTTTCACCCTTTAGAAGTGACCTACATCAACCAAAAGCTTCGCGGCACAACTAGACCCCAAATGGAGCCCATATACCAAATTTGAACCAAATCGGTCCAGTGTTGCTAAGAAAAGTGCCGCGGACGGCGGACGGACGGAAATTTTTTTATTCGATTTTCGTATTCTACGTACTTTGAAACGTAAAACATCAAATTTTGAGGGGGGGTTAAAATTTTTTTTTCTTGCTCGATTCCAAAGGCTTATTATTGAAAATAATAAACCAAAAATATACATTTAAAAAAACCAGACCGTCCGCCGTTTGCGGCATTTTCTTTAGTTAATTTTGATAAAATTTGGTTTATGGGCTCCATTCGGGGTTTAGTTGTGCCGTGAAGTTTCTGTTTAGTTCAGACACTGGATGACGAATAGGGGTTATAATTTTTTAAATGCTGAAGCAGGAAAAATCTCCAATGGTACAAATGTATTGATTTTTGGCCAATTTAATGAGACCACCCAGAGCTCTGCAGGACCAGTCGTTCGTTCCCTATGAGAATTTGAGGGTTGGTCTTGGATTGAATCAGAAACACGAGGGTGAATAGCAAACGACTGTTCACAGAATGAAATATTGATAATCTCCACACAAATTTCTGCTGATGAAATGCGATGATTATTCGTTTGCTGAATAGAGTTTAGTGTAACACTAAACAACAGTTGTACTCAGTTTGTTGTCCATCTTTAGCAACCAAGAAACAAATTTCGTAAAGAAGGCACCCACAAGTCTCCGATTGCGACGTTATTTGCTGGCAGGTATTTTCTGTCAAAAAAATTGATAGATAATCTCTAGATAGTTGGTAGGCAGTAATAATGGAAAAGCCGTGTTTTCTGTAGACACGATCTTCACAGTATACTAATTGAACCACTGAGTAGTAATTTACGGCATTTTGGGAATGTGCGAGAATCGAGGAATCTCGATGATTTCTTGTCACTTTTGCTACGTACAAAAGAGAAGCTTCGTATTTATGCAGCAGACAAAAAACGTCCGCCAAGTTGGGTGGGCAGTATAGCTTCCTCACTCATTGTAACATGGACGTATAGAATCAGTTGGCGAAAAAATTATGATTCAAAGAGTTATTGAATACCAAAATATTGGCGATAATATGCGGGATAGGGTTGCAGGTATTAATGTTTATAATATTTTTATAATTTTTATGAGGTATTACAGTTTATAATATTTTGTATTTTCAACGTAGAATTTTATTTAGCGGTCCACCGTCTAGGACCTAAACCACACAATCCCTGAAAATTTCATCGAAATTGGTTGAATAGTTGCGGAGTTTTGGTTGTAACAATAAATTTAAAGTTCGCGCATGCGCAGCGGCTATTGCTTGACCAATTTGATTGAAACTTATAGGGTGTCTCTTAGAAGTTAGTCCCTAACTAACCTCCAAATTTGAGCAAAATCGGTTCATTAGAAACTGAGGAACCGAGGTTCCAGGAAATACACGTTTGCGCATGCGCACTCGCTCCTATTGGTCCGAAGGTGCTGAAATTGATAGGGGACCGTCTAGTACCTAACCCGCATAATCCCTGAAAATTTCATCAAAATCGGACCACAGGTTAGTATAGTTTTGCCCGGAACAAGGATTGACCACAGACAGACCGACAGACAGACAGACCGACAGACAGGCAGACCGACAGACAGACAGACCGACAGACAGACACGGAACCAAAATTGTTCGGGAAGCTCTAAAACGCAAAAAGCAAGTGGAAATTTTGATTTTGGAGGACATTTTTTTCACTTCTTTCACGAATACAAAGCTTTCCTACCTTCGGTAGTGAGGAAGCAAAATGTAGATTCTCCAAAATCCTCCAGGCTTCTCATTAAGTCATGCTGCAAGTCTAGAACAATTGAAAATATCACCCTTATAGTTATTTGGATTCTCTTGGCGAGTGACGAATCCCTTCTTATCGTACAACTCGAAGTTAATTCTCCTACAACCACAGCTGAAGCTTATATCCACTTCAACAGTCAATTGGCTCCTATTTAAATCATTATTAAGCACCACAAGTGGTTCACAAATACTGATAGACGACCGGACGAATAATTTAGCTTCTCTTGGAAAACCATTGAGTGGAGGTTGTAAATGGAGGGCGGCCATTGACGCCTGAGCGACATCGAATTACGCACTCGAGCGGTAAAGCCTGCTTTCAAACACCCATTTAAATGCAGTTGGACGGACGAAATTCCAGTGAATCCGAAGAGAGAGAGGATGATGGAAAACGACAATTGAGCTGAGGTGGAGGGGGAAACAAGCTGCCCATACAGCATAGTTTCCCCAACTCCATCAACCTTAAGAATGCTGAGAGCAATCATGGGGAGGAATCAATGTTGTCCGAGAGAATAATTCTCCATGCTTGGTTCGGGAACGGGCATTTGAACCAAACCGATTCGCCAAAGCTTCCTCAATTGAGAATAGGCCGAGATAGAACAAATTATACCAAGCGGGTGTGGCACATAGTTTCCTCGTATATCCATCACTTGATTGTACTCTGTTCAGTGGATAATTGATATTTTCAATCACAATGTGAAAATTGAACTGGAGAAGGGAACTGCGGAAATTATGAAAATCGAGAACCGAACTATTGATAGTATAACTAACCATCCTATGCTTTCGGTGCAGTTTCGAGTGAAGAAGGAGTGGGATTTATTAAACCAAAATCAACATGTTCTCAGAAAAAAAAAAATGATTGTGTGTATGTCCAGTTGTGGTAAAACGTGAGCTAAAACGCTGCAAATTATTGCCCAAAGGTTGATTATTTTCTGTATAGATAACCCTTCTGTATAGATCACTGGTTCTCCATCAATAGCACCTACTACCATCTGTATTCTCCCTTGACCTTCCCTCTCAAATTTCACCTTCCTGAGTTCAATAGGATTGAAAATGGCTTGGGAGCTCACTCAGCTGATCAGGGCTCTTCCAGGCGTCTTCAGCATTTGAGTAGATCTTCTTCACTCTTCAGATCACTGATCAGCTGAGTGAGCTCCGAAGACATTTTCAATCCTATTGAAGCCAGGAAGCTGAAATTTGAGAGGGAAGGTCAAGGGAGAATACAGATGGTGGTAGGTGCTATTGATGGAGAACCAGTGATCTATACAGAAGGGTGATCTTTACAGAAAATAATAAACCTTTGGGCAATAATTTGCAGCGCTTTTGGTTTATTTGTTTTACCTACCTTTTTTTTTACCTACCACACCATACTGCCTTCACACCTTCATAATCAAGTTTATTAGAAAGAACTAAACGCTTCACACTAGATTCGAAAAATAGACAGCTTCATATGGAAATTTGATTACTGGTTACACAGAAGGGAAAACTATATACAAATCGAAGAAATCAACAGCGATCGCATTTTAGTAAGATAAAATTTGAACGGAGATTAGACCTCTTTTGCGATTCACACTCATGATTCTGTTTTATCGAAGGGAAAACCTTAAGCACTCATAGGGAGCGAACGGTTTGTCCTGCAGAGTTCCGGGTGGTCTCAAAATGTTTAAAAATTCAATACTATTTTAAATTGGTGAAAAAACAATACCTTTATTTCGAGAGTTTTCGAGCTAGGGCACTCTTGAAAATTTCAACCCTTAATTTTCACCCCTTAGAAGTAACTGACATCAACCAAAAGCTTAGCGGCACAACTAGACCCCAAATGGAGCCCATATACCAAATTTGAACTAAATCGGTTCAGTGATGCTAAGAAAAGTGCCGCGTACGGCGGACGGACGGAAAATTTTTCATTCAATTTTCGGATCATCAAATTTTGAGGGGGGTTAACATTTTTTTTCTTGCTCGATTCCAAAGGCTCATTATTGAAAATAATATACCAAAATTGAACGGAGATTAGGCCTCTTTTGCAGTTTGCACTCGTGTTTCTGATTTATAAGTCCAACCCTTAAGTGATATTAGGGAGCGAACGGTTTTCCCTTCAGTGCTCTGGGTGGTTTCTAGAGTTGAGTTGTTCATTACTTAGAAGTTACTTTCATCACAATAAAGTATGTTTAGGTAGTAAAAATTCCAATAAAAAAGAAGATTGAAAATCCGAAATTTTGGCGTTGCAATTACTCCAGGAGTAATCGCGATTCCAATATACATCCCAATTTTTTTAATGGTAATCGAAATTTCAATTACTTTTTCCGATTTCAAGTAATGGACATTTTTTTTAATGTAAATAATCAAGTAATGGTGATCTAAAAAAACAATTACCATTTCTTGTAGTCGGAAAAAGTAATCGTCATTTCGATTACTATTACAGGAATCGAAATGGAGTAATAGTAATTCGATTACTTTTGATTTATTATTTATGTAATAAGTCTATGTGATCGTATACAAACAAAATGGGTAACCCCCCCCCCCCTCAAACTTTGTCAATTTACTTATCAACGTACGCAGATTCCAAATCTGCCAAGTCCGTCCGCCGTCTGGACCGTAAGTAGGTACCCCTACGATTGATCGAAAAAATCCCCAATTTCATATATTTGTCGCATTTGGGGTTCCAACACCCAGGGGGGGGGGGGGGAATGGGGCAAAAAGGGGGGTAAACATAGGGTGAGAAATTGCAATATATTTCAGAATTTTTTTAAAACGCCGAAATTGTTTTTTTGAATTGAGTACCTAATCGGATTCAAAAACGTCTGCCAAGTGGGTGTGGCACATAGCTTCCTCGTATCCATAACCCGATTGTATAGATGATCCGATGCATAGTAGTTAATCTCGAAACATCAAAACAAGTTAATCTGTAACATCCCTGAAAATTTCATTGAAATCGGATGGAAAATGTAGAAGTTATGGCCGTTACAAGGAAATTCACGTTTGCGCATGCGCAGTGGCTACTATCAGTCCGAAGGTAGTGATATTCATAAGGGACCATCTACAACCTAATCCGCATAATCCCTGAAAATTTCATGGAAATCAGGTGGAAAATGTGGAGGTTATGGCCGTTTTTTTTTTTTTTTTTTTTTTTTTTTTTTTGTTTTTTTTCTCCTAACTCCCCTCAAAGACAAAATGTCTTTTTTGACGGAGGGGGCACGCCATAAAATAAAAATAAAAAAATAAATAATTAAATAATGGGGAGGACGCCCAGGACTCACCCGACGCCGGCCCTAGGGATGAGGGAAGATGAGGAAGGTGGGGGTGGGAGAGAAGGATGAAGGGAAGTGCCTCTATAAAACGACCACCAGTTCAAATACGAGCCGAGCAGGACACGGGTGGTGATACCACGGAGTACGCCTACTGAGATGCCCAACTCACGCAACTCCGTGGCACTTTTCCCGCACCACACCCCGCGCCATGATAAGGTTGCAGCCATCACCCTGATGTTGTTGGGTGCCACTCCTTTTAGCTCCGACACCGCTTGCCGTAAATCATTTCTATCGTACTTTCTTATCTTAGCCCGCCAAGTCTGCTCCATGTCCAAGCTGCCATTGACAACTTGGACATCCAGGATAATGCAAGACTGGTCGGGCTTGACGGCAACGATGTCGGGCTTCTTACCCTGGTCACTTGGCATGTGATACAATCTCTCCCTCTCAACATCCCAGCCGCTAGATGACAAAGCACCTGCTCTCTGCTTGGCGACCGCATCATGACGTAAAATGCGGCCCCCATGAGTCCGAGGACATTGCTGCACTACATGATACAGATGTTCATTTCCACTCAGACAGGCGCGGCAAAGGGGTAGAGTTGTCCCACGACTACCCCTCGAACACCGTACCGCAGTTGGCAGAGTTGCCATGCGGACGGCGTGGAAGTGTCGGTAGTCGCGGGCCCCAATGCCCTCCGAAGCCCAATCTACCCATTGGGAAGAGACAGGGCTTTCGGAGCACTGTCGGAGTTCTTTACCATCTACTGACTCATGCAGCGCAGCAGCGAACTCAGCAGACGAACTGGGTTTTGGAGCAGATGGTGTTGCTCGGTCGCACCATGCTAACTGCTGCCTGACAAAATCAAGATCAGCAGCCGCACGGGCGACCTCCCAGCTCGACCCTTGAAGGGCTAGCAGGCACTGGCGGCGCAATGAAGGGATACATGTCGAGAGAGACACAATGCCAAGCCCACCGGATTTGACCGGTGCGTGAACATAGGCACTTGGGACACCAGGTGGGAACCTCAGAGAAAGAGCGCACAGCAGAGCGAACTTGTCGATCTAACTCTTGCAGCCTCCCCGCCGTAAGCCTGCCAAAGACTAACCCATAGGTCAGCTTTGGCAGTAAGTACGTGCGGAGGAGGCGTAGCTTCTGCTGTGGCTTCAATGGAGCCTTGGTAACGCGAGCTAGCGCTCTACCAAGGTCCACACGGCTGGCACTAATGGTGGCCACCCCCATGAAGTCGACTCCAAGGCACCGCCAGACCTCCAACACGGATCGAGACGGGATGGGGGATTGTCCTATGACAAAACCCCCATCCACAACTTTCACCTTATGTTGGCGACCCGACGGGACCAAGGAGACGGACCCACACTTATCGGGGTTAACCACAAGTCCACACCTGGCTAGCTGCTTAGCAAATGCATTGAGGGCGATCTGCAAGCCCTCACGGGTTTCTGCGAGTAGGATAACATCATCAGGAAATTCACAGGAAATTCACGTTTGCGCATGCGCAGTGGCTACTATCAGTCCGAAGGTAGTGATTTTCATTGGGGACCATCTACAACCTAATCCGCATAATCCCTGAAAATTTCATTGAAATCGGGTGGAAAATGAGGAAGTTATGGCCGTTACAAGGAATTCACGTTTGCGCATGCGCAGTCGCTTCTATCAGTCCGGGGATGATGATTTTCGTAGGGGACCGTCTACACGCCAACCCGCACAATCCCTGAAAATTTCACAGAAATCGGACAATAACTTCGTATAGTTATGCGCGTTACAAGGAATTCATGACAGACACACAGACAGACAGACACACAGACAGACAGACACGGGACGAAAATTGTTCAGAAAGGTCTAAAACGCAAAACGCGAGTGAAAATTTTGATTTTGGAGAACTTTTTTTTTTCGTCCTTGAAAAGTGAAAACAAAGCTTCCGCTACCTTGGTAGACTCGGAAGCAAAAGTTATCGAAAAACATTACGCCATGCCGATTCCAGTAATGGTAATAGGAAAAAACAGTTGTAATCTCGATTACCATTGCCACTACTTTTTTCCAAAAGAAATTGTAATTTGTAATGAGTAATCTATTTACTTTTTCAACAACTCTGGTGGTCTCATTCGATTCTAAAAAATCAATTCTAGTTTGAATACAGTACCTTTGTATCGAGATTTTTCGAGATAGGGCGCTTTTGAAAATTACCAACCCTGTTTTTCACCCCTCAGAAGTGACCTACTTCAACCAAAAGCTTCGGGTAACAACTAGACCCCAAATGGAGCCCATGTACATCATCAAAATCGGTCCATGGTTGATAAAAAAAGGATTTTTTTGACGTATTATTGCTTCCGAGTCTACCAAGGTAGCGGAAGCTTTGTTTTCACTTTTCAAGGATGAAAAAAAAAAGTTCTCCAAAATCAAAATTTTTACTCGCGTTTTGCGTTTTAGACCTTTCTGAACAATTTTGGTTCCGTGTCTGTGTGTCTGTCTGTCTGTGTGTCTGTGTGTCTGTCTGTCTGTCTGTCTGTCATGAATTCCTTGTAACGCGCATAACTATACGAAGTTATTGTCCGATTTCGATGAAATTTTCAGGGATTGTGCGGGTTGGCGTGTAGACGGTCCCCTATGAAAATCATTATCCCCAGACTGATAGAAGCGACTGCGCATGCGCAAACGTGAATTCCTTGTAACGGCCATAACTTCGACATTTTCCATCTGATTTCAATGAAATTTTCAGGGATTATGCGAATTAAGTTGTAGATGGTCCTCTATGAGAATCACCACCTTCGGACTGATAGTAGCCACTGCGCATGCGCAAACGTGAATTTCCTTGTAACAGCCATAACTTCCACATTTTCTACCCGATTTCAATGAAATTCTCAGGGATTATGCGAATTAGGTTGTAGATGGTCCCCTATGAGAATCACCACCTTCGGACTGATAGTGGCCACTGCGCATGCGCAAACGTGAATTTCCTTTTAACGTCCATAATTTCTACATTTTCTATCCGATTTCAATGAAATTTTCAGGGATGTTACAGACTAGTATTTAGATGGTCACCTATGAGAATCACCACCTTCGGACTGATGGTAGCCACTGCGCATGCGCAAACGTGAATTTCCTTGTAACGTCCATAATTTCTACATTTTCTACCCGATTTCGATGACATTTTCAGGGATGATGCGGATTAGATTGTAGATGGTCCCCAATGAAGATAATCACCCCGGACTGATAGTAGCCGCTGCGCATGCGCAAACGTGAATTCCTTGTAACAGCCATAACTTCCACATTTTTTACCCGATTTCGATGACATTTTCAGGGATTATGCGGATTATGTTGTAGATGGTCCCCAATGAAAATCAAGGCCTTAAAATTTACAGTAGCCTCTGCACATGCGCAAACGTAAAATCATTGTAACAGCCATAACACTTACATTTTTCATCCGAATTTGATGAAATTTTCTTGGATTGTCCAGATCAGCGTGTAGATGGCCCCCTATGAGGGTAGTGAAAGGTACTTAGAGATTGGTGTTTTGAGATTATCTACTATGCATCGGATCATCTATATAATCGGGTTATGGATACGAGGAAGCTATGTGCCACACCCACTTGGCAGACGTTTTTTTATTATTTTCAATATTGAACCTTTGGAATCAACCAAGTAAAGAAAAAATTTGGTCTCATCAAAATCTCAAAATTTTTTGGTTTACGTTTCATGGTACGTAGAATTCGAAAATCGAATAAAAATTCTGCCTTCTTTTATTTGTCTGTTGTCCGCCGTACGCAGCACTTTCCTTAGTTCCCATGGACCGATTTTGATGAAATTTGGAAAATGGGCTCCATTTAGGGTCTAGTTGTGCCCCGAAGCTTTTGGTTGATGTCACTCAGTTGAAAAATAAGGGCTGACATTTTCAAAACGCCCCAGCTCAAAAAACTGCGATATAAAGGTATTGTTCTTTCATCAAAATAGTATTGCATTTTTAGAATCGATTGAGACCACCCAGATCTCTGCAGGACCAACCGTTCGCTCCCTATGGAAGGGACAGGACATCGCCATCGATGTTTCGAAAACATGGATGTTGCTTCCGAGTCTACCAAGGTAGCGGAAACTTTGTTTTCACTTTTCAAGGACGAAAAAAAAAAGTTCTCCAAAATCAAAATTTTCACTCGCGTTTTGCGTTTTAGACCTTTCTGAACAATTTTGGTTCCGTGTCTGTCTGTCTGTGTGTCTGTCTGTCTGTCTGTCTGTGTGTCTGTCATGAATTCCTTGTAACGCGCATAACTATACGAAGTTATTGTCCGATTTCGATGAAATTTTCAGGGATTGTGCGGATTGGTGTGTAGACGGTCCCCTATGAAAATCATCATCCTTGGACTGATAGAAGCGACTGCGCATGCGCAAACGTGAATTTCCTTGTAACGGCCATAACTTCTACATTTTCCATCCGATTCCGATGAAATTTTCAGGGATTGTGTGGAATATATTGGTGTGTAGACGGTCCCCTATGAAAATCATCATCCTTGGACTGACAGAAGCGACTGCGCATGCGCAAACGTAAATTCCTTGTAACGGCCATAACTTCTACATTTTCCATCCGATTCCGATGAAATTTTCAGGGATTGTGCAAGTTGATGTGTAGACGGTCCCCTATGAAAATCATCATCCTCGAACTGATAGAAGCGACTGCGCATGCGCAAACGTGAATTTCCTTGTAACGGCCGTAACTTCCACATTTTCCATCCGATTTCAATGAAATTTTCAGGGTTGTTACAGATCAGTGTTTAGATGGTTTCCTATGAAAATCATCACCCCCGGATTGATAGTAGCCGATGCGCATGCGCGAACGTGAATTGCTTGTAACAGCCATTACTTCCACAATTTCTACCCGATTTCGATGACATTTTCAGGGATTACGCGGATTAGGTTGTAGATGGTCCACAATGAAAATCAAGGCCTTAAAATCTTACAGTAGCCGATGCGCATGCGCAAACGTAAAATCCTTGTAACAGCCGTAACAGTCGCGTGTGACGTGAGGATCTCAAACCCCTCTCAACCAACCCCTTTATAGAGCAGTGAGCAATGCTCTGGACTCCCACCCTGGAGCCCCAGGTTCGACTCCCAGTAAAGCTAAGAAACTTTTCAACACAATCACTACCGTACTTACATTTTTCGTTCGAATTTGATGAAAATTTCTAGGATTGTCCAGATTAGCGTGTAGATGGTCCCCAATGAGGGTAAGGAAAGGTACTTAGAGATAGGTGTTTTGAGATTAACTACTACGCATCGGATCATCTATATAATCGGGTTATGGATACGAGGAAGCTATGTGCCACACCCACTTGGCAGACTTTTTTTTACTGTGTCATTATATGGTAAGTAGGTAGTACTAATCATGAAAAAGTCGTATTCTTTACAGTAGAAATAAAAATAACCGTTTTGGAGGTAATAATTTTAACATTTTTTAATACCTGTCAGAATGTGGAATTATTGATTTCTCGGTGGTAACATCGATGTTGGGCGCTAGAAACATCGACATTAAACATTAAACAGCATATATGTATAGGAGACTATTTAAGTTTAGAGATTATTAAAGTTTGAGAATATTAAAGTAAGTTAGTATATGTTGGAGATTATCAAAATGCGTCCTTAATTCTGTTCAATCATGTATTGTTTATTAATGTACTTATTACTGTAATTGTCAATTTATTTACCGAGATGGAGCGATTTTGCAAAGATCCTACCCTACAACACGGGCCAAGTCTAATGTCGGGTAGGAAATCTGAGCAAATTGCATCCCTTCATGCATTTATATTATTGTAAAAGTGTACCAAATGGTGAAAATAAACATATCTATCTATCTATCTATCTATCTATCGAAAAACACCGATGGCGTGATGTTTCACGCCATTAATGTTATGCGACCGATGTTGACATCGATGTTTTGTTCCGATGTCCCATCTCTACCCTATGGAACTTGAGGGTCGGATTTACGGTAAATCAGAAATACGTGCAAAAGAGGCCTAATCTTCGTTAAAATTGTAGCTCACCAAAATTCGATCGTTTTGGTTTCTTTGAGTTGTTCTCAGTTTTGCGTCCTTAGCAATCAAATTTCCCGATGTTTTCGAATTTGTGTTAGGCGTTTGTTATCAGGAGATTGATCTATACAGGAAAAAAAACCTTTGTGTAGTAATTTGCAGCGTTTTAATTCGTTTTTCGGATTCTAAATACCTTGAAAACGTAAACCATCAAATTTTGAGGGGAGGTTAAAGTCATTTCTTACTTAATTCCAAAGGTTTATTTAAAAATAATAATAAACCAAAAATGTTTGAATTGAATGAGACCCCCTAGAGCTCTGTAGGACCAACCGTTCGCTCCCTAAGAGTGTGGTACACGTGGAAACACGAGTGTGAATCACAATGAATGTTCACTGACGAAAGTAAGCTAAATCTGTCAATAATTTGAAACGTTGCAAATCGCAAGTTCCTAGTACAATTTTTTCCCGCAGTTACAAAAGTTTAGTTTAGTTTTAAGGGCTTTTTCGAGCTTAAAAGCTTTTTCGTTTTGTTGCAAAAGTGGTGTTGTCCTAGTGTTGTCCTAGGGATGTCAGCACCCGAGTCTGGGATTCCTTTAATCCATACAAAGATCATGGGGAATATTAAAAGATGAATAATTCATCTCTCTTCATTTTCTTCTTATTATTAATTATTAATAATGATGACAGAATACGATAATAAATTCTCGTATAATTTGCCTGTGCTCTATTAAATAGGAAATAGGAGTCGAAATGATTAAATATGGTCCGAGTAAGATAACAGTAGGGAGAAAATTAATTTTGCGGAATGTCGAGCTCACTTTGCTGTTCCGCTATATACTTCATGTTTTGTCTACTCTGAATCATTCACCCATAGTACCGCCATTCCGTGCTTTGCTTCATTTACTATTTTGGCAAAATGGGCCCCTAAATACACAGAGACTGTGATGCCCAAATATGTGCACATGGTGACCAATTCAAGTGGTTTCCCTTCGTACTTCCAGCGGTCATTCTTGGCCCTCTTTCATTATTTGGGACTTCTCTCGGTTTAATGCCAGATTCCATTTATTTTAGTAACCACAGAGCTCGTTTACTACTACTTGTAGCGATACTGGACTTTTGGCCTAGCAGGACCACGTCATCTGCATACATTATGCATTCCCGCTTCCTCGCCACATCCTCAACCATGTGAACTTAAATAACCCCTACAACATTTTAATGAACATAGTCTATGCGCCATAATGTGACCTTTCAAAGAACAAGGAAGAACTTCGTGAGATGTGATGTATCATTTAGATTAACGTTAAATATGTAGATTTTCAATTCTATTGCTTCCGAGTCTACCAAGGTAGCGGAAGCTTTATTTTCACTTTTCAAGATTTAAAAAAAAAAAAGTTCTCCAAAATCAAAATTTCCACTCGCCTTTTACGTCTTAGACCTTTTTGAACAGTTTTGGTTCCGTGTCTGTGTGTCTGTGTGTCTGTCATGAAATCCTTGCCACAGCAATAACTTCTACAATATCACCCGATTTCGATGAAATTTTCAGGGATTGCGCGGGTTGGTGAGTCGATGGTCCCCTATGAAAATCATCGCCCTCGGACTGACAGTAGCCGCTGCGCATGCGCAAAAGTATATTTCCTTGTTACAGCCATAACTTCTTCATTTTCCAACAATATTCAGAGATTGAGCCGGTTCTTGTGTAGATACTTAGAGATTGTTGTTTTGAGATTAACTACTATGCATCGGGTCATCTCTACAATCCTGTTATGGATACGAGGAAGCTATGTTCCACACCCACTTGGCATTTTTATTTATTTTTTCTTTTCAATATAACTTTATTATTCTATATACAGTACATATTATGTGCAGTATGTTTTATATACAGTACAATATGTATATGTATGTAGGTATATGAACATTACAGTTGTGTACATAAACATTTTGCAACTTTACAATCATGTGTCGCTTGGTTGGAAGTGTAAGCCAATGGCTATCTTCCTATAATTCAATTTATTTCAAAAAGAAAAGTAAGATAAACGTTGAAGAGGTATGATGCGGATGGGGTTTTATGAATGTTGATACTATGGCTGTCGGTTACGGTTTATTGTGAGATCATCTGGGTGGCGTTTTCGTTTCAACCTGCGGTTCGGACGGTCGGGTGGGATGGAATTGAGTAGGATGTCAGGATCTAGTGGATTCGAGTGATGGTGGAGTCTAGAGTTGAAGTGGGAGTAAGTTGTAACTTCATGAATAGTTGGGATGCCATCGTCCTTATGAAGGTTGGAGTTTCTTATGTACCAGGGTGCATTAGTCTGGACTCGGAGAACATGTGGTTTTGAAAAGTTTGTATCCGTTTTACCTGTGAGTCGGATACACCACCGTGACCTCCATATTCCCAAATTGGCCTTATCAACATTAAGTATAAATAAGCCGCTTTGTGCTGAGTGTCAGAGGGGATTGCACTCCTGAAAGTGACTTAAGCTTTCGAAGACGATGACGGCATCTGTTGAGCACAGAAGTGATGGTCAAGCGTTCGTCCAACGTTACTCCCTGACATCGGACCACGGATTCAAATGGGACCACGCCGTTGCCAATGTTCAATTGGTTCAACGTATGGCGGCTCATTCATGTAAGTCGTAAGCCAGCTCCTCAAGCTCTAATCCTGCTCTCCCCTGTAGGCGAACTGGAGAGAAAGGCAGCGTCATCAGAAAATTTATGCAAGGAAACAATAAGTAAAGGATACAGAAGGAAAGAATTCAAAAGTGATTTATTTACAAAACGAGTGTATCCACATACTGGGCGTGCTGATCGAATTTCTAGCAACATTTGCTGTAGTGATTTTTAAATAAAGTCATATAACTACCGTTTTGGAATTCCAAAATAAGACAAAACGCTGCAAATTATTACACAAAGGTTTATAATTTCTATATAGATCACTCGTCTGCAAAGAACACGGCTTTGAAATTGTCACCACCAACCAACCATATTTTCGCTTCACAATCAAGTTTATTTGGAAGAATTATAAACGCTTCACACTCGATTCGAAGAAATGAAGAGTTGTGGGTGCCTTCAATAGGAAATTTGACTACCGGTTGTTAAGGACGGAAAACTGAAGTTGACTCGAACAACGGTCGTATTTTGTCAGCTAAAATTTCAACGGAGATTAGGCCTCTTTTGCGATTCACACACGTGTTTCTGATTTGTTGTAAGCGCAACCTTTACGTTCTCGTAGGGAGCAAACGGTGCCCTATACAGGGTGTCCCATGTTAAGCACCATAAAACTTCGGGAGTCGATTCTACAACTAATTTTAGTAAGAAAGTGTCTCTTAGCAATTTTGCGTTAGACGCTTATTTTCCGAGTTATTTTAATTTTAAGATTTTTTTCGTGTTTTCGACCTTAAGCCATTAAAATGACCATAACTCGCCTAATTTACAAGCAATTAAAAATCTAATTACACCGTTGGATAGGGCGTTAAATTTGCCATCTTTCAAGTGGTTATACAAAATTTTTTATAAGATCGTGATGGGTGAAAAATCAACTCGTAAAGTCATTTTTGTAAAATTGTCAAAATTTCCTACTTTTTCTTTTGATTATTAAGGTTTTACTCCCAAATGATTTTTCACGTACCTCTACATCAAAAACTGCGCAAAGATCTCAGCTTTCTAATGGTATAATTTGTTTTGATTTTACTCCGCTAATTAGTGGTGAAAAATACGTTTAAATGCTCAAAAACGTGGTTGCGCTCATGGAAATCAAGGTTTCTGGTTCGTTGTGCCTCGGGCAGGTTCGACGAATTAGGGGTGGAATTCCACGTCATTTTCAACGCTATTAGACTGATTCCATCACCGTTGGTATGTGAAAGGTCAGTATTGAATTTTGGTAGGTCCGAATCTTTTTTTTTTTTTTAATTTACTTGGTATTTATGCACGAATTAAATGTTCAATTCTCGCAACTTTCTCGATTGTATGAAAAAAGAGATATCTCATAAACAATAGCGTGTAGATGTGGAATAAAAAATAATGATATTTTAGAGAAAGTAAAAATGATATTTATGAACAAAATAATCTTCATCATCATCGAAGTACGTTATTAACTAAACATAAATGAGATAATAAATTATCCTCTACTCCGTCTTTGACTTTGTTTGTCATTCGTCCGGATACCTGTAAACACAAAGCAAAGTTTTTTACAGCCAAGTAGAAAATAATTGAGGAATGAGCTGTCAGGAGACAGACATTGAGCACTTACTCTGAATCGGTAATATGATGACCACTGCTTCAAATTTTGACATTCCTCAATTATTTTCTACTTGGCTGTAAAAAACTTTGCTTTGTGTTTACAGGTATCCGGACGAATGACAAAGTCAAAGACGGAGTAGAGGATAATTTATTATCTCATTTATGTTTAGCCAATAACGTACTTCGATGATGATGAAGATAATTTTTGTTCATAAATATCATTTTTACTTTCTTTAAAATATCATTATTTACCTATCTTTATGTTTTATTCCACATCTACACGCTATTGTTTATGAGATATCTCTTTTTTCATACAATCGAGAAAGTTGCGAGAATTGAACATTTAATTCGTGCATAAATACCAAGTAAATTAAAAGAAAAAAAAGATTCGGACCTACCAAAATTCAATACTGAGCTTTCACATACCAACGGTGATGGAATCAGTCTAATAGCGTTGAAAATGACGTGGAATTCCACCCCTAATTCGTCGAACCTGCCCGAGGCCCAACGCACCAGAAAACCTTGATTTCCATGAGCGCAACCACGTTTTTTAGCATTCAAACGTATTTTTCACCCCTAATTAGCGGAGTAAAATTAAAACAAATTATACCATTGAAAAGCTGAGATCTTTGCGCAGTTTTTGATGTAGAGGTACGTGAAAAATCATGTGAAAGTAAAACCTTAACAATCAAAAGAAAAAGTAGGAAATTTTGACAATTTTACAAAAATGACTTTACGAGTTGATTTTTCACCCATCACGATCTTATAAAAAATTTTGTATAACCACTTGAAAGATGGCAAATTTAACGCCCTATCCAACGGTGTAATTAGATTTTTAATTGCTCGTAAATTAAGCGAGTTATGGTCATTTTAATGGCTTAAGGTCGAAAACACGAAAAAAATCTTAAAATTAAAATAACTCGGAAAATAAGCGTCTAACGCAAAATTGCTAGGAGACACTTTCTTACTAAAATTAGTTATAGAATTGACTTCCGAAGTTTTATGGTGCTTAACATGGGACACCCTGTAGAGCTCCACGTGGTCTAATTCGATTCTGAAAATTCAATAATATTTTAAATTGATAAAATTTTTTGCGTTTTCAAAATTTCAACCCTTTGAGGTGACTGACATCAACCAAAAGCTTCGGGGCACAACTAGACCCCAAATGGAGCTCATATACCAAATTACATCGAAATCGGTCCATGGGAACTAAGGACGGCAAAGTTTTTATCCGAATTTCTGATCCTGATTTCTGATTCTGATTTCTGATTTCTGACCTTGAAACGTAAACCAACAAATTTTGAGGGAGAGGGGAGGGGGTTAAAATATTTTTTCTGTTAAAATATTTTATTTCTTGGTCGATTCCTAAAGTTTATTATTGAAAATAATTAACCAAAATTGTAGAAAATTGGGAATTAACTGTCATTGCCTGTACTATCATTAAATTTACAATCGAAATATCGTCATGCCACATTCTTACAATTTATTTACAGGTTCAAAGTTTCTCGGAGGTTTGGGAAGGAAGATTTCAGTCTTCAATTTATTCATGGATGAATCTGGAGGAATTCGGAACAGTTGTGACGAGCAGCTGTCAATTGTGTCAGTCAATGTCTTCGAATGTTGAGACCCAGTCAACGGTGTTTTTGGTTTTTATCGATTCGTTTGAGAGCATCCATCAACTCACCACGAATAATTACGATAATACTAACCGGGTATAAACTACCACGGAATATATTTATATGTGAGAAATGTGGGTCGATTCAGAAAACCGTCCATTCAAATTTGAATAATTTTAGAAAATTTTGCAGTTTTAATCCGACTAGTTTCATACGTTGATGGGTGAGGAAGCCGTACTGTCCTCTCAACTAGGGAGGAGTTTTCAATTGACAACTTCATTGTAGGTAAAAATGTGTTGATGGTTATGAAATTCTCAAGGTAATGTCCCCGATTTTAATAACAATTTTTTCGCTATCTGTATGGTAGCGTTCTCCATGAGAAACCTTAAATTGCTTCTCATTCTACAACAAAACGTAATATTTCGGAACTGTTTAACACAGTGTTTTTTTTTTTTTTTTTTTGTGTTATTACGGTTGTTACTAAGGTTTTAATTTTGCGCATGCCCAGAGGGTACTATCAATCCTGAGGCTCATCTACACCCCAACCAGCACAATCCCTGAATATTACATCATACCAAAATCGAACAGTAAATTCTCATAGTTATGCCGCTTACAAGGATTTGCAGACACAGAGACAAATACGGAACCAAAATGTTCCAGGAAAGTCTTAAAATTATATTGAAGGATTGAGCGAAAATTTTTCGACAATTTTTATTGCCACGAATTGCGGGGTTTAGGCTATTTTAGTTGCTTAACTCAACTTTAGATTAGGTTTCTACCAAGACTCTATGCCATTGGTCAATGAGGAATAAAAAAGTCTGCCAAGTGGGTGTGGCACATAGCTTCCTCGTATCCATAACCCGATTGTATAGATGATCCGATGCATAGTAGTTAATCTCAAAACAGCTATCTCTAAGTACCTTTCACTACCCTCATAGGGGACCATCTACACGCTAATCTGGACAATCCTAGAAAATGTCATCAAATTCGGATGAAAAATTAAGTGAGTAGGATCTAGATGTATGTGATTGGATCAAAAATATTCTAAGCCTCGACTAGGATTCAAACCCGCGACCCCATAGCTCAAATCAAGACTCTTTCCTCTGAGCTATTGAAGCGTTGTCATGGATAGGATTTGAGATTCTCACAGGAGACCATCCCTCTATGAATAAATCCCTCTATGAAAAACAATTCTCTATGATTTTCATAGGGGACCATGTAAATACTAATCTGTAACATCCCTGAAAATTTCATTGAAATCGGATTGAGATTGTGGAAGTTATGGCCGTTACAAGGAATTCACGTTTGCGCATGCGCAGTCGCTTGTATCAGTCCGAGTATGATGATTTTCATAGGGGACCGTCTACACACCAACCCGCACAATCCCTGAAAATTTCATCGAAATCGGACAATAACTTCGTATAGTTATGCGCGTTACAAGGAATTGATGACAGACGGACAGACACACAGACAGACAGACACGGAACCAAAATTGTTCAGAAATGTCTAAAACGCAAAACGCGAGTGAAAATTTTGATTTTGGAGAACTTTTTTTTTTCGTCCTTGAAAAGTGAAAACAAAGCTTCCGCTACCTTGGTAGACTCGGAAGCAAAAAGGCTGACAAGCACATAGCTTCCTCGTATCCATAACCCGATTGCATAGATGATCCGATGCATAGTAGTTATTCTCAAAACACCAATCTCTAAGTACCTTCCACTACCCTCATAGGGGACCATCTACACAAGAACCGGCACAATCTCTGAATATTGTTGGAAAATGTAGAAGTTATGGCTGTAACAAGGAAATGTACTTTTGCGCATGCGCAGCGGCTACTATCAGTCCGTGGGCGATGATTTTCATAGTGGACCACCTACACCCCAACCCGCTCAAACCCCGAAAATTTCATCGAAATCGGATGAGAAATGTAGAAGTTATGGCTGTGGCAAGTATTTCACGTTTGCGCATGCGCAGAGGCTACTATCAGTCTGGGGGCAATGATTTTCATAGAGAGCCATCTACTCGCGATCCCGCACAATCCCTGAAAATTTCATCGAAATCGGGTGATATTGTAGAAGTTATTGCTGTGGCAAGGATTTCATGACAGAGACACAGACAGACAGACACGGAACCAAAATTGTTCAGGAAGGTCTGAAACGTAAAACGCAAGTGGAAATTTTGATTTTTTTCGAACCTTGAAAAGTGAAAGCAAAGCTTCCGCTACCTTGGTTGACTCGGAAGCAATATTTTAATTAGTGAGGAGTACCTACCTAATCTTTTTGGTGATATCTCAATTTGTACTGATTCCTACATTTTCGCCCATAAGTTTGAACGGTTACAACAAACCGTTCGCGGTAGCTGATTGGAGTAAACCCCTGTTCATGAACAATGAGCGTAGGTAACCAAGAGTGTGGATAACTTTCAGTTCGGACAGACTTCATACAGCAAGATAACCATTAAGACGATTAGTAATCAGTTCACTCTAGTAGGAAGTTCAGTTCATTTCTATGCAAAGTCCTGTCTGCATCAACCCGGCTCCAACTGATGGTTAGCTCGGCCCACTAACTGTGGTTTATCAGATATGGCCTGCCGCTTCCTCTACTTCGCATGCGCAGCAACGCACGGGTGACACTTTCTCGCATACCCCAACGTTTCAGGCGACGGCGTATTTTAATCGAACGATTTACCGTTCTTTATTCCTCTCTTTTACTTACTGATCATTCACTTTCTCCAAACGCCTTCTTCAGATTCACGATAAGTTTCAATGCTCGGAACGCTGTTGATATTCGGCCCCATTCAACTAGAATGACAATAACTTCAATTCAATGTACGATTTCGACGGGAAAACGAATCATTTAGTATTCAATATGAACAGCCAGGAGTCAATAACCGTTGACACGTTCTGTAACGGACTTTCCATTTCTTCCAACTAACGGCCGGAGGGTACAAGACTTGTTCCAGACCAAAAATTTAGTACTATCCTCAGTTACCATGGACCGATTTTGATGAAACTTGGTACATGGGCTCATTCTTGGGGTCTAGTTGTACCCCGAAGGTTTTGGTTGATGTCAGTCACTTCTAAGAGGTAAAAATAAGGGCTGAAATGTTCAAATCGCCCAAGCTCAAAAACTTTTAATATACTATAGGTATTGTTTTTTAATCAATTCAAAATAGTATTGAATTTTTAGAATCGAATGAGACCACCAAGAAATCTGTAGGACCAACCGTAAGCTCCCTATGGAATTTAAGGGTTGAATTTACGATAAATCAGAAACACGAGTGTGAATCGCATAAGGTCGCTAAAGGCATCCGCAACTGTTTATTTCTTCGAATTGAGTGAGAGGCGTTTATTTTTTCAAAATGAACTTGGTTGTGAAGCAAAAATATTGTCTTTAGGTAGTGACGATAGCAAAACGGTGTTCTTTGCAGGCAAGTGATCTATACAGAAAAATGATAAACGTTTGTGTAATAATTTGCTGCATTTTTTTCGGATACACAAAACTTCGTTTCGCTGTGTCAGCTGCATTTGGAAATGCCTTTTCTTTTTGATGATTAGTGATATCAAGTGGCTCCATTCTGAGAAAAATTGATAGAGAATTGTATTTGTTGATTTTTTAAATTCAAAATTCGAAGGGAAAGCTATTACTACTACAATCTTTTTTTGCTTAAATTAAGTAGAGGTTGGTTCACTTCCACTTAATAGCTTGTTCTAAAAACTAATCATTTCATTCCCTTTACCTAATTGTCTCCCCAAATATATTTTAAGAATGCAGATTTTCAGGTTCGTGTTTCCGACTAATATTGACTGTTGGTTAGAAATATAAAAGTAAGTTCTGCTGCTGAGAAAGGAAACGATTCGGAAGAAGAATAGCCAGCAATGAAAGTCGAAATTAGTCCTTGCGCTGTCAAAAATGCAACCCTTTGACAGTTGGTTATGTCCAAGAACAACCGACTGCACACAAGGGACGATTTTTGTAACAATTTTTCTTGTGAGGTTGATAGCAAGTACCTAAGTTTTGAACTGCAATGAAAACCGCACAGTATACAAATGTGGAGCGTCTACCGGAGTAAAGGAGGTTGGGTCGATATCACTCCGTACGAGTGTTGATTCAGGTATCAATTAGCAACGAATTGCGAGTTGGTTTCCAACTTCCTGAATAATTGCTCATTCCGACTTGTCGCACTACTGGTGCAAACACAAATGTATTTTGTCTTTATATTCAGCTGCACGGGGTAGGCCTTGCTGTTTGACAAATTAATTTTATACAGCTGACTTCCGTACTGCAAGTGACGTGTTGGTAAGTTCATTCATGATGGGGTTAAATTAAACGATTCATTAAATGATTCAGATATTGCGAGTGGAGGGGATTTTGGTGGAGACCCCCATTAAAGGGAAGATTCGGAGAGTTGGGAGGTAGATTTGGCCGAAAACTGTGTTGGATCTAACCAGTTCAAAAGGGGATTGAAGTAGTTGAACCGGTACAGAGAGTTGAACACAAATACTCGAGAGGAGATGTTTTAAGGAATTAGCACGAGCGTACAATACAAGCAATAATGCAACACTATCTAAAATGCTACATAAAGCAACAATATATATCTGATTCAACAGGTGATCGAGGGAGAAGAGCTACAGCCTACTTCATCACACTAGTAATATTTGAAGACTATATTACACTAATAATACATGGGGAAGAAAGATACGTGTCCACAAAACCTGATTTCGATAAAAACCATTATTAAGGCATCAAAACTTTTGAGGCAAGGGTATGTATGATCTATATTTAAAAAAAAAAAAATTGCAAGGTTTAAAGGCGCGTCCACACCAGTAACAAAACATGTTACAAACAGTTATACAACCAATGTTAGGTAACTTGTTGGATATTCAACTGAAAAAAATCTTTTATAACACGATGTTGTATAACTTTATTTCTACTATATAGCAGGTTACATGTTACCCACAAAGGAAGTTAGGTAACTTGTTGCAAGCTCGTCCACACACACCTGACCCCCACTTTTTGACAACCCTAGCACATCGATAATTGGTGTCCTGCTTTGCAATAGTTCGGGCAACATTAATCAAGAGATATTCGAAGTTAGAACTGCTCATTCGAGCGAAATTCTTGAAACTCCCGTCATCCCTGATTTCCCCACTACCGTCTTCCAATAGATACTCCATCAGGTGAGTTCCGCTGTGCCGATGTCGAGCTTCCAGCAAAGGTCGCACCGAGTATCTGAGCTCGGTTGGTTGACGGCGAGTTGATGAAATTACACAGGCAGCACAACCTCCTCCTCCGAAGCCGTGATCACTACTGAATCCTCAAATGATTGAAAGAGTTGCATTTTTTGTTACATAGGTGTAGACGCATATAGAGGGGACAGTTGTATAACTTAGTAGTACAGCAAAGTTTTAAAACATTTGTTGCACAACTTTGCTGTTTGTTACCGGTATGGACGCGCCTTAATAATCTTTTAAATCGTTTTAGAGAATGGAAAATTAAAAAAAAAACTATTAGTTCTACTGGGGATTAAAAAAAATATAATCTTTCTAAATATAAAGCAGTTTTCAGTCAAATGAAAAATTCGTACCGATCAAATGAAACCTCTTTTCAACCGAATGAAACTTTTTTTCAAACAAATGAAAACTTATTTCAATCAAATGAAACTCATTGGTCCAACCATATTGCTGATCACTGTGACATCTCCGTTAGATAGGAAGTAAAATTTTTAATCATCACACTCAATAACTCAGTAGGTTGACGAGAGAAAACTCATGAAGATTTCGTGAGGAACGAAAAGAATTTTCCCTCAGACTCGACGGATATTGAAAGTTTGGAGCGTGCAAAGTTGACAAAGCTTCGTCCATTGGGAACTTAACAACGGAACCCTTTTTCTGTGAGACGAATTCGAAGGAAGCCGCCGTTGGAGTGCCGTTGGAGCTGTGGGGTTCTGATAGATGCTAAGATAGCACCCTTGCCCTCTCGACGTCAAATTTCGTTTTCTTAATGGCGATCCCTTCTCCCTTCCCTTACCAGAATCCTCACTCTCGATCTTGGGTTACGATTCTTTAAATGTTAACTTCCACTCTCGCTTTTTTCGGTCCTCCCTAAGCCTCCAGAGTCTAGCAGCGTCGTATTTTCAAGGGCGCTTTTCTCATATCATTAGTCCATAATGTAAACCATTAGGCCTATGCACCTAGGTATAATAATATAATTTAGAACTTAAGGGGGAGCACATAAACCAAAAGAAGTATAGAGGTACCGTCAGATGGGGAGAGTTGGGACAATTTTCACTACATTTTGCTCTGCCCTGCCTAGACTGAGTGTTGTAAAATAATGGGGACCTCAGGCTATCCCCTCTTAGTGTCAAAATTGAAATACCTCCACAGGGGAAGGTGTATATTTTTTTCTAAGGTCGGTCCCAACTCTCCTCATTAGTGGGACCGTATTAAGACTACTGATTTGGCCTCTCTTCAAGCCATAAAGGAGACTTAAGACCACTCTGTAAGGTTAAAAGATAGAAAGTGGGTGGCGAAGAGTAAAGAGAAGGAGATGGAAAAGGCGTGTATCGTTCAAAATAATCTGTTTTGATTAAGTCTTGACTCATATTCCTCATCACAGTGCTTTCAAGTGTAATGATACAATAACGTGGTACAATTTTATTGTACAAAGTCGTTATCACAAAAAGTCTTGGTTTCTCTAGTGGTAAAAAATAATTGTACACTTTTACGCTAAGAATTACCTAGTAAACTGACTCAACCCGATGATCAAAACTCAACTTAAGATATGGAAACTCTAGCACCGAGTAAACTGATTCTGTGGAAACCATAGCCCTCGGACAGCTACTGCGCATGCGCAAAAATGAATTTCGCTAATTCTATGAATTTGGGGTAACGATTTGGAGATCAAACTCTAAACCCGCTATTATGCCAACACTCAACATTGTAAGAACTTTGTGAAAATGTTATCCTTCGTTGACCCGATAAATTGGGAACTCCGCCAAAGCCAGTACTCGTATCATTGTTAATTCCAGAAACACGCTGATCCTGACAGTTCTCATTGATCCGTCCTTCAGTTTGAGCTCGACGAGGGGGAAAACAGACAAACACCGAAGAGACATTTTATTTAGATTATCCACAAGAAAATTTTTCAGTCACATAGCATAAATATTTAGGTACCCAAACTGTGTTTCTCGTCGGACTTCTGGTGAAAATGAATCACATTTCATAACGGGCATTTGTATTCAGAACACTATTGCCCGATTTCATAATACCCTCTGAGGGAAAGATTCCCGTTGACGGAGGAACGATATTTTCTTTCTCCGAATCACGAATTCCTCTGAAACGCTCAGCGCTGAGAGAACACAACCAATGATATCCTCGTCTGCGTTGTTTCAACGGTTGAGTGGAATATGAATGGAAGAGAAATAATCATAGTTTACATTTGAAAAAAGGAACACCTACGAAATGTGAAGTTGGATGAAATATAATTTTACTTGTTTGATCGATGGAATATTTTGAATCATTCTGGATGCAGAAGAGGTTGATTCTCAAATGCCAAATGAGGAGCTGTGACGAACAAATACCGTTAAATGTGAACAAAAACTATCTCTGATCACCCTTTTCATGAAAATAAAAATATATTTAGGTATTGGTAAAAATAGCGGTTCCGGCGCAGTTACTAGGCATCTTAGCAGCAGCGCTCTGTGGTGTCACAACCTCCTCTCTCTCATACACTCACCTCCCTGCACCCCTAGTCGCCAACAAACCTCTCTATTCATTCATAATTCTGTGGTAACCTCCGTGGCAACTCCTCTCTCTCAAAATAGCTGTTCTCATCTCTTGCTGCATCTCCTTCTTCCTCACTCAAACTCCAATAGCTCCCCTCTTTGTTAAAATTATACCACCCTTCTCCTTGAATAAATTTATACTGCCCACCCTCTTGGTTAAAGGCAGACATCGCACTGACTACTACCAAGACACAAACTCTGTGAATTATTACGCAAAAAATTGTTGTTTTTCTGTAGATCATTCGACTCCAAAGTTTATATTGGGAAATTTGATTACTGGTTACTAAGAGTGCTACTCGAGGAAACAAACAACGTTCGCATTTGGTGTACTAAAATTTGAACGGAGATTAGGCCTCTTCTGCGATTCAAACTCGTGTTTCTGATTTATAGTAAGTCCATTTATTAATAGTAAGTCCATAAATTAATTAATTTATTAATATTTATTTAAGTAATTTATTCTAATGGGAAGCGAACGGTTGGTCCTACAGAGCTCTACGTGATCTCATTCGATTCTAAAAATGCAATACTATTTTAAAATGGATGACAAAATAATAGCTTTATATAAACATTTTTTGAGCCACGGGATTTTCAAAATTTCAACTTTTATTTTTCAACCCTTAGCTTCGGGGCACAACTAGACCCCAAATGGTTCCTGAATACCTAACAAATTACGTCGAAATCGGTCCGTGGAATCTAAGAAAAGTTTCGCGTACGGCGGACAGACAGAAACATTTTATTCGATTTTTGGATTCTACGGTACTTGAAACGTGAACCATACAATTTTCAGTGGTGGAAGGGGGGGATGACATTTTATTTTGTTGCTTGATTTTAAAGGATCATTTTTGAAAATGGTATTGTTTTAACCAAGAGGGTGGGCGGTATACATTTAACCAAGAAGGAGGGTGGTATAATTTTATAAAGAGGGGGGTTACTAGAGTTTGAGTGAGAAAGAAGGAGATGCGGCGAGAGAGGGAAACGGTTATAAATGAGAGAGAGAAAGAAGATTGAGAGCAAGATGATTGAAGGGGTGTGTGTGAGAGAATGAATGAATGAATGAATGACGGCGTTTATTTAATAAAACAGGGAAGGGATAGGACCATGGTGGTCCTCTCTTCCTCCCCCCCTGTACAATTTAACAATTTTTTTTACATCTCGCAGTCGTAAAACTAAAATATTGTAAAATGAAATGACCATGAACAAAAAAGAAATACATCTTACTAATGATTAAAATAGTTATAGGAGTAATCCAATTTATTTTATTTCGTAGGACTTAAGCAGATTTTTTTTTATACGCGATCTTAAAACTATTTACGGATAGTGATAAGTTAAACAGATTTACATTTTCGTTATACAATTTGATAGATTGAAGTTGGAATGATTTGCTAAATAAAATGGTTTTGTGGTGGGGAATTTGGATAGTGGAAGCAGAATTGAGTGTAGTTAAGTTATGAATGCTGTCTAAGAATTTATATTCGTTGAAAAGATAAGAGGGCTTTTGGAACTTGAGGAGTTTGAAAAGTAAGGATGCCATTGTCAGTTTTTTCCTTTCAGGAATTTTTAGCCATCCAAGTTTAATATAGTATGGCGTGACATGTACGTCGAGCCTTAAGCGAAAAATGAAACGAATGACCGCGTTGAGTCCTTTTTGCAAAGTGTCCATTTGTTCGCTACTCAGATCACAGTATGCTAGGGAGGCATATTCAAAGTACGGGACGAGCAACGATTGTGCCAGTTGTGACCTCACGTGCTGCGGAAAATCAATTGCTAATTTCCTTAATTGGTACAGGCTTTTAAACATTTTTTTGCAACTCTCAGTCAGAGAGAGAGAGAGAGAGAGAGAGAGAGAGAAGAGTTGCCACGGAGGTTTCCCAGAACTATGAAAGAAAGAGATATTGGCGGCATGAGGTGGCATTACTAAATTGAGAGGAAGACAATTTTCTATCGGATGCGTCTCCGTGTGTAAGGATCTCGTGGACATCATGTAGGTGACCTCGAAACCTACCTGGCATTACGTGTGATCCACAATAACTCTGGGCAGCTACGATCGACAGTTGAGACTACCAGGAATGTTTTGCAAGGCCTGAGGGAGGAATCACAGCTGGACGAGTTGCAATGGGTTTCATTCGGTTCCGTATTCTTCTTCTTAATACGCCGAAGGTTGGCGATCCACATTACTCGTTCCTTCCTATCTGTAGCCGCTCTGAAAATACCAATCGTCGAGCAATCAAACCACCTTCTCAGGTACTTTAGCCACGAATTTTTCCTCCTTCCAACTGAGCGTTTCCCAGGATGTCTGCCCTCAATAATCAACTTGAGGAGGCTGTAACGATCACCGCGCATCACATGACCAATATATCGAGTCTTCCTCTCTTTCAGAGTGAGTGAAAGCTCAACGGACTTACACATCCGTTGGAGCACCTAAATGCTATCGACGCAGGGCATCCGCAACATGCTCCGGTATAGGTACATCTCGAAAGCTTCTTTTTCAGTTTTCTTTTCAGTCCCAGGATCATCTTTCGCAGCCATATAGAAGCACGGAGAACACATAACACCGTATCATCCCCGTTCAAAGGTCCATGGAAAGATCTCTGCGCGTAAAGAAGTTCCGCATCTGAAAAAATGCGCTCCTGGCCATTTATATTGACAACCATCTTAGTTTTGGCTGAATCAGTTACAACCCATTATTCTCGCTATGACGCACTTCAGCATCGATGATGGCTTTGAGATCTTCCGGGCTCTCAGCAATCGACACAGTGTCGTCAGCTTATCGTAAGAACGACACCGTTCACACCACACTTCTCTCTGGTACTTACCTCGTCAAGAGATTCGGTTTCGTCACTCACATCAAGTTCTTGAGTCTGGCCAATCCAGTGAAACTCGGAACGGACCTCACGACGGACGCACGATTGGGAGAAGTCAAATTCATAAAAAAAAACCTCTGAGGTCACTCAGACCCTAACGGACTAGGGAAGAATAATACAGGTCTGCAAAAACTTTTTTTGGTCCGCTGCAAGGGTTCTTTCAGCTAAATTTCATGTTTTTCAGTGTGCTGAATCGAAAAAAGATCGCCATTATCCTCTATCACGTACAGTTTGCTAGCAAAAAGGTGAAAAGGGGACTTAAAAAACAAAAATTTAGAAAAAATACCATATTTATATTATGCGCAAACTCTAAATAGTAGAGTAATAATTACTCTACTATAAAACAATTATTGTTTTATATTCAATACAAAATTCTCAAAAAAAAATAATAATAATAATTCAGCTTGCTTGGGGAAGCCCAGTTTTATATGAAGTGAAGGTAATTAGTCTTTTCAGGTAAAATTCGAGAATGAACGTTGAAAATATCACAACTTCAAACCACTTCAAAGGCTTTTTATCACCTTCTATTGTCATTTCTCTCGAGTAAACCAACAAGTTGCGATGTTTTCAATGTTTATTCACGACTTTTTCGAACAATCGAAGGTGATAAAAAGCCTTTGAAGTGTTCGTTCCTCTCGAGTAAACCAACAAGTTTCGATGTTTTGAAAGTTCATTCACGAGTTTTTCGAACAATCGAAGGTGATAAAAGGCCTTTGAAGTAGTCGTTCCTCTCGAGTAAACCAACAAGTTTCGATGTTTTCAACGTTCATTCACGACTTTTTCGAACAATCGAAGGTGATAAAAGGCCTTTGAAGTGGTCGTTCCTCTCGACTAACCTACAAGTTTCGATGTTTTGAAAGTTCATTCACGAGTTTTTCGAACAATCGAAGGTGATAAAAAGCCTTTGAAGTGGTCGTTCCTCTCGACTAACCTACAAGTTTCGATGTTTTCAACTGGGCAGAGTACACAAGAATTTGTCACACACACACACACAGACATACACCTATGATTTTTTCGCGGATTTGGATTCAGAATGGTCTAAAACGGATTAGTGTGTGGTTATTTTTTCTGTTGAATGTTGTCCAACTTTACCCCAGGTTAATCGCATAATGACCGAGTCTTATTGTGGGAACAGGGAAACAACAATCGAAATTCTTTCTCCAGCAAAAGGTACTTCAGACTGCAAAAAAAGCACGTCTATTATCGTATTACCTTTTGTATCATTGAATTGTAATATTAATTATCTTATTATCGTAGTATCAACTATCGCACTATTTTACCTTTAATAATTGTATTACTAATTATGTTATTGAATAATCGTGACTAGGTTTAACGTGTCAGTTAAGCACACATTGCCTGGGAACGAAATTTATTTGATAAGGGCTTTTCATTCTTTATTCTCATAATTATTTCTTTATTACATTAATAATGAGTCTGTTTTAGCTGAAAAGTATACAAGTCTTTTTATTATTTGATGATGAAGCTGAAGATTATGTTCCAAGCTCACTGGAAAACATCCTAAAGCAGGTGAAGGTCCTAACCGTGATTGACGGCGTTAGGAAATTCAAAACAGTTTTTTATTACTGGAGATTTTTATGTTATGGACGCGTCGAAAATTCATTCCGTTTCATCCTTAGACGGTTCGAAATTCTCCCCGTAAACTTCTTCTTTTTTTTTATCACGACCCTCTCCACACACCAACTCGGTTGAAGTTGATTAAAGGACCCAGTAGGTATCTAACGGATTTCCACATCAAAAAGTAAAGCGAACCTCATCCTCAAGTAATCTCCTTGTCTAGGGAGAACTGCTTGATTCACCTGTGATGGATAACACGGTTGAGTATAATTAATGAAGAAGCAGGCATTTAAAAGCGTGGGTGCCCGCATTTTGAATTCTACTGGGCGGGTTTGCTTAATATTTAAATGTTGAGGGATGCAGTGTGAGACTAAGCCTCGCTATCAATTCGTTAACATCCTCATCCTACACTCAAAGGCAGAGGATGGATGTTCATCTGGCTACCTGGATCTTCGTGAAGAGTAATCTCATCGGATTCACAGCAAACCACATTCTGAGCCTTTCGAAGCGAATTTTCAATACCAACCCACTCTGCTACAGCAAGAAGGTATTTGAACTCAATCTGAAATCTTCATATGATAACAGGAGACCTTTGCAACTCCCCACTACCCCTCTGAGGGAAATGTATTCTAATTGTTCAACTCATCCGTACCCGTATAAATGGAATGCGGACAAATTAGTTTCATATCTTTTGGACGACACCTGAGAGAATGTATAATAAAAGAGATCAAATCGGAATGGAGATGATTAAAAAAGAGCTTAGGGGGAACAGGAATGAAAGCTACCCCGGAGATCAAAGCTATCTTATTTCAGCCTTCCCACCCCCTTATAATTACAGAGACAGAGAGGTTGTCAGCTAATCGATCTTAACAACTTTTTTGAGATTACTACATGTTTTATGACGAAAAAACTACTGGCAACTGGACATGGCACATCGCTCTCTCGGATGGAGACCAACTACGAGTAAACGAGATGGACGTTTGTGCTTCATGGCAGGGTTCAGTTGATCTTTTCGTTGGATATTCGTAACATGGTTTTTATTGAAGAGCTTTGTTAGTGCTTCCGCATGGTTTTGCTGAAGATAAAAATGCTGCAAATCATTGCCCAAAGGTTTATTATTTTCTGTATAGAACATCATTCTGTATATATCCCTCCCAATCATCGTAGGTACCTACTAGGGCATTTTTGAAATTTTCAACCCCAACCACCAACCAAATGGAAATGAAGGGTTGACATTTTCAAAAATGCCCTAGTAGGCAGTAGGTACTTATGGTTGGTAGGGAGGGATCTATACAGAAAATAATAAACCTTTGGGCAATTATTTGCAGCGTTTTTTTTTTTTTACCTACCAACCATTGATAGGTACTACTTACCACACCATACTGCCTTCACACCTTCACAATCAAGTTTATTAGAAAGAACTAAACGCTTTACACTCGATATGAAAAATAAGAAGCTTCATATGGAAATTTGATTACTGGTTGCTCAAAAAGCAAAACTGAATACAAATCGAAGAAATAAACAGCGATCTCATTTTAGTCAGATAAAATTTGAACGGCGATTATACCACTTTTGTCATTCACACTCGTAATTCTGTTTTATCGAAGGAAAACCTTCAAGTACTCGTAGGGACCGAACGGTTTGTCCTACAGAGCTCCGGATGGTCTCAAATTTTTTTATTAATTCAATACTATTTATAATTGGTGAAAACGATACCTTTATTTCGAGAGTTTTCGAGCTAGGGCACTCTTGAAAATTTCAACCCTTAATTTTCACCCCTTAGAAGTGACCTACATCAACCAAAAGCTTCGCTGCACAACTAGACCCCAAATGGAGCCCTCATACCAGATTTGAACCAAATCGGTCCAGTGTTGCTAAGAAAAGTGCTGCGTACGGCGGACGGACGGAAAATTTTTTATTCGATTTTCGGATTCTACGTACCTTGAAACGTAAAACATCAAATTTTGAGGGGCGGTTAAAAATTTTTTTCTTGCTCGATTCCAAAGGCTTATTATTGAAAATAATAAACCAAAATAAAAACTTCTTTGATACCTTACAGAATTCTCATCCCGCTGTACTTGGGATATTTCAAACAACCATTCCAACAAAGCTGATGTTTAAATACTAATTATGGTAATAAGGAGGGTGAAATTAAGCTGAAATTTGCTCTAAACTTGACGGGGTTCGAACAAATTACAAATGAAGGACTTCAGGATTAGTAGGTATGAACAAGGCTTTGTGAATAGAATGGGAGGTTGAGGGTCTCAGTAGCCCTAACAACAAGGTCAGGACAGGCTGTTGGAATGGAGACGCCACCTCGGTTCCCTCCGCATCAATTTAACCCTTTCAGGCAGGAAGACTGTCACTTGAGGATGAATGTGAGAGAAGCAGACCCTCAGTTGTGACAAAATTGCTACAAAAATCGAAAATGCAGATTCTCAACAATTTATGCAATTTTATGGCAGCTGCAATCACGGAGAGAGTAGAATCTAGAAACATAAAAGGTTTAATTAACATAATTCATTTATTATTACACTGTCCACAAGTAATTAAATCGTACCAGCTCCACGTAAATATCCAATAAAGAAGGAGAATAAAAGAAAAACTACAAATTATGCACTAGTAGTACCTACTACCTATGGCGCAACTAAGTCCGCATAACTTCAGAGGTCGACTGTACAAGTAATTTCAAACAAAAAACATCTCAGAATTATTTTGACCCCTTGTTTTTCCAAGATCTTTTCGTGATTTTGACCTTACGGTACTAAATTGGTGGTAACTCTCTTAATTGTATGTGTAAATTCAAATTTGAGAAAACTGTTGGAAGGAGCATTAAATTTCCTATCGGTTAGATGACCTTTTCTTTGAGGGCCTTCATGAGTCAAAAAATAGGTTGACCAAAAAAAAATTTTTTTTGGTACTGTCAAAATCTCCGTTTTGTACAGATCAGTTTGATATGCAACACTATGGGGTTCCAGAAACCAAAGGGGTCCCAAATTGAAAGTAATAAGCCGTAAGAGCTGGGCAGTCTGCTGAGCGCTAGATGCCTAACCCTCCTACTGCCTGACAGGGTGGGATTCACGAACATGGAAATGAAAATTCACTCCTGAAAAATCAATTATTTATAATTTTGGTAACTTCATACAAGAGGTGAAAGGCAAAAATATTTACGAAAGTCATTGTCATAAGTTAGTGCGCACCAGAAGCGTAGGAAGGGCCAGCTTTATCATCGACTTTTTTGAAGTTTTCATCCAGATTTTTTCGTGAACTTCTTCGTTTTTGCCTCTTTTTGAAAACTTTAGAACCACTTCGAGGCATGATATTGTTATATCTAATCGAGAACACGGAAAAGTCAATATACGAGGATGAAAACAACAGAAAAACAACACAGCAACACAACAGCAACAACAGCAAACAGAACAGTAGCAATCTTCAAAAGTAACAGAATGAAAATGCGAAAACACAAGGAATGCAGTCACGCTAAAATATCAAGTGACTGCAATTTATCACTACCTGAACCTCTGAAACCTATCCACTCTTCTTCTTCTTCTTTTTATTTTCATTCACAAGTTGATGAAAAGCAATGAGTAGAACAAATCTCGGCATCAACGCCGCGCGCGCTGCTATAAGAAACCAGAGCTGAGATCAGAGACTCGAGGTAGGTAACTTCTTTCGCCGTTTTATCAAAACTATGTTTTCGCGCAGGTTAGGAACATTTTCTTCGGCTGAGTTCAACTTATCGAATTGATTCTTTTTTTGTTCTTTAGAGGAACAGTTGCTGAATAGATTGACATTTTTTCAACCTCAAATCCGGTTTTTTCTAACCTCAAAACAAATGAGTGTGAATTCAAAACTGAGGGTGTGGGAACCTTCGTCCCATAAATTGAATTGCTGAGTGGAAAGGGCAAAAAAATGTCAGTTTGGAGAGGGGATGTGACTGTACAGAATAAAAAAAATCATGAAATTACCTCGAGTGATTGTCGAGAAAAGGTACATCAACGATCATACAAAATTACATTGACTCACGAAGGCCCTTGAGTCAACGTTTGAGATACGAAAAAGCCCTCTGAAAGGACATTTTATCTTATTTGGGAAACCTTGAGTTTTTCCAATCGGAAATTAAACTATGAGAGCCAATATTTTTTCAAGAAACAAGAAGGCAAAAACTGCTCCAAAGTTTTAGTTTTCCAACGGTCTAGTCATTTTAATTTTTAAAGGGAAACTTATTACAGAACTTTGTGTTTCAACGCAGAAAACGCGAATTTTTGTTTGTGGGTGGGCAGCGCAATAGACAGCAAGGCCTCCCGAAAGACAGTCCCAGGCTGAGCGCTCATTACGTTGAACAAATCCTGCGAAAAAATATCATCGTAGGTAAAATATAGGTAATTTTTTTAATTTACGTTATCAATCATACGTACAATATAGTTAAAGATACCTTTCAAGATGGAGAAGTAAGAGAAGACTTCAATATTACAGAGTGAGCAAACAGTTTCACTTCAAGGAACTATGAACCCAAGAACCTTGGCTAAGTCAGTATAATTGCTGTTGATATTCATTGACCAGTCGCCGGTCGGAACACGCTCTGGATCGGTCCCTAAGGTCTTGCATAACTAAGGGTCAGCACCCTAATGAGGTGGGTTAACAACTGTACCATTGCATAGTGAAATATCAGAATATTATGAATTACGATTTTTCAATGAAACGTTCTTCATCTCAGTCAGCGAATAAACGGTTTCTCCCTTTTTTTCTGGCAATTATTGTTCGATTTTGATTATTCCAGCGGCAATCTTTTATTTTTTCAAACCCCTACGTAGATGCACTTACGAATGGAGGAAATACATGCAAATTTCAAATTTAGATACAACTTTTTACTTGTTTTGCTTCCGAGTCCACGGAAGCTTTGTTTTCACTCAGTGTTGAAAAATGTTCTCCAAAATCGAAATTTCTACTCGAGTTTAACGTTTCAGACCTTCCTGAACAATTTTGGTTCCGTGTCTGTCTTTGTGTGTGTCATGAAATCCTTGCCACAGCCATAATTTCTGCAATTCTCGTCCGATTTCAATGACATTTTCAGGGATTGTGCGGATTGGAGTGTAAATGGTCCCCTATGAAAATCATCTTCATCCTAGGACTGATAGTAGCCATTACATAACTTCCATAACTTCTTCATTTCCCATATGATTTCGATGACATTTTCAAGAATTATGCGAGTTGGGGTGGAGATGGCCCCCAAATCGAAAGTATTTTTGAGCATGCGCAAACGTGAAATCCTTGTAACAGCCATAACTTCTACATTTTCCAGAAATATTCAGAGATTTTGCCGGTTGATGTGTAAAGTCCTCTATTAGGGTAGTGGAAGGTACTTAGAGATTGATATTTTGCGATCGTCTACTATGCTTCGGATCACCTATAATATCGGGTTATGTAGAAAGCTATGTGCCACACCCACTTGGCAGACTTTTTTACTTATGGAATTGAACAAGTGTGTGCGTGTAGAGATTATAATTATAAGAAGATTGCCACAAAAAACATGGAAATTGGATGATTATTTCCTGAGAAAAATAGAAAAAACTGTTGATGCAAACTGACCAGCAATGAGAATGCTGGGATATGGAGGAGGCCCTTGGGGTGGTGAGTGGCAGTGTTGCTCCTCAAGACGGGGGAGGAGCAATGGAGCGTCGGTTAGTAAGAGATTAGACTGACCCGGAAGGAGGAAGGAACGGCGACCGACTGAGAACCCCTTAATTGTGGGTGTTTGCAAGTAACTTAATCTCAGCCAAAATTTTTCGCAGGATTTTGTCCGATGGCGGTGAATTTTAGAAATTCATAGGGGACCTTCTTGGTGCTGACCGCACCAACCTCAAAATTTCATCAAAATTGGTCCATGAATTTGTTGTACTTTTCCTGCGACGAGGAATTGACCTCAGGCAGGTCTTACTTACTTTAAATGACGCTACAGTTCGGAGTGAACTTTGGCCTCCAAGACTTTTCTCCTCCTGGCCACTCTATCCAGTGCCTCATTCTTCCAATCTCTTATCCCCAGCTTTCGAAGGTCGGCCATTACATCATCCAGCCATCTAAATTTGGTCGTCCGCGTCTTCTAGTCCCCATCATCCTAGCCTGAAGTGCCTTCACAGTGGGAGCATGTGCGTCTTGACGTGCAACATGCCCAAGCCAACGTATCCGATTACTTTTAATAAATCGGACAATATCTTCTTTTTGAAGAAACTCGACAATTTCTTGATTCGTACGAATCCTCCACTGGCCTCGGTCGTTCACTGGTCCCATTATCCTTCGGACTATTCTTCGTTCGAAAACTCGGAGAGATTTCTCATCCTTATCTGTTATCCAGGCTTCAGATCATACCATTGACATCAGTGATTAGTGATCCAAGATAGGTAAAACTTCTAACTCCTTCAAAGTTGTATTCTCCTAATGTGATGTTTTGGATCGGTCTTCTTCTCGAGCCTGAGTCTAATTGCATGTATTTGGTCTTTCCTTCATTCAGTCTCAAGCCCATTTGGCGACAATTCGTCTCTATTGTCCAGAAGACTTCTCTCAGCGCACCTTGACTTCTGGCCACTGTCATTATGTCATCTGCATAAGCACAAATTTGGCTTGACTTTACAAAAATGGTCCCTTTGTTATCTGCAGCTCCAACGGCTGCATGGAGGGCGAGGTTGAACAACACGGCTGACAGTGAATGTTGTACTTTTCCTGCGACGAGGAATTGACCTCAGGCAAGTCCTGAACATAAATTCTTCAGGAATCTCTGGAACGCAAAAATCGATTTTATGGATGATTTTGGAGGACTCAACTTTTTTGAACAGTAGCACGCTCACAAATCTGCCCTACCTTCTGTAATTCAAGACGAACCTGGTCTAATCAAACAATTACCTACAAATTATCAAAAGTTTTAGTAAGTAGGATGGATAATACGAACGCTGAGCCTCAAGAAATTCCCAGGATAAATATTGCGGTGGGTAACTCAAGAGAGGTAGCGGAAGAAGTGAGTTGGTTAATGGGTCGGTTGAAGTGGGATGCCCCCTCGTAATTTCATTTGTAACTTGGTGGCAACTCCACTGAGCTTTAAAAAAGACCGCTTTTCCACGAAGTTGAAAAAAAGCATTTCCCCAGGCAGTCGAGGAAAGAGAAATGTTGAAATAACTATGAAAGTTTCGAGGACCTTTGAATATTGCTACTATTTTACTAACCGAGTTCAACCACAAGACCCACGCATGCGAGAGGTGCACTTGTGGATTCGTGGTACAATGATTACGGTTTGGAAGGTCAATGTTGCGCCCGATGCGTGGAGAGTTTACTGTATTTCACAGTTATTAACTTGATTTAATTACTGAAGTATTGGGGGAGGTCTGATGCTATCCATGTGTCACTCGTCCGCAATGACAAACCAAGAGCGGTGGTCCGGTGTGGCCATGGGCGCTGGGGCGCGCGTTCTTTGTTGGTGTGCTTCAGACCGACGTCTGCGGGGGTCGTGAGTTTGAATCTCGCCGCCGGAGTTCGTGCGTCTGGGGCTGATCTCTCCCCTCGACCCAACCCAGGGCGGCGAGGCAATGGGAAGCCACGAGCGAAATCGTCAGAACAAATTCTGATCTTCCCTTTGGACGACTTATTTTTCAACCCTTAGAAGTAACCTACATCAACCAAAAGCTTCGGGGCACTACTAGACCCCAAGTGGAGCCCACATACCAAATTTCATTGAAATCAGTCCATGCGAACTGAGGAAAGTGCCGCTTAAGGCGGACGGATGGCAACATTTCTCTTCGATTTTCGGATTTTACGTCTTGAAAATTAAACCAACAAATTTTGAAGGGGGGGTTAAATTACCAAACCATTTCAACTCCGCCTCAAAATTTGTTGGACTACGTTTCAAGGTAAGAAGAATTTGAAAATTGAATGAAAATATTGCCGTCCTACCGCCGTACGCGGCACTTTCTTTAGTTACCATGGACCGATTTTGAGGAAATTTGGTTGATATCAGTTACATCTAAGTATGTCAGTTACATCTAAAAGTCTCAAATATTCAAACATATTGTTTAGTAATGCATGCATCCCAGGGGACGTCCCATTGGATAAGCATTAGATCAGTTTAACCAGTTGTTAAGTAATAAAACTTTTTCACTCGATGTAATTTATTTATTACTTTAGGCAAGAAATACTGACCCCCCCCACCATTATCCACCATAACATTTCTAGCGGCATGGGAGCCTCGAATCTGAAGAGCATTTTAAAATCCATGATCTACGATACCCAACATGCGAATTCGAGTTCACCCCCCCCCCCCCCCCCCACCACCCAACGCCAACAATGGTGCCAGTCTGGCACCAAAGCGGAAATACGTCGTAACATTGAACTTTCGTCTGTTAGTTTTGGTAGGCAGTCCGTCGAAGTTCACATCCGTATTCAAGGTGAAACACAAAAATAAAACACGAAATAAGAGGTTTATGGTATCATGGCACCATGTCCTGGCACCATGGTGGCACCACTATTAGTTCCATGGTGGTACAGAGAATAGTTCATGAAAAGCCGGAGGTATAATGAGAATTTTTCCTCAATTTCAAAGTTTGGGTACAATTAATAAGCAGTAAAGGAACCGAAATATTGAAAAATCGGACATTTTGTGAATATTATCCCCCCACTCACCCCCTCCTCTTGCAAATTTTAGTACTCTGGTAAAATCATGTACAACTCGGAAGTTATTTGAGTCAAACAAAAAAATAAACACGCAAATCGGTTGGAAATTGAGGCCTGGGCAGAGTTTACAAGATTGTACTCGCAAACGCACGTTTTTTAAGCATTAACCCCCCCTTTCCCCCTCTTAAAAAGCAAAATCCAAAATTCCGGCGCCGTAGTGCACAACTAGATAGTATTCCGCGTCAAACGAAAAAAGAACCACGAAAATCGTTTGAGAACTAAGGCCTGGGCAGAGTACACAAGATTATGCCCAAAAACGCACGTTTTTCGAGCATTAACCCCCCCTTTCCTCCCCTTAAAAGGCAAAATTCGAAATTCCGGCGACGTAGTGCACAACTAGATAGTTTTCCGCGACGAACAAAAAAACAACCAGGAAAATCGGTTGATAACTAAGGCCTGTGCAGAGTACACAAGATTTTGTTACACACACACACACACACACACAGACATACACCTATGGTTTTTTTTCGCGGATTTGGATTCAAAATGGTCTAAAACGGATTACTGTATGGTTATTTTTTTTCTGTTGAGTGTTGTCCAACTTTACCCCAGATCGATCGCATAAGGACGCCCAAGTCTTACTGTGGGACGTCCTAAAAAGGGCCCTAGCTAAAAAACATATTGTTTAGTAATGCATGCATTCCAGGGGACGTCCCATTGGATAAGCAATAGATCAGTTTAACCAGTTGGTAAGTGATAAAACTGTTTCACTCGACGTAATTTATTTATTACTTTAGGCCAGAAATACTGACCCTCCCCCACCATTATCCACCTTAACATTTCTAGCGGCATGGGAGCCTCGAATCTGAAGAGCATTTTAGAATCCATGATTTACGGTACCCAACATGCGAATTCGAGTTCATCACCCCCCCCCCCCCCCCCCCACCACATCCCAGTCTGGCACCAAAGCGGAAATACGTCGTAACATTGAACTTTCATCTGTTAGTTTTGGTAGGAAGTCCGTCGAAGTTCACATCCGTATTCAAGGTGAAACACAAAAAAAAAAAAAAAAAAAAAAAACACGAAATAAGCGGTTTATGGCATCATGGCACCATGGCGGCACCATGGTGGCACCACTATTAGTTCCATGGTGGTACAGAGAATAATTCATGACAATCCGGAGGTATAATGAGAATTTTTCCTCAATTTCAAAACTTGGGTACAATTGGTAAACAGTAAAGGAACCGAAATATTGAAAAATCGGATATTTTGTGAATATTATCCCCCCACTCACCCCCTCCCCTTGCGAATTTTGGTACTCTGGTGAAATCATGTACAACTCGGAAGTTATTTGAGTCAAACAAAAAAAGAAACTCGCAAATCGGTTGGAAATTGAGGCCTGGGCAGATTTTACAAGATTATGCACGCAAACGCACGTTTTTTAAGCATTAACCCCCCCTTTCCCCCTCTTGAAAAGCAAAATCCGAAATTCCGGCGCCGTAGTGCACAACTAGATAGTTTTCCGCGTCGAAGAAAAAAAAGAACCACGAAAATTGGTTGAGAACTGAGGCCTGGGCAGAGTACACAAGATTATGCCCAAAAACGCACGTTTTTTGAGCATTAACCCCCCCTTTCCTCCCCTTAAAAGGCAAAATTCGAAATTCCGGCGACGTAGTGCACAACTAGATAGTTTTCCGCGACGAACAAAAAAAGAACCAGGAAAATCGGTTGAGAACTAAGGCCTGTGCAGAGTACACAAGATTTTGTTACACACACACACACACACATACACACACACACACACAGACATACACCTATGGTTTTTGTCGCGGATTTGGATTCAGAATGGTCTAAAACGGATTACTGTGTGGTTATTTTTTTTTCTGTTGAGTGTTGTCCAACTTCACCCCAGATCGATCGCATAAGGACGCCCAAGTCTTACTGTGGGACGTCCTAAAAATATCGATATAAAGGTATTGTTTTTTCATCAATTTGAGATAGTATCGAATTTTGAGAATCGAATGAGACCACTCAGAGGTCTGTAGGACCAACCGTTTGCTCCCTATGAGAACTTAAGGGTTGGACGTACGATAAATCAGAAACACGAGTGTGAATCGCAAAAGAGGCCTAATCTCCGTTCAGATTTGAGCTTACCAAAATGCGATCGTTGATCGTTTCTTCGAGTTGCACTGACTCAGTTTTTGTCCTTAGCAACCAGTAATCAAATTGCCTAATGAAGGCACCCACAACTCCCTATTTTTTGAATTGAGTGTGAGGCGTTTATTTCTTCAAAATAAACTTGATTGTAATGCGAAAATATATTATGATGATCGGTTGGTGGTGGTTTAGCTTCCAATGGTTTAGCTTCCAAATCTACCAAGGTAGATGAGGTTAAAAAAATTCTCTAAAACCAAAATTTCTACTCGCGTTTTACTTTTTAGACCTTTTTTAGACCTTCCTGAACAATTTTGGTTCCGTGTCTGACTGTCTCCGTGACTGTGTGCGTGTGTCTATCGGGACATTCTGGTAAAGGGCAATATTATACGAAGTTATTGTCTGTGTGTTTGTATCCGTTATAGTCTGATTTCGATGACATTTTCAGGGATCGTGAGGGTTGGCGTGTAGATGGTCCCCTATGAGGGTCGTCCAAGGTACAGATTGATGTTTTGAGATTAGCTACTATTCATCGGATCATCCATACAATCGGGTTATGGAGGAAGCTATGTGCCGCACCCACTTGGTAAACTCTTTTGGTCCTTCTAACCCAATATTGTGTGGGGAATATGAGGTTTGCGGAGAGAGCCACGTTGAATTCAGAATTCTACCCTCGACAAAATTACTTAACCTGTTTAATCATGGCGTTATTTTGTAAAAAATCACCGACAATGTGGGTTTTTTCCTTTACTCCCGAGGCTCTACTCTGTTTTTGTTGAATGAAAACAGTTTTTCTCGTTAAAAAGACATCCGAGGCGAGGTATAATAAAAGAGTCAGTTCTCACTTCCCCGCAAAAGAGAAGAGAGTGATTGGAATAGGGTAAGAAGATTGCATTCCGGTGTTGAGGCGAGGAAACGGAATTACCGGGCGGTAGTACACCGCCCCCACCCTTGGAGCTGTCTGGGATTTTTCCTAGGAAGCCCGTCGGTCTTCACGCCGTTTATTTCTCTAATGAAAGGAAGGTCGTCAATTAACGGGGATGAAGAACGTCAACGGCTGAAGTTTATTTATCTATCTATCCATTCATCTACTCCATTCGTCCTACAACTTTGCCATGTCAGGATCCACGTGATTGGACATGTAGGGTGGATGGCCCACACGCAAAAATTTGAGCAAAGCTGTTTGCATCTACGTGAGGTGTTGAAAAATCAGGAAAAGATTCGACAAATTACATCAAAAAAGTCAAAAATACACTCACTTAATTTTTCTAACACGAGACGGTAAGTGACTCCCTGAGGCTTCTCGAGGCAACTTATTTGAAGGAAACAAGTGCACCGCCAACCTGATGCACCCCAAAAAACTGGTAATTGGGCAAGTGATGGCTCTTATCGTCGAGAGTTAATAATCGATTATTATTGGTATCGAATCGGCTGCCTTCTCAGTTGATCGTGAAGGCTCGCCATTATACTGCTCATCTCTATATTTCATAGTTATTAACTTGTTTCAATTACTGAAGTATCGTTGGTTTCTTTTTGTTCTCTTGGGGACAGCGGTGTCGCTACGATCGTTGGGGCGTCGTTGTTTGGCGGTGGACTTTGGACCGACCTCTGCGGGGATCGTGGGTTCAAATCTCATCTAGCTATCATCGCCCCCCTCGTCCCAACCCAATGGGCAATGGGAAGCCATGAGCGAAATCATCAGAACAAATTCTGATCTTCCCTTTGGAAGACAGCTGATGACGTCCGCGACGCCAGGAATGGCAGTCGGACGAAAACCCAACCTGAAATGGTTGTTTACTTTACTTCAATGGTTTTACATTACTGCAGGGTCGGAAGCTTTGTTTTCACTTTTCACGGTTGAAAAAAAAATTTTCTCCAAAATCAAAATTTTCTCTCGCGTTTTACGTTTTTGACATTTCTGAATACCTCCTTTACCTCCGTGGTTCAAATCCGAAGATCTAATAGGTAACATCTTCTACTGATACTCCTCTATTCTCCAATACAAATTGAAGCCTCATATATTTTTCCTTATTCCTTTGTCATCCCTTGTTCTTGTGTTGCTCTTATTAATTATTCTCATTATTTAACTAAACTGTCCGGATCCCCTAAAACAATTCTGTTTCACCTGGCAGTCATCTAAAATTCCATTTTTTTAAACGTTTATACATAGTCGTAGTTTCAGACAATTCAGGTCATTATTTTCAGAGAAAAAATCTGCCAAGTTGGGTGTGGCACATAGCTTCCTCGAATCCATTACCCGGTTGTATAGATGATCCGATGCATAGTAGTTAATCTCAAAACATCAATCTCTAAGTACCATCCACTACCCTCATAGGGGACCATCTACAGCCAACCCACACAATCTTTAAAGATATCATCGAATTTGGGTAGAAAATGGAGAAGTTATGGCTGTAACAAGGAAAATCACGTTTACGCGTGCGCATTGGCTACTATCAGTCTTGGGGCGATGATTTTCATCGGGGACCATCTACAACTAATCATCGGGCAGGGTGCACACATGGAAGAAGATATCTATCTTCTCCCATGGTGCACATGTACAGGGCGTTTTCCGAGGGGACGGACAAATTGCTCTCGGTCGAAGAGACTGTTGAAGAATAGGATACACGCGTGTTTACAGAGTCATGCTTGAAGCCCAAAATGAACAAAGGATCGGATCAATCGCTAGAGAAGGTAGGGAATACCCGTTGAATGGTAACAGTTAAAAACTTAATTGTATATAGCCCGCCTAGTCGGATGGGCAGTAAATCATGATAAAATCGGGCTATTAGACCGAAAGGATTCATGTTTATATGAAATCTAGTTTGTATGTGCACTCACGCTTATTAGTGGACATCTCGATCGAAATAATTGTGATTTTGTCATGCTAGTAGAGCTTTGGTTTTGAGGACCCTAATTTTTTGTCCTACACCATGATTACAAAGCTTCCCTACTTCACAATCGAAAAGGAAACGGTTGACTTATGGTTTATTATTTTCAATAATGAACCTTTGGAATCGACCAACAGAAAAATTAAACTCGTAACGAAATCATCGAAATCGGACTATAACGGATACAAACACACAGACAGACATACACGAAACTAAAATTGTTTAGGAATGCCTAAAACGTAAAACGCGAGTGGAAAATTTTATTTTGAAGAACAATTTTTTTCAACATTTAAAAGTGACAACAATTCTTCCATTATTTTGGTAGACTCGGAAACAATAAATCAACAAATAAAAATGTGACTTTATTTTCAAGTTTTTATTCATATTCTCTCCATGGATCTTCATAAAAATCTTTGTACTGATTTTGTCCAAAATCTTTTTTTTTTAACTTTTCACCTCAAATTGGCGAACGATGGTAATCAAGAGGCGTCAGAACGGCTGACAGTCATTTTCTGGTTTTTAAGGGTAACAAAAGTAGAGTTGAAGCCCTGACCAGCCATCGGATGATGTATACAATTTCCATTTTACCTCATTTTCAATTCATCGTCGCTCCAGTTTTTTGTAAAAACCTTGCGCTGTTCGGTGATCACCGCGTTACCCTTTAACCCCGAGGTGCTGGTAATTTCACATTTTTCTTTCGGCGAATTTCGCGTTTCAAATTATGTAGCTCCACTCTACCGACGTTGTCCGCATGATCGACCAACTAAACGGAAGCCCACCAACACTACGGCAACCCTGCTTTGATCATCGATAATCACATTTCACAACCGCAGAGAATAAAAGATGATGAGGATTAACGAGAATTTCCGAAGTTTAAAGGGAAGGTACTTCACACGCGCCCGCGAAAGAAACTGGATTTCCCACCGAACGCGATAATCCTCTCAGTGCTTATTATTAATCAAGCAATTAATTAATCCTTCCCAATTAAAAAGAGATTATCAGGACGATTGAAAAACGAGGCGATAACGAACAGCAATTAGCGACGTTCATTTTCCGAAGGGGGCCTTAGATACCCGACGTTTTCACAAATTGATAAAAATGTATTGTTTCGGCCTTCTGAATTCATTGTTCACCATTTCGACTCGTTTTTCAGGTTCATGTTGAACTTTTATTCTCTCCAATCTTTTGATCTCTTCATTTAGGCATTGTCAAGACATGACTTTTTTAATACTTTTTTTATCTGTACCGATTTGATGATTAATTTTGCTTCTGAGCCTACCATCGTAGCACGACTATTGTTATTACTTTTGGAAGGTGAAAAGAAAAGTCCTCCTAAACAAGTGACTACGACATATTTTTCAGCAGAGCGTTTCAAAGATTCTTCTCTTTTTACTTTATTGTTTTCAATAAAAAGCCTTTGGAATCGAGCAAGAAAAAAATTTTTAACCGCCCCTCAAAATTTGATGGTTTACGTTTCAAGGTACGTAGAATCCGAAAATCGAATAAAAAATTTTCCGTCCGTCCGCCGTACGCGGCACTTTTCTTAGCAACACCGATTTGATTCAAATTTGGTGTATGGGCTCCATTTGGGGTCTAGTTGTGCAGCGAAGCTTTTGGTTGATGTCAGTCACTTCTAAGGGGTGGAAATTGAGGGTTGAATATTTCAAGAGTGCCCTAGCTCGAAAACTCTCGAAATTAAGGTATCGTTTTTTACCAATTTTAGATAGTATAGAATTAAAAAAAAAAATTGAGACCACACCGAGCTCTGCAGGACAAACTGTTCGCTCCCTACGAGTACTTGAAGGTTTTCCATCTATAAAACAGAATCATGAGTGTGAATCGCAAAAGAGGTCCAATCTCCGTACAAATTTCATCTGACTAAAATGCGATCGCTGTTGATTTCTTCGATTTGTATTCAGTTTTGCTTTCTGAGCAACCAGTAATCACATTTTCATATGAAGCTCCCTATTTTTTGAATCGTATGTGAAGCGTTTAGTTCTTTCTAACAAACTTAATTGTGAAGGTGTGAAGGCAGTATGGTGTGGTAAGTAGTGCCTGACAATGGTTGGTAGGTAAAAAAAAAAAAAAAAAAAAACGCTGCAAATAATTGCCCAAAGGTTTATTATTTTCTATAGATCACCCTTCTGTATAGATCCCTCCCTACCAACCGTAGGTACCTACTACCTACTAGGGCATTTTTGAAAATGTCAACCCTTCATTTCCATTTGGTTGGTGGTTGGGGTTGAAAATTTCTGTATACAGGGTGTAACGGTTAAGGTCGTACCACCGGCCAGGGTTCGATTCTACAACTAATTTGTGACTTTTTTTGTCTCGTGACTTTTTTTTCTTAACCCCCTTAAAATCGGACTTTTTCCACTTTTAAGATTTTTTTTCGTATTGTCGACCTTACGCCATTAAAACAGCCGTAACTCCCTTGTTTTTCAATCAAAATTCAAATGTAATTATACTGTTGGAAAGAGCGTTAAATTCTCTATCTCCGTAGTGTTGAATAAAACTTTTTAAAGAAGATTAAAATGTTGAAAAAAGGGCACAAATAGTAAAATCTCGAAGATCTCGGAAATTTTTCGTTTTTTCAAACGTTTGTAACACTAACTGAAACTGCCGGTTAAGATCACACTGTAATCCCAAAAGTTGGCCCAAAATCTCAGCTTTCCAACGGTATGGTCATAAAATTGTTTACAGTGGACTAATGGTGTAAAATCCTCGTTCCCGTGCCAAAAACCGTGGATCTTCCAGTGTAAATCGACGTTTCGCGAAAATCAGCATTTTTACCCTAAAATGAGTTAGGCAGCCATCTTTTCGTACTTTGTCTCACTGAGTCAAATGATGACACAAGGCTTATCGAAAATTGTCTTAATTTCTGTTAATTTGTTTACCAATTTTTTTAGGACGTCCCACAGTAAGACTTGGGCGTCCTTATGCGATCGATCTGGGGTGAAGGAGGACAACACTCAACAGAAAAAAAAAATAACCACACAGTAATCCGTTTTAGACCATTCTGAATCCAAACCCGCGAAAAAAAACCATAGGTGTATGTCTGTGTGTGTGTGTATGTGTGTGTGTATGTGTGTGTGTATGTGTGTGTGTGTGTAACAAAATCTTGTGTACTCTGCCCAGGCCTTAGTTCTCAACCGATTTTCCTGGTTCTTTTTTTGTTCGACGCGGAAAACTATCTAGTTGTGCACTACGTCGCCGGAATTTCGAATTTTGCCTTTTAAGGGAGGGAGAGGGGGTTTAATGCTTAAAAAACGTACGTTTGCGGGAATAATCTTGTGTATTCTGCCCAGGCCTTAGTTCTCAACCGATTTCCGTGGTTCTTCTTTTCTTCGACGTGGAAAACTATCTAGTTGTGCACTACGGCGCCGGAATTTCGAATTTCGCCTTTTAAGGGAGGGAGAGGGGGTTTAATGCTTAAAAAACGTACGTTTGCGGGAATAATCTTGGAAACTCTGCCCAGGCTTCAATTTCCAACCGATTTGTGTGTTTATTTTTTTGTTTGACTAAAATAACTTCCGAGTTGTACATGATTTCACCAGAGTACCAAAATTTGCAAGAGGAGGGGATGGGTGGGGGGATAATATTCACAAAATATCCAATTTTTCAATATTTCGGTTCCTTTACTGCTTACTAATTATATCCAAGCTTTGAAATTGAGGAAAAATTCTCATTATACCTTAGGATTTGCATGAATTACTTTCTGTACCACCATGGAAATAAAAGTGGTGCCACCATGGTGCCAGGGCACCATAAACCTCATATTTCTTGGGTTTTTTGGTGTTTCACCTTGAATACGGATGTGACATTCGACGGACTGCCTACTAAACCTAATAGATGAAAGTTCAATGTTACGACGTATTTCCGCTCTGGTGCCAGACTGTCACCATTGGTGGTGGGGGGGGGGGGGGGGTTTGGAACTCGAATTCGCATGTTGGGTATCGTAGATCATGGATTTTAAAATGCTCTTCAGATTCGAGGCTATCATGCCGCTAGAAGTGTTATGGTTTATAATGGGGGGGGGGGGGGTGTCACTATTTCTTCCCTAAAGTAATAAATAAATTACGTCGAGAGAAACAGTCTTATCGCTTAACAACTGGTTAAACTGATCCAATACTTATCCAATGGGACGTCCCCTGGAATGCATGCATTACTAAACAATATGTTTTATTACTAGATCGGCCAAGTTATACGTTACTACCGTTGACAATAAGGTCAAAGGTATGTTTTTAATGTCCATCCTCCTCCCGTCATCGCAAGTAATCAAACCACCCTGTTCATAATAACCTGTATAAAATAAAATAGCAGCAGCAGCAGTTCATAAAACTGGAAGATATCAATAACAAACAAAACCAATCTCATTTTCTGTATGAATGGGATAAGCCTTTCAAGTAGATGGAAGACACATTTATTATTGAAGGAAGGATTCAATACTTACAGTTGAAATCCGGTGAGCGAAATGACATAAATCTCCTTTGCACAGAACACAAAACATGAACAGCATAGTCAGCCGGTTACATACCCTTGAAAACACGTTTTTCGAGGCTACGCGCGTGTGTGGGAACCGCCGCTGGTATTCCCGTACAGCTTCACTGGCGTTTTGGTTTTTGAAACCATGAACCAGCAGCATATCGGCATACCCGTGATTGGAAAAAGTTGGTATGATACAAGTAGATGTGTAGGCAGGTCACGAACTGATCACTGATCAGATAACTAATCTGATGTTCGGAACCTAGTGTTATTATGAACAGGGTGGTTTAATATCAGTGACTGCTTTTTCGATAAGTCTTGTGTCATCATTTGACTCAGTGAGACAAAGTACGAAAAGATGGCTGCCTAACTCATTTTAGGGTAAAAATGCTGATTTTCGCGAAACGTCGATTTACACTGGAAGATCCACGGTTTTTGGCACGGGAACGAGGATTTTACACCATCAGTCTACTGTAAACAATTTTATGACCATACCGTTGGAAAGCTGAGATTTCGGGCCAACTTTTGGGATTACAGTGTGATCTTCACCGGCAGTTTCAGTTAGTGTTACAAACGTTTGAAAAAACGAAAAATTTCCGAGATTTTCGAGATTTTACTATTTGTGCCCTTTTTCAACATTTTAGTCTTCTTTAAAAAGTTTTATTTAACACTACGGAGATAGAGAATTTAACGCTCTTTCCAACGGTATAATTACATTTGAATTTTGATTGAAAAACAAGGGAGTTATGGCTGTTTTAATGGCGTAAGGTCGACAATACGAAAAAAATCTTAAAAGTGGAAAAAGTCCGATTTTAAGGGGGTTAAGAAAAAAAGTCACGAGACAAAAAAAGTCACAAATTAGTTGTAGAATCGACCACTGGCCGGTGGTACGACCTTAACCGTTACACCCTGTATATACAGAATGATGTTCTATACAGTTCTATACTATTATTTTCTGTATAGATCACCCTTCTGTACAGATCCCTCCCTACCAACCATAAGTACCTACTACCTACTAGGGCATTTTTGAACATTTTAACCCCAACCACCAACCAAATGGAAATGAAGGGTTGAAATGTTCAAAAATGCCCTAGTAGGTAGTAGGTACCTACGGTTGGTAGGGAGGGATCTGTACAGAAGGGTGATCTATACAGAAAATAATAGTATAGAACTGTATAGAACATCATTCTGTATATATACAGAAATTTTCAACCCCAACCACCAACCAAATGGAAATGAAGGGTTGACATTTTCAAAAATGCCCTAGTAGGTACCTACGATGATTGGGAGGGAGGGATCTATACAGAAGGGTGATCTATAGAAAATAATAAACCTTTGGGCAATTATTTGCAGCTTTTTTTTTTTTTTTTTTTTACCTACCAACCATTGATAGGTACTACTTACCACACCATACTGCCTTCACACCTTCACAATTAAGTTTGTTAGAAAGAACTAAACGCTTCACATACGATTCAAAAAATAGGGAGCTTCATATGAAAATGTGATTACTGGTTGCTCAGAAAGCAAAACTGAATACAAATCGAAGAAATGAACAGCGATCGCATTTTAGTCAGATGAAATTTGAACGGAGATTAGACCTCTTTTGTGATTCACACTCGTGTTTATGTTTTATCGGAGGAAAACCCTTAAGTACTCGTAGGGAGCGAACTGCTTGTCCTGCAGAGCTCCGGGTGGTCTCAAAAAATTTTAAAAATTCAATACTTTTCAATCGATTTCGAGCTAGGGCACTCTTGAAATATTCAACCCTCAATTTTCACCCCTTAGAAGTGACCTACATCAAACAAAAGCTTCGCCGCACAACTAGACCCCAAATGGAGCCCACATACCAAATTTGAACCAAATCGGTCCAGTGTTGCTAAGAAAAGTGCCGCGTTTTTAATCTACGACTAAAAACAAACGCTGCAAATTATTACGTAAAGGTTGATTGTAATTCTATATAGATCACTCGTCTGAAAAGAACACGGCTTTGCCGTTGTTACCACCTACCAACCAACTTGAAGATAAACATCGATCGCATTTCGGTCAGCTAAATTTTGAACGGAGTTTAGGCCTCTTTTGCGATTCACACTCGTGTTTCTGATTTATCGTACGTCCAACCCGTAAATTATCGTAAGGAGCGAACGCTTTGTCCTACAGAGGGTTTTTTGTGGTCTCAAAAAATTCTACACTGTCAATACTATTCAATTCAATTCTACAATAAATTCTAACAAAAACAACCTAATTAACCAGTTTGATAAAGTGAGGAGAGAATAATCGTTACAAATCAATCGATTACCCGATTAATCGTATCCAGTGGACATCGAACATCATATCGACTTTGACATCGAAAACATCGATTATTTGACCAATTAATCGATTTATCTATACCCATCCCTACTGGAGATCTCCTCCCCGCACGATATTGATATTATTTGTTCATCAAGTTGTGGTTCGTGTAGCCTTGGAGACGATCGGTTAAGTGATGACATAACACGGCTAATTACGAGGATCACGGCTAATCTAACAGAGTTGATATTGATCGTTTCGCATCACCTCAAGTCAAATAGGCTCCACAATCATTGTATTAATTACCAACTGGTAATTGATCGTTGCACGGATTTAGTTACCTCTTTTCAAATACTCGCTCTGCCCGTACGGGGTTTTCTAACAGCGATGCCAAGTTCACGATGGAAAAAGAAAGTCTGTTTAATATCTATTTTTACAGGTTGTCCTCAAAACAGGTCTCTTTCCTTCGAGGGGTCGATTCTACAACTAATTTGCAACAAGAAATGTCTCTTAGCAATTATGGTTTATTATTTTCAACAATGAACCTTTGGAATCGACCAAGAGAAATTTTTTTATAACCCCCCGTCAAAATTTGTTGGTTTACGTTTCAAGGTACGTAGAATCCAAAAATCGAATGAAAATTTGGCCCTCCGTCAGCGGCACTATCCTTACTTAGCATTGACCGATTTTAATGAAATTTGGTTGGTAGGCTCCATTTGGGGTCTAGTTGTGCCCGAAGATTTTGGTTGATGTAGGTCACTTCTAAGGGTTGAAAAATCAATTTTGAAATTTTGAAAACTCCCTAACTCAAATAATTTTGATATAAACGTATAGTTTTTCCATAAATTCAAGATAGTATAGAATTTTTTGAGACCACTCGGAGCTCTGCAGGACAAACCGCTCGCTCCGTGCGAGAATTTAAGGGTTTGACGTACGATAAATCAGAAACACGAGTGTGAATCGCAAAAGAGGCTTAATCTCCGTTCAAATTAAAGCTGACCGAAATGCGATCGATGTTTTTCTTCATGTTGGATGGTTGGTGGCTTTGCAGACGAGTGATCTATATAGAAAAATAATAAACCATTGTGTAATAATCTGCAGCGTTTTATTAGATTTTTGGATTCTACATACCTTGAAACGTAAACCAACAAATTTTGAGGGGGTGTTAAATAGAAATTTTCTTGGTCGATGCCAAAGGTTCATTGTTGAAAATAATAAACCATTGTATAATAATTTGCAGCGTTTTTTAGAGTCTTCTAATTAAGTATTTGTTTCGTGATTTTGACCTTGTCATTAAATGTGTCATAACTCCTTTAATTTGCTGCGATAATTACAATTTGAGGATACCGTTGGAAAGAGCATTAAATTTCCTATCTCTCTAACGCCAAATACATTTTTTTCATTTGAATTTTACGGAAAATAAAGCAACCGTAAAAAGTGAACTAAGTGACTTTTTGAAAAGCTTTTTGTTTTTCAACGCCTGAAATGTCCAGATATTTCGAGATAATGAACGTAATACATCGAAACATTTGGACGTTACAGGCGTTGAAAAACGAAAAGTTTTCAAAAAGTCACTAAGTTTATTCATGTAACGATCAATTACACTCCTGCTCAAAATGAAAGCACCACCGTCCATTTTGCTTCCGAGTCTACCAAGGTAGCGGAAGCTTTGTTTTCAGTTTTCAAGGACGAAAAAAAAAAGTTCTCCAAAATTTTCACTCGCGTTTTGCGTTTTAGACCTTTCTGAACAATTTTGGTTCCGTGTCTGTCTGTCTGTCTGTGTGTCTGTCATGAATTCCTTGTAACGCGCATAACTATACGAAGTTACTGTCCGATTTCGATGAAATTTTCAGGGATTGTGCGGGTTGGTGTGTAGATGGTCCCCTATGAAAATCATCACCCCCGGACTGATAGAAGTGACTGAGCATGCGCAAACGTGAATTCCTTGTAACAGCCATAACTTCTACATTTTCCATCCGATTTCAATGAAATTTTCAGGGATTTTACAGATTAGTATTTAGATAGTCCCCTATGAAAATCACCACCTTCGGACTGATAGTAGCCACTGCGCATGCGCAAACGTGAATTTCCTTGTAACGGCCATAACTTCTACAATTCCCATCCGATTTCAATGAAATTTTCAAGGATGTTACAGATTAGTATTTAGATAGTCCCCTATGAAAATCACCACCTTCGGACTGATAGAAGCGACTGCGCATGCGCAAACGTGAATTCCTTGTAACGGCCATAACTTCTACAATTTCCATCCGATTTCAATGAAATTTTCAAGGATGTTACAGATTAGTATTTAGATAGTCCCCTATGAAAATCACCACCTTCGGACTGATAGAAGCGACTGCGCATGCGCAAACATGAATTCCTTGTAACGGCCATAACTTCTACAATTTCCATCCGATTTCAATGAAATTTTCAAGGATGTTACAGATTAGTATTTAGATAGTCCCCTATGAAAATCACCACCTTCAGACTGATAGTAGCCACTGCGCATGCGCAAACGTGAATTTCCTTTTTTTTTAGGGTTGTTGGGGTAGGGTAATAGAGGGTGTTTTTATCTCTTCGGAGCCCTTCTTATCCCTACCCAAGTCAAGGTCATGCGTCCCCGTCGCACAACCCGGGCCCCCTGGGATGGACAGAGGTGGTCCCATTAGGTTTCCCTGGTGGACCCCTCTTGAACTTCCAGGGGTGGCTGAATGACCCTCTGGCGACTAGGGAGGGGACCCCTGTTAACGGGTTCCCTGACCCTTCATCTCAAGCGCCCCCCCCCCCCCCCCCCGTTATGGAACAGACAGTAAGAGAGCCTCATAACCCCCGCCAGCCCATTGGCTCGCAGGGTATAAGGGGAGGCGCTCAGAGGCGCCCCAGGCAGGGGCGTCGGCTATCCTCCCCCTCCTCCTCTTCCTCATCATCCCTACCCTCTTCCTCTTCCACTGCCTCTTTGAACCACCAGTGTGCCCATTGTGAGCGGGCATTCAGTACCAGGTCCGGCCTTGGTCTCCACATCAGACGGAAGCATCCTGTTGCTGCTAATGCTGCTATTGATATTGAACGAATACAGCACAGGTATACTTCCGAGGAATTGCGCAGGATGGCGGCAGATGAGGCAGTGGCTGTGCGTAATGGGGTACGTAATATTAATGTATATCTAAATGAACGTTTTCCCACACGCACAGTCATTGCAATCAAGAATATCCGCCTGAAGCCCCACTATAAGCAGCTTGTCCAGGAAGCTATCCTGGCAAATAGCAGTGGGGCTTCTCCCGCATCTCCTGTTGCTGATGTGGAGCAGCAGCCTGCCATTCAGTATCCCTCCCCCGGGACCTCCGGTCTTCTTGCCAATCTGAAGACCGAAGTCTTGAGGCTCGGGGGGCAGGTAGGTCGTATTGAAGGCTATGAAAGCACCTACCTGCAGGATCTGGTGAGGCGGGCTGTTGAAGGGCTGGATAACCTGGAAGACGAGGTTGCAGCCTATTTAGGGAGAATCTTCCCGCGGGTTGGGGATGCGACCGTGGCACGGCATCAGGGGGGACCTCCTCCCAGAATGGTGTTGCGTGGAGGTCGCAGAGCAGCTAAACAAGCAAGACGGCGGGAGTACCACCGGGTTCAGAGTTTGTGGAGGAAGCATCCGGCGGGTGTGGCTGCGGAGGTACTGGAGGAGCCTGGGGAAAATCAAGTTCAACCCCCTCTCCAGGAGTTTGTGGATTTCTGAGTGCTCCCAGTCACGACCCTGGGGAGCGTGTGGTTCCCCCAGTCTCCACCAGGGATTCCTTGCGCAGCATCATGTGCTCGCCGGTGCTGTCCGACGAGGCACACAAGTGCCGTGTCAGGAACTCCACTTCCGCTGGACCCGATGGTGTTTCTGCCCGACGCTGGAACAAAGCACCTAAGACGATTAAGCTGCTCATCCTCAACCTGCTCCTCCTTGCGGGAAGACCCCCGAAAGCATTAACCCGTGCCCGAACCGTGTTTATCCCCAAGAAAGGGGGAAGTGGGCCTGGAGGCTATCGACCGATCTCTGTATCCTCGGTAGTCTTCCGCCACTTCCAAAAAGTACTGGCATCTCGCCTCCAGGTGGCTGGTGTCATTGGTGATGTCCAGAGAGCGTTTCGACCAGCGGATGGCACAGCGGAGAACCTTACAGTTCTCCAAACTGTCATCTCGCTGGCCCGTATGAAGCGCCGCCAACTCCATCTGGCTGCTCTGGACGTCGCTAAGGCCTTTGATACAGTCAGTCACCTTGCCCTGACCGATTGCCTTCGTGGTGTCGGGGCCCCATCTCGGTTAATCGAGTATGTGGCCTGTCTGTACCAGGAAGGCGTGACGGTCCTCGAGGCAGGAGGTGAGGTGTCAGGGGATATACGGATTGGGCATGGGGTACGCCAGGGGGATCCCCTATCACCACTCCTCTTCAACCTGGTCGTGGATACGGCCTTGGGTAAGCTGCCCACAGAAGTAGGGTTTGATCTCGCCCCTGGGGTGCGAGTAGGAGCATTGGCTTTTGCCGATGATGTTATCCTACTCGCAGAAACCCGTGAGGGCTTGCAGATCGCCCTCAATGCATTTGCTAAGCAGCTAGCCAGGTGTGGACTTGTGGTTAACCCTGATAAGTGTGGGTCGGTCTCCTTGGTCCCGTCGGGTCGCCAACATAAGGTGAAAGTTGTGGATGGGGGTTTTGTCGTAGGACAATCCCCCATTCCATCTCGATCGGTGTTGGAGGTTTGGCGGTACCTTGGAGTCGACTTCATGGGGGTAGCCACTATTACTGCCAGCCGTGTGGACCTTGGTAGAGCGCTAGCTCGCGTTACCAAGGCTCCATTGAAGCCACAGCAGAAGCTGCGCCTCCTCCGCACGTACTTACTGCCAAAGCTAACCTATGGGTTAGTCTTTGGCAGGCTTACGGCGGGGAGGCTGCAACAATTAGATAGAGAAGTTCGCTCTGCTGTGCGCTCTTGGCTGAGGTTCCCACCTGGTGTCCCAAGTGCCTATGTTCATGCACCGGTCAAATCCGGTGGGCTTGGCATTGTGTCTCTCTCGGCATGTATCCCTTCACTGCGCCGCCGACGCCTGCTAGCCCTCCAAGGGTCGAGCTGGGAGGTCGCCCGTGCGGCTGCTGATCTTGATTTTGTCAGGCAGCAGTTAGCATGGTGCGACCGAGCAACACCATCTGCTCCAAAACCCAGTTCGTCTGCTGAGTTTGCTGCTGCGCTGCATGAGTCAGTAGATGGTAAAGAACTCCGACAGTGCTCCGAAAGCCCTGTCTCTTCCCAATGGGTAGATTGGGCTTCGGAGGGCATTGGGGCCCGTGACTACCGACACTTTCACGCCGTCCGCGTGGCATCTTTGCCAACTGCGGTGCGGTGTTCGAGAGGTAGTCGCGGGACAACGCTACCCCTTTGCCGCGCCTGTCGGAGTGGAAATGAACACCTGTATCATGTAGTGCAGCAGTGTCCACGAACTCATGGGGGCCGCATCCTACGTCATGATGCGGTCGCCAAGCAGATAGCAGGTGCTTTGTCATCTAGCGGCTGGGATGTTGAGAGAGAGAGATTGTATCACATGCCAAGTGACCAGGGTAAGAAGCCCGACATTGTTGCCGTCAAGCCCGACCAGTCTTGCATTATCCTGGATGTCCAAGTTGTCAATGGCAGCTTGGACATGGAGCAGACTTGGCGGGCTAAGATAAGAAAGTATGACAGAGATGATTTACGGCAAGCAGTGTCGGAGCTAAAAGGAGTGGCACCCAACAACATCAGGGTGATGGCTGCGACCTTGTCATGGCGCGGTGTGTGGTGCGGGAAAAGTGCCACGGAGTTGCGCGAGTTGGGCATCTCGGTAGGCGTACTCCGTGGTATCACCACCCGTGTCCTGCTCGGCTCATATTTGAACTGGTGGTCGTTTTATAGAGGCACTTCCCTTCATCCTTCTCTCCCACCCCCACCTTCCTCATCTTCCCTTATCCCTAGGGCCGGCGTCGGGTGAGTCCTGGGCGTCCTCCCCATTATATTTAATTTATTTTTTTTATTTTTATTTATGGCGTGCCCCCTCCGTCAAAAAAGACAATTTGTCTTTGAGGGGAGATTGAAAAAAAAAAAAAATAAAAAAAAAAATAACGGCCATAACTTCTACATTTTCCATCCGATTTCAATGAAATTTTCAGGGATTTTACAGATTAGTATTTAGATAGTCCCCTATGAAAATCACCACCTTCGGACTGATAGTAGCCACTGCGCATGCGCAAACGTGAATTTCCTTGTAACGGCCATAACTTCTACAATTTCCATCCGATTTCAATGAAATTTTCAAGGATGTTACAGATTAACTTGTTTTGATGTTTAGAGATTAACTACTATGCATTGGATCATCTATACAATCGGGTTATGGATACGAGGAAGCTACTTGCCACACCCACTTGGCAGACGATTTTTTTTCACATTTTCAGTTTTTATCATTTTGCCACTTGAAGTACATTTTTCTTTAATTTATTAAAAACATCTTTTTTTCTCGAATTTGTGCCTTTTTTGGTTACATTTTTCCTTCTGTGTTTACAAACAATATGTGCAAATGGATAAAAACTTGATCAGGGAAAACAGAGGGGGACAAACGATGAAATAGATGGTGGTGCTCTAATTTTGAGCAGGAGTATATTTGATGCCCTTCTCATAATAGGTACCTACAGAATGCACAGAAACCAATCTGCAATACCTCTGAACGGTTCTTTTTAACCCCACTCGAAATGCCATTTTTGGTTTATTATTTTCAATAATGAACCTTTGAAATCGACCAAGAAAAACTCGCCAAGGGGGCAAGCCCCCCCCCCCAGGTGCTATCAACTTAAAGCCTACGGCGTTAATGGTAATACATGGAACATGTTCTAGCCAAATTTAAGGCAGAACCTTCAGTCGTAGGTAGGTATAATGCAAAAGTTATAATATAACTAGGTATAATATTAGTAAGTATAATATTATTAGCTCTGAATGATAATAAATGGAACATGTTCTAGCCAAATTTAAGGCAGAACCTTTAGTCGTAGGTAGGTATAATACAAAAGTTATATTATCCCTTACAATATATCTAAAATGCATTAAGAAAAACTCGGTGCTTCGCGCCTCGAAAACCGGAGTGTCAAAAAGGCGCGTGACCGTCGCGGGTCCCCCTTCCGCGTATCGTTTTTCAGGTGGGGCAATAATATGTTCCATGTTAAAAAATTTAACCGCCCTCAAAATTTGTTTGTTTGCGTTTCAAGGTACGTAGAATCCAAAAATCGAATGGGTAATTCTCAGAAAAAGCTCAATTTTCAAGGCTCAAACTTTGAGAAAGTGAACCGTCTCCAAAAAATTCAAAAAAATTCATGAAGTTTCCTGGGAACGTTAAGAAGAATTTGCAATGCAAGACAGAGCTCAATTCACAGTTTTTAGTCTCAAATTTCAATTTTGAAAATTTATAGTGCGGCGGTAATGAGAACTTGATTTTTTTTAAGTCGTTGGTATTGAGAATAACGTATTAGTTTCACAATTCTGTGTAAAAAAAATTCATCAAGTTTCCTGGGAACTTAAAAAGAATGTGTAACGCAATATAGAGCTGAATTCACAGTTTTTAGTCTCAAATTTCAATTTTGAAAATTTTTAGTGCGGCGGTAATGAGAACTAATTTTTTTTAGTGATAGTAATGAGAAGCGCAGTTGGTATTAAGAATATGGTATTAGTTTCACAATTCTGTTTCTACCTTTCAAGTAATGAGCTTGTCCAGTTGGTTGGATAAGATGATTATATTGGAAAATCTCCATTTTTCTCTTTTCTATAGATTGATAGGGAGGGAATAAATAAACTAAAATCAATGAAAATCAGAATAGTATCAATGTATTCCAAGTAGGTAAAGAACTGTAAAAAAAACTAAAACACTCAAATGACATTCAAAAAACTCTTATCAGTCTACAACATAATTTATATCAATCTTCAACTTTTTATATTAATTAACTAGACAATTTTGTTAATATTCGTCACATAATTAACTTAATTATATCACAGATTTGTTTCATTAACTGGATAGTAATTAGGCAAATATTTTTTAAGAAACTCTTGACCATACTGCGCCTTCGATCAGCCTCCCTTTTTTGTTCACACAATTGTTCCGCTGTGTAAAGTGTAGGGCGAGTCATCTTTGAGGGTTACCTAATGGAACGATAAGAATTTTTTATTCTAAGGGCTTAGAGCAATATGGAGATAATAATATCAGAATTCGAAAACCTGAAATCGTTTTATTTTTAAAAACTGTCAATAGATATCTGACGTAGGAAATAATATAATATATACTTCATCTTCATCTTTAAAATACTCAACTAACATCATTTTCTCGTTACCACTCGCCTATTATCATTACCACTGAACTTTATTAAGTTGGTGGTAATGAGATGGTTTGATGTGTGGTAATGAGAATTCAAAATTTGAGAGCTTGCCATTTTCGTTCTGTACATACTATGTTCCTCATTCTACGCCGTTTGAGAAGGCAATTAGTGGGCTACAGAAAAATGCGATCTAAAAAAATTAGTCACCAACATTGAAAGAGAATCATTGAACTGTGGTAATGATAACAATAAATGTACGCACCTGACACGTGACCTTTAACAACCACCCCTGCTTACCAACTGACGAGGGAAAAGGCGGAGGCGAGTTCCCTGGCGCTCTGCAGTATTGCCACTACGATTCTCGTCGAAAGTTCGCCAAAATGTCCTGTTGGTCGCTATCGGAGGGAAAATCTTGATTCTTGTGCGGTAATGAGACTTTTCACCATTACACTTTTTGAAATAAGTTATTGGCATCACCAAATAGATTTAAAAATCACACCACTCTGCTTTTGATGAGATCTACATGTAGACTTTCAGTTTCATTCGTTTTTTCACGCAATTAATATTTTCCAAGGCATAGGAGAAGACTTTTGTAGGCAAAAATGAAATCATTACAGGTGGTGGTAATGAGAATTGAGCCTTTCAAGACAAAAGAAAAGGTATTAATTTCGGATAAAAGTAAATTTTTCAAGAGGTTCTAGTAGGCAGAGGCGGGAATAAACCCAATGAAAAAATTAGAAAAAAAACTAGGACGCACATTTGGAGAAACCCTACCATAACACTATTATTGAGCTTTTTCTGAGAATCACCCGAATAGAAATTTCGCCGACCGTCCGCCGTAAGCGGCACTTTCCCCACTTAGCATCGACCGATTTTGATGAAATTTGGTATGTAGGCTCCATTTGGGGTCTAGTTGTGCCCCGAAGATTTTGGTTGATGTCAGTCACTTCTAAGGGGTGAAAATTGAGGGCTGAAATTTCCAATTCGCTCTAAAACAATAATTAATGAAATAAAATTGAAGGCACCCACAATTCCTTATTTCTTCGAACTGAATGTGAAGCGTTTATATCTTCCAAATAAACTTGATTGTGAAGTAGGTACGTGGAAAGTAGGTAGTATCTAGGGTTGGTAGGCAGGGACAATGGCACAGCCGTGTTCTTTGCAGGCGAGTGATCTATACAGAAATAATAAACCTTTGTGTAATAATTTGCAGCGTTTTTTGGGTGAAAGTGAAAGTCTTGTGAGGTCCCCACCGCGCTGCAGGAGGCGTGAGCTCCCCCGGGGAACCGCCCCCTCCTCGTCCGCGGGCGCCCAACCAGCGGCGCCATCCCCTCCGAGCGACGCCTATAAGTACCCCGGCGGGCGCCATAGCGGCGTCACACGTTCCGTCTCGTCAATCCGCGTGATAATCATGAGGTACTTTCTAGTGGTCCTGTGCGCCGGCGCCGCCCTCGCCGCCTCCACCGAAGGGAAGGACAAGTGCAAGGAGGGGAAGGACCCCCTCGCCTGCCTCAAGTACAAAGCGCTGGACCTCATGAGAGACGCCGTCCACAAAGACTCCATCGAAGTAAGTCAACCACGACCTACCTCAACCCTAATTGGACCATGGTGTCACTAGTGTCACCGAAAACATCTAAAGCCGCCCCAAGGTGTCACTGGAGTAACCAAATTAAATTGTAATTTTAAATCTACCTAATCGACAGCAGAATTTTGTGAGTGCAAGTCTCAAAATAGAGTTATGACAAAATTTTCCAAAGAAATCAATGAAAAAGTTTTAAATATCTTTCTCATAACATCAGTTTTTGACTTCTAATAGCTTAAAAAATGGTCAAAAATTCAGCTCTGTCCATTAATTTTTAAATTGCAATTTAAATCTAGTTAATATGATGTCACCTTGGAACGTCTGGGAATTCATAAGATGTTTTCGGTGACACTAATGACTCCATGGTCCCATTAGGGTTAACCAGGTAGAACTGGAAGTTCCCATGTCAGATCGCCAGCTTTATGATTTCAATTTTTTGCAAATTCAATCGAACCTTTTTAAAAATCAAAACGCACAATCTCTGAAAATTTCATCGAAATTGGATGGGAATGTAGAAGTTGGCTGTGACAAGGACATTCACGATCGCGCATGCGCAGTGACTACTATCAGTCCGGGAGCGATAATTCTCATAGGGGACCATCCACACGCCAACCCGCACGATCCCTAAAAATTTCATCGAAATCGTATAGTTATGCCGAAGGAATTCATGACCGACACACAAACAGACAGGCACGGAGTCAAAATCGTCCTGGAAGGTCTGAATTTAGAAAATTTTGATTTTGTAGACATTTTTTTAAAACTTGTAAAGTGGAAGCAATGTTTCCGCTACTTCGGTAGGCTCGGAAGCAAAATTTTTCTACCACCATTTTGACGATTTTTCGAGTGTGGGCTCACAACTGCATACGAGTACATAAAATACTTAATATACTACATAAAAATTTATTTGGAAGAAATAAACGCTTCACACTCAGTTCGAAGAAACAGGGATTATTATTATACCCTAATTTTTAGGAAATTTGATTCCTGTTGCTAAGGACGCAGAACTGAGTACTAATTATGTTTACTGAGTTAATTATGTTTGATTATGAACCTTTGGAATCGACTTTGTATTTGTCTGACGTCCGCGACACTTTCCCAAGTTCCCATGTGCCGATTTTACTGAACTTCGATATATGGGCTCCATTGGGTGTCTAGTTGTGCAGCGAAGCTTTTGGTTAACGTCAGTCATTTCTAAGGGTTGAAATTTTCAAAACGCCCTAGCTCAAAAAATGTTGATATAAAGTTCTCGACCTCAAACACTGCAAACTTGACCAATGATTGTATTCCAAATCGCAATTTTCCTTAGTTCTCATTCCCTTCTCGGGAATTTCTACCGGCCAGGGAACCATGTAGGTACTGATTCAATTCTGCTTAAATTAATAGAAATGACTGTTCATAAGTGAAAATCCTGGAAACCCTCATCTGCCTTACCAATATCGCCCTTGGTGTTGTTGGAACGGACTGCCTGTGTCAGAGTGTTAAAAAAAACTTCAATCATAAAATATGAGTTAATGAGCTAGTTTTCAAAGAGATTTTTAGAACAACGGTGAAGAAAGTTGAAATATTAGCTATTTATGGGAGAGTACTCAGCCTAGTGGGTTCGGCACAGCACTATTTATTAATATATATAATCAACCCCTTGCTTAAAAGAATTTTAAATAAACTTCAACAAATGAAATATTCCTTTAGTCAGTATTTTAATTATTTTAATCAGATAAGTACCAATCCGATTTGTATTATTAATCTATTAGAATATACCAGAAGTGTTATAATGTTCGTCATTCCTTACTGTAAATGGATACAGGATTGTAGGTACTTACTTTTGTCGGCGATTGAGACGAACTTTCTATCATTCCACTTGCAATTCACACCCACTACTTACACGAATAAAATCACTCGCGATGAGATTGTGGAAAACCATTTCAATAAAAACGGAGTTGAGTAGAACGTTGTCTATTTCCACGAAAATAATGAGTTACGAGTTAAATCGATTTCGACGGTTAGGTCATCATATCATATCAGTTATTGTTATAACAATACGTTATTGTTTGTTACTGATGATTGTAACTCACAAATCACTCGTAACTCATTATTTTCGCGGAAATAGACAACGTTCTACTCAACTCCGTTTTTATTTTACCCACTACTTACACTTCCGACCAACCTCGCTAGAGGAAACAAGTTTTAGATGTAAGCAGAAAGATTGGAGACAACGCGGAAATTAATGCTATATTTCGAAATGCTGTGGTTTGGAAGTTCAGAAGTCTATGGGAACGGGAAAAAGTAATTTTGGAGGATAGCCCCCATCTTCCCGGCCGAATACACGTATTACAGTCCCCGAATCAACTGTATTTGTTTTTCAATTCAATTTAATTTATTGACAGAAGAAAAGAAATAGTACAGAAATTAACATAATATTTACAGCATTTTTTCCCATCCACCAACATAATAAGTTCGTAAACTTAACAACCCAAAACATCTGCTGCTCAATTTTTGCAGAAACTAAATTTCTCAAGAATTAAATTCTCTTATTTTAGACAACATAACATGTTTGAAATGATTTACGCTCTCACACACGTCAGGATTAATTCTACAAGCGTAAAAGAAATTCAAAACCCTGTAACAAGCACTCCTTCTGGCTCTCTCAGTGCCACATCTAGGTAAATTAATATTTGAAGATAGTGCTGTGCGTGGTACAACTTCTATGCTCTGGCCGAATGCCAGTTTTAAACACAAGAATACTTGAATGTAACAAAAACAATTCTTTAACGTTAAGCACACTGAACTTCTGATAAAGCAAGACTCTTGGGTATCGAGATATCTCCTCTTAAGGGCGATTCTAATAATAATATTCTGGATGACCTGCAAGGATGACAACAACGACTTACCAGCACTTCCCCAAACTACAATGCCATATTTCAACAAAGAGAAAACTAAACCAAAAAAAATAGTTCTTAGCTGAACAAATGATAAAAAATTTCTAGCCTCCCTAAATACATAAAACAGCTTTCGCAATTTACAAATTAAGGACTCAATATGGAAATTGAACTTCAAGTTTTGATCGAATATAACACCAAGGTACTTACATTTAAGAGTCAACGGCAAATTCACACAATTACAAGGTCCCAAACTGCATAAGCACGAATAACGATGAAAAGCAACCCCCGACCAATCAGCACACCCTCGATTAGAAAAGGAAAATCTCATTAACGAGGTCTTTTCAACATTCAAGCCCAAACAATTAGTATCCATCCAGTGCTCGATGAGGAACAAGTTATAATTTATTGTATCTATTAACCGCTGGTGATCCTTTGCGTAAAATACAATGGCTGTATCATCAGCAAAGCCCAATATTTCACCTTCTATTTCAAGATTCAACAATTCATTGATGTATAATAAAAACAAAATCGGGCCTAACACTGTTCCTTGTGGTACTCCACAGGTTAATAATAATTCATCACTGAACACCCCCCTTATTCTTGTTACCTGCGGGCGACAAGACAGATAAGATCCAATCAACTCCAAAGACAGTCCCCTTGTCCCATATTTATACAACTTGTTCAGTAATCTCGAATGGTTAACAGAGTCAAAAGCCTTTCTGATGTCCAAAAAAACACCATAGACAAGGAAACCCCCATCTAATTTATTGGTAATAATATTATTTAATTTGAATAAGGCATGATCAGTGCCCAAACCCTCACGGAAGAGTTTTTGCCCCAGACATGACAGAACCGACAAAACACCGAACACACGCTCAAAGAACTGAATAAAATCTGAAAACTGACTGACTTCTATTGACAACAACAGTAAAAAACATATTGTTTAGTAATGCATGCATTCCAGGGGACGTCCCATTGGATAAGCATTAGATCAGTTTAACCAGTTGGTAAGCGATACAACTGTTTCACTCGATGTAATTTGGTTTATTACTTTAGGCAAGAAATAGTGACCCCCCCCCCCCCTCACCATTATCCACCATAACATTTAGCGGCGTGGGAGCCTCGAATCTGAAGAGCATTTTAAAATCCATGATCTACGATACCCAACATGCGAATTCGAGTTCACCCCCCCCCCCCACCAACCCCAATGGTGCCAGTCTGGCACCAAAGCGGAAATGCGTCGCAACATTGAACTTTCATCTGTTAGTTTTAGTAGGCAGTCTGTCGAGGTTCACATCCGTATTCAAGGTGAAACACACAAAAAAAAAAACACGAAATATGCGGTTTATGGTGTCCTGGCACCATGGTGGCACCACTATTAGTTCCATGGTCGTACAGAGAATAATTCATGAAAATCCGGAGGTATAATGAGAATTTTTCCTTAATTTCAAAGCTTGGGGACAGTTAGTAAGCAGTAAAGGAACCGAAATATTGAAAAATCGGATATTTTGTGAATATGATCCCCCCCATTCGCCCCCTCCCCTTGCGAATTTTGGTACTCGGGTGAAATTATGTACAAATCGGAAGTTATTTGAGTCAAACAAAAAAAGAAACACACAAATCGGTTGGAAATTGAGGCCAGGGCAGAGTTTACAAGATTACGCCCGCAAACGCACGTTTTTTAAGCATTAACCCCCCCTTTCCCCCCCTTAAAAAGCAAAATTCAAAATTCCGGCGCCGTAGTGCACAACTAGATAGTTTTCCGCGTCGATGAAAAAAAGAACCACAAAAATCGGTTGAGAACTAAGGGCTGTGCAGAGTACACAAGATTATGCCCAAAAACGCACGTTTTTTGAGCATTAACCCCCCCTTTCCCCCCCTTAAAAGGCACGTTTTTTAAGCATTAACCCCCCCTTTCCCCCCCTTAAAAAGCAAAATTCAAAATTCCGGCGCCGTAGTGCACAACTAGATAGTTTTCCGCGACGAACAAAAAAAGAACCAGGAAAATCGGTTGAGAACTAAGCCCTGTGCAGAGTACACAAGATTTTGTTACACACACACACACACACACACACACACACACATACACACACACACACACACACACAGACATACACCTATGGTTTTTTTCGCGGATTTGGATTCAGAATGGTCTAAAACGGATTACTGTGTGGTTATTTTTTTTTTCTGTTGAGTGTTGTCCAACTTCACCCCAGATCGATCGCATAAGGACGCCCAAGTCTCACTGTGGGACGTCCTAACAAAGTCGGTGGTCCGAAGGTGTCCACCATTTTGGAGGCTCATTGATAACAGGCGCGCATGCGCATACCGATGAAAACGTATATTGAGAGTGAAGTGTTTATTTCTTCAAAATAAACTCGATTCTGAAGCGAATATATGGTTGGTAGTTTGTGACGGTGGCAAAGTTGTGTTCTTCGCAGACGAGTGATCTATGTAGAAAACTAATAAACCTTTGTGTAATAATTTGCAGCGTTTTGAAAGTACTTTCATCAACTCATATTGCAAGTGTGGGATGTTTGGTTGATGAGATTACAACTCTTGCTTCTCAGGTGATGGAAGGAGTGAAGCTGGTGAAGACGAAAGAAGGGCGGCGCGGCGCTGAAAGGAGCATCAGCGAGGGCGTGGAGGACATCCTCGACACCCACGACCTCGAGGTGGACGTCGCCGGCGCCAAAGTCGTCGTCACCCCGTCAAACGACGAGGGAAAAGTCAGTCTCACCTTCGACACCGGCGCCGCAGCTGAAGGAAGAGGTACGTCCTGGGGAACGAGGTCTCCATAATCGATTGTACCCACAATTGATAAGTTCAATATTTATTCGATGCCTATGATATATAATAATAAAGAAAGGCTGCGTGTTTTAACATTTCGAAATAATCGAGAAAAAACTACGAAGAGTGGACTTAAGCTGGGTTCACACAGGTGCGTAGAGTCCGTAATCCGTAGTGCGTAATTGGATGCTATTGGCTGGAGCTATGAGTATGTGTAAAATATCGAAAAAAACGAACGTCTATTAGTATTGGAAAGGAGTGCAAGAACTTATCCTAGAGGTGTGTCGGTACAGCTGTACCGGGACTGTGGAACCGAGTATCAGGTTGGAACGGTTCCACGCAGTGACAAAAACTCAACCCTTACTGGTCCAGTTCCACGGACTGATAAGATAACTTGAAATGGCTCTGGACCGGGAAGAGAATCTTTTCCATCGGTCCAGTTCCATCCTCACCAATCAGAATGATCTGATCAATCATCTCATCAATCTGATCATTCTGATTGGTGAGGATGGAACTGGACCGGTAAGGATGGAACCGGACCGATAAGATATCATATAGAATATATCATATATCAGCTCTGGACCGGGAAGGGTTTTGGACCGGTAAGCATGGATCTTGTTCTCAGTTCTGTTCCATGTTGTACCTGGAAGTGCCTTTACTACTTCCATGGACTGAGAATGGTTCATGGAATGGCTCTTGAGCGGAAAGTTATCTTCTGGACGGTTAGCATGGAAGTTGTCTCCAGTATTATTAATTTATTATTGTCATGTTAAGTTCTTAAACTGCAACGTCATTATTCTTTCCTTGAATTGTTTGGTAACTATTATTTATAATAAATTGCATCTTTTGTAAAACTTGTTCAAATTCCTTCCTTTTAGCGAATTGTCAAGGAAAATGATGCTATTGTATTGCAAGTTGAGATCATAAGCATGGAAGAAGGACGATAGGGATTTGACTGCCTGCTTCATCCATGTCATGTGAGTGGGATTTGATCGCTTGTACCGGTAATGGAACTGTACCGGTAATTTGGAACGGTTACATCTTTGTCACCGTAACCGTTGGAACCGTTCCAGGGAAATACCTGGACCGACACACCCCTTACCTATCCCCAGATAGTCTTTGAGCACGTTCAAATAGGTTTCCTGACCTCACAAGCCTCCTACGGATCACCAGAGGGCAAGTTCCGCGATTTTATGTTAATAACTCATTTCACCCAAAACGCTAACGATGAACTACCTGCTCATTATGAGTGCGGATACCGTCATATCAACAAGTTGGGTCTTATTGCTCTTCATGACGAGTCACGGCATAAGTATGTGCTTTATTCACGTTTTTAAAATAATTTTTGAAGTGTGAATTTCCCTTAAGCACTCGGTAAAATCGTCACAATAATAATTCCCAATTTTTCTTCTTAAACCTTAACATTAAATAGTGAATTTCTCAAAAAGATGAGAAATGAGGAATTAGAGCATTTGATGAATGTTTTCTGGCACTATCCCTTGACTCAATCCCGTTGGAATTTGCCGCGACTATCCGCGACTTTTTTTTCTGTGAAATTTTCAATACTAATAGAAAGCTTTTTGAAAAATTAAAGTCGCAGAAAAGTGCGGAGAGGAAAAAAACCAAATCCTGGCATTTTTCATATCAACAGAATAGAACAGAAAAGATTATGAAGTCATCAACCAGCATCTAGTTAGGGATAACTTCATTGACACGACCACCATCCACAAAACTGATACCTAATGCTGTACCAAGCACATCTAACGCTATGGAACTGAGTTGTGGAAGCTCTCTCCAGCATCAGCGGCGCTAGTGACGATTTAGATTCATCAATCAGTGTAATGCACTTCTAAAGACATCTAATTATTACCTATGTTTCGGTACCTAAACTTTTGTAAAATTGGTGAAATGTTACTTTTGTTTTGAATTTAAAATATCAGTATTTTTCATAAACTTTTTCTAATATTATTTACTGTGCAATTTTCTTTCCTGGAAATATTAAGTAGTATGAAATCCATGATCAGAGCAACCTTCCCTAACAGAAATCCCCACAAATTGATTTTTGATCACTTGACCTATAAACTCACAGTACTGTGGGGCGGGACTGATCTTTGCGGATGTCGACTTTTGGAGCTTAGTATTGGATATTTTACGCATTACGGACAAACTTCGGTAAACTTCGTAACAAACTCTCGTCATTTGTTCACAAAACGCTGCAAATTATTACACGAGGTTTATTATATTTCTATATAGATCACTCTTATGCAATGTTAGAAATATTTTTTTCTTGGTCGATTCAAAAGGTTCATTTTTGAAAATAATCTAATATATATAATAAGGTCTCGTTTATTGACAAAACAACCAGAATCATTGTTTTGGTTTGGAAACAATTCTGCGCAGAACGTACTGCGCGCTTCTGCGTAATCGCGTAATCATTGAGCCGTGTGAACGCTCTTTTCAGCATTACGGAACACCCCCACTTCTCGTTTTGCGCATTACGCATTACGGACATCAATCATTCCGAGTCAATAAACTTTTTGTGAGCAAATGACGAGAGTTTGTTACGAAGTTTACCGAAGTTTGTCCGTAATGCGTAAAATATCCAATACTAAGCTCCAAAAGTCGACATCCGCAAAGATCAGTCCCGCCCCCTCAATTGGCTCCAGCCAGTAGCATCCAATTACGGATTACGGACTTTCCGCACCTGTGTGAACCAAGCTTTACGGTTTTACTGTCAGATCATTTAATACTGACTAATTTTAGGACAGTTTTTTCCATCAAACATTTTTTTAGTAAATTTTTAAGGAAAATGAAGCTATTGCGATGGCCTCAACATTTTTAGAATGGACTTTTTCGAAAAATATTCTCACAAAAATCCGTTTTGGAACATTCTAAAAGGATCCCTGAAGTTTCCCAAAAATCATATAATATGATGTTCATAATATTGGTAAAACAAAACGTATGGTTAAAACAAAGCTGATCGTTTCGCAACTTGCGTCGTCGGCAGACACATACTCATGTGTGCCACTCCGGATGATAATTTGAGTAATTATTTCGCCAAAATGTTCAAAATAACAAACAAAAAACGTCTGACAAGTGGGTGTGGCATATAGCTTCCTCGTATCCATAACCCGATTGTATAGATGATCCGATGCACAGTAGTTAATCCCAAAACATCAACCTCTAAGTACCCTGCACTACACTCATTGGGGACCATCTACACGTCAACTCGCACAATTTCTGAATATTGTTGGAAAATGTAGAAGTTATGGCTATTACAAGGATTTCACGTATGCGCATGCGCAAAAAATACTTTCAATATGAGGGCCATGATTGTCATAGGGGACCATCCACACGCCAACTCGCATAATTCCTGGAAATTTCTTCGAAATCAGATGGGAAATGTAGAAGTTATGGCTGTAACAAGGAAATACACGTTGGCGCATGCGCAGTGACTACTATCAGTCTGGGGGCAATGATTTTCATAGGGGATCATCTATACACCACCCCGAATAATCCCCGAAAATTTCATTGAAATCGGATGAGAATTGTAGAAGTTATGGCTGTGGCAAGGATTTCATGACAGACACAGACACGGAACCAAAATTGTTCAGGAAGGTCTGAAACGTAAAACGCGAGTAGAAATTTCGATTTTGGAGAACATTTTTTTTCAACCTTGAAAAGTGAAAACGAAGCTTCCGCTACCTTGGTAGACTCGGAAGCAATACGAGTTCGTTAGCCAGTAATTTTGAACAACCCTAAGGTTCCAAATTGAAAATGTAAGTCAAACAACCTCCTGGGTTTTGTGGTTACCTTCACAATCATAGTAATGTATGGTGTACTCGAATTCAGTAATAATTTGTGATACCGATGCACTTTCAAAATTCATAATTGTCCGAAAATTAAAATATAATGAAAATTTGGGTATAATTGTTGTGCCCAAAAATGCAATAGCCAAACTCAATGAGCCCCCCTCGTCCCGTCTCAGAGCGGTGAGGCAATGGGAAGCCTTGAGAGAAATCATCAGAACAAATTCTGATTTTCCCTTTGGAAGACAGCTGATGACGTCCACGAAGCAGTCGGACCAAAATCCAACCTGAAATGGTTGTTTACTTCCCTCTCTTAATTTCCGAAGTACCGTAAAACCGTCAAACTTTACCCCAAGATTTACTCCAAAACATTTCCAAATACAATTTCTTCCCCTCGAAATGGGTTAAATTGATTTTTTTTGATAAGTGAATTGATCTTCAGGGCTTCCTGAACATTTTGAGTGGTCGAGCTCATTGATCAGATAATTGTAACCCCCCTATTCAATTGTTTAAAAGTTGGAGTAAAGTTACCTACGAGTGCGTCTATCTTTACTCCACTCTGAAAAACTCACGGTTATCGCTACAGAAACGGGCAGTAGTGCAATGTTAATAGTCGGGATTGAATTCATTACCCCAGAAATACTTGATAATATCAAGTATTTATAATATTATTATAAAATATATTCTGAAAAATTGAACTTTTTAGCTTGAAAAATACAAGTTATACCTAAGAAAAATATAAATTCCAATGATCATTTATTTCAACGAATTTGCTTGAAATGCAATATTTCTGGTTAAGAGATCACAATTTCAGTCTTCCAGTAAAGACAGACCTTATGTAGGTAGGGCAAAACTTTCTACAAGTAAAGAAATATTAAAGGCCAATAAACGATAAACGAATGGCTTAACAAAATCACAGAAAAAGTCTGTTTCACATTCGATAACTTTCAAATGAATTGCAATGGTAAATTTCAAAGTTAACCCACGAGTAAATAATATTGTAAATCACAACTTATGAGACCAAAGCACGTTTATGTTCATATCATTGTTGTAAAGTTTCGGTAGGGGCGCGTACCAAGCTTTTTCTCATTTCTTCTCCCCATCTCTTACTTCTGCAACATGAGATACACTAGAAACCTTACATTCAACACTGCGAAAATTATAAAACTCAAATATTTTTCGAGATTAAGTAAGAAAAATATGAGTGAGGCTACCTCTATCCCAACCTTTATAGTGGAGTAAAGATACCCGGTTTTTGGAGTAAAGTTACCATCAAATTTTTGGTAAACAAAGGCATAACTAAGAAAACACTTTTTTGAGAATTTGATTAGTGCATTTTGTTCATAATAAGATATTGAAAGTGATGTGATGAGGGCTTGCCTGGTAAATCCACTCCAAACACCTGATATGGAAGAAATTTTGGAGCACGAGAAACAGGACAAAAACTGCTGAACAGGAAACTATGACTGATAACAGCTGATAACATGGATAAAGGCGCCATCGCAAGCCGCATCTACCACGCTTACGTCACAATTGGAGATTCTCACTTTTTGGGGTAAAGTTACCCCCGGTGGGGTAAAGTTTGACGGTTTTACGGTAATCACAAATCTGAGGACATCGTTGGAAAGAGCGTTACGTTTCCTAACTCTAGTGCAAAATCAATGTTTTCAAAAAGGTATTCATTACTACGAGTAGTTTCATCATTTAAAATCTTAATAATTCCTACATTTTCATCCAATAAAACATAAAGTATCTAAATACGTAATAGGATATCTGTATTGAATAACATTTCGTTTTCGTGGAACAGATCTCCCCTCGCTGAGCATCTCGTAGCTTCAAAGTTTCGGATTCTACTCGCACATGTTCATTATGGTTTCTCAAATCATTGGAATTGTTATGGTTCATCCGGTAAACGGGAGGGAGTTGATTTCTCCGAGCGAAACTTCGGCAATGCCCAAAATATTTGCTTACTTGAACGGAATGACGAGATTCCATCGATTAAGCACGTTTCTGCTCGAATTACACCACTCACTCTGAGTACTCCAGTATTATTAGAACGGTAGTAGTAGTAGGTACTATTTGAAGGTACTATTGAATTCCAATCTGTAAACGTCGAGTGAAGATGCCGCTCGTGGAATACGGTACCACCACCCCTTTACTTCGATGGGGCTACCAACTTGACGGTCTCGAAAATCATCAAATACCTAAAAGGTAGGTAGCTACATTAAAAAAAACCCCACTTTGACCTCCTCCTAGCATACAGATTTCACCAACCACTCGTGTGGTGATTTGAGAAGTCGATTTTCCAGTAAAAATAACGGCCGAGGTGAACGGCTCCAGCCTCCCTTCGTCGCCAGATTCGAGTTGATTGTTTTACGTCTACGCAATATTATTAGTTACAAACAAATGTTTTAATTAAAGTTGTAAAAATACTTTTTGGTTTGAAAAAAAGTCAGAATTATTTACTGTGTTAACGAGAAAGACGAGTTTTATTCGAGAAATATTTTGAGAATATCGTAACGAAAAGTATGAGTAAAGAATGAGCGGGAATGGAATGAGAATTTGGAAGTGAAAATTGTAAGGGCTGAGTTCACAGTCATTACTCAAGCAAGCGTGGAGGAACTCGTCAGCCGAGGAACTCCTCAGTCGAGGAACTCCTCAGTCGAGGAACTCCTCAGCCGAGGAACTCCTCAGTCGAGGAACTCCTCAGCCGAGGAACTCCTCGAATTTTGGTATCCATAGTTCAGATGGGGAACTCCTTATCATTCGAGGACCTCCTCGACTCGAGGAACTCCTCGACATGACGACTGTGAATAGCGCTGAGCGTGCGACGGTTCCTCATCGCCTACTTGAGGATTTCCTCGGCTTTGAGCAATGACTGTGAATTCCGCCCCAAGAGAGTTGAGAAGTTGAAGAATAAAGAAAGTTAGTACTGGTAGAGAGGAAAAGAGAATTTTGTCGACGACAAAACTGGTAGCAGAATAAAATTGAGACCACGGAGATGGATCTAGATATAGAATTGATTAAAGAAGAGATTGGAAAAATGTTAGAAGGAATACGAAGAGACGTGGAAGATGAAAAGATGGACGAGGAGATTGCAAAAGTGACTATAAGAATGCTGAAGGTGCACAATAGAAGTGATCCAAGAAGTAAGGTGTAGGTTAAGTAACTCAAAAAAGAAGGATGTAGATCTAATGTTTGTTGAATTGATAAGGCAGGAGACGTTGCGAAAATTCAAATAATCATCATAGAAAAGTCTTACATGAAAGACTTCAAAAGAGGGATAGAACCAGACAAAGTTCCAATTGAGTACAAGAGTGAAAACAAATGGGACTCGGATACAATCGGGATTTGGGAAAATCAGAGAGAAAATGAAGATTTAGCTGTGCAATCTTACAAGATTATGGAAGATAAGTTGAAGATGGGTATTATCGTCGACGACACCTTCATCTCTCGCCAATTAGCATCTGATGCTCTCCTGTCTTCCAGGAGCATTAAGGCGCTCTCAAGCTACCACAAGAGCCATTCTAGTCGGAAACTCAATTCAGTCAGAAACATTTGCAGGAAACACAGTTGAGGAAGCCTCGACAAAACTGCAGAAATCAGCGAACTTCCTACGGACTAAACTGAATGAAACAAAGTCAACGCACATAAACTTCTCATATCGGGAAGTAAACCCTATTCCTGATGAAATTAATTATCATTTCCATACTGAGGAACCTTGGATACCAAGTTGAGAATACAGTCAAGTTATCGAGGTTTTAGGAGTGTGAATTGACTCATCTTATAAGAAATTTGAAGTACATTACCCCACTGTCGCTCAAAGTTGCAAAAAGTTGTAATAAAGTGGAAAAATTTGGGTTTTTATGGGTAAAACGTGGTTCTTTCTAGGAACGGATTGAGCTGCGGTGTGTGTTGGAACATTCTGCTCATCCTCATAAGTGTAGTAGTTCAATTTTTTGGTCCAACTAATTTAATTAAATTTATGAAAGTTTCAGACCATTTTGAACTGGAATTCCGAAGTTCAAGACAGAACAGTTTTGATGTTCTGGTTTTCAGTTTGTTCTGTTTCTGTTTCTGAACTTTCATAAGCCAATATATCTATAGAGGGAGATGAATATCATTCCAGGAGGTAACTGATACAAGCAACGCACTAAAACTTCAAATATGGTAAAAATGCAATTAAAAGTCCGCTTTGAGAAACATTTTGCTCATTTGCTTAAAATTCAGGATGAATGGGACGTTTTTCATGTCCCAAACCCTAATGACCCCCCCCCCCCCGCACTACCATCTCCCATCACGATTTATCATTTCCACTCTTTTCCCTTCCAATTGCTCATCGAGTCCCTCCTATGTAAATTATTTTGATAATTTTCCCCGAACAAATTTATCCCGTCCAACTGTAATTCACTTCTCTCTCCCCCACCAGTAACTTTCGTATCAAATTTTGATTAGAGTTCCAACTTCGGAAGTAGCTGCCGACTCCCGTTTTTGATGGGCGGTTTTTTCTCTCGTCCCCTGGAAAATTGTTTTCCCGAATATCTTTTTTCGTTTCGCTTCTCAGTCAAAATACTGACAGTAAAACGAAGCAAAGTCGTTCTATCCTCTTCCGGAGCTGCCGTGAATTTTAAAGATCTTTCTCTCTCTATCAAGTTTTGTTAAGTTTTTATGAGAAATGCTGATTCGGTGACGCTGCAAAACTTGTTGACTCAGTTATTACATACTTGGAAGTCGAGACCTAATTACTTTCTACAGTGCTATATTAAGTACGTACAATAGCAAAGAATGTCAGTAACAAAACAAAATACGCAAGATTGTACTAAACGTAGAGTGAAAAACGTCTACCAAGTAGGAGTGGCACATAGCTTCCTCGTATCCTTAACCCGATTATATAGATGACGATCCGATGATAGTAGCTTATCTGAACATCAATCTCTAAGTACCTACCTCATAGCGGACCATCTACAGGTCAACCCGCACGATCTCTGAAGATTTCAGCGAATTCAGGGAGAAAACATGACCGTTACTAGGATATTCAAGTTTGCGCATGTGGACTTGGTACTATCAGTCCGCAGACGATTATTTTCTTAGGGGACCATCAACAACCCAATCCGTACGATATCTGAAAATTTCATCGAAATCGGATGGAAAATGTGGACGTTATGGCTGTTACAAGGATTTCATGATAGACAGACAGACAAACAGACACGGAACCAAAATTGCTCAGGAAGGTTTGAAACGTAAAACGAGGGTGAAAATTTTGATCTTGGAGAAATTTTTTTTTTCAACCTTGAAAAGAGATAACAATGCTTCTGCTTCCTTGTTAAACTCGGAGGCAAAATTGTCTTTGCGTCCATGTTTATGACCAATTCGTGAAAATCGTCGAGAATACAACTGAGAAACACTGGTCAATGCTGACATGTATATTCATGTCCAAGTACGGTACAGATTTTTCTCACATTTCAAATATGCGCTTTTGTGTGAGCAGGAAGGAAGAGCAAGCTGAGGAAGATGTTGGTGCCCATCATGGTGTTCGTTCTGCTCAAAGCGATGACTTTGATCCCTCTCGCCCTGGGAGTTCTCGGTCTGAAGGCCTGGAACGCTCTTCAGCTCAGCTTCTTCAGTTTCGTCACTTCGCTGGCTCTTGCCATCTTCAATCTCTGCAAAAAGGTATGAATATCATTATATTATAACTCTTTTGTTTTGCAATAACGAGCAAAGTGCTTCTGATCTGGAAATGACACAAACTTGAGTCTGTTCTCCTTGCACCTCCTTTCTACTGTACATTGATATTTATTCAGACTTGGCCAACATGAAGGAACTTGAATAAAACCAAACAAGTCAGCCCAAATCGACTTGGACAGTTCTTGAATAATGAGTTCCCAGAGTTGCCAAGTTTTGCTTAACGATTTTTGAAAAAATTTTAAACAGCAAACTCCGATTTTAAAATCTTAATATGAAGTGGACTCCATTCAAGTTGACATCCGAACTCGTTCAAATTATTATTGATTGCAAAATCAGTGATAAACCTTCAATAACTAACTTTTGTGTGTGTGTTTTAGTAGAACAATAGTTCAGTCAGAAAGGCCTCGTATTAGTAACAATCTTTTTCATAGCGCATAAAATCTTCTCCAAAGTGTGGAATACCTAATCTATTATTATTCAGTTTTCTAGATTTCAGGGCAAAAAAGAGTAGTCTATAGCAGCAACAACGAATCGGAACAACAGAATCGAATTCACATCATCTAATTACTTTCATTACTTCGGCAGGGTCAAGATTCGAATTTTCGTTCGGAGGGATGCCTGTCTACAAGCATACACTGCGACATCTTTCTTTTGCGCATAGATTTTTATTAGATGATAATAATGATGATAAAACTACCTGTAGTTGAAAAAATCAGTCATCCAAAACGGGATAAACGAGACAAATTGCTTAGGTAGGCATTTTTGTTGGAAATTTGCTAATTGAATAATTTTACTCAACGGGACATCCTTTGCAGCATTGGAACCCCATTAACCCTTAATTTCCCATTGTTCAAAAAATATGATTTTTCAACAATACAGGTGTGCTCGTATTTTGACAAACCAAATGACATAGAATACGTAGCTGGTTTTGATCGAGATGTTTGAGATTTTTCTTAATTCGATGAAAACTGGTCAGTATCCTTCTGGACACCTCAGGAGGGGGGTGTGTTCTGAGGTTCTAAAATCGCTGCAAATTATTACACAATGGTTTATTATTTTTCTATATTGATCACTCGTCTGCAAAGCCACCAACCATCCAACATGAAGAAAAACATCGATCGCATTTCGGTCAACTAAAATTTGAACGGAGATTAGGCCTCTTTTGCGATTCACACTCGTGTTTCTGATTTATCGTACGTCCAACCCTTAAATTCTCGTAGGGAGCGAACGGTTTGTCCTACAGAGCTCTGCGTGGTCTCAAAAAATTCTAAAAATTCTTTAGAATCTTAAATTTAAAGAAAAACAATACCTTTATATCAAAATGTTTTGAGTTAGGGCGTTTTCAAAATTTCAAAATTCATTTTTGAACCCTTCGAAGTGACCTACATCAACCAAAATCTTCGGGGCACAACTAGACCCCAAATGGACCCCAAACCAAAAAGATGCTTCAGGGGGGGGGGGGGAAGTGTTCAGTGTTTCAGGGAACAAAAGAAAAGTATCTCCTTCCTAACTAGTAAAAAATTTGGTAGTTTGAAATTGAGTAGGTACCAAGTTTATCATAATAGATTCTATCCAATTTTGGATGGACGCAACCAGGGGCTCATTATTCTAAAAATGAATAGATTACAAAATAACGCAAATAAATTTGTTAGCCAAATAAAACCTCCTTCTGAAGAATTTCGATGGAACATTGATGCAGTGGCCCGCACATCCTGAGGTTTGCAACAATAGGCACACCATCCAACCAGTCTGCTCCCGAAGTATCCAAAAAGACACGTTGAAAAACCGAAATATTCTGGTATTTGTGGATATTTCTAGCCTAAACTCTTAGGACATCTTGAGTTTGAAATTCAAAGAGAAATTTCGCAGAATAGATACAATAAGGTATCTGAATAAAGTCATGAAACCTTTGCTGTCCCCCGGTTCATGGCAGAGGTGGATCTGATCCTAACACGATAATTATTGTCTCAGGAATCGGTGTTTTTTCTATGTTTTTTTACACAATCAATGATATTGAAGTATTGATGTTAGGTACCAATATAATATCGTTTTTGACTGAAAAGTGGTTGAACATTGTTGCAGAAAGCGTACAAATCGGACTTCTAAAACGATACCTCAGGGTATTAAGGGTTAAAAGGGACATAAGCCTAGAAAGGATGTAGTTCGAAATATTTAGCGGTATATACGTCAAAAAAGCATAAAATACACGGAGTAGGATGAGTGACAATAAGACAGAGTATGTTTTGATAAACTGAAACTTACGGCCCAATGGAGCGGGAATGTGAATCTCAGATGTACCCTCTGTCACACCAGATATCCAACTGACAATATCCTAGGAGGAGTGAAGAACAATGGCAGTCGGCTATAATGTGAATCTAGCAATGTCCTGGCAGAAGTCTTAAGCATACTTAAGCATACCTAATACAGGGTGTCTCACGAGACCAATACCCCCCCCCCTCCAACAGTATCAAAACTTAACAATAAACGTTTGATGTAATCATTTCGCTTTTTAGCCTCACAAAATTCGACAATTTCAATATTTCGACTTTGAATTTTGCCCTAAAAACCCACCACATAGGTAGTAATTTCACTCGATTATTTTCACCTCATCTGATTCCACCTATTCAACCTTCCTTACAAATGCGACGAATTGTAGTTGATTCTACCGCAGTTTGTTGTACTTCATTTTGGACTTTCCTATCGTCTAATTTCAGGTTTTATGGAAATTCTAGGTTGCCTCGGACCAGTCCGTACCTGTCGCCCACGCCATCGCAGAACCCTATCATTACGCCGCCAGAAACCTCATTCTCCCTCAGGCTGAAGACGCTCAAGAGCTGGCCTACAGCGCTTACGAACAGCAACTCAACGACCAGTGATCCGTTCCAAAATAACTGCTCCTTAAAACAAGTTCGATCGAAACTGAACAAGCTCCTAAACGGTTCAAATTACCTAGCCCTTCCGGAAGAGTCGGTTTCACCCCGAGGGCGGTATTGTTAGTCATAACGTCTAAGTCCACTGAAAGAGATAATTTATTGACTTTTGTATTGTAAATTATATTTTGTATTTTTTGCTGTGTAAATAAAAAACGCAACGTGATTCTAAAAATATCATTAATTCATTACCTTTTAAATCTTCTGTTATAGATCTATTCACATCAAGCCAGATTAAACGTTGCAAATTATTACACAAAGGTTTATTATTTTTCGGTATAAATCACTCGCTTGCAAAGATCACACCTTTGACATTGTCACTCAATTCGAAGAAATAAAAGATTTGAGGGTGCCTTCATAAGATATTTGATTACTGGATGCTAAGGACGCAAAACTGAGTACAACTCGAAGAAACGAAAACGATCGCATTCTGATCAGATAACATTTGAACGAAGATTTGGTCTCTTTTGCGATTCACACTCGTGTTTCTGATTTATCATAAGTCCAGCACTCAAGTTCTCATAGGGAGCGATCGGTTGGTCATACAGAGCGCTAAATGGTCTCAATCGATTCAAAAAATTAATTACTATTTTAAATTGATAAAAAACAATACCTTTATATCAATAGTTTTTGAGCTAGGGCGTTCTCGAAATTTCAACCCGTATTTTTCATTACTTAGAAGTGACTGACATCAATCAAAAGCTTAGGGGCTCAACTAACCTAAAATGGAGCCCATATACCAAATTTCACCAAAATCAGTACATGAAAGCTAAGGAAAGTGCGGCGGACGGACTTTTTCTCTTGGTTCGATTAATTTTAGGTATATCTATGACAGTGTTGAACGCTAAACATTTGTCACTAGGATTTCTCGTTTACTTTGGCATCTGATGGTACTATCACGATGGATCTCAAAGTTATTTATATCATATAATATTAGGGTGAAAATTGAAGACACTTGCGTGTGATACGTTAATAATTAGAAACTAACAGAAGGTTCGGAAATGTAGAAGTAAACTCACAATTTGAACGAGAATATTTCGCCTTCGGCGTCATCAGCTCGAGTGAAGACTCCTCCTCCCAGGGTGGTGGTTTTGGCATTCGGTGGGTCGTATGGAGGAAGTCGGCAGGGTCAACCCGAGCATCAGAAAGAGGTATAGAAGTATGTGTATGGGTGGGAAAGTGGGTTTCAAGTGAGTCATGAGTGTTAGTGTGAGTGTGTACGTATGTTTCCATCCGTGTGCATTTGAAAGAGAGGTAGATGTGAGTGTCAGAAGTATGTTTGACAGTGATTGAATTATGTTTATGTAGGTGTGTTGCATTTGAGTTATGTATGTCCGTGAGTGAGTGAAGTATGTCAATGTGCAGTTGTGTGTGTGTTGCCATGCGAGAACCACCACAACTCACCCCCATGGAAAGAGAGCGGGCCATGGCAGACCCCACAAGGCAACACTCATAGAACTCATTTCTTTCGATTCAAACCAGGCTGGCTGAATCCATCCAACACAAAAATGTAGGAGAATTCCCAGGCTTGTCAGTCGATTGCTGAAGTATTGGGTGGCAGAGCTTTGACCACTTGGATCGATATTATCATATATAAATAATACATACATACTTCCATCCTTCTTCGTGACACTCGAATTAACCCTGTTAATTTTTAATTTGTCAAAATATCACACGCGAGTGTTTTCGATTTTCACCCCAGTACTTTATCATATATAAAGATAGATCGAAATCGATAAATTATTTTCATCAACAAAATTAGATTTGAACAATTTTTTAGTTGTGCGATGCTTTGAAGCCACTATTTATCCAGGATAGGAGAAATTCACAGGGGACCATCAAGGGATACTCCAAAGTGATTATGGATTTTATAACGAAACCAATAACAGGTAATTTCGTGTTATTTCCAGTATCAGGTAACATCATTACAGGAGATAGTTTAATGTAAGATAAGTGATGGATGCAAGATGAAATTTAATTTTTTAAGCAAGAGCTGTGAACTAGACATTTTTTATGGAGAATTTTGTGTTATGGTTAAACCTGAAATAGATTTTTAAAAAAATAAAATATCTGCCAAGAGGGTGTGGCATATAGCTTCCTCGTACCAGTAACCCGATTGTATAGATGATCGATTATCCGAAGCTTAGTAGCTAATCTCAAAACACCACACTGGACCTTGCACTACGTTCATAGGGGACCATCTTCACGTCATCCCGGACAATCTCTGAATATTTCTTCGAAATCAGATGGAAAATGTAGAAATTATGGCTGTTACAAGGAAATTCACGTTTGCGCATGCGCAGAGGCCCCCATCAGTGTGGGGGCAGTGATTTTCAAAGAGACCTTCTACCCCCCAACCTGCACAATCCCTAAAAATTTCATCGAAATCGGATTATAAGTTCCAAGTGTCATTTGAAAAGTATTAGAGGCACGTCTGAGCTCATGCTTCTGCTGTGTAAGGAGTCGAATAGGAACCAAAGCTTAAGAGCAGCAAGTAAGTTAGATCAACCAGATGGATATCTTCAGCACACATCCCTCATTGTGATCCTACTCAAAGTCGGAAAATGATCATTTTATTTGTATTAACTCAAGCCACATTATATTAAACGTCTGAAATGCACTTTAATTTGTTGTAATATTCCAATACAATATCTTAATTTAATTTTATTTCTTTAATGGTCCCTTCGTGTCCCTGAAAATGGATAGGCACGGGGTGAGAGTGACTGTTTTCGAAACATTCAAGTTTCTAGTTTACAACTTGGATTTTAGTGCCACTCTGCTCGCAGGTGGGGTTACTTTATCAAGGTAAAGTACTAGGCAGTAAGAGTGAATAATATCTTACAGAGAATTAGTGCTTGAGAAGATGTAATAGTATTAGCATTGTGATGCCCCCACCGTCTTCTAGTTAGCGGAGGCCTAATTGGCTCATTATTTTACTTCTAGAAAGTTAAATATCCTCTCAATAACTGTATAATTCAGCTCGTTAAGGGAAGATCCTTAGGAAGGAACCAACTGAAAGAATAGGAAGCGAGAAAAGGGCTTTTGAGCCGGATGTTGAAAGTCCACCTGATCAAGGTTAATGAAATAATTATGACTAGTTGGAAAACTTCAATGACTATTCGATCAAATCGGACTAAATTGACGAAGAGCGAGGGAAATTCTCGGCATTCAGTTAGGTAGTTTTAATTGGAGAAACCTAGGAGGTCTGCCCCAAATGAATGCAAAGAAACCATACATTGCCCAAAAAAGAGGTAAATCATGAGTATGTTGACTAGGACCTTTGTTCAACTCCAAGGAGTCAGATTTTCAAAACTAAGAGATGTACCTCCGATTTATGAAAGTTCATTGGAACATCGTTTCATGAAGTAAATTGGAAGCGATCTCCATTACTCGTATATTGCTTTGGTCCGATGTTGATAGCTTCCTCGTATCAGTAACCCGATTGTATAGATGAACCTTTCATCATGAACCTTTCACTACTCTAATAGGGGACCGTCTACACCCCATCCATACAATCCCTGAAAATGTTATCAAAATCAGATGGAAAATGTGGAAATTGTGGTTGTTACGAGGAAATTTACGATTGCGCATGCGCAGAGGCTACTATTAGACCGAGGCAATGAATTTCACAGGAAACCATCTAAACCCCAATCCATATGATCCCTGAAAAGTTCATCAAAATCGAACAACTTCGCATGTTTTTGCCCGTTAGAGAATTTCATGACAGACACACGGGTAGACCGACATGGAACCGAAATTGTTTAGGAAGGCCTAAAGTGTGAAGGCGTAACGTAAAACGCGAGTAGAAATTTTGATTTTAGAGAACATTTTTTTTTTCAACCTTGAAAAATGAAAATAATTTTTCAGCTGCCTTGGTAGACACGGATGCAAAATATTTATAAAGAAGTTTCAGTCAAGAAAATGTTACCAATTTGAGCATTGTCAGTGTCCCATGGTATTTTCGAAACGTGCATCTCCATCATGAGCAATAAAGCTATGAACGATGCTGTTTGCTTCGAGTTGGATAGTGACAATGGCAAAGCATCTTTGCAGACGAGTGAACATGTATAGATCACTCGTCTGCAAGATGCTTTTCTGTATATAGAAAAATAATAAACCTTTGTGTAATAATTTGCAGCGTTTTTGTTTGTTTCTCTCATCGAAACAATAATCGAAGCTATACAGCGACAAGCTGTCAGACACCTAAAGCGGCTAAGATGTCACATCAACGAGGAAGCTATCCAACTCCTTGATGTCATCAGAAGATTGAAGCGTACCAAACCACTTGACCTAGCTTACTTGTGAAGCATTGCAGTGAAACATCCACCATAATTAATACTATTTGTTTAGTATGGAAGTACTGTTTTGAAGTGCAGTAGATATCCAACACTAATTAATTGTGAATGATCAAAATGAAAAGAGAAAAAACAGTTGAAGACTCGAAGGACCACCCCTGTGAAGGGGAAAAAACTTAGCTAGGTTAAGTACCTACCTAAAGTGAAATATGCTGTGTGGTAATCAGGTGATAAAGAAGAAAAAGGCAGAGTTTGAATTGATGAAACATCAACTAGAATGTAAGTTTATTGAAGTTGAAAGCAGGTCTTGTAATGGTTTGAATTGAAAGTTTCTATTGTTTCCCTAAATGGCCATGTGAAAGATAAGAAAAGAAAAAAAGGCTTAGCTGTGGGGTGATCAGTCCCAGATGAAGTTTTCCAGAAGTAAGTAGGCAGTACAGGCAGCTTCCACCAGAAAAAAGGGCAGCTTCCACCAGAAAAAAGGCAGCTTCCAGGGAGAAAGAAGGAAGGTTGGAGAGTACAGGTGGTCCAGCTCCTCCAAGTCCAGAATAGGTAGAGTTGGAGTGATATCACACTGCTTCACAATTTTTATGGTCACGTGTATCCAGTTGATCGCAATAAAACCACTTATTTTGAGGAATTACACTCAAAAAGGTAGATGTTCTTGGAAAACGGTTTAGCAAAGGCAGGTTGGCAAGGGAACAATAGAAGAAGTGTCTTTGAAGATGGCTGCCAGCAGAAAATTCAGGAGCTGGGCAGGGTTGTCCTGATGGCTCATGCTGCATTGGTTGAGTTTTTTGGCACATTACAGAATTACTATGGTGTTACAATATATAAAAATAATTGTTAAAGTTTAAATATGATGCTTAATAAAATACAACAATATGTGAAGAAAAATATGAAGGTGAGCATGGATGTAAAAATAACAAGGACATCCATGTGCGTGGATGTAAAGGTAAACTATTAAGTTATGGAGATTGATGGCAAAAACTGTTCTATGGTGATAAGGGCTGATAACGGTGATATATAATTATGAAGAATGTAAAATGTGAGTTGTTTTAATGACGGATGGTTTGTGGAGAAGAAAAAATGGAATTGATAATGTGGATGGTGTTATTTGGAAGGAAAAAATGAGCAGCTATTGGTTGTGCATGAGGTAAGTTCAAACATACTCCCCCCCAATGCACAACCTCAGGAACGCATGCAATTTTAGGCATGGATGGAATCCAGATGCAGTGGGATCAATTTCACTGAGGGGCGCTTGAAGATGCTTCGCGCTGTCTTCAGCGTCACCACACGGACGATGTCGTCGTTCCCAGGATGGACATCCAAAATCCTTGCAAGCGGCCAGTGTGTTGGAGAAGTGTTGTCGTCTCGCAGAAGTACAAGATCACCAATCCTTAAGTTAGGAGGCCTCTTATCCCACTTCTGACGGACCTGAAGATTGCTGAGGTATTCATTAACCCAACGAGACCAAAAGTGCTGGATTCGCTGCCGAATAAGTTGCCACCTGTTTAGACGGTTCTCAGGAAGATCAGTGAGGTCCACTTCAGGAAGAGCTGTTATGGGCTGTCCTATCAGGAAGTGTCCCGGAGTCAATGGATCTGCATCCTCTGGACTACTGGAAAGTGGCTGCAATGGGCGGGAATTGAGGATGCCCTCTATCTTTGTATAGATGGTGGTCAACTCTGGCAAGCTGTAAGGTTGATTACCAAATGACTTGAAGAGCAGATCCTTGACTGAGCGGATCGACCTCTCCCAGCCTCCTCCAAAATGTGGTGATGACGGTGGATTAAATGTCCACGTGACGCCCAAGTGAGAAGTATGGAAAATTAATGATGATTGGTTACCCTTGTGCTCAAGCCAATCAAACACCTCCTTGATGTACCCAGAAGCACCTCGGAAATTGGTGCCTCCGTCTGAAATGATCTCCCTAGGTAGACCTCTCCTGTTGACAAAGCGATCAAAGACATCCAAGAAGCCTTCTGTCGATAAAGAGGTTGCCACTTCCAGATGAAGAGCTCTGGAGGACATGCACAGGAACAAGCACAGGTAGGCCTTGCAAAATCTTGATTTCCTTCCAGCAGTCTCTCGATACAGGAAAGGACCGGCAAAGTCCACACCTGTCACCAAAAATGGTCTGACAGCAGCAAACCGGGACGATGGTAGATTTCCCATGAAGGGCATTACTCCAGATTTTGAGAATCTTATGCAGGTCACGCATTTAGACTTCAAATGCTTGATGAGGTTTTTAGCCTTGGGGATCCAGAACTGTTGTCGAATGCTCGACATGAGAGCTGTAGGGCCTGCATGATGGTTTATATGATGATGATGGCTGACAACAAGGTTAGTATAACATGACCTTGCTGGAAGTAAGATTGGATGTCGTACATCAGTAGCAATTGGTGCATTGGCGAGACGTCCTCCGACTCGAATTATGCCTTCATGGTCAAGAAAAATGTTGAGTCTGCGCAGTTCCAACGGTAGGTCATTGAAAGAGGCATTGGTGAAGATAGCAGGAAAATAGAAGTGCTGCAAAATACGAATATAATGATGATTTGCATGACGGAATTCAGATGAAGAAACAGCTCCAAAAATTCTATGCAGTTTGAGACGTTTAGGGATGCGACAGTTATGAATGAAGCGTTTAATGTACGCCATAACACGAACAAAACGTGTAAATGAAGAGTACCGACTAGCATACTCTATCAACTCCTGACTAGCTGTAACAGATACAAGAACAAGTGTGGTACGCTTAAGTTCAGGAACGTCCACATTGGATACATCGTTACTAATGGGCCATTCACCTATGGGCAGCTGGCACCAAGAAGGACCTGACCACCAGAGTGGATGTTGCTTGAGGGCAGACGGCGAGATACCTCTAGAGCCAACATCTGCAGGGTTCTCACTTCCCTTGATATGATGCCACCAATCAGGCTGTGTGATGGCAAGGACTTGCTGTACCCGATTTGACACAAACGTCTGAAGATGATGAGGGAGCGTCTTGAGCCAACAGAGTACAATTGTGGAGTCTGTGAAACAGAATACCTCCTCTATATGAAGATCTCTTCTTAAATGGTCCAGAGAATGAAGCAGTTGTGCCAGTAAAACCGCTCCACACAGCTCCAAGCGAGGTACAGTGATGGACTTCAACGGTGCTAAACGGGTTTTCGCTTTTATGAGGGTAAGGGTGACTTGTGAGCCCTGTGTTGATCTAAGGTATACACATGCACAATAGCCTCGTTCAGATGCGTCAGAAAAACATAGAAGTTGATGGTTATTGTCAGTCTTAGGAAATGCTCGAGGAATGAGGATTGCAGAAAGTTGAGGAAGTGCTTCTGTGAACTGCAGCCATGCAGTACGGATGTCTGCAGGAACCTCATCATCCCAGCCCACCTGTAGTTGCCAAGTTCCCTGAAGGATGCATTTGGCGTGAAAGATAGCAGGAGATAGCAGACCCAAAGGGTCATAGAGCCTCGCAATGGTAGAAAGGATGATGCGTTTTGTGAAACCTGAAGGTGGCGTAGAGACATCATATGAGAAGCAGTCAGTAACTGGATCCCACTTCATACCTAGAATCCTCGTGGCTACCGAATCCTCTGCGCAAAGGTCTACTGGAGCATCCGATGATTCACCAACAGTTAAAAGTGATGGATAATTTGAGGTCCACTTGCTGAGCTCAAAACCTCCCAGCAATAAGAGGTTGATAAGATCATCCCGAAGCTGTAGCAGCCTCTCAGGGGAGTCAGCACCTGCTACACAATCATCAACATAAGTGTTATTGATTATGACATCAGCTGCCTCAGGATATTGATTACGATAATTAGTTGCATGCTGTTGAAGGACGCGCTGCGCCAAGTATGGAGAACATCTAAGTCCATAGGTAACAGTGTTCAACGAGTAATAGCGGACAGACTCACTCGGATCTGAACGCCATGCTATCTGTTGATAACATCTGTCAGCAGGATCCACTAAAATCTGCCGGAACATTTTCACGATATCGCAGCTGAAGACATAGGTGTATCGGCGGAAGTTAGACAATATGACACTAATGTCTGCCTGCAACTTTGGACCAGACAACAAGTGATCGTTCAAGCTCCAAGTGGGGGTAGAACAGCTCGCATCGAAGACAACTCGCAACTTGCGATTTTCACCATTTACCTTATAGACAGGATGATGAGGTATGATATAAGATGGAGCAACTGTTGACAATTCCATATGACCAAGCTCCTCATACTCGGACATGAAAGAAGAATAGTCCTCACGCAGCAGATGATCTTTGGACAAACGTGACTCCAAGGAATATAAGCGATTGGAAGCTTGTCGGAAGTTAGGCTCGATGTTAGGTGGATGGTTTTTGAAGGGCAAGCGTACAACATACCGGCCATCTTCCAGACGGTAATGTGTAGAGAGGAAATGTTGCTCGCATTGTTCGTCCTCTGGAGAAACAAGCGGGGTAGTAGATGATGGTTCTTCTAATTCCCAAAAACGCTCAATCAGGGGAGCTAGATCAGTATGCGCTAAGAGCGAGACTGATGGAACAGAAGAAGCAGACAATGATGATGATTCACTGTTGAATCTGCCTATGACAACGAACCCAAAAGCAGATGGTATGAGTCTTGGACCGTTATGATGAATGGTGATAGGAGGGCCAGTGATAATTTCTGGATAAAGATCAGCTCCAATAAGGAAGGTGATTGGTCCAGGCTCGGTAAAGCTAGGGTCGCTCAAGTCATAAGACAAATAATCATCCCACATGGGTGCAGTGAGAGATGTTTGAGGTAAGAAAGGTGTTATGGACGGTACAATAACAGCCTCAGTATCAAAAGTATCAGAAGAATTGCGATGAAGAAGAGAGATATTGATCTTGCCTTTGATGTGTTGCAAAGGAGAATGGTTGACACCAGAGATAGAACCACGAAACGATCGCGTGGATTTTTTAAGTTGCTTGGCACAATCTGCTGTTACAAAGGAATATTGAGACCCTGGGTCCAGGATGCCACGGAAACTATGAGGATTTCCCTGAGCATCTCGAATCCTTGCAACTATGGTGCCCAATAGCACACCAGAAGTGTTAGAGGTACTTGCGCCAGTGAAGGAAGATGCTGTAGATTGTGGCGATGGGACGCTGCTGGGTGTGACATCATCAGCAGAAGATGGTGAAGCGATAGATGAAGTTGGAAGGTGAAGGTCGGAATGATGTCTACCACCACATTCCCTACATTTATAGTTAGAACTGCAATCCCGAGTACGATGTTTGGGATGCAAACAATTCCGACATCCTCGAAATTGCCTGAGGAGGTCTAGTCGCCCTGCAGGAGTACAGGATTTGAACCTGGGACAACCAGATATGCTATGATCGTTGCCACAGATGAAGCATGACCTGACGCTTGATGACTTAGTGGTACTCGAATTACTTGCTGATGATGGGTTGGAGTGAGTCATCAATGCTTGACGAGACTGTGCAAATTTATTAGGAGACTTGGGAATTTGAGTTGACCTTGCATGAGAAATTTCACTAGGCTTCAGAACATCAGATGTGAGGCGCAAGACATGACAGCGATCTTGCACAAAAGATTGTAGCTGAGTGCATGTTGGAAACTCAGTACCTACGTTGTGAATCTCAAAGGCCTCTCTGGTAATTGGATCCAAGCCCCTTAATGCTATTTCACACAGCAGATATTTATCCAATTCTGGAATACCCAAATTCTGCAGGGATGTGATACTCTCCAGAACATTGGAAAGGTACGACTGCAAAGAGGTGTTGGTAGGTTTACCACTGACAGCCTTATAATTCAGCAAGCGCTCAAGATAGGTACAAACAAGCAATCTTGCGTTTGTCGTCATATACCTTCAAAAGGGCAGCCCATGCTTGGGCAAAGTTCTCCTCTGTGACTGAAATATGCTTGATGGTATCATAAGCAGGTCCATCCAGGTAGCTTACGAGGTAGTGGAATCGTTCAGCGTTAGAAAGAGATGCTTCATCAATAATCAAGGATGAGAAGAGTTGTTTGAAGGTTGGCCACTGAGACATATCTCCACTGAAGCGTTTGATTGGGATCTTAGGTAAGATAGCCCTTGCTTGATGAAGAGGGAGCTGTGAGGCATTCATGAAAGGTAAGGAATGACGGGAACCATCAGAAGGAGAAGGATTATCCCTAGCAGAGAAACTCACATGATAACCCTTGGCTTCAAAATACCAAGTCTTAACCTCCCAATAATACTTCTCATCCTCTTTAGAGGGAAAGATAGGGGTAATATTATGCAAAGATGCATATTCACAAGCTTCCTCCCAATAACCTTCAAAAGAGACCATTGTGGTTTCAATGGATAATATCATACCCTTAAAAATGGTAAGATCAGGGTTCTCAACTTTAGATAGGGCATTCCCTTGATTCCTAATTGCCCTAATCTCAGCACCTTTACGCTTATAATTGGAAGTAATTTTGCTAAAACCCCTAAGGGTAACAGATACAACATCATCAGGCATGACTAATATCAATATCACAGATAAATATCACTGAAGAATAAATAACACCAAGATAGATCACAGATAGGTACCACTGAAGAATAGACAACAACTAGATAGATAGAGAATAAATATTTGTGAAAAATATCAACAGTTTCAACTGATAACCAAGAAAAACCACTACAAAACAAGTAAAGTTCAAACAAGTAACAAGGACTAGAGAGAAAAGGAAGGTAGATTTGGAGTGTCTACAACACTGATAAATAGATGAGATAGTAGAGTTAGAGTGTCTACAACACTGATAAAGATAAACAAGTTACTTCAAGATAACCTGAATACCACACCACACAGAAATTATAGTGAATGAACAAGCTGATGCACTGGCCTATCCGGCTCGAAGACACCAATGTTTAGTATGGAAGTACTGTTTTGAAGTGCAGTAGATATCCAACACTAATTAATTGTGAATGATCAAAATGAAAAGAGAAAAAACAGTTGAAGACTCGAAGGACCACCCCTGTGAAGGGGAAAAAACTTAGCTAGGTTAAGTACCTACCTAAAGTGAAATATGCTGTGTGGTAATCAGGTGATAAAGAAGAAAAAGGCAGAGTTTGAATTGATGAAACATCAACTAGAATGTAAGTTTATTGAAGTTGAAAGCAGGTTTTGTAATGGTTTGAATTGAAAGTTTCTATTGTTTCCCTAAATGGCCATGTGAAAGATAAGAAAAGAAAAAAAGGCTTAGCTGTGGGGTGATCAGTCCCAGATGAAGTTTTCCAGAAGTAAGTAGGCAGTACAGGCAGCTTCCACCAGAAAAAAGGCAGCTTCCACCAGAAAAAAGGCAGCTTCCAGGGAGAAAGAAGGAAGGTTGGAGAGTACAGGTGGTCCAGCTCCTCCAAGTCCAGAATAGGTAGAGTTGGAGTGATATCACACTGCTTCACAATTTTTATGGTCACGTGTATCCAGTTGATCGCAATAAAACCACTTATTTTGAGGAATTACACTCAAAAAGGTAGATGTTCTTGGAAAACGGTTTAGCAAAGGCAGGTTGGCAAGGGAACAATAGAAAAAGTGTCTTTGAAGATGGCTGCCAGCAGAAAATTCAGGGGCTGGGCAGGGTTGTCCTGATGGCTCATGCTGCATTGGTTGAGTTTTTTTGGCACATTACAGAATTACTATGGTGTTACAATATATAAAAATAATTGTTAAAGTTTAAATATGATGCTTAATAAAATACAACAATATGTGAAGAAAAATATGAAGGTGAGCATGGATGTAAAAATAACAAGGACATCCATGTGCGTGGATGTAAAGGTAAACTATTAAGTTATGGAGATTGATGGCAAAAACTGTTCTATGGTGATAAGGGCTGATAACGGTGATATATAATTATGAAGAATGTAAAATGTGAGTTGTTTTAATGACGGATGGTTTGTGGAGAAGAAAAAATGGAATTGATAATGTGGATGGTATTATTTGGAAGGAAAAAATGAGCAGCTATTGGTTGTGCATGAGGTAAGTTCAAACACTATTTACATACCGTAATACTCATCTATATTTTCAAAATAATGTTCTTGATAAGTGGACTTGGTTGTAAGTGGAAATCATTGCAAATTAGGCGGATTTGCTTCCTATTTCGTCCCTGATTTCGTTAGCTTTTTTTTGGCTAGTTAGTCCATGGGTAAAACACTTCAGTGTTAAAAACTAATTTGAGCTGTTTGAATTTTCAGTAGGGTCGTAGATACTGGGTTGTTAGCAAGTTTTGACTACTGGAGATCGAAGTTCCTACTCATGGAGCCCTGACTTTTAGCGACCTCACTTGAATCTTAGGTGTGAGGTACAAAGCAACAAAACCGTCTAGAAGTTGGAAACTGCTTCCATTCTCCCGCCCAATACCGCAAAATGTGGAAGGTAACTTTATACACTTGCATTGTGCAGAGTATACCGCAACGTACTCTGCTGTTTACTACCTATTTAGACTACACTAAGTCCCGTTTCCTCAAACAATCCATTAACTCCGTTCCACGGAAACCGCGTTTAAAGTGAACTGAGATTAGTCTTCATTCGAATTTTTGGTTTATTATTTTCAATAATGAACCTTTGGAATCGACCAAGACCTTTGGAATCGATTTTTAACACCCCCTCAAAATTTGATGGTTTACGCTTCAAGGTACGTAGAATCCAAAAATCGAATAAAAATTTGGCCGTCCGTCCGCCGTACGCCGTCCGCCGTACGCGGCACTTTTGCCACTTAGCATTGACCGATTTTGATGAAATTTGGTATGTAGGCTCCATTTGGGGTCTAGTTGTGCCCCGAAGCTTTTGGTTGATGTAGGTCACTTCTAAGGGTTCCAAAATCAATTGTGAAATTTTGAAAACGCCCTAACTCAAAAAATTTCGATATAAAGGTAATGTTTTTCCTTCAATTTAAGATTCTATAGAATTTTTAGAATTTTTTGAGACCACGCGGAGCTCTGTAGGACGAACCGTTACTCCCTACGAAAATTTAAGGGTTTATATTGAAATATATATATATATAAATCAAAACACGAGTGTGAATCGCAAAAGAGGCCTAATTTCCGTTCAAATTAGAGCAGACCAAAATGCAATCAATGGTTGGTAATTGATTTTTTTTTTCGATTTTTTTTTTTCTTCTCTTCATATTGGATGGTTGGTGATTTTGTAGACGAGTGATCTATATAGAAAAATAATAAACCATTGTGTAATAATTTGCAGCGTTTTTGTTCCGGTTTCACCACGTTGATCGAGTTCTCAGGAATGGTTTTTTTTTTTTATATCTGGTCAGCCGTTCTTCACCATATAAAAAACGCTGCAAATTATTACACAATGGTTTATTATTTTTCTATGTAGATCACACGTCTGCAAAGCCACCAATCGTCCAACATGAAGAAAAACATCGATCGCATTTCGGTCAGCTAAAATTTGAACGGAGATTAGACCTCTTTTGCGATTCACACTCGTGTTTCTGATTTATCGTACGTCCAATCCTTAAATTCTCGTAGGGAGCGAACGGTTTGTCCTACAGGGCTTCGCGTGGTCTTAAAAAATGCTATACTCTTAAATTGATGGAAAAACAATGTCTTTATATCAGAATTTTTTGAGTTAGGTAGGGCGTTTTCAAAATTTAAAAATTTATTTTTGGACCCTTAAAAGTGACCTACCTACATCAACCAAAATCTTCGGGGCACAACTAGACCCCAAATGGAGCCTAAATACCAAATTTCATTAAAATCGGTCAACGCTAAGTGGCAAAAGTGCCGCGTACGGCGTACGGCGGACGGACGGCCAAATTTTTATTCGAGTTTTGGATTCTACGTACCTTGAAACGTAAACCAACAAATTTTGAGGGGGTGTTACAAAAATGTTTTGTTGGTCGATTCCAAAGGTTCATTATTGAAAATAATAAACCAACAACAGTGGCTTGAAACGAAGATCAACCAAAATTAAGCGCAAAACGCAAGATAAACTGAGAAAGGCGTTAAATGTCTCTGGCAAAATCCATTTTCTCGGTTCGGTAGTTGAATCGGCCCACGAACTTCCACCAAAACGTTAGTGAAAACGGCCCTAAGTGGACCAGTAATGAATCGGTTAGTTATGAAATATTGTATCCGGAGTAGGCCAAGCTTGTTCAGAATCCCGTTGGTATAGATTAATATGAGCAAGTTGCTTCGTCGATCGTCCGTATTCAGCCTTCATTGGCATCCTCTGCCCCGAAGCGCTACCTGAAGATTCCATAAGCTATTCAGCGCGCGCCATCACCATCACTTTCTTCGGACCTCCGGAATTCGACCCGGACGATCCAAAGACAGAAAACAAAAGATGATCAATCAATATGAACAGCTCATCCCGAGCGAAAGTGACCGGTCTCGCACGTCCTTCGCTTGGCCAGCACTTCTGGACGAAGTCTCATTTGGGAACGCGAAGCATCTGATTGCGGTTTTGGCAAGTGGCCATGCCTCAGCCGTACCTCCAACTAAGCTACGCCAGTCACGGGTGGCTTTTCTGGGACTTTCTATCTTAGCAGGAGTTCGCTTCGCCTCTCTGATCCCGTCTTCGTTACTACGCCTCAAACTCTATTTAACTTTGCACAACGGAACACATAAATACTTCGCCCATCCTTCTCTACCCCGAACCGTTTTCACACTGTTTTCTTCTTGGAAAATGGAGTTGAAAACTTGAAAAGTCTGACACAAAGCGAGCGGAAAAGTTTTGGGGGGGGCGGTTTATGGGGGTTGAGGGGGCTCATTTCGCCTCTGCTCATTTTATATTGAAAACACAGGAGGTCTAATTCGGTCAAGTGTGAATGCTTGAAAACAACGGATATAAAACTAAACATTCGAGTGTTCTTATACAGGGTGTATCAGATTCGACTCGCCTAATTGAGGGGATCGATTCCACTGCCAATTTGCTAACTTTGGTCCTCCATAACGTTTCTTTCCAACACACTAAAAACCCTCGGTTTTGGTTTATCATGTTCAGTAATGAACCTCTGGAATCGAGCAAGAAAAAAAATGAACCCCTCTTCCCTTTAAAATTTGATGGTTTAGGTTTCAAGGTAGGTATGTAGAATCCGAAAATCGATTTTCAAAAATATTCTTTTTTTGCACCAAGTGCCTATAACTTAGTATTAACCACATTATTTTGAAATTATGGATAAGTATTCAAAACTATGATACATCACTGAGTTTTGGTAATTATGATTTATGTTTCATTGCACTGCTTCACAAGTATATAAGCTAGGTCAAGTGGTTTGGTACGCTTCAATCTTCTGATTATATCACTAGTATCAAGAAGTTGGATAGCTTCCTCGTTGATGAGACATCTTTGCCAATGCAGGTATCTCACAGCTTGTCGCTTTATAGCATCGTTTATTGTGTCGATTCCAAGCTTTAGATGGGGAAGTTCGTTTCGAAAGTACCCTGGTGCATTGACAACCGTTTTTAGCACTCTGTTCTGGAATCTTTGGATGATGTCTCGATTTGATTGGGCCTTACAGCCCCAAAGCTGAGCTTCATAAGTCCAGACTAGTTTAAGGACTTGGTTGTACAATGTAAGCTTACTCTGCATTGACAACTTTGACCGTCTCCTTATTAGCCAATGTATTTTCCTGAATTTCAGAAGATCTTCCTTCTTTTTATTGACATGAGCTTTTCATCTAAGTTTGGCGTCTAGTGTCATGCCGAGGTATTTGGCTTCATTAGCATTCGGAATAACTTTCCCCTTGAAATGCACCGGAATATAGCCGATTCTTTTGTTTGTGAAATTGACATGTTCCGACTTGGTTTAAAAAGTTTAAAAATTAAAAAAAAAATTAATTAAAAAATAATAAAATGAAAAATTTTTAACAAAAAAAAAGGACCGACCTCAAAGCTGTTGATGGCAAACCACTGAACGGGAGAAAATAATAATTACAACGTATTCACGTAAGTTGGTAGGCAGATACGCCGCCGTGCTCATCACAAATCAAAAGATGATTTGTTGGAATACCAACAATTCCTAGATAGATCCATACTTACTGTTACTCTGTCCTCCAACATATGATGCGTCTTCAAAAATCAGACAATTTAAATGTTTAACGTTACTTTTGATCCTTGAGCGCTACACTAAAACGCTGCAAATTGTTACACAATGGTTTATTATTTTTCTATATAGATCACTCGTCTACAAAATCACCAACCATCCAATATGAAGAAAAAAAATAAAAATAAAAAAAATATAAAAAATTCAAAAAAAATAAAAAAAAAATTTCGTACAAGTACGCAACCACGAGAGACATTTTATGTCTTTGCGCCCCCTTTCCCCTTCATATAAAACCCCGTATTGTACATTTGTTTGTAGAAATTTGATTGTGCTCGTTGATGGTTGCGATGTAATGTACGTAAATATTCATTTAATTCCGCCCTCTCAAATTTCAGGTTCCTGCGTTCAACAGGAGAGAAAATGGCCTTGGAGCTCACTCAGCTGATCAGTGACCACTCAGGCGCCTTCAGCATTCTCCTTTGACCCTGTCTCTCAAATTTCAGGTTCCTGCGTTCAACAGGAGAGGAAATAGCCTTGGAGCTCACTCAGCTGATCAGTGACCACTCAGGCGCCTTCAGCATTCTCCTTTGACCCTGCCTCTCAAATTTCAGGTTCCTGCGTTCAACAGGAGAGGAAATGGCCTTGGAGCTCACTCAGCTGATCAGTGACCACTCAGGCGCCTTCAGCATTCTCCTTTGACCCTGCCTCTCAAATTTCAGGTTCCTGCGTTCAACAGGAGAGGAAATGGCCTTGGAGCTCACTCAGCTGATCAGTGGCCACTCAGGCGCCTTCAGCATTCTCCATTGACCCTGCCTCCGTAATAACAATTTATTAACAAGGATGAAGCTAACGGATGGGCACAGAAGAGGCGCAATAAAGGCATAAAGAGTTCTTCTTTCATATTTCAATATTCCTTTTTTTTCTCTCTGAACTTCGGGAGCGGCCTCTTCTCTAATTTCTTAGTAGGGGCAGGGGTGCTCCGTAACGCTTCAAAGGGATCTGTTGGATGACGATACCTATTTTCCTCTCACGATCATGATGACATCTCATTTGTTACTCACGATCATATGTTACTAAACATGCGCATAATTCAGCTTTCCGTACAGGTACATTCATATTAGGGACCATGTACCATGTTTAATAAATTGAGAGCTTTCCAATGAGTGGTGAACGATTTTCGTGGGGTGGAAAATGAGGAAGTTAGTTTTCCCTAGGAACGATTGGTTGTACGTGAAAATCATCACAATTATTTGGTAACGAATTTTGGTAACGGTTTTCGAGTTATGTGCCAGAGCAAAGACATAAAATGTCAAAACGTTTGTTCGACATTAGGGAAATTTGGCATTCAACGCTCTTTCCAATGGTGTCATCAATTGAGGGAGTTATAGTAATTTTAGTGTTGCAATTTTGAAAACACGAAAAAATCACTTAATTAAAAAACGAAGGTTTTTAGTGGAGTTAGAAAAAAATGTTAAGGGATCAAATTTGTTGCAAATTAGCTGAAGAATCGATCCCTGAAGTCGATAAACCCTGTATAATACCAGTATGTAAATAGACTAGTGTAAAACCAAATTTGTAGAGAGGTGCAACTATGACATTTGTCTTACGCAAAACGCGCCCTTCGACTCATAGTCGGCATACCTGTAGTAGATTATTTGCCCCGGACTGTGCAAGGAAGCGATGATGAGATTTTGATGAAATTCTCAAGGGTTGAATTTACGCCACTAATTCCTCTTCTCTAAATCATGTAAACAGAACTTTGTTTCTATTTGGATTTTATTAACACAAGCGGCTCTTAGCGTCTTGTTGGGAGGAATTATGAAACAACTACAAGGGATAAGCGGGAACCAGGGTGACACGATTACCTCGCCGGGAAGCACTTTGTAACACGAGGATCAAAAGGGTCCGCTGTTCAGTTTGGAGGGTTCTAATGGCAGAAGATGGGGTCGATTCTGAGCCTTCAAGGGGTTCAGAAATTCCCTTACATAACAATTTATTGATTTATTGCACATGCTCTAGCGAATCTTGATTTTATTGATTCCGAGTGAGCATCAGATACGTAGGTGTGTTGTACAAATCACCAGGATAGTCATAATGGAGTTCTTGAAGGTTCCACATAGAGGGTTCAAAACTTCGAATATTATCTCGGTTAATGTGGAGTAGTATTTGACATAAAAGCAATAGGGTTACGTTACCTCAAACTCAAAAAGTTGTACCTAAATTTGAAATTTTCAAGGATTTTGGAAATTATCAATGGTTATTGTAATAATAATGTTGTAGTCCTCTACAATAAGTAACAATCACATGCATTATTTCTCAAATTTCCAACACTACACCCTGCTATTTTTGTTTTGCTCGTTTTCCATGTACAATGAATTCCAACGCGAGTTTTACTTACTACTACTACTTACTTTTACTATGTCTGTTACTTGTTATTTATCCTGTCTTTAACTGGGGGTCGGACCTCTTTTCATAAAGCGAGTTTAAAGGTAGAATTAAATAGTTATAAAACACGGAATACATTATAAAGCTCAGAATATTCAGTTAAGGGGGTCTCAGTAGGGAAAAACCTAACTGAACAAACGGTTTCCCATTTTTCTCTGGCTATTGTCTCTTCCAAGTTTGGCAGCATCTAGATCCTCCAAATTGGTTAATTCTACTTTTAAACTCTCTCTAAGAAAAGAGGTCTGACCCCTAGTTAAAGACGGGATAAATTACAAGTAGCAGACATGATAAAATTCGCGTTGGAATTCATTGTACGTGGAAAACGACCTGAACAACGAAAATAGCAGGGTGCAGTGTTGGGAATTTGAGAAATAATGCATGTGATTGTTGTAGAGGACTACTGCATTATTATTACAATTATCATTTGTTACTAAACGAACGATTGGAATGTGATAAATAAAAAGTTCACTTAAGCGATTTTATTCTGAACTGACAAGTTCTTTAATTATTTAGAATTAGCGCCTTTATATTTACCACGAATATATTTTTTTAATTCGGTTTGACCTTAGTAAATCCCTGTTCTAAATATTGTTTCCTTCATGGTGTCACCTCAAATCCCATAGGTACTAACTTGGGCGTAGGTTGGTAGGTACCAACGTTCTGAACAATTTAATGGCCAAATACCGATAACAAAACGACTGTACTAGTTGATAAAATCACACCAACAAACATTCAACATGAGGAGATTATACAACCCACCCAACTTGGCAAACAATTTATTTTCCATTCTGAAGATGCCTAATTTTGGTTTATTATTTTCAAAAATGAACCTTTGCAATCGACCAAGAAAAAGGTTAACCCCCTCAAAATTTGTTAGTTTACGTTTCGAGGTACGTAGAATCCGAAAGTTTTGGTTATTTGCAGTCACTTCTAACTGGTGAAAAATAAGGGCTTACATTTTCAAAACGCCCTACATGAATTATTTAAATAGGCATAAAGGTATTGTTTTTTCATCAATTTAAAATAGTATTGCATTTTTATAATCTAATGAGACCACCCAGAGCTCTGTAGGACCAACCGTTCGCTCCCTATGAGAACTCAAGGGTTGGACGTACGATAAATCAGAAACAGAATCACGAGTGTGAATCGCAAGACAGGCCTAATCTCCGTTCAAATTTTAGCTGACCAAAATGCGATCGGTGTTCGTTTCTTCGAGTCGTGCTCTTTTTTGCATCCTTAGCAACCAGTATTGAAATTTCCTAATGAAGAACCACAACTCTTTATTTCTTCAAAATAAACTTGACTGTAAAGCGAAAATATAGTTGGTAGGTAGTGGCAATGGCAAAGGTGTGTTCTTTGCATGCGAGTGATACATACAGGAAAATAATAAACCTTTGTGTTATAATTTGCAGTTTTTTAAAACACATTGCCTCACCATCACCAAGACCAGAGAAAACTCACAGGTTTAATTCTCAACCCACTATCGTAATTCCGGGGAATGTTTCAATGGATTCAATTACACCAGTTTTATTTTATAGCTCTCTATTACTTATAAAATGAGTAAATTGCACCTGAGAATCAGAACGAGCACAAATAGCGAGAATAAATAAAATGTGGAGAGTGCGCCAGTTTGTGTGAACTCACGTGCATATTTGACTATATTATTATAATAATATATTTAAGCTTATTAATTTGAAAATATTCCGATGTATCTGTTCGGTGTGGGAGGTTTTAAATCGCCCTAATCCTAGCTTTTAGGGGTATTATAGAGGTAGGAGTTTTCCTTTTTTCCGAATTTGTTCCTGTACTTCCTATTCGCCATTTTTATTCTATTGACGTTCAGGAGAGCAATATTTCCGGGGTACAGAGAGAAATCTCGAAAAACTATGATTCCCAGTATTTTCATCAAACGCGATATTTGTATGCAGACCGACGATCCCTATTCAAACTTTCGCTCATGCAGAAAAGGAAAAAACAGGGGCCAGCCATAACGACAGAACAAAGCGAAAAAATAAAATAAATTGGCATGCGAGGAATAGGAGGTCCAAGGAAATGGCCGCTCGGGGATCGCTGGGTTCGACTCGCCCTTTTCGACACACAAAACTTCCACTCACAGAGTTTTTCCTCCAATTATTGTCAGAATTCTCCTCCTCAATTTTACTTAACCTTGTTGAACCTTTCTCCCAACGGAAAAATGGATTGTATTGTTTTCGATTGGTGCCAACATTTTAAATTAATAAAATGGGGAAATGGCTCTCCATCGACACCCTAGATCATAGCATTCGGATCCAAATCCAGAGTTACACCGTAGAAGGCCGAGCTGTGTTGTGATTGAGGAAACACTGAAGTATCCCCGCACTTATAAGTGTTGAGATATTGCTGTGCGTGTATGTAATTATTTACAAGAAGTGTACGAATTAGTGAGCTTTTGATGTTGGAAAGGCGACCGAATTACACCTGTGGGTGAACGATCAGAGGGCATCAGTCAATCAGTCGCGGCCGCATCGATGCAATGCTGTTGGATGGTATAAGTGGTACTTCCTGCTCTCATTGTTGGTACCACAATAACTTACATGAGGTTACCAACTCCTTCCCTGCATGTGTTTCAAGTAAAGACAATTGATAAATTTTTGTTTTCCGGTATCTCCGGATCATCAGCTTCTGCACATGCGTCAACGTGAAATCCTTGATTAGCAAGTTGCCATTCGAATTCGATGGGATTTCTATGGGTGGTGTAGTTGAGACTATGGATGGTGGTTCCCTTCGTCATGTGTTTATCAAATTTGGAAGGCAGTGCAAGATACTTGGAGATTGAAGTTTAGAGATTCTCTATAGAGAATATGCGTATACGCATCGGATCTTTTATACATTCGTGTTATGAATACGAGGAAGCTATGAGTAAAATCACATGGAATACGTATCTTTCTGTATTTTAGACAACACTCTGATTATTTCAAGTTATCTCCTTACACTTTCGATAACAACTGCTGAGACTTTAGTCGGCGCAACTTGGACAGCTTGCATCTTTTCGTTCGGCATCTGCCTGTCTGTGTGTGTGTTGGTCTGCGTACCCACAAATCCTCGTTACGGACAAAACTTTGCGAAACTATAAGATCATAGGCGGTCACTGCACATGCATCAACTTAAAATCCTTAATAATAATCTGGTATGGTGTATGAAGAAAAAGTATGAAGAAAGTATGAAGAAAATTGTGTTCTATACCAACTTGGCTAACTTTTTTGAAATTTCTGTCTCAATAATTTATATAAAAATGTTCTTCTGGTTCTTTTCTCAGAATTGTATACCAACAGAGTGAGCCTGCCCAATAAGGACCAACTTTTTATTTAAATAAAAACTTCCTACAAATTATTTACCACGGTACCATTTAATTTTCTCGTCTCTCTCTAATGGAGTCAATCAACTTACTCCTTTGTAATAACTCAAGCTTTTAGGCCCTTCCTTCACGCTTCTGCGGTTGTCACACTTCCGCCGGACCGATATTTTGGTCCGAGCTTTGATCGAGAAGTTGCCACCACAAAAAGAAAATTCAGGTTTCGATCGGAAAAGTTGGAAGTGCCTAGTGTTGTATTGAGGGGTCGTTTTGAACCTCTGATCCTCTGAAAAGCATTAACGGTCGAGCTGGAAACTTATTCGCCTGGGGAAACTCTTTCAGTCGACACCAAAAAGGACCCCTGTATCTGCGATTGTTAGAGCCGGAAGGGAGTCCACTCAGCCAGGAAAATTGGACTTCAGCCTCAAACAATACCCGAACGATGTACCACTCAAGTTTTACTAGGCAACATAGAACATTCAATTTGGTGAGAAAAAACTGAAATTTCACGTTAATGGAAAATTACCTAACGATATACCTACTCTGATTTCTATTCATTGAATAAGTGGATGTTTCGAGCATCTCCGAGTACCTTGCAGTACTCTCATAGGGAACCATCTACACGCCAACAAACAAAATCTCTGAAAATTTCATCGAAATCGGATTGTTACTTCGTACAGTGTTCCCCCGTTACAAGGAACACTTGATCAGGGAGGAGTATTGTTTATCATTCGAACTCTGCAGTCTCGATGAGGGTCTATGTGAAATTTCAAAATCGTGTGGCAACCAGGAGCAGCGTTCCTGGAACGAGCGTTCCTTAGGAACGAAATTGTTGTAAGTGAAATTCATCCAGATGATTTTCTTAAGGACCATCAAGACGCCAATCCGCACAATCTCTGAAAATTTCATCGAAGCCGGGTAATAATTTCGTATATTATATACGTATTTTGTCGTATTTTGCCAAATCGTATTTTGTCCGTTACAAGGATTTCATGATATAGGGTAAGGTATTGTTTTTTCGTCAATTTAAAATACTATTGCATTTTCAGAATCTAATGAGGCCATCCAGAGAGTGTAGGACCAACCGTTCGCTCCCTAAGAGAACTTAAGCCTTGGACTTACTAATATGAAACGAGGTGTGAATCTTTGTGAGTCTTCGTTCAAATTTTAGCTGACCAAAATCAAAATACTGTAGGTACGCTGCTCGTACGTATATTTCGTATCTTCGAGTTGTACTCAGTTTTGCGTCCTTAGCAACCAGTAATCAAATTTCCATATAAGGAAAGGAGCCCAAATCAATTTCTTCGAACCGAGTGTGAAGTGCGTATTTCTTCCAAATAAACTTGATTTTGAAGTAGTGACAATGGCAAAGCTGTGTTCTTTGCTGGCGTGTGATCTATACAGTAAAAATATACCTGTGTGTATATTTGCAACGTTATTTATATACCTAATAATTTATTTAATTTAATAATTTATATTGCAACGTTATTTATATACCTAATAATTTATTTATAGTTATATACCTAATAATTTGCAACGTTTTTCTTGCTCGATCCCACAGATTCATCATTAAAAATGATAAAACAAAAACTTTTTCCCTTGACTTTCACATGATTCGCAAGAAGAACCTTCAGTATCTTACTTATATTTTCCCGTGTCGTCGGTCCAATCTAGCCTTGTAGTATAAAAATGAGATTCTCCCGAATCCCCGCGAGGTCGAACCGAAAGTTCCTTTTCCGAGGGTGTGGTGGTCGAAGAAGATATTAAAATTCCCCTCCCACCGTCGCCAGAGGCAATATCTTGATCCTCAGAGCATCCGATGGTTTCGATTCCCCCAAGAGAATCTGTTGGGTCGGAAACGGATCCATCGCCGACGTGTCTAATAGGGGTCAGAACCCGCCTGGTACTGGAAGATGCTGGAACAGCCCGACGCCATCAGGTTGTTCATTGCGGATATTTGGCGGGGATTACAGGACCGCTTTGCTCCCTTTCGGTCATCGCCGTTGGCAATTTTTAGTTACAGACTGTGGAAAACTACACAAGTCGTAGACTAACATCGTTTAATTAAGTACAACCCTTCGAGATCAACATAATTATCCCCCAATTATCATCGTAACTAGACAACACACTCAAGGTTCACAGGAATTCAGTCCCGCAGCCATATTCAGCGATGGAATTACTTTACGAGTTCGTTCAACTTGGTGATCCTTCCCGTTTATGTCATTTCTGTCATGATAGTTTTATATTCTCCCCAAAATATATTCGTGGTTTTGTTGACTTCTCTTAATATTTCCCAAAAACATAAATATTTTTTGATTTTGCTTTCGAGTCTACCAAGGTAGCGGATGCTTTGTTTTCACTTTTCAAGGATGGAAAAAAAGTTCTCCAGAATCAAAAATTGTAGATAGTCTCCTATGAAAATCACCACCTTCGGACTAGTAGTCACTGCGCATGCGCAAACGTGAATTTCCTTGTAACGGTCATAATTTCCACATTATCTCCCCTATTTCGATGACATTTTCAGGGATTACGCGAATTATGTTGTAGATGGTCCCCAATGAAAATCAAGGCCTTAAAATTTACAGAAGCCTCTGCGCGTGCGCAAACGTAAAATCCTTGTAACAGCCATAACACTTACATTTTTCATCCGAATTTGATGAAATTTTCTAGGATTATTCAGATTAGCGTGTAGATGGGGTCCTATGAGGGTAGTGAAAGGTACTTAGAGATTGGTGTTTTGAGATTAACTACTTACTACGCATCGGATCATCCATATAATCGGGTTATGGATATTTTTCTCTTGTATTGCTTCGGATTCTACCAAGGTAGCGGAAGCTTTGTTTTACTTTTCAAGATTGAAAAAAAAAGTTCTCCAAAATAGAAATTTCCATTCTCGTTTTACGTTTCAGACCTTTCTGAATGATTTCGGTTCCGTGTCTGTCTGTTTGTGTGTCTGTCAAAAAATCGTTGCAGTCATGACTTCTACAATTCTCATCCGATTTCGATGAAATTTTCAAGGATTGTGCGGATCAAGTAGTAGACGGTTCCCTATGAGGGTAGTGCAAGGTACTTAGAGATTGATTTTTTGAGATTAACTACTATGCATCGGATCATCTATACAATCGGGTTATGGATACGAGGAAGCTATGTGCCACACCCACTTGGCAGACTTTTTTTTGTTGGTTTTTTTTTCATTTTTGAGGATGTATGGCTACAGGTGTGATGAAGGTTCCAAATTGAAGCCGTTCATATTGTCTTCAAATTTCTCTCTACGTTTTCGTAAATCTAGTAGTTTTGCGAGTGAAAGGCTCAAAACACGGCGCTTCAAGCTCGTGGTTTGTCGTGCATGACAAACTTTTCCTTTTAGTTTATTAATTTCAATAATGAACCTTTGGAATCGACCATGGACATTTTTAACCCCCCCCCCCCCCCTCTCAAAATTTGTTGGTTTACGTTTCAAGGAACGTAGAATCCAAAAATCGAATAAAAATTTGGCTGTCCGTCCGCCGTACACCATACGCGGAACTTTCCTCAGTTAGCATTGACCGATTTTTATGAAATTTGGTATACAGGCTACATTTGGGGTCCAGTTTGTTTCCCGAAGATTTTAGTTGATGTAGGTCACTTCTAAGGGTTGAAAAATAAGGGTTGAAATTTTGAAAATGCCCTAACTCAAACAATTTTAATATAAAGGTACCTATTGTTTTTCTATCAATTTAAGATAGTACTGAATTTTGCTTCCGAGTCTACCAAGGTAGCGGAAGCTTTGTTTTCACTTTTCAAGGACGAAAAAAAAAGTTCTCCAAAATCAAAATTTTCACTCGCGTTTTGCGTTTTAGACCTTTCCGAACAATTTTTGTTCCGTTTCTGTCTGTCTGTGTGTCTGTCCGTCTGTCATCAATTCCTTGTAACGCGCATAACTATACGAAGTTATTGTCCGATTTCGATGAAATTTTCAGGGATTGTGCGGGTTGGTGTGTAGACGGTCCCCTATGAAAATCATCATCCCCGGTCTGATAGTAGCGACTGCGCATGCGCAAACGTGAATTCCTTGTAACGGCCATAACTTCTACATTTTCCATCCGATTTCAATGAAATTTTCAAGGATGTTACAGATTAGTATTTAGGTGGTCCCCTATGAAAATCATTATCCCCGGTCTGATAGAAGCGACTGCGCATGCGCAAACGTGAATTCCTTGTAACGGCCATAACTTCCACATTTTCTACCCGATTTCAATGAAATTTTCAGGGAGTTACAGAGTAGTGATTAGATGGCCCCCTATGAAAATCACCACCTCTGGACTGATAGAAGCGACTGCCAAGCGCAAACGTATCAACTTGTAACAGAAATAAGTTATATATTTTCCACCCGTTTCCAACGAAATCGTCAGAAATATTGCGGGTTGACGCCTTAGCGACCGACCAGGTTCTATGTAATTTGAAAAACAAAATAATTTCTTCCAAGAGCCGTTCTTAGTGATCACTCTGACCTCTGACGCCCCAGTTCACTTGTTATTGCTACATACAGGAGGTAAGAGCTTTCGCCTTTGACCCTAATAAGCCACCCCTGATCTTCAACCCCTACAGTATTCAGAGTGTACGTATACTGAGATTGATCTTTTGAGATTAACTACTATGCATCGGAACATCTATACAGTCAGGTTATGGATACGAGGAAGCTATGTGCCACACCCACTTGGCAGACGTTTTAGAATTTTTAGAGACCACGTGGAGCCCTGTAGTACCAACTGTTCGCTCCCTACGAGAACTTAAGGATTTTATATACGATAAATCAGAAACACGAGTGTGATTCGCAAAAGAGGCCTAATCTCCGTCCAAATGTTATCTGACCGAAATGCGATCGATGTTTTCGTTCATGTTGGTTGGTGGTAACAATTGCAAAGCCGTGTTCATTGCAGACGAGTGATCTATATAGAAAAATAATAAACCTTTGTGTAATAATTTGCAGCGTTTTGTCTCTACAACGTAGACAAGAGGTTTTTTTTATTGGGGACATGAGCAATGTCTGTATACTTCAGTATACAAACATCGAAAAGTGGGATCGGTGGTGAAGTGGTTCGGAATGATATAAAAACTTCATCTCTTCAGCATCTTTCCATGAATTTATTATCATCCTCAGGGCGTACACAATCACAATAGTGATTTGTTGGTGTTCTGTTGTGCGTAAAACTAATCAGAATTTGAAAATTATTTTTAAAAGTCTTCAAATTCCAGTTGGTGTATTTGATTGTAGGTACTTGAATCCTTGAGATGATAAATTCCCGTTTGAAACTGTATGGTATGAAACGTAAAACGTATAATTTTGATTTTGGGGAACTTTTGCTTCCGAGTCTACCAAGGTAGCGGAAGCTTTGTTTTCACTTTTCAAGGACGAAAAAAAAAAGTTCTCCAAAATCAAAATTTCCACTCGCGTTTTGCGTTTTAGACCTTTCTGAACAATTTTGGTTCCGTGTCTGTGTGTCTGTGTGTCTGTCTGTCTGTCTGTCTGTGTGTCTGTCATGAATTCCTTGTAACGCGCATAACTATACGAAGTTATTGTCCGATTTCTATGAAATTTTCAGGGATTGTGCGGGTTGGTGTGTAGACGGTCCCCTATGAAAATCATCATCCCCGGACTGATAGAAGCGACTGCGCATGCGCAAACGTGAATTCCTTGTAACGGCCATAACTTCTACATTTTCCATCCGATTTCAATGAAATGTTCAGGGATTGTGCGGGTTGGTGTGTAGATGGTCCCCTATGAAAATCATCATCCTCGGACTGCGCACCCCCCGCAGTATTAGTATTTAGATGGTCCCCTATGAAAATCATCACCTTCGGATTGATAGTAGCCACTGCGCATGCGCAAACGTGAATTCCTTGTAACGGCCATAACTTCTACATTTTCCGTCCGATTTCAATGAAATTTTCAGGGATGTTACAGATTAGCATGTAAATGGTCCCCTATGAAAATCGTCAACTTCGGACTGATAGTAGCCACTGCGCATGCGCAAACGTGAATTTCCTTTTAATGGCCATAACTTCCAAATTTTCTACCCGATTTCAATGAACTTTTCAGGGTTTATGTGGATTAGGTTGTAGATAGTCCCCTATGAAAATCATCATCCCCGGACCGATAGAAGCGACTGCGCATGCGCAAACGTAAATTCCTTGTAACAGCCGTAACTTCAACTGTCCCCCAGGGGTCGCGGGTTCGAATCCCAGCCGAGGCTAAGTATTTTTTGATCCAAAAACATATCCACTCACCTAATTTTTCATCCGAATTTGATGAAATTTTCTAGGATTGTCCAGATTAGCGTGTAGATGGTTCCCTATGAGGGTAGTGAAAGGTACTTAGAGATTGATATTTCGAGAGTAACTACTATGCATCTGGTCATCTATATAATCGGGTTATGGATACGAGGAAGCTATGTGCCACACCCACTTGGCAGACGTTTTTTACCTTGAAAAGAGAAAACAAGAGGAAAGAGTTTGAAGAAAATTTTATTGCTTCCGAGTCTACCAAGGTAGCGGAAGCTTTGTTTTCACTTTTCTAGGACGAAAAAAAAAGTTCTCCAAAATCAAAATTTTCACTCGCGTTTTGTGTTTTAAACCTTTCTGAACAATTTTGGTTCAGTGTCTGTGTGTCTGTCTGACTGTCTGTCTGTCTGTCTGTCATGAATTCCTTGTAACGCGCATAACTATACGAAGTTATTGTCCGATTTCAATGAAATTTTCAGGGATTGTGCGGGTTGGTGTGTAGACGGTCCCCTATGAAAATCATCATCCCCGGACTGATAGAAGCGACTGCGCATGCGCAAACGTGAATTCTTTGTAACGGCCATAACTTCTACATTTTCCATCCGATTTCAATGAAATGTTCAGGGATTGTGCGGGTTGGTGTGTAGATGGTCCCCTATGAAAATCATCATCCTCGGACTGCGCACCCCCCGCAGTATTAGTATTTAGATGGTCCCCTATGAAAATCATCACCTTCGGATTGATAGTAGCCACTGCGCATGCGCAAACGTGAATTCCTTGTAACGGCCATAACTTCTACATTTTCCGTCCGATTTCAATGAAATTTTCAGGGATGTTACAGATTAACTTGTTTTGATGTTTTGAGATTAACTACTATGGATCGGATCATCTATACAATCGGGTTATGGATACGAGGAAGCTATGTGCCACACCCACTTGGCAGACTTTTTTTTTAATGAATTAGACCTGAGATTTTAGATTTGAGAATTTTCCATAGACAACTTGAGGATTTATTTGGTTACTTTTTTGCCGTCGCCGTGGAACCCTGATAATTTACCTTATAGATGAATACAAGATGAATCATTATAATTAAAACAAGCCCTCCTCCCCCGGATGATTGTAAATTTTACGAGAAAAATATATTTAAAAAAGTTAAATTTTACTTTGAATATTCTCTGCTCAAACTAATTTACAGTAATGCAGCGGAATAAACGGTGATTTATTATGGTGAAAGCTACCCTGTAAGTAGGTATCTGCATTCGAGGATCCTCAACGGAAGAACAATACACTGTTACACAAACAGATAAGCTCTTTATAATATATTTTTCTCCTTTAAATAAACAGGAAAGCAAAACGAAACAAAAGACGGTCAGAAGTTCGCGGGAAAAGTAAACTCAAAGGAAATACTGCTTTACTGAGTTTTTCAATCAGATTAAAACCAGTATTGTTATTTTAGGTGGATAAACATCACTGTAGGTCCATATAAATCGTTTTTGAACAGGCAAGTTCTTTTTCTGTTTGAAGTGAGAGGAGATTTTTATGTGAGAACATCCTGTAGAGATGCACGCGTGGACTCACGTAAGGGTGAAATATCGTGTTTTCGTCGAAATCTTGAATGAAGGTGATTCAACGACGGTGTCGTTAGCAGCTCTGACCCACACGGACGCAAACGAAAGCGAGTAATAGACAGATAAAAGAGAGGTTTAATTGCCAAAGTTGGGAGAATCAGCAGATGGAGGATGTGGGGGGGGGGGTATGATGTTTCAGAGACCACTATTTCAGCCTCCATTCTACCCTCTAGTTTTTCCTGTCCGAACCAGTCTTTTAGAAAGATTAATGGAAGTATCGTCGGAAGGGTCGTGTGTCTGTGTGTAGGTGAGAGTTAGAGCTTTGTGGTCATTGTTCCCAAAGTGTATTGTCCCCCCCCCCCCTCTGTATCGTCTCTACCGGATGTAGGACGGTGAAAACTGCCGCAGAATCCAGACGTTATTCCGCTATGATTTCAATGACTGTTTCCAGTGCCTTCGTTAGTCTATAAACACGCTTCAGTAGTAAAAGAGAGCAAAAAACTTTGCTCAAAACTATGGTTGGTGGAAGAGGAAACTCGAATCTAAAAAACGGAAGTTTTCGAATACGTCAACTCCTTGAGAGTTGAAGTGCAATTCGGTGGACTTTTCCAGCTGCACTAAAATAACCTGGTTCCAAGGTCTTCTCGTCACATTTTCCTGGATGAAGTTATTGCTCTGTTTTCGTTATAGTCTCCAGTATTCACTGGCTGTTCTATCCGGGTCTTCCCGTATTATCCGACTCAAGTCTACACTTCTTGCTCCCCTCGAAAATACAAGGTGTACCATGTTAAGAACCGGAAAACTTCGGGAGTCGATTTTACAACTAATTTAAGTGAGAAAATGTCTCTTAGAAATTTTTTAACCCCTTGTTTTTCCAACTTTTTTCCATTTAAATTTTTTCGTGTTTTCGACCTTATGTCGCTAAGATTACCATACTAGGTTTATTCACCGTAAAAATGTAAAAAGGTTGAAAGGGCTTCAACTTTCCCATATTGCTAGTGCCTACAATAAACTATTTTTGGAGTCCTGATGGGTGAAAAATCAAGTCGTAGAGTCATTTTTGTCAAATTGGTAGAATTTTTTGGTTGTTAAGGTTTTATTTTCTCATGGTTTTTCACGAACCTCAACAGCAAAAATCTCATCTTTCCAATGGTAAGATCAAAAAATATTTTAAAATCGAATTTGTGTTTGAACTCGAAAAAACGTGATTTTTTTTCAACGAATTCGACGTTTTGATTGGGGGACTCGGTGCTTGGGAGGAGCGGTGGCGGTGTCAAACCGTCGATTTACTGACTACTATCAGTTCTGGGCGATAATTTTTATAGAGAACCATCTACATCTCAACCCGCACAATTTATGAAAATGTCATCGAAATCGGATGGAAAATGTAGAAGTTGAGGCTGTTACAAGGAAATACATGTCTGCGTATGCGCAATGGCTACCATCTGTCTGGGGGCAATGATTTTCATAGGGGACCATCCACAATCTAATTCGCATAATCCATGAAATTTCTTCGAAATCAGATGGAAAATGTGGAAGTTAAGGCTATTTCAAGGAATTCACGTTTAAAGTAACTACTATCAGACAGGGGACCGTCTACACGCCAACACGCACTCCAAAATTGTTCAGGAATGACTAAAACGTCAAACGTGAGTGGAAATTTTGATTTTTGAGAACTCTCTTTTCAAACTTGAAAAGTGAAAACAGCTACAACTATTGGATTCTCATATATGGTGTCATACTGCCGTTAGAATGTCGAGAATATTACTTCTTTCACCATTGGTATGCCCAGGTCTCGATGAATTACAGAATTTCTCACGTACCATTCAGCATTAAATTTTGTGATCAGACGAAGGGCTCGGTTTTGTTTTACTTGTATCTTGTTGATTTGAGATGCAGATCCCCATACGGAACCTCCATACTCCCATGGATCTGATCATGACTTGGTAAATTAGCTTTTTCTTGCAGAAGAAGAGTGGGGATCTTGGTCCGATCAATGGTATAAGGAAATTTGTTCGACTTCGCAATCTTTCCACGAAGTCACTTACGTGATCATCGAACGTCAATTTTTCATCTAACCTACTCGTATCTCACACTTCTACTTTCGGGTACAGTTGTATGGTTCAGATGGATGAGTTCTATTTGAAAGTTTCTTTTATATGTTTTTTTGAGCTTTTATCGTCATTCGCCAAATTTAGGTTGTGGGTCTGTCTGTAATGAAATTCTTGTAGAGCGCAAAACTATACGAATTTATTGTCCGATTTCGATGAAATTTTCATGGATCTTGCGAGTCCGAGTGTAGATGGTCCTCATCGCTTTCGGATGATCAGTAGTATCGGCGCATGCGCAAACTTGAAATCCTTGTAAATACCATTACTTCTCCATTTTCACCTGATTTCTAGTTGGTAGATGGTACATACAGGTACCTTTATGATGCCAATGAAGATCGTTGGCATCATGTAGGTACTTATAGGAATTTGTTTTGAGATCAGCTTCTATGCATGGAATCATCTATAAAATCGGGTTATACTAGGAAGCTATGTGCCACACTTACTTGGCAGATTTTTTTCTTGATAATTGTGGTTGATTATCCGTATTTTTATGGTAGGTACTGTATTTACTACGAGGAATGTTAATTCAACACTATTATACAGGGAACTCTATAGTTTGATTCTGTTTCAACCTTCCGATGAAAATAATAAGTTCCTGTGCGTGTTTGAGTTTGAAAATAAATTACAATGGAATTTTAAAAAAACGCCTCACGACCCTTTATCTTCGTTTCAAGTAATAATTGGTTCAATTTACCTCCAGCACACCTCTCTCTGGTGCTTACTTTTGTCGGTTTCCGGAAACACGCTCACGACAGTTGAAACGACGATTGTCCAGAAGGGTTATGGAATCAATTTGTTTCAAAAGGCGAATCGGTAGCGATTCAACAGACAAGTATAGGTTTGAGTTCGGTGGCTTCAGGTGGTGGATGAAGTTTGCCTATGCTAAGCAGTATAGATTTAATTCGATTCTTTCAACAATTATTGTACAATAATTGAACAATTATTGTTGCACTGAATTTGGATGCAATCTACGAGCATCTACCAAGTTTAGCTCCTAATATACCTTCAAAATACTCTTCTTTTCAGAAATATCACGTCTTTGTGGGAGTAGAAGGATCACCAGCCGTCTGGTTTTGGCTCAAAATGCGTTTTTTGCCTCTTAACTATGGTTGTGTAGTTGGATACCTGGTTTCATCAAAAAACGCTACAAATTATTACACAAAGGATTATTATTTTTCTAAATAGATCACTCGTCTACAAAGAACATTGTCACTTTTTTATCAACCATAGGTAGGTACTACCTACCTACTAAATAATTTCTTCACAATCAAGTTTATTTTGAAGAAATAAACGCTTCTCACTCAATTCGAAAATATAGGGTGCTGTGGGCGCTTTCATATGGAAATTTGATTACTGGTTGCTAAGGACGCAAAACTGAGTACAACTCGAAGAAACAAACAACAGTCACATTTTTTTAAGCTAAAATTTGATTAATATTTTAAATTGAAGAAAAACAATTAGGTTAAAACCTTTACAACGTTAGTTTTTGAGCTGTAAATTTCAACCCTTAGAGGTGGCTGAAATCAACCAAAAGCTTCGGTGAACAACTAGACCCCAAATGGAGTCTATGTACCAAATTTCATAAAAATCGATCCATGGTAACTAAGGAAAGTGCCGCGTAAAGCGGACGGACGGCCAAATTTTGGTTTAACCTGTGTAGTCGACTAAGAAAAAAATGTTAAAGAAGGCACCACAACTCTTTATTTCTTTGAATTAAGTGTGGAGCGTTTATTTCCTCAATATAAACTAGATTTTGAAGCGAAAATATGGTTGGCAGGTAGTGGCGATGGCAAAGTTGTGTTCTTTGCAGGCGAGTAATCTATACAGAAAATAATAAATCTTTGTGTAATAATTTGCTGCATCTTACTATTTTTGGTAAACGAACAAATTTTGAGAGGGGATTACACAATTTTTTTATTGACCGATCCCAAATAATAAACGATGGGTTGGCCATGGGTAAAAGAGCCCAATTTCCACTAACTCCTGAACTCCTGAAAAAATCAATTTTGATGTAGGAAACCTAGTATTTAGACTTGTCTCCAAAATTTTATTCGATTTGAGGGTGGCAGGTGGTTGTGGAGCCAGGTGCTAGGCTGCTCTCATCGATGAGCTGTCTAGTCTACAGAGATATTAGGAGTAAACTGTTCCAATAAAAATGCAATTTCTGCTGACTAAAGGGTTCGTCCAATACGGTAAATATCGTTTATCATGAAAGGACATTTTTTTCACTCAGCTCAATACACAATAGACACTGCTCTCTTCGAAAGTTTCTGAGCAGAGTTACAGTCAAAGAGAATATCACTGTATTGGATGTTTGAAAACTGGAGGTTTGCATATTGGTGTGCTTTAAATAAAGTAATGGGTACACGTGTTCATTCAGACATACTAAACTAATTCCTGTGGTAATTTTGTGTGTGGAAAGAAGGAATTCAAGGAACTTCATTTCCGATGCGGAACAACATTCAAGATCGTTCTAGTCAATGACGGGGCGGAAGAAAACTACATTTCTCAAGAATGCTGACTAATGTGAGTCGTTGCCTATTCAGTGAAGTATTAGGGCTTCTGTAACGACCCACGTACGTCATGATTCCCCAGTCGAACGAGGTGGTAACTCAGTTTACCATGTATCATGGCGAATGTTTCATCTGCCAACGACCGAATAAATATTTATCGCCTCAGTAAATTTGGGACGTGCTCGCTGGACGAGTAACATATCTCGGTGGTTCTACTTTTCCTTCTCCTCAAAATACCACGAAAAATGAATGATCGGTGCATCGTTTTGGAAGCGGGCTCTCAGAAGCGATGAACTTTCATTCCGATCTACAAAAAAGCCAGACCACTATCACTTGGGCTGTGTTCTACTTCTTACTAGGTACTGAGAAAAAGGATGATGAAAATTGGAAATTTGAAAATTTGAAAGGAAAGTGTCAGCCTGTATGTTTAAACGATGTAGGTGAGGGTGAGGGGAGACCTAACGAAAGCGTCCTGTTAACTCTAATTTCGACCAATTCAATCAACCTAAACTAGATAGGTTCAACCTAAACTAGGTATTTTTAGGTGTCCACATACGAAATGAGAGAAGTTGTGAAAGAATATTCGCACAATTCTTTACATTACTGTTTCTTGCGGACGATCGACCATAATTTTGAAGAAAACACAGACTTCCTTCAAGTAGCTCTTTGTGACAGACAACTTATCCCCATATAAAGGCTCTACACTATGAAAGAAACTGAGTTCAATGCAGTAATAAAAGTTACTATAAACGTTGACGTAGATGGTGAATATTGAGTAAGTCAGGCACGTACCTGAAGTTCACGTCAGAAGTCTTCATTCCTTTCTTCATCTTGGTGAGCACACAAAGTTAAATTTCAACGAAAAGGCTCCATATTATAAAAAGAATGTTATCATAGGTAGTGAATGATTAGGTGTGTACCTACAGTAGGTTTACGTGAGAATTAATCGAAAGTCCTTTCTTTAACTCGGTAAGCACTGGAATTCGTTATTCACTTTTCGTTTCCCTGCGTTATTTTCCCACCTTCCGTTGCAGCAATAACCTAAATATTGGAACAAAACTAAATAACAAAAAACAGAAAAACTGAAAAACGGTACAAAAGGCTGTTGCGCGACTTTAGCAACATCGACTTGCTAGCTGTTTCTTTTGCATCTCTCCCCTGTGTATTTCTTCTTCTTCTTCTTCTTCTGCTTATATCCCTCCTGTTAAATTAGGAGCTGACTCTGATCTAAACAGATATTTTAATGAAAGCTACGAACCAATGCTTAATCAAATGTCCTCCACACTGAATAGAAAGAAACCGATCTCTGTCACTAAGTAAAGTAAACGACCATTTCAGGTTGGATTTTCGTCCGACTGCCATTCCTGGCGTCGCGGGCGTTTTGTCTTCCTAAGGCAAGATCGCTGTCACTGAAACCCCCTTCTTTCAAAAATGGCCGTTTGAAATTTGTCTAAGTTGCCGAAATGTTGATTAATTTAGTGGATGGCTTGTAGAATTTCAGCTGTTTCTACTCCCGTCTGTGTCTCTTTTGAGTGTTTCTCTTTTTATTAGACAAGGAGACGAGGCCGGAAACAGTAACTTGAGTAGAACTAATTCTTAATCAAATGTCCTCCACGGTGAGCGGGGAAATTAATCCTCCACCTAGACCACTTTTCTCGTCAAGTACTTGCAGTAAAGTTTGAAAGTGTTCAAATATTGAACTGTGGTAATGATTGAAATGCTAACTTTCTCGTTTTTATTGATTTTATCTTGGAAGTTACTCAAGGGTAGCTAGAGGGGAGTGAATTTGATTTAATTTCGTTAGCCAGCGAGTGGAGGGAAGAAAGTTGATTGGGTACCCAAAACAGCAAATTAACTGAAGCCAAGACAATTATACAGTGGCAAGTATTTAATTACTGACAATCCATATTATTCCAATTTCGATTTCATCAATTTGAAATAGTATTGAATTTTTAGAATCGTATGAGACCACCCAGAGCTCTGTAGGACCAACCTTTCGTTCCCTACGATAAATTGAGGGTTGGACTTACGATAATCAGAAACACGAGTGTGAATCGCAAAAGAGACCTATTCTCCGTTCAAATTTTAGCTGACCAAAATGTGATCGTTGTTCGTTTCTTCTACTTGTACTCAGTTTTGCGTCCTTAGCAACCAGTAATCGAATTTCCTGATGAGGGTACCCACAACTCTTCACTTCTTTGAATTGATTATGAAGCGTGTATTTCTTCGAAATATAGTTGATTCTGAAGCGAAAGAATGGTTGCTAGGTAGTGACAATGGCGAAGCTGTGTTCTTCGCGGGCTAGCGATCTATGCAGAAAAATAATAATCGTTTGTGTAATAATTTGCAGCGTTTTTTTGATGATTTTCTGGAGTACATGTAACTTATTTACATGAGTGGAATACGTTTCTCCCAAGGATATTATGCCATACAGCAATACAGATAGCAACATTGTATAATATACCGTCCCTTCCGAAGCAGAGTATCGTAAGCGACATTTTTAGGGGTTTTGAGTTAGTCATACCGTTGTATTCGTCTCATCAAGGCCTAATCGTTGGTGAAAAAATCGTAAGCGCCAGAACGTTCTAAATGATCGAAAAATGGGATCGAAATATTACTACGTAACCACCATAAAGCTATGAAAAAGCGTAAGCGACTTCAGAAATGTCTTAACCGCCAATACAGTGTTTAGAAAAATATCGTATCCTCCACTATCGTAGTTATCGTAACCACCATCATGAAAATCAAAATATCGACGTCGCTTACGATGCCATCATTTGTAACTGGGTAGGTATATATACAATTTTTTGTGTCTCCTGCGAAAACTTACGAAAATGTCGCTTAGGATACTCTGCCTTGGAAGGGACGATAGATATAAGATAGATAAAACATGCTTCATTCAATTAACCCACTAGTGGACGCTATGCGGTACTCCGTACCTGTCAAAAGTATGAAGCAGGGCGGCAAATCTTGGTTTGATGTCGGGGACTTCCTATGGTAATCCTAGAGCAGACCCCCCTACACAAATGGCATGCGCCACTAGTTACTCATACTCATCAGTTTTGGTTTATTATTTTCAATAATAAACCTTTGGAATCGACCAAGAAAAAAAAATTTTCAACACCCCCTCAAAATTTGATGGTTTACGTTAGGTACGCCGTACGCGGCACTTTCCCCACTTAGCATTGACCGATTTTGATGAAATTTGGTATGTAGGCTCCTTCTGGGGTCTAGTTGTGCCCGAAGATTTTGGTTGATGTAGGTCACTCCTAAAGGTTCAAAAATAAATTTTGAAAGTTTGAAAACGCCCTAACTCAAGAAATTTCGATATAAAGGTATTGTTTTTCCTTTAATTTAAGATTCTATAGAATTTTTAGAATTTTTTGAGACCACGCGGAGCTCTGTAGGACAAACCGTTCGCTCCCTACGAGAATTTAAGGTTTGGACGTACGATAAATCAGAAACACGAGTGTGAATCGCAAAAGAGGCCTAATCTCCGTTCTAATTTTAGCTGACCAAAATGCGATCTATGTTTTTCTTCATGCTGGATGGTTGGTGGCTTTGCAGACGAGCGATCAATATAGAAAAATAATAAACCGTTTTGTAATAATTTGCAGCGTTTTAGGTGTGAAAGTGGAAAGTCGCGTGTGGGGTATGCAGTCCCGCTTTGGAAGACCAGTAGGAAGCCCCGCTTGGTTTTGAATTCTCTACATTCGTGTTTCAATGTAAGTGATTTTGTATTTATTTCATGCATCTACTTTCGTCTATTAGGAGCCACTCTCTGGTAATTTTTGTGTTACATACACGTATATTTATACTATTTATATTACGTTATTATTAGGGCTCAGCATTTTGCATATTTGCATATTTTTTTTGCGATATGCCCAAGCTGTAAGGAGCCCAAATATGCCATATTCAAGCCATTTTGTCGCTCCAAATTTAAATTATCGTGCATATATTTGCATATATTCACAGTTTTTGTTAGGACGTCCCACAGTAAGACTTGGGCGTCCTTATGCGATCGATCTGGGGTGAAGTTGGACAACACTCAACAAAAAAAAAAAAAAATAACCACACAGTAATCCGTTTTAGACCATTCTGAATCCAAATCCGCGAAAAAAAACCATAGGTGTATGTCTGTGTGTGTGTGTGTGTGTGTGTGTGTGTGTGTGTATGTGTGTATGTGTGTGTGTAACAAAATCTTGTGTACTCTGCCCAGGCCTTAGTTCTCAACCGATTTTCCTGGTTCTTTTTTTGTTCGTCGCGGAAAACTATCTAGTTGTGCACTACGTCGCTGGAATTTCGAATTTTGCCTTTTAAGGGGAGGAAAGGGGGGGTTAATGCTCGAAAAACGTGCGTTTTTGGGCATAATCTTGTGTACTCTGCCCAGGCCTTAGTTCTCAAACGATTTTCCTGGTTCTTTTTTCGTTTGACGCGGAATACTATCTAGTTGTGCACTACGGCGCCGGAATTTTGGATTTTGCTTTTTAAGAGGGGGAAAGGGGGGGTTAATGCTTAAAAAACGTGCGTTTGCGTGCATAATCTTGTAAACTCTGCCCAGGCCTCAATTTCCAACCGATTTGCGTGTTTCTTTTTTTGTTTGACTCAAATAACTTCCGAGTTGTACATGATTTTACCAGAGTACCAAAATTCGCAAGGGGAGGGGGTGAGTGGGGGTATAATATTCACAAAATATCCGAATTTTCAATATTTTGGTTCCTTTACTGCTTACTAATGGTACCCAAGCTTTGAAATTGAGGAAAAATTCTCATTATACCTCCGGATTTTCACGAATTATTCTCTGTACCACCATGGAACTAATAGTGGTGCCACCATGGTGCCATGATGCCATAAACCGCTTATTTCGTGTTTTTGCTTCCGAGTCTACCAAGGTAGCGGAAGCTTTGTTTTCACTTTTCAAGGACGAAAAAAAAAAGTTCTCCAAAATCAAAATTTTCACTCGCGTTTTGCGTTTTAGACCTTTCTGAACAATTTTGGTTCCGTGTCTGTCTGTCTGTGTGTCTGTGTGTCTGTGTGTCTGTCCGTCTGTCATCAATTCCTTGTAACGCGCATAACTATACGAAGTTATTGTCCGATTTCTATGAAATTTTCAGGGATTGTGCGGGTTGGTGTGTAGACGGTCCCCTATGAAAATCAACATCCCCGGACTGATAGAAGCGACTGCGCATGCGCAAACGTGAATTCCTTGTAACGGCCATAACTTCTACATTTTCCATCCGATGTCAATGAAATTTTCTGGGATGTTACAAACTAGTATTTGGATGGTCCCTTATGAAAATCATCACCTTTGAACTGATAGTAGCCACTGCGCATGCGCAAACGTGAATTTCCTTGTAACGGCCATAACTTCCACATTTTCCACCCGATTTCGATGAGATTTTCAGGGATTATGTGGATTAGGTTGTAGATAGTTCCCTATGAAAATCATCATCCCCGGACTGATAGAAGCGACTGCGCATGCGCAAACGTGAATTCCTTGTAACGGCCATAACTTCTACATTTTCCATCCGATTTCAATGAAATTTTCTGGGATGTTACAAACTAGTATTTAGATGGTCCCCTATGAAAATCATCACCTTTGACCTGATAGTAGCCACTGCGCATGCGCAAACGTGAATTTCCTTATAACGGCCATAACTTCCACATTTTCCACCCGATTTCGATGAAATTTTCAGGGATTATGTGGATTAGGTTGTAGATAGTCTTCTATGAAAATCATCATCCCCGGACTGATAGAAGCGACTGCGCATGCGCAAACGTGAATTACTTGTAACAGCCGAAACTTCAACTGTCCCCCAGGGGTCGCGGGTTCGAATCCCAGCCGAGGCTAAGTATTTTTTTGATCCAATCACATACATCTACTCACTTAATTTTTCATCCGAATTTGATGAAATTTTCTAGGATTGTCCAGATTAGCGTGTAGATGGTCCCCTATGAGGGTAGTGGAAGGTGCTTAGAGATTGGTGTTTTGAGATTAACTACTATGCATCGGATCATCTATATAATCGGGTAATGGATACGAGGAAGCTATGTGCCACACCCACTTGGCAGACTTTTTTTTTTTTTGTGTTTCACCTTGAATACGGATGTGAACTTCGACGGTCTGCCAACCAAAACTAACAGATGAAAGTTCAATGTTACGACGTATTTCCGAATTGGTGCCAGACCGGCACCATTGGTGGAGGGGGGAGGGGGTTAACTCGAATTCGCATGTTGGGTGTCGTAGATCATGGATTTTAAAATGCTCTTCAGATTCGAGGCTCTCATGATGCTAGAAATGTTATGGTGGATAATGGTGGGGGGGGGTTAGTATTTCTTGCCTAAAGTAATAAATAAATTATATCGAGTGAAACAGTTTTATCACTTAACAACTGATTAAACTGATCTAATGCTTATCCAATGGGACGTCCCCTGGAATGCATGCATTACTAAACAATATGTTTATAAGTGCATATAATGGGCATTTATTGACAAAAGCCATATTTTCCAGTTTTGTCAGCTATTTCCTCTAATGAGGAGGCGTTATCATGGCCCGGAAAAACAGGTGAAACCGTTCGAGAAAAATTAGAGTGTGTACTCAAACGAAATCCTGGCTGGAGAACTGTCGTTGTGTTGGCGAAAGTGTTGGAAGGCGACTCACCCAACACCAGCAATTGGTCATACACTCCTCAAGAAGTGGCGTCTTTCAAATATGTCTCAGCAGATGTGGAGCGGTCATTCTCCCGTTTGAAACTATTATTGCACGATTTGAGAAAATCTTTTACAACTGAAAATTTGGAAAAGCACTTGGTAGTACAAGCTAACATATTTTAACAATTAAATGTTTTGTCTAAAAACTGAGTAAAACTATTGTAAAACGCTGCAAATTATTACACAATGGTTTATTATTTTTTATTTTTCTATATAGATCACTCGTCTGCAAAGCCACCAACCATCCAACATGAAGAAAAACATCGATCGCATTTCGGTCAGCTTTAATTTGAACGGAGATTAGGCCTCTTTTGCGATTCACACTCGTGTTTCTGATTTATCGTACGTCCAAACTTTAAATTCTCGTAGTGAGCGAACGGTTTGTCCTACAGAGCTCCGGGTGGTCTCAAAAAATTCTAAAAATTCTATAGAATCTTAAATTGAAGGAAAAACAATACCTTTATATCGAAATTTTTTGAGTTAGGGCGTTTTCAAAATTTCAAAATTGATTTTGGACCCCTTTCCCCCCCCTTTTTGGAACCTACCTCAACCAAAATCTTCGGGGCACAACTAGACCCCAGAAGGAGCCTACATACCAATTTTCATCAAAATCGGTCAATGCTAAGTGGCAAAAGTGCCGCGTACGGCATACGGCGGACGGACGGCCAAATTTTTATTCGATTTTTGAATTCTACGTACCTTGAAACTTAAACCATCAAATTTTGAGGGGGTGTTAAAATTGTTTTTTTCTTGGTCAATTCCAAAGGTTCATTATTGAAAATAATAAACCAAAATTGTATTAAATGATTTTGTATAAAAATGTACATACAAAAAATTGAATAAATACAAGTATCTATGTACTGAAAAGACTTTGTTTCCCACTTATTATTCAATTGTTCAACTATCTTGCGCATATTTTGAAGGCATATTTTCGGATTTTTTCGCGCATATGTACAAATGCATATATTAGGCATCTACGTGCATATTTTGAGGTTTTATTTCGCATATATTGCCGAGCTCTAGTTATTATATTTAGTTATATTGTTATTTATGTTCGTATAATTGATAAGTTCGTATAATTTATTATTGAGGAGCGTTGATTCTCCTGATGAGGATCTTTCTATTCATTACTGAAGAGTGTCAGGAAGACTGGAGCTTCCTTTATAGTCAATCAGGTCGTCCCTCCATCTTGCGAGTCGACATTTCTCTTCCGAATCGCTCTCCCCTTCCCCAACTCAGCGAACCCCCTTCTGCCTCTCCGAGTCCAGCCCACCTGAAGATTCTAATCGCGGTATATAAAGTTAGTAGGTCTCCGGCTTGTGAGGACCATTTTAGTTGGGTAGACAATATGAGACAGGTGCTGCTTCTACTCGCGTGCGGGACTTTGGCGTACGCGTCGGTGGAGACGATGCTGACGGCCGCCATCGGCAAGTGTCTCGGCGCCTCGACACAGGAGCAGTGCATGAGAACAGAGGTTTGAACTTATCAAATATCAGTAGGTACTTAATCGAACGAGATACGGAGTCTCAGGTCGTTAAGCTTTTAGGAGCCACAAATAGGAATATTTTGACATTTACATCACAAATTATCCGTTCTCTTATTGAAGACATAGAAAAACGCTTCAAATTACAACGGAAAGATTTATTATTTTTCTGTGTAGATCACAAAAGGGCGAAAACCGTCGATCCTATGTTTGGAAAACATTACATTGATGGGAAAAGATTGGGTAGAATCCAGGCGCGGCAGGCAGTGTGGAGAAATGTATCCGATAGGACAGCTAAGCTATAACTTGTAAATTATGATTATTTAAATAATTTATGCCCACTAACTTTTGAAAGTAGGTGAAATTTTCTACAGTTTGAGACCAAATCGAGCTCTGTAGATTGAATAATAACGGAAATACCTACAGCAATTTAAAAAACTGCAAATTATTACTTAAAAATTTATTATTTTTCTCTGTAGATCGCCTGCAAAGAATACAGCTTTACTACCTTCCAACCATATTTACGCTCCACAATCAAGTTTATTTTGTGGGTATCTGCATTAAGAAATTTGATTTCTGGTTGCTAAGGACGCAAAGCTGAGTACAAGTCGAACAAACGAACAGGAATCGCATTTTTGGTCAGCAACTCATTTCCCAACACGAGTTAATGCAGCTCATATGGGAATATAAACTTTTCCTATTTATGTTAGGTATATAATATTGCCTGTACCCAAATGGAAATAAGAAATTTAAACGGAGATTAAGCTTCTTTTGAAATTCACACTCATGTTTCTGATTTATCGTAAGTCCAACCCTCAAGTTCCATAAGGAGCGAAAGGTTGGTCCTACAGAGCTCTGGATGGTATCATTCGATTCTAAAAATTCAATACTATTTTAAATTGATGAAAAAACCATACCTTTATACCGATAGTTTTTAAGCTAGGGCGTTTTGTAAATTTCAACCCTTAGGGGTAACTGGAATCAACCAAAATCAACCTCAAATGTAGCCGATACACCAAATTTCATCAAAATCGGTCCACGGAAAACTAAGGAAGGACCTCAACGAATTACCTTGAAACGGAAGCCAACAAACTTTGAGGGGGGTTTGAAATTTTTTCTTGGTCGTTCATTATTGAAAAGAATTAACAAAAACTTTATTCTGAATTTCCTTATAAATTATCATAGAGGATCACGACTCCTAGGCAAGATAAATTGTCGGTGGTGGTGTCAATATTGCTTACGTTCTATTCTGGCTGAAATCGACGAATCAAACAAACAACCGCGAGGCAGTCAATTTCAACGAACGAAAACATAATTATATCATTAACCCTCAAATCGAATAAATAATGTTTCGTCCGTCCGCTAATAAGGTATGAAATTTTCAAAACGCGAAAATATTATTGAATTTTTAGAATCAAATGAGACCACTCAGAGCTCTGTAGGACTAACCGTTCGCTCCCCATGAGTACTTGAGGGTTTGACTTACGATAAACCAGAAACACGAATGTGAATCGCAAAAGAGGATTAGTCTCCGTTCAAATAGTAGCTGACCAAAATGTGATCGTTGTTTGTTTCTTTGAGTTGTACTCAGTTTTGCGTCCTCAACAACCAGTAATCAAATTTCCTAATGAAGGCACCCACAACTCTTTTATTTCCTCGAATTGAGTGTGAAGCGTTTATTTCTCCAAATAAACTTGATTACGAAGCCAAAATATGGTTGTTAGGTACTGACAAAAAAAAATGCTTTGTTCTTTGCAGGCGAGCGATCTGCACAGAAAAATAAACCTTTGTGTAATAATTCGCAGCGTTTCTCACGGTGTTTCAGAAATTCATATAAATATGAATTTCTGAAACACCGTGAAATTTATAAGGTACTTTAGGGTCTCAACTATCCAAGAGTAATGAATGGGCCAAATTCCATGTTCAGATTGGCCAATATTGGCAGTCCTTTCAGAAGTCCGGTTCACCTCAAGATCACAGATAGGAGAATTCAATTAAAGACGGAAACTATTTACCATCTGAACAAAAAATAAACATTAAAAATGAATGTAGGCGATTAAGTGAAAATAAATTTGTACATTATCACAATAAAATCACTCGTAGGTAAATATTTGGTGACCACCTACTCGAGGAACACTAGTAAAAATCGTGTATTAAAAAGCGTATGAAAAATCTATGTAGGAGGAGCGATGTGTCATCAAGTATTTATCACAATAACTTGATAAATGTTGTAAGAAAACGAAATAATATCACTACCTTGTGTAATACGTGCTCGTAAAGAATCTGAAAAATTGCCAAACGTAGAACTCGAAAAAACGTTCATAAGGACAAAGTAAAATTTCGAACTTTTCGACTTATACGAAAAAGATATAAAAGATACTAGTAGGCATTGAGAAAAAAAAAAAAAAAAAAAAATCAGTCAAGGGGATGTGGCACATAGCTTCCTCGTATCCATAACCCGATTGTGTAGACGACCCGATGCATAGTAGCTAATCTCAAAACTTCAATCTATCTTGCACTACCCTCAAATTTCATCGAATTCGGGTAGACGATGTAGAAGTTATGGCTGTTACAAGGAATACACATTTGCGCATGCGCATGCGCTATCAGTCCGGGGGCGATGATTTTCATAGGGGACCATCTTTCCCTGAAAATTTCATCAAAATCCGACAGTAACTTGAGTTTTGCCTTTTTGAGGATTTCATGACAGACATACACGGAACCAAAATTGTCCAGGAAGGTCTAAAACGTAAAACGCGAGTGGAAATTTGATTTTGGAGAACATTTTCTTTTCAACCTCGAAAAGTGAACACAATGCTTTCATTAACTTGTTAGACTCGGGGGCAAAATAGAGGATGACCTCGACGTTCTCCCATGCCGTCTAGTCAGGGAATATTCCCAAATGAATATACTCGTAATATTTACATCTGACATCTCATGAATTCGAGTCAATCAGTCTCTGTCAAACAACACTGCAAATTATTAAACAAAGGTTAATTATTTTTCTGTATAGATAACTCGCCTGCAAAGCACATAGCTTTGCCGTAGTCACTGCCTACCATGGTTGGTAGGTTTTACCTTAACAATCAAGTTCATTTTGATGAAATAAACGCTTTACACTCAGTGCGAAGAAATTGGGAGTTCCTTCATTAGGAGTGAATACTGGTTGCTAAGGACGCAGAACTGAGACAACTCGAAGAAACGAACAACGATCGCATTTCGGTCAGATAACATTTCAACGGAGATTAGGCCTCCTTTGCGATTCACATTCGTGTTTCTGGTTTATCGTGAGTCCAACCCTCAAGTTCTCATGGGGAGCGAACGGTTAGTCCTACAGAGCTCTGAGTGGTCTCATTTGATTCTAAAAATTCAATACTATTTTAAATTGATGAAAAAACAATACCTTTGTGTCGAAAGTTTTTGAGCTAGGGCGTTTAGTAAATTTCAACCCCTAGGCGTAACTGACATCAACCAAAAGCTTCGGGGCACAACTAGACCCCAAATAAGCCCATATACCTACCAAATTACATCAAAATCGGTCCATGGGAACTAACGAAAATGCCGCGTACGTAATTCTACGTACCTTGAAACGAAAACCAACAAATTTTGATGTGGGGTAAACATTTTTTTTCTTGGTCGATTCCAAAGGTTTATTATTGAAAATAATAAACCAAAATGAACGATTCTAGCAGAGACTTACTGATCCACTCACAACGATGTCGGTCTGCTCCCGACTTCCCTTCTGAACATCCCATTTTGCACTAAATCACTTGAATCGCCATCTTCCCCTTTCTAAAGAATGTGTCAACTTCGTGTGATAAAGAAAGCTTCGATCTTCAAAACTGGAAAACATCTTCAAAATTGTGATAGCAAGAGGAAATGGATGGAAATTTTCCAATCAAAATCTGAAGCTATACAGACCGACGGACTTTTAACCAATAATTTTTACCGCTTGCACGGAAAAAAAATATGCATAGATATGTCTTTTGGCAATTATTTATTTACAATATAATTCATTTACCATATAATACAATGTAAGTAAAATTCGATAGTTTTAGAAATTAGATAGATAATAGAGGGCGATGAGTTCTGAAATATGAAATATCGGTTTCATCCGTGAAACGCCTGAGTCGAGAGTTCTTTGAATCACTTCTATCTTCCGTTGCTGAGTTTGAGTGTTGCTCATCTCTGAATCCCAAACACCGTTTTAATTTTTTGTTTTCCTTACTGCAATTGAAGGAGCTGTCATGTAATAGGTAAGAAACTTGACTTGCGGGTAAGAGGTGACAGTAGGTGATATAGGAGGTGAAATCACTTCAATCAAAATTTTGAATCGTTTTGTTTTTGACATTTTATGTCTTTACTATGGCACATAAATGAAAAATCGTCACGCGGGGAGCGTTATGAGGGGAGCGTTACGAGGGGAGCGTTACGCGGAAATTTCTGATGATTTTCACGTACAACCAATCGTTCCTAGGGAAAACTAACTTCCTCATTTTCCACCCCACAAAAATCGTTCACCACTCATTGGAAAGCTCTCCATTTATTAAACATAAGACATAAAATGTCTCTCGTGGTTGCGTACTTGTACGAAAGCTGTATCCACCGTTTGTGTTTTACTTTTCTTCCCAATTGACGTCAAAACTAGATAGAATTGGGTGACAGAAAGGGTTGCCAGGTTCTAACGATTTGGATAGATTCCTACTTGTCAAATGAAAAGTTTTTGTTTCGTTGATTGCTAAGAAAAAGTTACTTCCTTATTTTTTTCTGGACTAGAGTAGCGTGATTAGTAAGGTAATGAAGTAGCTACCTAGTTTACTCGTAAACACGATATTTAATATCCAAGAAAAACGTTGTACTAAACAGTGAACAACTTAGTTAGCTATTACATGTTTTGATCACAATCACGCTCATTTTGTCACGACCCCTCAGCCAAAAGACGTATATCTATGACAATAACTTCGGCTAATCACACTGAAGTTCATTGTGTACAACAGGTTCTTGCTTCGACTGTTTCTAATGAATCAATATCCACAATATTAATTTCAAGGTTTTTTTTATTACGTCAGTTGGCCTCTCAAATATTGAATTGCGTGGACCCACTCTTGAAACCGATCTTATTTTACCCTTCTCACTCTACGTCGGAACTTGGAATAATCAAATTTTTACCCAGTCTGACTCAAACTTTTTTAATAATGTCAACACCTGCCATATTGGAAAAGATTCCACGTTCTCCAAGTCTGAGAAGATTCAAAACGAATTGTAGTAGTAGGTTTCTACATTGAAATTACCTCTGATGCACTTGGATCCACATGATTAATTCAGATGATCAATTTTATTTACAAAACTGAAAATTTTGGTTAAGTATATTGATTCCGAGTTTACCGAGGTAGCGGAAGCAGTTTTTACTTTTAAAGGTTGAACAAAAAGTGTTCTCCAAAATCAAAATTTCCACTTGCGTTTTAGACCTTCCTGAAGTTTTTGGCTTCCTGTCTGTCTGTCATGGAATCAATGTAGCGGGCAAAGCTATACAAAGTTATTGTCCGATTTGGATGAAATGTTCAGACATTGTGAGGGTTGACGTATAGATGGTCCCCTATGAAAATCATCGCCCTCGGACTGATAATATCCACTTCGCAAGGGCAAACTACAATTTCCTTGTAACAGCCATAACTTCTACATTTCCCATCCGATTTCGTTGATATTTTAAGAGATTATGCTGGTTAGAACGTAAATGGTCCCCTATGAAAACCCGAGCCCCCAAATTGATGAGTAGTCTCTGCGCATGCGCAAACGTAAAATCATTGTAACAGTCATAACTTCTACATTTTTCATCTGAATTTGATGAAATTTTCCGTGATTGTAAAGATTGGAAAGTAGATGGTTTCCTATGAAAATCAGTGCCCCTAGATTGATAGTAGCCTCTGCGCATGCGCAAACGTGAATTTCCTTCTAACAGCCATAATTTCCACATTTTCCATCGAATTTCGATGATTGATTGATGATGATTTCGATTATTTTCATGGATTGTTTACGGATGTGAGGGTCGTCAAGGTATCTAACGATGATGTTTTGAGATTAGCTAGTATGCATCGGATCATCTATACAATCGGGTTATTTTTACGAGGAGGCTAAGTGCCGCACCCAATTATGTTCTCCTTCATGAGCTCATTTATCTTTTTAGTGCGGCTTTCGCCAATCACAGGGGTTGTTGTTTAACAGCACAATATATAAATACAATAGTTGGAAATGACGATGAATTGTAGGGAAAATGTTTGAAATGATATTCTTTGACAAAATCAACTGAAAAGGAAAAATAAAATTAATAAAAAGGAATCCCAAACCACCATGACAAAGGATGTCAATGCTGAAGGTATGAAACACTAACAAAAATATGTTTTGGGAGTCAGTGGAAATTCGCTTTGATGAAAAGTGTAAACAAGAATATTCGATGAACGGTAAACGCCATACTCTATATACCTAATATTCGTAAAGAGATGAGATTTACAAATATCTAATGTTTGTTTGGAAAACTTTCTATTTTGTGAGACTGAATTTGCTCGCGCATAAATAAACTTATAATTGTCTCGGTCAAATTGTTTCATATGGTAATGAGCTCGAAAAGTAATTGCGATGAGTTGAACTCCCATTTTATTCTAAGTTAAAAATATTAAATTAAAACAGGTTGATTCTACCGGTTGCTACCGTAAATGATATATATCTCGTTATATTCAAATAACTATACCTAAATCAATGCTCCAATTCTGTAAACACTCTGAGCTTGCACAAAATTAAAAACCTGCGCTAAAACCATTAAATAAAAAATCCTAATTCCATGAAATTTGCAGAGGTTGTATGGTTGAGGTTTTTAGATGTAATTATCATAGTCACGAGATGGAGATTAAAGTTTTGAGATCATCTAATTAGCATCTAGTCACCTCTAAACAATCGTGCTGCGGATAACAGGAAGCTAAGTGCCACACCTATTTGGCAGACTTTTTTTTAGGCATTTCAAGTATCCTCACAATACTGATTTATAAATTGTTTGTAGATAAATACTACAACAAAAACATCCGTCAAGAGGATCGGAAGTGTATAGATTTATTAAATCGTAGAATATTTCTGTATGGCTGCCTCAGACAGACACGGCACCAAAATTGTTTAAAAACCTGAGAAATCCGGCGGACCCAAATGGGGAGTGCGACTGATTTTTTCAAAAATTTTTAATCGAAAGTAGACCTTATCCCGAGAATTTTGACACCAGCCGTTCTCTTTTTGGATGAGTAGATTTTTTTCTATGATTTTTCAAAGTTTCGAATGTTTGTGACGTCACGCGTCCCTCCCGCCTGGGGGGAGCCCCCAGCCCACTGTGACGTCATAAACATTCGAAACTTTGAAAAATCATAGAAAAAGGTCTTCTCACGCTAGAAGGTCGCGGTTGGTGTCAAAATTCTCAGAATGAGGTCTAGTTTAGATTAAAAATACCAATAAACAGTTTTTCCGACCCATGCGCACATCCCATTGTTTTGACCGACAAAAGCTTTTTGGCGGTCCTCAACATGGGACACTCATGTATATGTCGGCGGCATCGCCAGTATTTAAATTAGGCGCTACCGGAATATAATAAGATATCTGAATCAGCTTCTCGATGGATCGAATGAACGAGAAGCCTATTGACTCAGCTATCGATACTGGACGAGTGTATCGATGTATCGAGAGGGGGACAGGCAGTTCGAGAGAACCCCGCGAAGGGATGTCGGTGTTGAGAACACACCAAGGGCCTCACACACAAATTTTATTAACTGGGTCTTGAACAAATGACTCTACAATATCTTGGGAAACTCACTTTTTATTCAGAGGAACAACTCCGTAAAACACAGAAATTTCAACGAACGAACGGACGAATGAACAAAATGGCAAACCGAATTACAAAGCACTTTTCTATATGGATGCTACAAAACAAAACTGATCAAAATCAACACCATGGAAGTATTCCACCCTAACTCTATGGAAGTCATCATTTATTCTCAACATTCTCCCACCTTGATGAGTAACTCTACGAATCAACATCAATTCAAGCATACATTGCCCACAAATTCAAAAATTACAAATCATACAAATTCAAACTAATCACCTAAGTGTCAGGTACAACAAAAATTACAATTGAGAAATTACAGCCATCAAAAAATAATTAATTCAATAAAATTCAAATATCACAAAAATTAGATCATTGGTATCTCACAGGCAATTTCACCTTTCGACCACATCGCGTCACACTGTCCAGGACAATTTTCTTATGAGATGGACTCGAAGGAACAGACAGATCATCCACAGAGCGGTTGATGGATTCTTCAGCCAGGGCCAAGTCCTCTGCGTTATCGACGTCATCAGATCCAAAGACCTCCAGGGGATGAAGCCTCTGCACGGGACGACAAAGCCTGCCCTCAGCTGTCCTCACATAGACAACTCTGATTCTGTTATCTTTGCCACGAACTATTTCCTCTATCACACCCAATGGCCAGTCCAAGCGTTTAGTCCCATCACTTCCAATCAGGACCACCTCTCCCTCAATGGGTTCACGAGTGTTTCTGATTTTAGATCCTGTAAGAGCAAGCTGGCCCAAATATTCTATCCTGAATCGATGACGGAGTTCTTCCTGCACTCTCTGACGGTGCTGGAGACGACGAGCAAAACTAGAGCTGTCCACAACATCGCATTCAGGAACGCCTGCTTCTCTGATCTCCTGAAGAAACATCTGAGGTGTGATTGCTACAGGATCATTCACATCTTCTGACACATATGTGATTGGTCGGGAATTGATCAAAGCTTCAACATCACACAGAACAGTGTAGAGCTCTTCATGGTTTAAGGAGGCCCGGCCAAGGTTCTTCCGTAGGAGGGACTTTAAAGTTTGCACCATCCTCTCCCAGAATCCACCCCACCAAGCAGAGGTGGGAGGATTAAAACGCCAGTCGATTTTGCTCACCTGGGCATAATCAGCAACCTTATTCCAATCAATATCAGTAATTGCGTTCACAAATCCACGAAAATTCGTACCATTGTCACTGTAGATGACTGCTGGGCGACCACGACGTGCAACGAATCTCCGGAATGCAAGCATAAAAGCTTCAGTACTCAAAGAAGATACGAGGTCCAGGTGCACTGCCCGATAAATAGCACATGTGAACACACATACCCAGACTTTAGAACCATCTGCCAAGTAAAGTGGTCCAGCATAATCTGTTCCTGACACCTCGAATACCCTTGCATCTCTCACTCTATCTTCAGGCAGTGGGGGTGATTCCACATCAAGACTTGCAGTGGCAAAACGTCGACAGACTACACAAGCATTGGTGATGCGCCTCAAATTTCTACGGCCCTTCACAATCCAAAACCTCTCACGAAGAGTATTCAACAGATGCTGTCCCACAATATGTCCATTTCTACAATGGAAATGATGAATCAACCTGTCAACAATAGGATGCTGTGGGAGGATTATTGGAGATCTGAAGTCCTCTGAGTCCTTCCTAGCCCAGATCTTGGTTCGAACGCGCAACAGCCCATCTTCACTCCTGCGAGGTTTGAGTCTCCTCACAGTTACAGCGTCCTTTTCCGCAAAAGCCTCACTTTGAACCAGGCGTAGGATCCACTTTTCCGACACTTCCAATTCAGACATGGTCAGTCGTCCTCTGGTTCCAACAGAATCCCTGCGAGCATTATGACGAAACCTCACTATCCATCCAACTATCTTCTGCAGCTTCCAGTAGCCACTCACTCTCTCAGTCAACAGTTGAGAGAATGTTGGTCCATCATAACAGGAGACAACAGGAGACTTACGTCTCTCTTCCAGAATCTCTGACTCATCTATTTCTACAGGAACTGATGGCCATTCACATTTGGGTAACCTGAGCCATGCAGGTCCCTCCCACCATTGGGCTCTAATCAAACCAAGCGGAAAACATCCTCTACTAGCCAAATCAGCTGGGTTCAGAACACCTGGGACATGGAACCAAGAGTCTGGATTAGACAGGGAGCGAATTTCCTTAACCCTATTCCCAACAAAGACGGCCCAGGGTTCCTCACGCTGAATCCAAGAGAGCACTGTAGATGAGTCACTCCAGTAGTATGTGCCACAAATATTGTCAATCACCTTCAGAACACTATGACACAATCTCACTCCCACCGTGGCTGCCAGAAGCTCCAACCTGGGAATAGTGATCTTCTTCACTGGAGTCACACGAGATTTAGCTGCAATCAGTTGCACTGTCACATTGCCCTGATACTCAGCTCTGAGGTATACCACCGCAGCATAAGCCACCTGGCTGGCATCACAAAAGGTGTGCAGCGTAAGCGAAGCATCCACAGAATCCATACCTGTCAACCACCGGGGAACAGCAACTTCCTTCAGCAATGATATTTCCTTGACCCATTGCAGGAATTCTTCTTTGGATTCATCATCCACAGGTGTGTCCCAATCTCCCCCAGATACCCAAGCCTTTTGTATCAGTCTCTTGGGTACAACAGTCACTGGGCATGTCAGCCCTATGGGATCATACAACCTCTGTGTAGATGATAAAAGAACCCTTCTGGTCACTGAACCAGAATCCAGGTCTGAAAAGTCAGATACATTGACCTTCAGAAAATCAGAGCTCTTTTCCCAAATCATACCAAGAACTGAGGTTCCTTTAACCTCATCAGTACTTTCTCCAGAGTACTCCCATCCACGAAGCTCAAATTGAGCCATGGAGAACAATGAGCTAGCTTGTTCCCGGAACTCCTCAACTTCACTCATGGTTGAATGGCTCCCAACATAATTATCAACGTACAAACATTGTCGTACCTGTTCAATCACACCAGGGGACACAGGTAGTTGTCCTTTGTCAATCATTTCCTGACAACGGTCCAAATGGTGGTCAAACACGGCTCCGAGAAGGAATGGGCTACAACAGACACCAAAAACAACTCTAGCATGTCTGAAGATTCTCAGTTGGTTGTTTTCACCCTTCCATATAAATCTGAGGAAGTCGCGATCAGATGGATGAATTGAAATCTGTAGGAATGCTTTTTTAACATCAGCAATCAACCCAATACGCCCAATTCGAAAACGTAAGAGAACCGAGGGAATCAGCTCAATCAAGTTGGGTCCAGTTTCAAGGCACTGATTGAGTGATGGCTGTCCCCTTTCTCTAGCAGAAGCGTCAAAGACAGGCCTAACAGGTGTCGTACTACCCTCCTTGTAGACTGGCCGATGGGGTAGATAATGGCCAACATTCCACTCCTGAGCTGGCACCTCTTCAATAATGCCTGAATCACACCATTCAGTCAGGACATCCAAATATCTCTTCTCACTGGAGGTACTCCTCAACCTACGCAGAGTAGACTCTAATCTCTTAGAAGCCAATCCAAAATTTCTGGGGAGTGGGGGGTGGTCCTCAAGCCAGGGCAAATTCACCTCATATCTACCATTCTCCAGGATGGTCACAGTATCATTGAAGTGTTCTCTAGCAGCGATGGCACGATCCTCCCTAGACTTCACCTGAGCTGTATCCTCAATTCCAATGGTATCTAACCTCCACAAATCAGGAACAGATAGGTCAGCGGAAAACAAACTCAAGTGTGAAAGAAGAGTTGTGTGATTTGCCTCCACCTCGGAAAGTTTACCCATCAGAGTCCATCCGAGAAGGGTATGGAAAGCCACCAATCCACAATCCAACTCCACTCGTGCGCCTGTCAGTAGTTTCCCAAAAATATCCGCACCAATCAGAATGTCTATTGGACCTCCATGAACTTCAGTCAGGGTGACCTTCTTTTGTTTGAGTTCAGGCAACAGGTTGGTAACAGGTGCAGTAGGTACAGCCTGACAAATGATCTCAGTATCAAGAACATCAAAATTGCAAGCATAATCCCCAGTCATGCTCTCAATGCGTAGCTTGTAGCAATGGTGCTTCTTGGGCTCAGACACAGAACCACCAAATAGTGCATGCTCCACACGAACCTCTCCAGTAGGGCCAGTGTTCAACAAGGAGGCCAGTCTCTTGGTGATATACGATCGCTGCGAACCACTGTCAAATAGGACCCTAGCTGTGACATTGGGAGCTGTCTTCAATCGAACCAAAACAGTTTGCATAATCACAGAATTATGACATGTATTCGACAAGTTGCTCTCCACCTTCAAATCAGTAGCAGGTTTCCTATCAGTGGGCACTTCACGCTTGGGGCACATCAAAGGAAAGTGTTTACCTTCACAGAGAATACACTTGTTACCAGACTTGCAACTGCGTCTGCTGTGACCCTTGCGCAGACACTGAAAACAGGCACCCCGTTCCTTCACCACCCTCTGATTTTGCTCAAGGGAGCATCCTCGAGCCACAAAACAATTTTCAGAAGAGTGGGTTTCAGTGTTACAAAAGATGCATTCCCTCCTCGAATCATTCACCTTCACATTGACCAAATCAGCAGCCGTCACAATTTTGGATTTTGGGGGGAGTGTAGAAGAACTGCTGGAAGACTTCAAGCGCCTATCAGAAGAAGAAGCCTGGTCATTGACACCAGAAAATGAAGTTCGAGCCAGTGACAAGCGCTCCTCACTCTCAACTTCACGCTGCAAAAATGCCAACAACTGCTCCATCTTGCCGTCACCTCTTGTCTCAGCACCAAATCCACCTTCACTCGAAGTGGAAGACCGTTTTAAAGTCGAATACTCCCTCTCCCAGTCCTTCAAAACGCTCTCAGGCAGGGCAGATTCTACCAGTGGGATCAATAAATAGGTGCACTTATCACCTGCAACACCTAGGGTCTCCAAAGCCCTCAGTTGGGTGGTCAAACTATCATACAACAACCGTAGAGAGTCAAATTTTTTCCCTTTAGCCTTCACCAGAACCAACGACAATAACTCCCTCACATACAACTCAATGAGAAGGTCCTCACGCCCGAATCTGGCTTTGAGCTGTTCAATGGCCTTTGAGTAATTGCCTGCCGAAGGTGGGAAACTCTCTACTAAGTCTCTAGCAGGGGACTTTTCAGCAGTATACAATAACAAATACTGGAACTTTTCCTCATCATCGAAGTCACTACTTTCGTGGATACGCTTAAAAGTAGCCCAAAACGAGATCCAGTCTTTAATTTGACCACTAAATTGCTTAGGAACAAGTTTAGGTAGTTTCAGTTTACACTTAGTGGGACTATCAGCCAAGGAACGAGCAGAAACAAACGACTTCTTATCATCCTCCTCCAGGGACCTCTCAAAACGTTCTTTTCTAGCTAACAAAGAAGTGTACCTATCTCTGTAGACCTCCATATCATCAAAATCCTTGTCAATATCATAATCACATTCACTGGGATCCACAGAAAATAGCAGCTCGCTTATCTTGCTGTCTAAAGTGAACAAACGAATGCCTTTGTCCACAAACTTATCATAATACTCTCTTACCTCGAGAATTTCCAGTTTAGCTTCCAAACTAGCTTCTAATTTGTTACCAGCAACTGAGAAGAGCCGACGCAATTGCGATCTCTCATTTCGAAGTGGTTCCAGCTTCCCAATGATCTTCTCCATGGTCAAAAAACGTTCAATTCCGTCACAAAGGGATGCCACTATGTTGAGAACACACCAAGGGCCTCACACACAAATTTTACTAACTGGGTTTTGAACAAATGACTCTACAATATCTTGGGAAACTCACTTTTTTATTCAGAGGAACAACTCCGTAAAACACAGAAATTTCAACGAACGAACGGACGAACGAACAAAAAATGGCGAACCGAATTACAAAGCACTTTTCTATATGGATGCTACAAAACAAAACTGATCAAAATCAACACCATGGAAGTATTCCACCCTAACTCTATGGAAGTCATCACCTATTCTCAACAGTCGGTCTAGTATTGTTTGATGAGCTAAATTCAATCGTAATGCTATTGTAGAGCAATGCAAGTGGTGTGATAATGTCGAGTTATGATTAGTGAATACCTCCTTTCCGTCATCAGAAGTGGTCGAACCAGGTGTGAGTTTTTATTTAGTATAAGAAGATTGAAGACAACAAAAACCATGGAGTCTCCAAAGGCCATTCGAAATCAACAGGTGAAACAATCCAATTTTAAGCTCTGAATCCTGACAAATCTAATTGAAATTCGAATGAGTTTTGCTTTGCCTTACACATGATTACATTTTATTGGAAATTATCATCCATCATTGATAAAATTGTCGTATAAGGGCAAAACATAGGTACCTAACCTCTCTACTTGAAATCTGTTATGAGATTCATTCCCTTCCCATTTTGGAAATTAATCTCACATTCTCTTTTAATGCAACACATTATTGTATCCACTTAACGAACTTTCAATCAACAACTTTGAGATATGTCTCCTGCCACGGAGAACCTAGTTATGAGGTTGTGGGAAGGCCGGGAAAGGTAGGTAGCTTCCCAACGTTCCAGCAACCAACTTGCTTTCTGGAACACACATTTGTCACGTGACGTTTTGCAACCAATAGCCTTGCGTTTTGGCAGGACACACCTTCGTCACGTGCTTAGTAGGTCCAATCAAAACCTCTCTTCCTCGCAATAGTTTCGTGAATCGGGTGACACTAAAAAGAGGACCAGAGTAACTGGGGAACTGAGGAACCAGACTTTTTCTTCGACTTCACGCGACATTTGTGGATATTGTGTCTCGCCCAGAGCCCTTTCTAGGCCTTTTTTTCATGCCCTTGTATAAACCATCTGCTATTCGGTTGAAATAAACCAACTGCTCATAGGTGAGTTGAGGGACCAGCTTGAATAACAATATTTCCTCGCTCGTGAATCTCCGATTCTCTCGTTACGTTTCTGAAATATCACGATACGTTTTTTTTTGTTGCCAGCTGAGATTTTACCGATTTGAATTACAGAAAATTACTCCCTTCTCCTTGTAGCTATCATATTGTGTTGAACCTGAATTAGGTATGCTGAAAATTTTCTGTTCATGTTCATGTAACTGCTGAATCGTAGGTACTCGTACTTGCATTTTGTTTGTTTGGTGGTTTTTTCGGCGATCCCGTCATAATGGCCAACCATGCACTGCGACAAGAGTCGTGTTAGTCGGCTCCGCATTGTTCCTAACGTTCAAATTCGTCCGGAAAACTCAATTATTGGCCACAACAAATGTGACAATTATTCTTCTGCTCACATTCCTTTGAAAGATTTTTTTTTTTTTTCAAAAATGGATTATTCTGCGTGTGTTGACCTTGGATTTAGCCAAGCCATTTACAATCATATTGATTCAGAATTGTATAATTATGCGTTTACCCACTTTGAGTGAGTAGATCCGACTTACACCAGCTAATTATTTATCTGTGTGAATTAGGTGTCGTGTGCAGGCACAGTACCTACTAAACTGTTATAAATCTGTAAACTGCATCTTCATGTAAGATCGCTTGAAGCTGATGTTCCAGCCATGAAAAATTGCTTCCACTTCCGTGATCAATTCTCCACTTTGAAAATGCATTTTATTTTATTTTTTTTTTTTGCGCTTTCGTATCTCGTGTGTAAAATTGTTGGCTACTTAGTGTGAACCTACGATTTTGATATAGATTTTAATGGTAATGATGATTTTTATCTTTAGGAGCCTAAAGGCATCACTAAGGTCAAATTGATTATAGGAAGATGTATGGCAGAAAATAGTAACGAGAAGATAGTACAGTCCTATTGCTGGTAGGGTACTTTCGATAAGTATGGATTTTAAGATATTACCTATCCGGTGGTAAATTTGTTGTACCTTGTAGTTGTTAAATTCCTCCTAAATTTGTCTCAGCGATCAATTCATTTCCGACATTGCATAGATTGATCCTTTACTCCTGTTGTAAAAGTAATGAATTGGCAGTGTTCTGTGAGTCTTTTTGGTAATTGGTACTGATAGCACGTACCAAAAACAGTAATTACGAGTGTTCGGCAATCAGCATGAATGTTCTGCTTAGATTTCGAGTCAACTCGAAATTTATTCAATTCTCTGTGTGAGATAAATATCATTCTTTGTGTGAGATTTATAACATTCTCTGTGTGAGTTTTATGCAATTCTCTGTGTGAGGAAAATAACATTTTCTGTGTGAGATAAATATCATTCTCTGTGTGAGGTTCATGCAATTCTCTGTGAGATTTTTTTTAACGATTTTCTGTGTGAAATTTATAAAAAAATTTCTGTGTGAAATTTATAAAATTCTCTATGTGAGATTTATAGAAATTTCTGAGTGAAATTCTGTGTGAGATTTACAAAAACATTTCTGTGTGAACTTCTGTGTGAGATTTATAAAAATTCTCTGTGTGAGATTCCCAAATTTTCTGTGAGAAATTCCCAAATTCTCTGTGTGAGATTTCCAGTTTTCTCTGTATGAGATTCCAAATTTTTCTGGGTGAAAATCCCAAATTATCTGTGTGAGATTCATAAGAATTATCTGTGTGAGATTTATAAGAATTCTCTGTTTGAGATTCCCAAATTTTCTGTGTGAAGTTCCAGAATTCTCTGTGTGAGTTTTGTAAAATGCTCTGTGTACAGTTTTCTCTAAGTGAGATTCCATAATTCTCTGTGATCCAGTTAAAGATTTCTCTAAGTGAGATTCAGTAACTCTCCGTCAGGAACAATTTCTTTGTCTGAGATCCGTAAATTCTTCATGACACTCGTCATTGCGACTGAAACAAAATTTTACATTTCATAGCAACATTTGTTTGCATAATGATTCCAGTCACAGTATAAGGTCGTTCAGCAACCACTAGCCCATGTTTTTGGAGGAACAATATCACTAATTGTCACTGTTTGCACTAAGTAACACTAGCTACACAGCACTATCAAATCATGTGGTTTGTTTCGTTTGAGGCGACTAATTTGTCATTCGTTGTCTGGTATGTACAGCATTTCTCAGTTCTCGATGAGTATCGTCATTCTTCATACATATACCATGGTGTTCTAGCCGTAAGTCGTAGTGTTTTGTTTTGGTTGGTGACTCGTTTTGTATTCAATTTTCTTTTTTTGCATAAACTCAGAGTTGTAATATGTAGATTTGTAGATGAGCATTTTTGCTTTTTTTCTCTCTCTTCTTTTGGGGAGAGAAATTGGAAGTCGTTCATTTTTTGTGTGCTTTATCTTCAATTATTATTATTTTTTTTTTTCTTCAATGTGATTTTTCCCAATTAGTTTGGAAACAAGCGTGTCGTATCTTGATTGGTTTAATTGTGGGTCTCGAGTGTACTTGAGGTACAGTACAAGCCCTTGCTCGCTTTCCTGCCTTCATTGGCGTTAATCCTGAGTGCTTATTTTCTTAAATTGTGTTTGGTATTAGTGTTTCTGTCTGAACTCGAATTGGTTATGCAGAGTCAATTTTCTATGCACTGTTATCAGTGTAAGCCACCGGAGTAGTAATTTTGAGAAAGAATTTTTGACAGGAACTGGGAGAGAGAATATTGATCGATATCCATTCTTCTCGTTAAGCGATTTTCCAGGATTGAGAATCGTGACTTCCGCAAATTTCTACTGGGATATTACGTACATGATGCAGCCTAAACGCAGCTTTGATAGTATGAAGTAATTTGAAGGTCTCTTTGTCTAGAGGCACCTTTGCGATTCCAACTGTTATGAGGTGATAGCCAGGAGTCTTGGATTGATGCAACGCTTGATTTCATCTTGTGTTCTCTCGACGTAAAAGGAAGAATTTCATATTCGTCATTTTTTTTGTTTTTTAAAACTAGTGTTGTATTTTTATTTGAAGAAATAGGTACTCCTATTCAGAAGAGGTTAGAATGTTTCACACAGATGGTCTGGGAACAATGAATTGGGTTTTTTCTTGGTTACTCCCGGTCAATGTTTCGCTTTCATTTGGGATTCACCAGTTTTCAGTTTTTTTCTTCCTGTGGACGTGTTTCAAATGCATTACTGCCAGTTGTATTGCTGTAGGATAACAGGCGAGTGTTCTGAGGCTGGGTCATCACTATCATCTACTGGTAAATATCCTGTAATAATACCCCCTACTTATAAAGAAGTAGAACACATCTGGAATTTTATTAGCATTCGTAGGCCAATACGTAGACTTTCCGGTTGAATGAAGATCGCACGAGTTGCTCCCTCGTGTGGTTAGTTCTTTATGTTTGGTTGTAGTTAGGAGTCCCAGTAAGTGTTCCTAGCGTTGATCTACGGTACCAATTATGGAACTGTCTCCCAATGAGTTAAGGAGGCTTCTTATCGATATTGGGGCACTCAAGATTTTGAAACCTTGACTTTTGACGTACTCGATGATGTGGGTTTTGTACACATGGGATCTTGGGACCTTGGTTGCCAACAATCAGCTATAACTTGGTACGTGTACCGCTGTTTTTTTCTGTCAAAGTTTGTCCCTGATCAGTTTCCTCTAAATTGGAAGTTCATTTTCCAGACGTTGTTGCCGAAAGCAATTCTTAATTAATAGTTGGACGTCGGAATAATTCTTCATTCCAACAACATTAATCAGTGTGCACTCTGTGTGGGTATTTCAGTATTCTCTACTTGTGATTTCTGCAATACTCTGTGCGAACTTTCAGCAATGCCATATTTGAGTTTTTTTTTTCTTATAATACGCTCTATTTGATATAACGAAATACTCTGTGTGAGACTTCAACAACATCCTATTTGAGCTTTGTGAGATATCAACTACAATCTGTGTGGGAATTTCAGTTTCTAATTGGGATTTCTAATCTTACGTGTAATTTGCAGTTTTGTCTATGTGAGCTATATTTACGATCCTCTGTAAGGGATTTTCAGCACATTCTGTGAAATTTCTGAAATTCTGTATAAGAAGTTCCCAATTTTTTTTCTACATTTAATATTGTTCGCGGATTTCAACTTTTCTTTGTGAAATTTATATTTGAAATTGCTCTGGGTGAGACTTGAAGTTGCTCTATGTGAGACTTCTGGTTGCTCTACGTGAGACTTCTAGTTGCTCTATGTGATACTTATGGTTGCTCTACGTGAGACTTCTAGTTGCTCTATGTGATACTTATAGTTGCTCTACGTGAGACTTCTAGTTGCTCTATGTGATACTTATGGTTGCTCTACGTGAGACTTCTAGTTGCTCTATGTGATACTTATGGTTGCTCTACGTGAGACTTCTAGTTGCTCTATGTGATACTTATAGTTGCTCTACGTGAGACTTCTAGTTGCTCTATGTGATACTTATAGTTGCTCTACGTGATACTTATAGTTGCTCTATGTGAGACTTGAAGTTACTCTGTGTGAGACTTGAAGTTACTCTGTGTGAGACATGAAGTTACTCTGTGTGAGACATGAAGTTACTCTGTGTGAGACATGAAGTTACTCTGTGTGACTAATACTGTGTGCTCAATATGAGATTTCTTCTTTGCTTCTTGTGAGGTTTTCAGCCTCTCAGTGAGATTTCTGGTCTTCTCTATGTGAGTTTTTCATTATTTTTTTTTTTTAATTAGAAATATCCAGTTTCTGTGATTGAGGCAACCCGTTTCCTTTGCAAGGGATTTTGGTTTGCACCTTCCAAATCCTTGCCAAGTTTTGCTTGCACTTGTTGTAATTTGATGCCCGTAAACTCGGATTCTGTGTGATTATACGAATATTTTTGTTTGTCAGGACAGCCGAGTGCTAGTTGGATGGTGGTGTCATGATAGCCAGTGTCGGCGGACAGTAACTGTTGCTAGATTTCACTAATGATGTAGGTTGCAATATTCTATTTTATGTTCCCCAAGTTTCGAGGAACCTGCTACTACTCATCCATTACTCTTGCTTTCCCAACCGCAGTCGAGGCGCCTGCATTGTCAGGGCTGGCCGTGTCGGCGGCATCGCCAGTATTTAAATTAGGCGCTACCGGAATATAATAAGATATCTGAATCAGCTTCTCGATGGATCGAATGAACGAGAAGCCTATTGACTCAGCTATCGATACTGGACGAGTGTATCGATGTATCGAGAGGGGGACAGGCAGTTCGAGAGAACCCCGCTAGTATTGTTTGATGAGCTAAATTCAATCGTAATGCTATTGTAGAGCAATGCAAGTGGTGTGATAATGTCGAGTTATGATTAGTGAATACGCCCTTTCCGTCATATATAAATGAATTTTCCCCATATCTGGTAGGAGGTGGATACAATCCGAACATACACGTAAGACTAGCTTATCAAATTATATTTCCTTGCTGTACAGGTTCTGGATTATCTCGGGCGACCGAGGTCGCTGCCAGGCGAAGACGAAGGGCAAATGATCATGAGAAGACTCAAAGAAATCGCCAAATCCAACGTCTTCAGACTCGAGCTTCCGCAGGTAACGCAAAGTGCACCTAATTGTACCTACAATATACAAATATTTCCTCTGATTACAAAACACCTGAATTGAATTACTGAATTACTTACTGTTCTGAGGGACTTACGAATTTAAACCAAGAGAATTTGACACTTCACCTACTCTGGAGAGGTCTACTTTATTACATGAAGTTTCGAGTAATTGCAACATTACCTGATTCAATTCAGTAGGGACTGTCGCATGGCGTCTCCATTCTAAATTGGTGCACTATTTTACCATCAGAGGTTGATAAGGACTGACACTTAATGGCGTCCCAGTTCAACCTTTTATAGTGAGGGTAAATTCCCGATTTATTAGATAGGTACCTATTGATGGTTGAAAGACACTTCCTTTCTTCCTTACAAAATGGGTTGTTAACCTGCGAGAGGTGTCACCCCTCAGAAGAACCTTGGCCTTCTCACGTTTTCCGCAACATTTCCTTTAATCTGATAATAAAACATCAACAAATTTTATGAAGGAGAGTAGATTTTTAAAATTTCATGGAAATACATGCTATACTTACATTTTTTCCACATTTTCTCCTACAAATTGTCTAATAGTATTCTTAATTTATTAGCAAAAACCCTGTGAATACTCACAAATAATCCAAAAACAACTTCGGAAAAGTTAATTTACTTGCTACCCTCTCGTAATTTAGCTAATACTTATTGTTCCAACTGACCAAAAACGTCGAAGAAACAGTCGGTTGGGGACAAGTTTGCTCCCCTTTTTGGGTGTTTTTCGATACGCAATGCGTTTAAATTGTATCTTTTTCGGCTTTTTGTTTCGTAAACAGAAGCAAATGTTTTAAATTTTGCATTATGAAATATGCTTTTTTTAAAGTTGTTGGTAAATACTCGAAATTTGTGTATTTAGGGCGGTGAAAAGTTGCCTAAACGGTAAGGATAACTTTGCACCACCCAATGTTTTCCTAATGAACGGAAACGTTTTTCCTATCTACCGACCTACCTTGAAGCATCCATAATCCAACAGTTACACGTGTTAAAATGCAAATGAAAAAACTCAGCCAACTGGGTGTGGCACATTGCTTCCTTTCAAACCCCGCATAGTAGTTAATCTCAAAACATCAATCTCTTAAGTACCTTGCGCTACCCCCATTAGGAAATCTACACGTCAACTCCATAATCTCTTAATATTTCTTCCTTGATACAGGGAAATTGTTTAAGCGCAGAGGCTACTATCAATTTAGGGGCCATGATTTTCATAGGGGGCTATCTACACGCCAATCTGAACATACCTGAAAAATTTCATCAAATTCGGGAGAAAAATGTAGGTGTTATGGCTGTTACAAGGATTTTACGTTCGCGCATGCGCAGAGGCTACTATCGGTCTGGAGGCGATGATTTTCAAAGGGGACCATCTACAACCCGATCCGTATAATCCCTGAAAATTTCATTAAAATTGGATTACGAGGATTTCATGACTCAGACAGACAGACACGAAACCAAAATTGTTCAGGGAGGCCTGAAACGTAAAACGTGCGTGGAAATTTTGATTTTGGAGAATTTTTTTTCAACCTTGAAAAGAGACAACAGTGCATCCGCTACCTAGGTAGACTCGGAAGCAGTGTGATTTCCATTGTTTTCTCGGATTTCCTTGAGTCAATAATATTGACTCTTATTATATTGCATATTATGTTTCCTACAGAATTATTCCAGTACTTAGTCGACTCTGTATCGTACAGTTTGCTTAGCAGTATAAATTACAGTCTGTAACGTATTACGGGCTGACGTTCTCGGTGACCCCCTACAATAAAATTTATTATATTGAGGTGGAATGAATCCATATTATAGATTCGAAGAGCCATGTGCCACACCCGCTTGTCACTTCTCCCCCCCCCCCCCCCTACCACCACCTATCGCCTTTCTCCTATCCCTAATTCCCAATTATAAAAGTCCATGTAAAAACAATTAACAGGAAAGTCTGTGGAGCGTATTTCACGTGTTTTAGACGATGAAAATTTCAATAAAAATTTCAACATTGCTGAACAAAATAAAGTGTAAGATTTATGTCTGATTCCAGCGATTGAAGCAAATGGAAATCAATCGAATTCCGAGGACTTTAGCGAATCTCGCATGTTCAGCTAAATGTGTTTATTCGATTTGATGGTATTACAAGATCCTCTCTAATTTGGACACCTGGGCGTATCCTCCGTAGTTAACATTCATTGCATGCGTTCACCGAGTCATCTTAATGTATGAGATCTGCTATATGGTTATTCATGGAGTCCATTACGGCAATTGACTGCATTTGGATTGAGGGCGTCTGAGAGTGTCAGCTCGGAGTTGATTCTGAAACATCAACTCATCGGCTACGTCGGTTTGCAACTACGGAAAAGTGAAAGAAGGACGAGTAAAATAGTTCTAGTCTGAATTAAGACGGCTAATTCATTGTCTATTTCCAGGTGTTCCAGGGAGCCTCGATGGTTTTCAGGCCTGACAGAGGTTTGGACTATTCCGTCGAGTTTCCGGAAGAGAGCGAAAATGACGTCACGCCACGAGGAGGTACTTTTGTAGGATGGAATACAACAAAAACGCAGCAAATTATTACACAAAGGTTTATTTTGACGTGATAACGTCTTATAAATTGGTTTACCGGGAGACACTTCAAGAAACTGCGTTACGCTCCGCTCACGGAGGGGGTGCAGCTCGGCGCTCCCTAAAGGCGGGCGGCCCCTCCCCTTCCCCGGCGCTCACAAAAGCGGGAAATACCTACTACCTACGGGAAATACCTACTCTGTGCAACTTGACAAAGAATTTTATTTTATTCTTCTTCCTACTATACGAATAAATATTAACATTAAAATTATTTTACCACTCAAAGTCGTTGTCACGTAAAACTTTCGCCCGTATACCGACTTTACAGGCAACAACACAGGGTTTTTTTTGTGTGTAGGTATATGTAAACAACGCGAAGAAACTCTTTGAAAATTTGATCGGAGATTGCGATTCACACTCGTGTTTCTGACTTATCGTAAGTCGTAAGTACTCTTAGGGACCAAAAGGTTGGGCCTACAGAGCTCTGAGTGGTCCCATTCGATTCTAAAAATTCAATACTATTTTAAATAATTGATGGAAAAACAATGTTTTTATTTTTTGAGCTGGGGAGTTTTGAACATTTTGGCCCTTATTTTTCAACCCTTAAGAGTAGACTCCAAATTGTGCCAATATAATATATTAAATATATCAAATTTTGATATTATCAAATTTAATCAAAATCGGTCCAAGGTAAACTAAGGAAAGTGCCGCATTCGACGGAAGGACGGCAAAATTACTTTTAATCAATTTTTGGGTTCTACGTACATTGTAGGTAAACCAACAAATTTTGGTGGGGGGTGTTAAAAAAATTGTCTTAGTCGAAATCTGAAACACGAGTGTCAATCACAAAATCAGTTTTACTAAGAAACTGAGGCGAATCCCCATTCAAGAATCGGTTGAGCAAATCAGAGAATCGAGCGTTCTCATAATTTTTTAGGGCCCCCCTCTAAATTTGATGGTTTCAAGGTACGTAAAATACAAAAATCTAATAAAAATTTTCCGTCCGTCCGCCGTACTTTCGTCGCCGTCCGTCCGGGACTTTCCTTAGTTCCCATGGACCGATGTTGATGAAATTTGGTATGTAGGCTCCATTCGGGGTCTAGTTGTGCCCCGAAGCTTTTGTTTGATGTCAGTCACTTTAAAGGGGTGAAGGATAAAATGAATTATTTGTGACCGTCCATGGGAAAAGGGACCTTAAGTTAGATTTTGTGAAAATGGAGTTATTGGTATTTTCGAATAGTAGAAGAGTAGCTGAACACGATGGTGTTTTCAAAATTTTTCTACGATTTTTTTTCAAAAAGTTATGAGTTTTCGAAGTTTGAGTTTCGAAAAACACAGTTTCGAGAAAACAAGCCTCAAAGTTTACCAACATTTTTCAAGTGTTCAAATGTGAATATTCGCCGTTCTAACAGGAATTTTGAGTCAATTTTTTTTTTCATCCATTAGGTACTCATTCACAATCAATATCTGAACATTTTCTACGATTTTTTTTCAAAAAGTTATGAGTTTTCGAAGTTTGAGTTTCGAAAAACACAGTTTTGAGAAAACAAGCCTCAAAGTTTACCAACATTTTTCAAGTGTTCAAATGTGAATATTCGCCGTTCTAACAGGAATTTTGAGCCAATTTTTTTTTTCATCCATTAGGTACTCATTCACAACCAATATCTGAACATTTTTGGGCCATTAGTCTTGCGACCGGTTGGCAGTGACGCAGGTTCATCCCCACTTACTTACCTCTTCCTAGCAGAAATTTGGTACCTATCAGTTTATTTCTCTCAAGTTCTAAATTAAACAAGCAAAAATCGTTATCTGGCCATTTGATAGGTCCTCAGTCATGCGACCGGTAGGTTGTAACGCACACATTTAATTTCAAAAAATTTTTAATTTAAGAAAAATTACAAAAATTACTGCAGTGTTTCCAGAGGAGAAAATATAAAAAAAATTGATTAAAAAACTCGGCGCTTTGCGCCTCGGCGGGGGGCTCCGCCCCCCTGCACCCCCCGGTTTATTTCTTTTTCCATACTCTGTATGAAATCATAGGAACACAGAATGTGTTTTTGCGATACTAGTCATCCGTTAAATAAAAACGCTGCAAATCATTGCTCAAAGGTTTATTATTTTCTGTATAGATCACCCTTCTGTATAGATCACTGGTTCTCCATCAACAGCACCTACCACCATCTGTATTCTCCCTTGACCTTCCCTCTCAAATTTCAGCTTCCTGCGTTCAATAGGATTGAAAATGGCTTAGGAGCTCACTCAGCTGATCAGTGATCTGAAGAGTGAAAAAGATCTCCTCAAATGCTGGAGGCGCCTGGAAAAGCACTTCCATTCAATAGGAGTAAAAATATCTTTGGAGCTCACTCAGCTGATCAGCGATCTGAAGAGTGAAGAAGATCTTCTCGAATGCTGGAGAAGCCTGGAAGAGCACTTCCATTCAATAGGAGTAAAAATGGGCTTTGGAGCTCACTCAGCTGATCAGTGATCTGAAGAGTGAAGAAGATCTCCTCGAATGCTGGAGACGCCTGGAAGAGCACTTCCATTCAGTAGGAGTAAAAATGGTTTTGGAGCTCACTCAGCTGATCAGTGATCTGAAGAGTGAAGAAGATCTTCTCGAATGCTGGAGAAGCCTGGAAGAGCACTTCCATTCAATAGGAGTAAAAATTGGCTTTGGAGCTCACTCAGCTGATCAGTGATCTGAAGAGTGAAGAAGATCTCCTCGAATGCTGGAGACGCCTGGAAGAGCACTTCCATTCAAAATGATTGAAAATGGCTTCGGAGCTCACTCAGCTGATCAGTGATCTGAAGAGCCTTTGAGCAATAATTTGCAGCGGTTTTTACCCACCAACATTTTTTTTTACCTACCAACTTTTTTTTACCTACCAGCTAGGTACTACCTACCACACCATACTGGCTTCACACCTTCACAATCAAGTTTATTAGAAAGAACTAAACGCTTCACACTCGATTGGAAAAATAGAAAGCTTCATATGGAAATTAGATTACTGGTTACGAGGAAGGCAAAACTGTATACAAATCGAAGAAATGAACAGCGATCGCATTTTAGTCCGATGAAATTTGAATGGAGATTAGACCTCTTTTGCGATTCACAATCATGATTCTGTTTTATCGAAAGAAAACCTTCAAGTACTCGTAGGAACCGAACGGTTTGTCCTACAGAGCTCCGGGTGGTCTCAAAAATTTTTAAAAATTCAATACTATTTAAAATTGGTGAAAAAACGATACCTTTATTTCGAGAGTTTTCGAGCTAGGGCACTCTTGAAAATTTCAACCCTTAATTTTCACCCCTTAGAAGTGACTGACATCAACCAAAAGCTTCGCGGCACAACTAGACCCCAAATGGAGCCCATATACCAAATTTGAACCAAATCGGTCCAGTGTTGCTAAGAAAAGTGCCGCGTACGGCGGACGGACGGAAATTTTTTTATTCGATTTTCGTATTCTACGTACCTTGAAACGTAAAACATCAAATTTTGAGGGGGGGTTAAAATTTTTTTTTTCTTGCTCGATTCCAAAGGCTTATTATTGAAAATAATAAACCAAAAACAACAATAATAAATGTGGAGTTGACATTAACATGACAACCAATAAACATATCACCAGATGTTTTTTCTGTCGCTTTTTCGTGACGATTTTTTTTCGGTAGGTCTGACCTACTAGGTCATCGCAAAAACACATTCTGTGTTAAAAGCATTGACATGATACAGAGGTTATCTTTTGGATGCCACTGGGCAGTGATTCATATCTTCGGGATCTACAACTACACTAAAGCCTTATCCTTCGGTTTTTCGTAAAAATCATAGAAAAACAAGAGATAATATCTCTTGGAAACTGTTGGAAACACTGCTTTGGGAAAAGGGACCTTAAGTTATCCCCTCCTCCGCTCCATATGAATTATGGAGCGGGGGTGTGGTTAACTTAAGGTCCCTTTTGTTGAGATTGACCTTCTCTCGATTTTTTCCATTTTTCGATTATTTAATCGATATAACCTTGCAAACGGCCTGTATCTCCATAAAGAGGGATAGTTGCTGCATCAGAATCGATCAAAACCCAAAAATCGATTTTTTTGGCATTTTTTCTTAAAACTGCTCTCCTGAACATTTTGCCATTTTAACTTAAGGTCCCTTTTCCCATGGACGGTCACATTTTCAGAGCGCTTAAAAAATTCTTGATATAAAGGTCTGTCTTTCACTGGTTCAAAATGGAATTGAATTTTTAGACCACCCAGAGCTCTGTAGGACAAACCGTTCGCTCCCCATGAGGACTTGGATTGGGTCGGACTAACAATAAATTAGAAACACGATTGTGAATCGCTTTTACTTTACTTTATTTAGGCTTATGCAACCTTTTCTAGTAATGGGCGCCGGGTATAAAGAGTATAATAAAAACGAATTTTTTCAATTTTTCAACGAATTTTTTCAATTTTTCAAACGAATTTTTCCAATTTTTCAACAATTGGTATCCAGTAGGTAGAATTATTGCCTAACAATAGATCCTGTGGAAGTACGGGTGAGATGCTGCAAAAATTCCATTAGCAGGTGGTAGACACTCGGTTGACATCGAGTGTGAATCGTGAGAGATTGTTCTTGATAAAAATACCTGTTCAACTGTCAGATGATCAAATTCTTTGAAAGGAATTAGCTGGTTAGAACGGGTTCGTCTCTTTGAATAGAGTTTCACGTTTCTCAGTAGGGCTTCCTTGGCAGAACAAAATTTCGTAATCTCTCGGATAGCAATGTTGTTATTGCTACTAGGTCTCTGCTTATTGCTACAGTAAAATAACACTGTTGTGTAATAATTTGCAGCGTGTTTTAAAAATATCTTTAGAATTGATTGTTCCTGACAGTTTTGGTTGTTCCGCAGCTCGCGACATGATGAAACAGAAAATGCTGCTGCCGCTCCTGATGCTCGTCAAGCTGAAGCTGAAAGCGCTGACACCCATCATGCTCGCTATGGTCTCCCTGAAAGCCACAAAAGCGCTCATCATGTCCAAAATCGCTCTCCTCCTCATCACTGGGTTCCTCGTTTTCCAGGTACGTGGTTTTTAAATAAGTACCTAACTCAAAACTTCAGTCAAAAAAGTTCAAAATACGAAAGCTTTCAATATAGTAGATGAGACTTTTTATTAATTAAATTTAAAAATGAGGTTAAAAGTGAATTAACTGAGTAACTTATGATATTATAGCATTTCCAGGAAAAACCTTTTCAAAACCTGAAATAGTGTTGGAAATATTCTGTTGGAATAACCAGCGCGTATTTCTACCCAATTATTTAAATACAATTCAAAGTTATTAATTAACTAAATATATATAGATATGAATTGGGGTATGGTTCAATAACAAATCGGAGTAGGGTTTAAATAGATTGACTCTTTAATCACATATAGGTCCGAAATGGAATGAAAATTGATTTTCTGTATGACCGCAAAATATTAAGTGTTGCGAAGAGATCACTTACCAGGAGGTAGGCAGGAAAGTGACTGTCTGCTGAGCTCAGAGCGCAGAGGCGCCTCCACAGGCATAGTTCGGGGAGCTGCTACAAATCGAATGAAACTTTTTGGAAAAGTGAGACAAATGTGGCAATGACAATAAGGCAGAGTAAAGCAAATGACAAGAAACCGTTTGCGTACCAAATAATCATTTCTGTCGAGCAATTTTTCAAAATAGAGAACATTTTCAACCAAAAAAACGCTGCAAATTATTACACAATGGTTTATTATTTTTCTATATAGATCACTCGTCTGCAAAGCCACCAACCATCCAATATGAAGAAAAACATCGATCGCATTTCGGTCAGCTTTAATTTGAACGGAGATTAGGCCTCTTTTGCGATTCACACTCGTATTTATGATTTATCGTACGTCCAACCCTTAAATTCTCGTAGGGAGCGAACGGTTTGTCCTACAGGGCTCCGCGTGGTCTCAAAAAATTCTATACTATCTTAAATTTATGGAAAAAACAATACCTTTATATCAAAATATTTTGAGTTAGGGCGTTTTCAAAACTTCAAAATTCATTTTTCAACCCTTAGAAGTGACCTACATCAACCAAAAGCTTGGGGGCACAACTAGACCCCAAATGGAGCCTACATACCAAATTTCATCAACATCGGTCCATGGGAACTAAGGAAAGTCCCGCGTACGGCGGACGGACCGCCAAATTTTTATTCGATTTTCGGATTCTACGTACCTTGAAACGTAAACCATCAAATTTTGAGGGGGTGTTAAAAAATTGTTTTTCTAGGTCGTACCAAAGGTTCATTATTGAAAATAATAAACCAAAAGTCTCCTGACTTTTTTTAACCCTTGTTCGTAAGTTTTTATTTTATTTTTTCAAATCGGAAAAATGAATGAAAATTGAAGGTGAGACGAAAAATTGGTCAAATCTTGGAAACCTTAACTTTTTCCAAACGCTCGGAGGTTGTGTAATCCAGCAAGTGAAGTTTTGACTGTAGGCCTAAAAGATGCGCCAAGATCTCAGCTTTCCGTCGGTCTAGTCATTTCTATTGTGTAAGAGGAATCTATCATAGAAAGTTGTGTTTGAACGAGGGAAATTTTTTCGTAGGAATCAGCGCTCTGGACGATTTGAGGTGTTCGACGATGGACGACCGTCTTATCCGGAGCGCTGATTCCGTTGAAAAAATTCACGTTTTCCCTCGTTCAAACAAAAATTTCTGTAATTAGTTCCACTTTAAAAATATAAATAACTAGACTGATGGAAAGCTGAGGTTTTGGCGCATCTTTGAGGACCAAAAAGGCAAATATTCAAATGTCTGAAGACCGAACGTACGAGCGTTTGAAAAAAGTTGAGATTTCCAAGATTTGACCAATTTTACGTTCTTTCCATCGGTGTAATCAATTTTGAATTTGCATGAAAATTCAGGGAGCCTTAGCCGTTATTGAGAAAAGATCGACTCGTGTTTTGGGAGGGAGTTGTTTTGATGACCTAATCTTAATGAATTATCGTTTCTCTGAGAAATGATGAGGAGACCATACGGGTCCTACCGACTGCGCCAAGTTGTTGAATCCCTTTTTCCTAGGCCACTACCAACTTTTTAGAGACTGAGGGAAACTATAAATCTCACAGAAATAATAAGGGAAAAATTGCACCTTTAATCAGGTGACTATCAAGAACACGAGTGAGACCACCACGGGCCTACAGTTCCCGTCACAGGGCTGTCCCTCTCCTTTCCCATGTTCCACTTGCCATTCCTTCCTAGTCAGCAGCTAGGTGACGTCCCTTTCCGAGACTCTCTCCGCCCTATAAGAGTGACAGTGTTATCCATCCACAACACTTTAGCCGTTATTGAGAAAAGATTGAAAACGTGAAAAAAATTTAAAAGTGAAATATCTCGAAAACGAAGCCTCAAAAGAACTTACTTCCAGGAATTTTTGCTGAAAATGAGCTCTAGAATCGATTCTTTTGACCGTCACAAAATGTAACTCCCTGTGTAGACAAATAATAAACCTTTGTGTAATAATTCGCAGCGATTATTAAAACGTGCTGAGAAAGTGACATCGAAATTCAGGACGTCTCTTCCGTCTGCACCCAAATTAAAATTCAAGCGCAGCCGCTCGTATTGTAGTTGGAGCAGGTGAGACTCGACGAAATGAACTGGCGCGACGTAAAAACCAGCAGGGTCGAGGAATCTTATGAAATCCCAGCTCCAAGTGTGAATAACTTCCACAGTACGCGGTAGCTACTTGATAAACCAAAATACAGGAGCAACTCAAGTCCGCATAACTTCTGGGGTCGACTCTACAACTAATTTGCTACTAGGAATGTCTCAGAGCAATTTTTTAACCTCACCATAACTCCCTTAATTTGCTGCTTAAATTCAAATTTGAAGAAACCGTTGGAAAGAGCATTAAATTTCCTATCAGTTAGATGCCTGACCTTTTCTTTGGCTCGAGGTTTGAGGTATGAAAAAGTCCTCTGTAAAGGAAATTTTATCTGATTTGGGATTTTATCTTATTTGGGATTTTATCTTATTTGGGATTTGGGAAATTTTATCTTATTTGGGATTTTATCTTATTTGGGATTTTATCTTATTTGGGATTTTATCTTATTTGGGATTTTTGGTTTATTATTTTCAATAATGAACCTTTGGAATCGACCAAGAAAAAAAGTTTAACCTCCCTCAAAATTTGTTGGTTTACGTTTCAAGGTACGTAGAATACAAAAACCGAATAAAAAACGCTGCAAATTATTACACAAAGGTTTATTATTTTTCTATATGTATAGATCACTCGTCTGAAAAGAACAAGGCATTGTCATTGTTACCTTCAACCAACATGAAGAAAAACATCGATCGCATTTCGGTCAGCTAAAATTTGAACGGAGATTAGGCCTCTTTTGCGATTCACACTCGTGTTTCTGATTTATCGTAAGTCCAACCCTTAAGTTCCCGTAGGGAGCGAACGGTTTGTCCTACAGAGCTCCGCGTGGTCTCTAAAAATTCTAAAAAATCTATCTTAAATTAATGAAAAACAAAAATTTTAAGGAAAACGGACAAATTAACTAAAACATGCGATTTGTTTTACTGTTTCCCATGGATTTTTTAATGCTAAAACCAAAAGTGGATACAGCTTTCGTACAAGTACGCAACCACGAGAGACATTTTATGTCTTATGTTTAATAAATTGAGAGCTTTCCAATGAGTGGTGAACGATTTTTGTAGGGTGGAAAATGAGGAAGTTAGTTTTCCCTAGGAACGATTGGTTGTACGTGAAAATCATCAGAAATTTCCGCGTAACGCTCCCCTCATAACGTTCCCCTCATAACGCTTTCCGCGTGACGATTTTTCATTTATGTGCCATAGTAAAGACATAAAATGTCAAAAACACAAACGGTGGATACAGCTTTCGTACAAGTACGCAACCACGAGAGACATTTTATGTCTTATGTTTAATAAATTGAGAGCTTTCCAATGAGTGGTGAACGATTTTTGTAGGGTGGAAAATGAGGAAGTTAGTTTTCCCTAGGAACGATTGGTTGTACGTGAAAATCATCAGAAATTTCCGCGTAACGCTCCCCTCATAACGTTCCCCTCATAACGCTTTCCGCGTGACGATTTTTCATTTATGTGCCATAGTAAAGACATAAAATGTCAAAAACACAAACGGTGGATACAGCTTTCGTACAAGTACGCAACCACGAGAGACATTTTATGTCTTATGTTTAATAAATTGAGAGCTTTCCAATGAGTGGTGAACGATTTTTGTAGGGTGGAAAATGAGGAAGTTAGTTTTCCCTAGGAACGATTGGTTGTACGTGAAAATCATCAGAAATTTCCGCGTAACGCTCCCCTTGTAACGCTCCCCGCGTGACGATCCCCGCGTGACGATCCCCGCGTGACGATTTTTCATTTATGTGCCATAGTAAAGACATAAAATGTCAAAAACAATACCTTTACATCAAAATTTTTCGAGCTAGGGTACTTTTGAAAATTTCAACCCTCATTTTTCACCCCTTAGAAGTGACTGACTTCAAACAAAAGCTTCGGGGCACAACTAGACCCCAAATAGAGCCCACATACCAAATTTCATCAAAATCGGTCCTTGGGAATTAAGCAAAGTGCTGTGTATGGCGGACAGACGGAACAAATTTGGAGGGGGTCAAAAGTGTTTTTGACATTTTATGTCTTTACTATGGCACATAAATGAAAAATCGTCACGCACCGCGGGGAGCGTCACGCGGGGAGCGTTACGCGAAGGGGAAATATGAAGGGGAAAGGGGGCGCAAAGACATAAAATGTCTCTCGTGGTTGCGTACTTGTACGAAAGCTGTAGTTTCTCACGTTTCTTTCAACCTTTGACTTTGGTATTGAATTCAAACTATCGGGTAGAAACTTCGATCGTAATTTAGAATTTCGTTGGGTAAACACCTTTGAAATAACGTCACCTGCAGTAAGTAATGAATTAATTACCCACAGTAGTTAATTAATTTATTAATTAAATACTTGTACCTAAGTAGGAGTTGACATGTTGGAGAATATTGATGATTAAGCCGTATTATGGCCCATCAAGATTTTTGGCAGTTTTGAGCGGTATAAAACTTATTTTGATTATGATGGTTTGAGTGGTGCTTTAATCAAGCTGGACACGGTAGAAATGGTAGGTGGTAGTTTCCACGTCAGATCGCCGTATGAAACCCACGATATCTGCCATTTTCTCGGTTTTTGACATTTTATGTCTTTACTATGGCACATAAATGAAAAATCGTCACGCGGGGAGCGTTACGTGGGGAGCGTTACGCGGGGACCGTCACGCGGGGAGCGTTACGCGGAAATTTCTGATGATTTTCACGTACAACCAATCGTTCCTAGGGAAAACTAACTTCCTCATTTTCCACCCCACAAAAATCGTTCACCACTCATTGGAAAGCTCTCAATTTATTAAACATAAGACATGAAATGTCTCTCGTGGTTGCGTACTTGTACGAAAACTGTAGCCACCATTTTGTTGGAAAACAGTGAAGAATAAGGCTGTGAATATCCGAGAAGTTTCTGTATAGATCACTCGCTTGTAAAGAACACAGCTTTGCCATTGTCTGGGTGATTTCATTCTTCAGAGGGAATCCTAAAAAGTTCTCCGTTTATCATGCTTCCTCAGTAACGATGGTAAAGATAGCTATGTGAACAATTATTTCCAAGGGTTTATTATTGAAAATGATAAAACCAAAATCGTGTACTGAAGGGGGGCGCTCTTTTCGCCAGATTGTCCGCCCATAATTATTATTTGTTTAATTTATTATAATATTTCAAATATTCTCTTGGTTTGTGTTTTGCAATTAATAACGAATTTCTTCCGTTCCAGTTGTGTCAGAAACTGGGGATGGCTAAGATGAACATGATGCCGGCGGCGATGCCCGGCACCATGCCGGCTATGGACGCCTCGGCGACGCTCCCGCCCCCGATGTACGGACCCCCGTCGCCGTCTTACGGACCTCCCACGTCGTCGTACGGACCCCCGACGACCGCCTCCAGCTACGAGCCCTCCGCCTGGGAGCCCGCTCCCGGCCCGTACGCCCGCTACGATACGTCCGCCCAGCAACTCGCGTACTCCGCCTACACCACCTCTCCCGTCAAGTACAGCAAAGTTTGATGGTGAGTACCCAAGTGAGAGCTAAAGAGAGTGCCCAAGTGAGTACCCAAGTGAGTGCCCAAGTGAGTGCCCAAGAGAGTGCACAAGTGAGTACCCAAGAGAGTGCACAAGTGAGTACCCAAGAGAGTGCACAAGTGAGTACCCAAGAGAGTGCGCTGGCCAGAGCTGGGCAAAGTGGAATCCCAAAATAATTTCTTGTAATTACTCGTATTACTCAATTAATTTTACAATCGGAACAATTACAGTTACTAGGTGTAATTTAAAAACCCCAGCCAAGTGGGTGTGGCACATAGCTTCCTCGTATCCATAACCCGATCGTATACAGGGTGTCTACACTTGAGATGAGCATCCGGGTCCGATTCTACAAGGTATTTCCAACAATGTATCTTGGCAATTTTCTTTTAACCCCCTCGAAATTCCTTTTTGGTTTATTATTTTCAATAATGAACCTTTGGAATCGACCAAGAAAAAAAAATTTTCAACACCCCCTCAAAATTTGATGGTTTACGTTTCAAGGTACGTAGAATCCAAAAATCGAATAAAAATTTGGCCGTCCGTCCGCCGTACGCGGCACTTTTGCCACTTAGCATTGACCGATTTTGATGAAATTTGGTATGTAGGCTCCATTTGGGGTCTAGTTGTGCCCCGAAGCTTTTGGTTGATGTAGGTCACTTCTAAGGGTTCCAAAATCAATTTTGAAATTTTGAAAACGCCCTAACTCAAAAAATTTTGATATAAAGGTATTGTTTTTCCTTCAATTTAAGATTCAATAGAATTTTTAGAATTTTTTGAGACCACACGGAGCTCTGTAGGACAAACCGTTCGCTCCCTACGAAAATTTAAGGGTTTACATTGAAATATATATATATAAATCAAAACACGAGTTTGAATCGCAAAAGAGGCCTAATCTCCGTTCAAATTAGAGCTGACCAAAATGCGATCAATGGTTGGTGATTTTGATTTATTTTTTATTTTTATTTTTTTGATTTTTTGATTTTTTTTTTTTTTTTTTCTTCTTCTTCATATTGGATGGTTGGTGATTTTGTAGACGAGTGATCTATATAGAAAAATAATAAACCATTGTGTAATAATTTGCAGCGTTTTTCACTTTAAAGGGTTTTTTCGCGTTTTCGACCTCACAGCACTGATATGGTCATAACTCCCTTATTTCTCCTGAAAATTCAAATCTGACTACACTGTTAGAAAGCGCGTTAAATTCCCAAGCTATCTAGTGCAAAATCAAAATCCTTCAGCAATAAAATAGTTTCTAAAAATCAAGTCAAAAAACTTTGAAGTGAAAAAAAGGAATTTTGAGTGGGTTCAGATACTTTTTTTGATGGAAACACCTTGTAGAATCGAACCCTGAAGTTATGCCCATCTTAAGTGTAGACACCCTGTAGATGATCTGATGCATAGTAGCTAATCTCAAAACATCAATCTCCAAGCCCCTTGTACTTCCCTCATAGGGGACCATCCGCTTAATCTCTGGAGATGTCATCAAAATTGGACGATAACTACATTATAGTGTTGCCCTTTACAAGGATTTCATGACACACAGACAGACAGACAGATACGAATCCAAAATTGTTCGGGAAGGCGAGTGAAAATTTTGTAAATGTTGCGGGTGTAATCAAAAAAGAATAAGCTGACTTTACAGCACGGATACTTCTGAATAGTTACATTTCATTTAAAATCTGCACACTGGAAACTCACATAGAAAAAAATTGAAGAAGTGGGAATTCCGTAACTTCTTCAAGTTTCCTCAGAAAATCACAATTTTTTTTTATATCTCCCCTCAAAGACAAAATTTGTCTTTTGACAATTTAATTGTCTTTTGTGACGGATGGGAAACTCCATAAATAAAAAGTCCATTCATGCAGCATGAATTAATGAGCGAATTTTCAAAGAAATCATCCAGTTTAAGGTGTGGTTAAGAAAAGGACCAATGGTGTTGCAATTTGTTGTAGAAAGTTTTTTTTCGATTCTTGGTTTATATATATGTATATATATTTTTTTTTACATGCTTTTACACCAATAATCGACGTCCCGGAAGACGTGAAATCACTGGGCTGAAAGCTGAATCTGGGAGCCCGAGAAGCGTTTTGATTGGGGAAGCTCCTGGACGTAGTTAAAGATGAGTGCGACAGATCGCGTTCATGCTCGTATGTTCCCAACCTCATCACAACAAGTCACCTTGTTTATCACATATTTTTTCCTTGGTGCGTTACCTGCTGCATCTAAGTAATTAATTTAATAACACTTAAATATATTCGCGATAAGTACGAAAAAATCGTGCGATTTTCAATAATACACTCGGTTTTAAACGTTTCTATCGGTGGCAGTTGTCGATTAAATATTTGAACGAGGACTCTGGTTACAACAAATATACGCACGTATTCACTATATATATATACAGTGATTTCTGGTTACAACAAATATCCGCACGTATTCACTATATATATATATATATAGCTACAAACTTTTCTTAATTTTGGACAATTTTCATTTTTGAAAAAAGCATTCATATCAGAAATTTTGTGCTGAATCCGAATATACCATAAATTACCATGATTTTCAATGTAAAAACGCTGCAAATTATTACACAACGGTTTATTATTTTTATATAGATCACTCGTCTACAAAATCACCAACCATCCAATATGAAGAGAAAAATCAAAAAAAAATATATATATAAAAATAAAACTAAAAAAAAAATCAAAAAAATTTTTTTAAAAAGTCAAAATCACCAAATATTGATTACATTTTGATCAGTTCTAATTTGAACGGAGATTAGGCCTCTTTTGCGATTCACACTCGTGTTTTGATTTATATATATATATATGTTTCGAAATAAACACTTAAATTTTCGTAGGAAGCGAACGGTTTGTCCTACAGAGCTCCGCGTGGTCTCAAAAAATTCTAAAAATTCTATAGAATCTTAATTTGAAGGAAAAACAATACCTTTATATCGAAATTTTTTGAGTTAGGGCGTTTTCAAAATTTCAAAATTGATTTTGGAACCCTTAGGAGTGACCTACATCAACCAAAAGCTTCGGGGCACAACTAGACCCCAAATGGAGCCTACATACCAAATTTCATCAAAATCGGTCAATGCTAAGTGGCAAAAGTGCCGCGTACGGCGTACGGCGGACGGACGGCCAAATTTTTATTCGATTTTTGGATTCTACGTACCTTGAAACGTAAACCATCAAATTTTGAGGGGGTGTTAAAATTTTTTTTTTCTTGGTCGATTCCAAAAGTTCATTATTGAAAATAATAAACCAAAACCGCAAAAAAAACGGGAAAAACCCATTTTTTGGAGTTTTTTTGAATTTTGGACCACTTTGGATTGTCCAAAATTGCTGGTTAACGAACTTGACCTATGGTTTGTTGTTACAAACATTTTGGCAAAAACTAAAAAAAAATTTTTAAACAATTACTCAAGTTATCGTCCGGAATGACACACATATATATATATATATATATATACATATGATTTTTGGAAAAACTTCAGGGATCGTTTCAGAATGTTCCAAACGGATTTCAGTGTGAAAATTTTTCGAAAAAGTCGGTTCTAAAAATTTTGAGGCCATTGCAATAGCTTCATTTTCCTTGAAAATTCGCTAAAACGCTGCAAATTATTACACAACGGTTTATTATTTTTATATAGATCACTCGTCTACAAAATCACCAACCATCCAATAGAGAAAAAGAAAAAAAAATCAAAAAAATCAAAAAATAAAAAAATAAAAATAAAAATCACCAACCATCGATCGCATTTTGGTCAGCTCTAATTTGAACGGAGATTAGGCCTCTTTTGCGATTCACACTCGTGTTTTGATTTATATATATATATTTTTCAATATAAACCCTTAAATTTTCGTAGGGAGCGAACGTCCTACAGAGCTCCGCGTGGTCTCAAAAAATTCTAAAAATTCTATCGAATCTTAAATTGAAGGAAAAACAATACCTTTATATCGAAATTTTTTGAGTTAGGGCGTTTTCAAAACTTCAAAATTGATTTTGGAACCCTTAGGAGTGACCTACATCAACCAAAAGCTTCGGGGCACAACTAGACCCCAAATGGAGCCTACATACCAAATTTCATCAAAATCGGTCAATGCTAAGTGGCATAAGTGCCGCGTACGGTGGACGGACGGCCAAATTTTTATTCGATTTTTGGATTCTACGTACCTTGAAACGTAAACCATCAAATTTTGAGGGGGTGTTAAAATTATTTTTTTCTTGGTCGATTCCAAAGGTTCATTATTGAAAATAATAAACCAAAATATATAAATAAACGAAATATTACGGGGAGGGCGCCCAGGACTCACTCGACGCCAGATGAGGAAGGTGGGGGTGTGAGAGAGGGATGAGGGGAAGTGTCTCTAGAAAACGACCACCAGTTCAAATATGAGCCGAGCAGGACACGGGTGGTGATACCACGGATTACGCCTACTGAGATGCCCAACTCCGTGGCACTTTTCCCGCACCAGACCCCGCGCCATGTTAAGGGGGTCTCAGTCGGTCGCCGTTCGTTCCTCGTTACAGGTTAGTATTTAGCCAAATCAAAGGCGCAAAAACATGAAAATTTGTACTTAAATTGGAAATTTTAAAGGATTTAAGAAATTCGCACGGACCTAGGGAATTGAAAAACTGAAATGTTTGTCTGAAATGACAATAATGCCAAAGAAATAAGGGAAAAACATGGTGGATAAAAATGCGAAAAGTACCATTAATTTGGTGACTTAATCATGTCACTTTAAAGAAAAGAAAGAATGAAAGGTTATAAGAACAGTGAACTGAATGAAATCGTAGTTGTATTAACACAATGAAAATTATGAGAGAAAATTAAATGACAAATAAATCGATTGATTATAGTGCCCCTTTTGTCTGTTGAACGAAGAGATGAGTAATGCTGAGGTCAAAATAATTCGTGTAAGTTCTGAGAATTGAACCGGCGATCTTTAGAATTGAATCCGATGCCCTATCCACTACACCAGGCGTTTCCAGATGATAATATCTACAGATGTGTAGATTTGGCTGTTACCATCAATCAGAAGCGTTTGAGATGAGTGTAAGTACTGGTGGTGGAGCAAACTGATTGGAAATAGATATCTGATCACTTACGTCGTAGACACTTACAGTTTTCGCCGAACGGAATGGTGAAAGGTGTATTACAGGAAGGGCCGTTTTTAGCCCCTCTGCCCCCCCCCCCCCCCCACCACCACCTACGTAATCTAATTCATTGATAGGTAAGGTAGGAAATGGTTAGAAAATCACAAGAACACTAGCTCAACAAAAGTAAAATTATATTTTATAGTTATTTAGGTATGTGCCTTAATACAAAATAGGAAAAAAAAAAACGCCTGCCAAGTGGGTGTGGCACATAGTTTCCTCGTATCCATAACCCGATTGCATAGATGATCCGATGCATAGTAGTTAATCTCAAAACACCAATCTCTAAGTACCTTTCACTACCCTCATAGGGGACCATCTACACGCTAATCTGGACAATCCTAGAAAATTTCATCAAATTCGGATGAAAAATGTAAATGTTATGGCTGTTACAAGGATTTGATGTATGCGCATGCGCAGAGGCTTCTGTAAATTTTAAGGCCTTGAATTTCGTTGGGGACAGTCTACAACCTAATCTGCGTAATCCCTAACAATTTCATCAAAATCGGGTAGAAAATGAGGAAGTTATGGCCGTTACGAGGAAATTCACGTTAGCGCATGCGCAGTGGCTACTATCAGTCCGAAGGTGATGATTTTCATAGGGGACCATCTAAATACTAATCTGCAACATCCCTGAAAATGTCATCTAAATGGGTTAGAAAATGTAGAAGTTATGGCCGTTACAAAGAATGCGGAATTTCACCATGTCGGAATTTCCTATTTTTGACCCCAAAATCGGATTCAGCACCTCGAAAAACCTCCTAAGGCAAACTTTCAGCCTGAACTTCCTAATTTACGAATGAACAAAACAGTGTAGAAAATACGAATGTTTAAAAAAAACGGGAAAATGACGTCATCCTGGAATAGTTCATTTATGGCCGCTTGAAGCGCTGAGATCGAGAAATCTATAGTCCCCAGATGCAAAATTTCACGAAACAGTAAAGTTCGAAATCGAAAAACTGAAGAAAAAAATAGAAAAATCAAGATGGGGAAAATTAGGTTTCCCCTGTTTTTGTTTGATAACTTTTCTCTTAGAAAACACGATTTTGTTGTCCCAATGGGCAACACTGGGAGGAGACGGCGATCCGAACAGCCCAATCAGCGAGTGTTCCCACTTCACGTCCGTTTTCCCGGTTAGTTTTGAAATCAAAAATTTTGATTGTCTCCCAAAAATAACAGGAGACTTATTTTCCGAAATCAGCTATTCAGGAAAAATGCAAACAGAATTCGGTGAAATTCCTCATTCACGTTTGCGCATGCGTAGTCGCTTCTATCAGTCCGAGGATGATGATTTTCATAGGGCACCGTCTACACACCAACCCGCACAATCTCTGAAAATTTCATCGAAATCGGACAATAACTTCGTATAGTTATGCGCGTTACAAGGAATTCATGACAGACAGACACGGAACCAAAATTGTTCAGAAAGGTCTGAAACATAAAACGCGAGTGAAAATTTTGATTATGGGGAACTTTTTTTTTCGTCCTTGAAAAGTGAAAACAAAGCTTCCGCTACCTTGGTTGACTAGGAAGCAATAACAATGAAGAATAATTGAGTAAAATATAGTAAATTTCCATATTTTCCACATGGAATGTTTATGTGTTGAATACTTGAATTTGAAAAATAAATTGGAGGCTTTTGTGAAAGACTAGGTAGACTAGGCAAAACAATAAAAACTATTTGAAAGAAGCCTTCCTTGCCTTCGCTTCAGAAGAATCTCGAATCAGGTCATTAAAATCCAACTGACGGGCTACATCATTTTCAATGGACAATGTGGCGAGAGTCTGTCCTGAGACATTGAATTTCTCAGGTAAGTCTTGATTAGTTTAAGTTTGGAAAACGACCTCTCTCCACTCGTCACAGTCACAGGAATGGACAATAGAATTCGGAGTGGTACCCAAGTATTTGGGTAGAGGTTCTCAACTTTATGTGCTATTATGTAGTTAAGCATATTTTTGCTTCCGAGTCTACCAAGGTAGCGGAAGCTTTGTTTTCACTTTTCAAGGACGAAAAAAAAAAGTTCTCCTAAATCAAAATTTCCACTCGCGTTTTGCGTTTTAGACCTCCCTGAACAATTTTGGTTCCGTGTCTGTCTGTTTGTGTGTCTGTCATGAATTCCTTGTAACGCGCATAACTATACGAAGTTATTGTCCGATTTCTATGAAATTTTCAGGGATTGTGCGGGTTTGTGTGTAGACGGTCCCCTGTGAAAATCATTATCCTCGGACTGATAGAAGCGACTACGCATGCGCAAACGTGAATTCCTTGTAACGGTCATAACTTCTACATTTTCCATCCGATTCCAATGAAATCTTGAAGGATGTTACAGATTAGTATTTAGATGGGCCCCTATGAAAATCACCACCTTCGGAATGACAGTAGCCACTGCGCATGCGCAAACGTGAATTTCCTTGTAACGGCCATAACTTCCACATTTTCTACCCGATTTCAATGAAATTTTCAGGGATTATGCGGATTATGTTGTAAATGGTCCCCAATGAAAATCAAGGTCTTAAAATTTACAGAAGCCTCTGCGTATGCGCATATGTAAAATCCTTTTAACAGCCATAACATTTATATTTTTCATGCGAATTTGATGAAATTTTCTAGGATTGTCTAGATTAGTGAGTAGATGGTCCCCTATGAGGGTAGTGAAAGGTACTTAGAGATTGATGTTTTGAGATTAACTACTATGCATCGGATCATCTATATAATCGGGTTATGGATACGAGGAAGCTATGTGCCACACCCACTTGGCAGACGTTTTTGGTGTTGGTTTTTGACTTTTCTCCTTCCAATTTACGGAGCGAAATAAATACAATTTCACTTTCGACGATGTGGAAGTAGGTAAATCTTTATTTTTCACCGACTTCAAAATCGCCGTAGGCGGCAAAGAAAAAGTAGGTACTCGGTTTGGTGTGTCATAGGACGATAATTTAATTTTTTTTTTTAGCAGAAAGACCCATTTTTTGAGTAGTGCTCCCCCTTCCCACCTTGAAAACCCGGGGCGACCGCCCCCATCCCCCCCCCCCCCTAAAAACGGCCCTGATTACAGGTGTAAGCTGGTTGCAACCAACGGAGACCATAACCAACAGCCAGCTTGCAGCAAGTCCTGCTCAGGGTGTCCACTGGTACTGATGTGAAACTGGAACCTCGCTGAGGCTACCAATTCAACTTTACTGAAAATTACTCTCGGAATTTCGAAACGACCTTCACTTCAGAAATTTGTCCATTTCATGAAGGAAACAAGTAGAGAGGAATGAAGGTGATGGAAGGAGTGGAGATGACCTTGAACAGCCGACCTTTGCTAATTATTAACTATTTATTTATCACTGTTGGGTCACTATTTCACTTCACTTCTTAACGACAACTTCCAGTGATGTAGGTAGGTACCTACCTAATTTGTGGTTTAAAGAGTTTACATTTAAGAGTTTAAATAAAATTAAAATACTTATCAATTGACTAAGTGCCAATTTTAAAAAATAAATTGGTAGGTACTTGCTGGAACACATGGGAAACCCCGTCTATTCAAAAGTTTTCCCCATTTTTCTCCGGCAATTATTGTTCGATTTCGATGATTCCAGCGGCAATGATTCATTTATTCAATTCCCTAGAGCCGAGCACTAATTAATTTCTAAAATCCTTTGAAATTTCAAATTTAGGTACAACTTTTCAAGTTTTTGCGTCTTCGATTTCGTGAAATACTAACCCGGAACGAGGAACTAACGGCGACCGACCGATACCCCCTTAACTTGTATGCTGAGGTACTAGTAGCTACACCTACCTACTTACCCACCTACGTGTAATCCTAACCAATCAGCTACTTTCCATATCCACCCCCTCTGGTGGAGAGTTGAATAGAATTTGTAAAAGGTTGAATTAAATCTGTAAATGCTATAATAAACCTTGGTGTAATAATTTACAGCCTTCCAAAATGTCGTTTTTCATCTTTGTTCGCAGGACTCCTCCAACTCTTGTGTGAAGGATGGAATGCTGGTTTTTGACTTTACGAAGCTCCTCGTGAATTTGAATCTCACGACCTCACCTGACTGGAGAATTGAAAAAACGCGTTTGAAATTAAAAAAATAAAAAAAGAATTCTCCCACGGAAGACAAAACGACTGACACCCTTCGAGACGGACGTTCGACGTTAGCTCTTTTAGGAATTCTATAATTTGAAGGAGACGCACTAAATCTGACGACTTATCGCGGACTAGTCATTATTCTAATCCATTCGTCCCTTTCAGTTTTCTGATTTTTTGATTTCCCTAAAAATACGCACTTTTAGTAATTTCTGTTACACCTCAGACCACCTCTCGGAAGGTGTTTGAAAAGAAATTTCGTTCCCCGATTCAAGCCGTTTTTATTATCTGTAATTTCGAACTTGATTTGCGTTTTCCATTCAATAAGATGATTCTCTCGAGAATTATCTTATTTTTCATCAAAATCTACTTCCAAGTCTACCACTTTTTTGGGATATTTCACTACCAGGGATGAGCAGCGTTTGAAACTATCGATAGTCACCATCGAATAAACTAAGTTAGCCATCGATTGTGGAAAAACATCGGTACAAAACTATCGATTGTTTTCGATAGTTTCGACACTCCTTTGATCAAAAATAAATCTTTGAGAGGTGATTAAATATTTCAAAAAAATTATCTAAAATAGCAATTTGCATGGTACAAATTTCAGTGAAACTGGTCAGTTCAGGTCGACCTAAATCAACCAAACATTTAAAAAAAATCAATGACGATTTTTATTTTAAAATACGCTAAAAATTGGGCTTCAACTCAATATTCGAGTTTCTTATACTTTTGTCGTTCATTCGATATAAAAAGTTAAGAGAATTTGTTTGAACAATTTTCAGTAAGTTCAAAGAAATTCAACTTTTTTAGAACTTACTGAAAATTGTTCAAACAAATTCAACATTTTACTTGAGATGAGAAACAACTGAAAACTTATATTCTAATTTGATTCCGATACAACGTGATAGCGATAACGGAAATAATCGATACTTTGACATTGTAATGGTCGATAGTGGTGAAAACATCGAGAGTATCGACCATCGGTTCTCACCCCCAACTACCATCCAATTTTCCATTGATCGTCTAACCTTTTCTATTCTGCCGTACTACTAAGCCAGAAAGTCGTAACGTGAAAATTTTGACCGAATTGAGCGCCCGGGGGTCGATTTTCGGAGTATTAGAGTCGTACCCGATTGTCGCGTCAAGGCGTATAACTTGATTCTGCTAAGAAACTAGTCGTATCAGAGCGATTCTGAAGAAAAAAAACTCGCATCTTGTCACTGACACGGGAATCTGCCTTAGAATTTTGACGATACGACGTCTTGCATTCTGAATCGGCATGGTACTGTTGAATCATCAAAAAATCAATTCTTTCGGAAAAAGCTATCGATATTTTTAGAATATTTTTTCTCCTGTAGAATCGGAGAATCGATTGAAAAATTCGAGAATCAATCCGATTCTTTTCATTCGCTGATTAAGGGAAATAAATTATAGTCAACAACCAACACAACCTCAATGGGGAAGGAAATTTATGAAGATCATTGATTACTACAACCTAATGATCACAAAATAAGAAACACCACCTCAACCTATCCGGATAATTCGTGACGTCATTTTCTTATCCCCAGTTCATGAAGAAAAATTTGTTGGTTATTATTTACGCAGGAGGTATACGCCTTTTTCGTGACATAAATTGCATGTCAAACAAAACACTGAATTTACTTGAGTATGACTTTTGCTTGAAAAGTATCAATTCTTGAAAAAAATCGATCCTTTTTTAAGAAAACGTATCGATTTTTTTTAAAGATTATTTTCTAAAAAATCGATTCAATTTAAATCGATTCATTTTGAAGAAGCTGACATCCCTACGGAGCTCCTACAACGTGAGCCAACGAAGCGAATGGACAGAATAATTCTGCCAGAATTGCGAAGAGGCAGCTGATCAGTACGACTTTTTCCCTCTGAAAACTCAGCATTTAGTGGTGACTTTGATAACCTTCCCTCCCTACCGTTTATTTATTGATTCAGCTGTTTTTTTATTTTTATTAACACTCTGAACACAGATGTGAAATACGATTGGCTTTGAGTCAAGAAGGATGACAAAATAATTAAGGTAAAATGGTTTTTTGATTTGAAGATAATTACAAAATTTCAGGAATTAAAACGTGCTTAGCATTCCAAAGTCTCATGCTTGCGTATTCAGAGCAGAAAAGTCGTAACTTCGGGTTTACGAGAGCGTATACTCTTATCAATCATAGATACGACTTTTAGTGCTGGCAAAATCGAGATACGACTTCAAGGCTATCTGGCTTGAATGTAGGTAAGATGTGAATGGAAAAATGTTATACAGTTTTTTGACAATTCATGCTAAACATGTTTAATTTTGACTCCAGAAATCGATTTGGCACCTAATTTCCTTTAAGAAAACCATCACTTGTGGTAAAAGGAGGAAAAATAATCCCGCGATAGAGTTAATTCGCCACGAAACCTATTAGGTCGTTTGAAGCCAAGATACGACTTTGCTCGGCAGTATTCTACTCATCATTTACTTTATTTACTGTAGTGTGTCCCTCAAAAAAGGTGAATAATTCACCAAGACCTCATCAAGTTACCATTACTACCGCTATTTAGGAAGTACCAACGACTCGACTGGACGATTTACTTACGGATTCACACGAAAACCACGCAGACGAGAAACGCACGAAATAGGAGACGAACCGGAAGAAATCGATGAACCAAAGAAGGATGTAAATAATTATAAATACGCGCCTAATTTATTATAATTTATTTGTTGCGTCGACCAAAGATGTACAACATGAACAGAAAAAATGTTTTTTTTACGCTCGCAAATGGATTTTGTTTATTTAATCACACCTACGTCCCACAACTTCATACCTTATTTCGCTCTCAGGTACATTTCATCAGTATTGATCGATATTTGAGGTCAAGGTTGAGGGGGAGGAGGAAAAGTGCTAATCTTCATGTTCTTCAAATCCGAGCGCTTTCGTTTGTACTCAAAAACATCTTCAGGGTTATTTTTGCACAGAAGAGGGTGCCTATGAAGGTTTGCATTTTTCAACCCCTAGCTTATTGCTTCCGAGTCTACCAAGGCAGCGAGAGCTTTGTTTTCACTTTTCAAGGTTGACAAAAAAAGTTCTCAAAAATCAAAATTTCCATTTTGGTTTATTATTTTCAATAATGAACCTTTGAAATCGACCAAGAAAAAAAAAATTTTTAACACCCCCACAAAATTTGATGGTTTACGTTTCAAGGTATGTAGAATCCAAAAATCGAATAAAAATTTGGCCGTCCGTCCACCGTCCGCGGCACTTTTGCCACTTAGCATGTCAATCGGTCACGATTTTGATGAAATTTGGTATGTAGGCTCCATTTGGGGTCTAGTTGTGCCCCGAAGATTTTGGTTGAGGTAGGTCACTTCTAAGGGTTCCAAAATCAATTTTGAAATTTTGAAAACGCCCTAACTCAAAAAAATTTGATATAAAGGTATTGTTTTTCCTTCAATTTAAGATTCTATAGAATTTTTAGAATTTTTCGAGACCACCCGGAGCTCTGTAGGACAAACCGTTCGCTCACTACGAACGTTTAAACGTACGATAAATCAGAAACACGAGTGTGAATCGTAAAAGAGGCCTAATCTCCGTTCAAATTAGAGCTGACCAAAATGCGATCGATGTTTTTCTTCATGTTGGATGGTTGGTGGCTTTGCAGACGAGTGATCTATATAGAGAACGTCTGCCAAGTGGGTGTGGCACATAGCTTCCTCGTAGCCATAACCCGATTATATAAATGATCCGATGCATAGTAGTTAATCTCAAAACACTAATCTCTAAGTACCTTTCACTACCCTCATAGGGGACCATCTACACGCTAATCTGGACAATCCAAGAAAATTTCATCAAATTCGGATGAAAAATGTAAGTGTTATGGCTGTTACAGGGATTTTATGTTTGCGCATGTGCAGAGGCTACTGTAAATTTTAAGGCCTTGATTTTCATTGGGGACAGTCTACAACCTAATCTGCGTAAGCCCTGAAAATGTCATCGAAATCGGGTAGAAAATGTGGAAGTTATGGCCGTTACAAGGAATTCACGTTTGCGCATGCGCAGTCGCTTCTATCAATCCGGGGATGATGATTTTCATAGGGGACCGTCTACACGCCAACCCGCACAATCCCTGAAAATTTCTCAGAAATCGGACAATAACTTCGTATAGTTATGCGCGTTACAAGGAATTCATAACAGACACACAGACACGGAACCAAAATTCTTCAGAAAGGTCTAAAACGCGAGTGAAAATTTTGATTTTGGAGAACTTTTTTTTTCCATCCTTGAAAAGCGAAAACAAAGCTTCCGCTACCTTGGTAGACTCGGAAGCAATAAAAAAACGCCTGCCAAGTGGGTGTGGCACATAGCTTCCTCGTATCCATAACCCGATTATATAGATGATCCGATGCATAGTAGTTAATCTGAAAACACCAATCTCTAAGTACCTTTCACTACCCTCATAGGGGACCATCTACAACCTAATGCGCGTAATCCCTGAAAATGTCATCGAAATCGGGTAGAAATTGTGGAAGTTATGTCTGTTACAAGCAATTCACGTTCGCGCATGCGCATCGGCTACTATCAATCCGGGGGTCATGATTTTCATAGGGGACCATCTGAACTCTAATTTGTAACATCCCTGAAAATTTCATTGAAATCGGATGGAAAATGTGGAAGTTACGGCCGTTACAAGGAAATTCACGTTTGCGCATGCGCAGTCGCTTCTATCAGTCCGAGGATGATGATTTTCATAGGGGACCGTCTACACACCAACCCGCACAATCCCTGAAAATTTCATCGAAATCGGACAATAACTTCGTATAGTTATGCGCGTTACAAACAATTCATGACAGACACACGGACACACAGACACGGAACCAAAATTGATCAGAAAGGTCTAAAACGCAAAACGCGAGTGGAAATTTTGATTTTGAAGAACTTTTTTTTCGTCCTTGAAAACTGAAAACAAAGCTTCCGCTACCTTGGTAGACTCGGAAGCAATAATAAACCATTGTGTAATAATTTGCAGCGTTTTTTCAATAGGATTGAAAATGGCTTCGGTGCTCGAATGCTGAAGACGCCTGGGAGAGCACTGATCAGCTGAGTGAGCTCCGAAGCCATTTTCAATCCTATTGAACGCAGGAAACTGGAATTTGAGAGGGAAGGTCAAGGGAGAATACAGATGGTGGTAGGTGCTATTGATGGAGAACCAGTGATCTATACAGAAAATAATAAACCTATAATAATTTGCAGCGTTGTTTCTCAAAAATCATGCGAGAAGAATTTATTTACGTTTACTGTTGGTTGAGAGAATGGTTTCAAACTGTGGAAATACGTGGGTTGTGATTTTCGACTACTTGTTACCTGAGTTGGGCAAAATCATACACAAGAATATTATTAAGATTCTTAATCACAGGAATACGTTTTTGTGATTATGATTAAGATTAAATTCGTATTCACACAATAAGATTATGAATAAAATCGTAATCACAGAGTATGATCAAGAATACATTATTAATCATACAAATCTGTGATTAATCACATTTTCCTGTGATCATGATAAGATTTTAATCCTATCATTTCTGTTTTTAATCACATATTTTCTGAGATTAATCTTAGGTTTTCTGTGATTAACAATGTATTCATAATCATACTCTGTGATTACGATTTTAACCATACTCTTACTGTGTGAATACGAATTTAATCTTAACCATAATCACAAAATATGATTAAAAATCTTAATCATATTCATGAGTATGATTTTGCCCAACTCTGCTTGTTACAATTCTACTCTTGAGGTGAGATATTATACCAGTCTGGATTCTAACTCTTTACATTATTCAGGATCGTTTGACGTAAAATTGACCATCCCGAATGCTAATAATACTCTCTGGGGGCATAAGATGAATTCCATGTCTGGGCTCCTGACCCCTGCACCCATTAAGTGCGAACAGGGACAAATCGATTGGAATCGCAACAGAGTGGTAACTCGTGTTAGCATCCGAATCTCAAATTATCCAGGCATTCACAAGGGATGAACAGCAGGGGAGTTGGTCAACGCGCGTAAGTACACGAGATTCACTCGAGGAAGGTGATTACATTAGGGAGGTTATGTGGTGGTTAGATACTTGCTCAGGTTATGTACCTATTCGACCGTTACTGACCTATAATACTGAGGCTCCTCGATTTATTCGTCTACGGTGTGAGTTTCAATGTGGATGCGGCGTAGTTAGTTATTAAAGCAGGGTTCTGTACTTCTGTGCGTAAAGTCTGTAATGCGCAAGAAGAGAAGTGTGAGTATTCCGTAATGCAGAAAGTGCGTAGAAGCATTCACGTGGCTGATTGATTACGCGACGTTTCCAAAACAAGTCAATGATTCGGGTTGTTTCAATAAACGTGTTGTGAAAAAACACAACACCTACATTTTTCATCCGAATTTGATGAAATTTTGTACGATTGTTCTAATTGGCGTGCAGATGGTTCCCTCCGCAAAGCGTTGCCCCCAGACTGATAGTACCCACTGTGCATGCGCAAACGTGAATTCCCTGCCACAGCAAGGAATGGGATTTCTCATCCCAATTCGACGAAATTGTCAAGGATCAAGCGGATTGGGGTGTAGATGGTCCCCTATGAAGATATCGCAAGGTGCTTGGCAATGGGGGGTGCGCCTTGATTTTTTTTAGATTTTTAATCGAAAGAAGACTACATCCTGAGCATTTTGGCACCAACCGCGACCTTCTAGCGTGAGTAGATCTGTTTCTATCATTTTTCAAAGTTTCGACCGTTTATGACGTCACGCGCCCCTCTCCCCTGGGCGGGACCCCCCAGCCCACTGTGACGTCATAAACGGTCGAAACTTTAAAAATTCATAGGAAAAGATTTACACACGCTAGAAGGTCGCGGTTGGTACCAAAATTCTCAGAATGAGGTCTACCTTAGATTAAAAATAACAATAAAAAGTTTTTCCTACACAGGCGCACACCCTATTGATGTTTTGAGATTAGCTACTATGCATCAGATCATCTATGCAATTGGGTTGTGGATACGAGGAAGCTAAGTGCCACACCCACTTGGCAGACTTTTGCTTCCGAGTCTACCAAGGTAGCGGAAGCTTTGTTTTCACTTTTCAAGGATGAAAAAAAAGTTCTCCAAAATCAAAATTTCCACTCGAGTTTTACATTTCAGACCTTCCTGAACAATTTTGGTTCCGTGTCTGTCTGTCTGTCTGTCTGTCTCATGAAATCCTTGTAACGCGCATAACTATACGAAGTTATTATCCGATTTCAATGAAAATTTCAGGGATGTTACAGATTAGTATTTAGATGGTCCCCTATGAAAATCACCACCTTCGGACTGATAGTAGCCACTGCGCAAGCGCAAACGTGAATTTCCTTGTAACGGCCATAATTTCTACATTTTCCATCCGATTTCTATGAAATTTTCAGGGATGTTACTGATTAGTGTTTAGATGGTCCCCTATGAAAATCATCACCCCGGACTGATAGTAGCCGATGCGCATGCGCGAACGTAACATCCTTGTAACAGCCGTGCTTTTGTCGCCCGCCCGTGTGCGTCAGAATCTCAAATCCACTATTCAAGGATGAAAAAAAAAGTTCTCCAAGATCAAAATTTCCACTCGAGTTGTACATTTCAGACCTTCCTGAACAATTTTGGTTCCGTGTCTGTCTGTCTGTCTGTCTCATGAAATCCTTGTAACGCGCATAACTATACAAAGTTATTATCCGATTTCAATGAAAATTTCAGGGATGTTACAGATTAGTATTTAGATGGTCCCCTATGAAAATCACCACCTTCGGACTGATAGTAGCCACTGCGCATGCGCAAACGTGAATTTCCTTGTAACGGCCATAATTTCTACATTTTCCATCCGATTTCTATGAAATTTCCAGGGATGTTACTAATTAGTGTTTAGATGGTCCCCTATGAAAATCATCACTGCGGACTGATAGTAGCCGATGCGCATGCGCGAACGTAACATCCTTGTAACAGCCCGTGCTTTTGTCGCCCGCCCGTGTGCGTCAGAATCTCAAATCCCATACAAATTTTCACCAGACCCCCATAGCTCAGACGTAGCGATCGCGTCTCCCACTCAAGAGTCCCGGGTTCGATTCCCAGCCATATGGGAAAAGTTTTTGATCCAATCACTACTCACTCACATTTTTCATCCGAATTTGATGAAATTTTCTAGGATTGTCCAGATTAGCGTGTAGATGGGGTCCTATGAGGGTAGTGAAAGGTACTTAGAGATTGGTGTTTTGAGATTAACTACTATGCATCGGATCATCTATGCAATCGGGTTATGGATACGAGGAAGCTATGTGCCACACCCACTTGGCAGACGTTTTTTATCCGTATTGGTCCTTCAAAAATATCAACTAATCTTGATGATACAATTATGGTTAGTAGAAGATAATTATGTTACAAGTAGGTATAATTGAGGAGTTTCATTATAAAAGGTAGATACTAAAGACCATTTTCATCGAAATTGAGTTAACACTTTCCCAGGGTTTCAGGGGGGTAGTTCTTCACAAAAATGCGATCGTTTTGGAGCAAAAGATAATCTACTCCCTTGAAAATCGAGGGTGAATATTCCGCTTAATTTCAAAAGGTACTGTATCCAGCACAATGGAGGTCCCTTATCCGTTTTGTTTCAAAAAGTACTTTACCCACTGCGTTTGATTTCAAAAATTACTATATCCATAAATCTGATATTTCAAATCTCGTTCAAAATTATTTTAAACTTTGAACTAATTTACCTTGCTATCCAAAAATATTTATTATAATTTAGAAATATCTGAAAAACGCTGCAAATCATTGCTCAAAAGTTTATCATTTTCTGCATAGATCACCCTTCTGTACCTATAGATCCCTCCCTACCAACCAAAGGTACCTACTACCAAATGGAAATGAAGGGTTGACATTTTCAAAAATGCCCTAGTAGGTAGTAGGTACCTTTGGTTGGTAGGGAGGGATCTATACAGAAGGGTGATCTATACAGAAAATAACAAACCTTTGAGCAATGATTTGCAGCGTTTTTTTTTTTTTTTACCTACCAACCATTGTCAGGTACTACCTACCACACCATACTGGCTTCACATCTTCACAATCAAGTTTATTAGAAAGAACTAATAGCTTCACACTCGATTCTAAACGTAGAGAGCTTCATAATATGAAATCATTATGGAAATCATCATAATTTCCATATTATGGAAATTTGATTACCTACTCGTTGCTGAGAAAGCAAAACTGAATACCAATCGAAGAAATGAACAGCAATCGCGTTTTGGTTAGCTAAAAATTCAATGGAGATTAGGCCTCTTTTGCGATTCACACTCGTGTTTCTGTTTTATCGAAGGAAAACCCTTACTCTTAACGAGCGAACTGTTTGTCCTACAGAGCTCCGGGTGGTCTCAAAAATTTTTTTTAATTCAATACTATCTAAAATTGGTAAAACAACGATACGTTTATGTCGAGAGTTTTCGAGCTAGGGCACTCTTGAAAATTTCAACCCTCAATTTTCACCCCTTAGAAGTGACCTACATCAACCAAAAGCTTCGCGACACAACTAGACCCCAAAATTTGAATCAAATCGGTCCAGTGTTGCTAAGAAAAGTGCCGCGTGCGGCGGATGGACGGAAAATTTTTAATTCGATTTTCGGATTCTACGTACCTTGAAACGTAAAACATCAAATTTTGAGGGGGGGGGGGGTTAAAATTTTTTTCTTGCTCGTTTCCAAAGGCTTATTATTGAAAATAATAAACCAAAATAACATCATTGGTCTATACCACGTTTTTCAGGTCGCTGATTTTCGCGTTTTTCTCACGTTTGACCAAAATGGATATTAATACCTTTTGGAATCAAGCTCCTAAATTGTAATATATAAATTTTATGTAAATAAAATAATTGATTACACTGAAAAAGTTGAAGTTGATTGAGGTGACAAAATTTCATGGTTTTCAGCTCACTTCGTCAGCATCAAAGGGGTTTCGGTATTGCAAATTATAGCGAGGGATCCAACCGATTTGATTTGGTTCAGCGATATATTATATAGTTCTGCCTTTTAGGCGTACTTTGAGCGTGATTCAGCCGTTTGTTGTGGTTCAGACGTGGTTCAGGCATTTGAGCGTGGTGTAGCCATTTCCACACCATTGGAAACATTGGAAGAAGGAACTGAACTGCAGGTCCATTCATCCCAAAACAGTTCGCTCGGGTCCTCAACATCCCGATATATTTTGCCAACGAACACAAAATCTGATGGATTGACACTTTTTCTTTATTTCTTGCTTTTTAAACGTCTGAGGACCAGGACAGAGTTATACAATACACGCAAACATACCTAGGAAACAAAACTCAGAACGCAAGATATTCGGCAGAAGCGTTGAAGAGAAGAGAGTCTGCGATAAGTTTCATCTCCAGGAATAGTTTCAGTTCATTGATGTAATCTTGTGCGACCGCGCGAGAAGCCCCTTTGAGGAGATTCAAGTAGCCAAGTACCATGTACCAGTCTCCTTTGTCCATGTAGTACCTAGAAGAAAGGTTTACAATTGTATCGAATAGAAGGAGAGAGAAATTTTAGCGAAGGCATCGTCTTCAAACGAAGAACTTTTAAAATAAAACGCTGCAAATTATTATTATTATTACGCTGTCTATTAGTCCCGATATATATATTTCGGAATGAGTCCTGTCCTCCTCCACCCCAGATCGATCGCTAAGGACGCCCAAGTCTTACTGTGGGACGTCCTAAAAATGTAACCGTTTTGCCCATCTCTAGTTGCGATTCTCACTGGGCCAGGTTCCACTGTACTTTAAAAATGAAAGCAATGCTTCTACTACCAATAAGACTAGTTTAGAAGAATTTCGAAACACAACTGCACTGTTGAAAAGGTAGAATGAAGCCTCTTTCAATCAGTGGCGTCTCCTCCACGCAAACATAGCAATTACTGTTTGCCTTACTAAAAATACCTATGCAAAATGAATAAAATAATTTTTGTTGAGATTCTTCTATAATATAGAAGAATCTCAACAAAAATTATCTAACGTCCTTGGTAATAGTGAAATAGTCCCTAAATTTTATAAAATTGTATCCAAAGTCGGCTTTACAGTACTTACTTGCAAAAATGAAAATATTATTTTCATTTTTGCAAGTAAGTACTGTAAAGCCGACTTTGGATACAATTTTATAAAATTTAGGGACTATTTCATTATTACCAAGGACGTTAGATGAAATAGGAGAATGGAATAAGAACGTATTTTGCCTTGGATACTAGCCCGCAACAACCCTGAGTTGTAAAGGTCAGTAACGTAGATCCATTGCGGATGATAAGCAAACTAGCCTGGCGATGCAAGGCTAACAATTCAAAGAAATGAATTTGGTGGGACAGTTTTGGATGAGAGGCGACGATCGGCGGGTAGTGCGGTGTCAAGTATAGTTACACCCCCACTACCACAGCATCATCCAAGGCAAACAATTGAGGAACTGTTTTGTGACCTTGAAAAGAGAGACTCTTGGAAAATGATGCATGGATACTAAGAACCCCCCCCCCACCCCACCCAGCAGCAGTGTTCTTTGCTGGCGCTTGATCTGTACAGAAAAATGAACCTTCGTGTAATAATTTGCAGCGTTTTTCATTATTTTTATTTATTTTATAGTTCATCCCTCTATGACTGGCCAAGCTGTTTGCCTGACGAACATTCTCACCTGACGCCCCTGTTTTCAATTCAAACATATTCTACCGCGCAAAAAACTCACTTGCATCTCTGAAGGATTTCGAAATTGTCCAGCCCCTCTGGGTCAAAGGGCTCGTTGAGCATTTCGTAGCACGGGATCGGGTTGGACGGATTTATCACGAGGATGGCTTTGAGCATCTGGATCAGCATGACAGGCAGAGAAGCGCCGCCGTCTGGCAGGAATCCCACCTTGCGAGCGATTCTGTACACGTTGAGGAACCTCTCCTTCAGCGCTGGAATGGAGTAAACCCCGCGGTCGATCGCTAGTCGCGGTACAGCATCCAACACATTGAGCGTGAATTCGTCGTCATCGCCTGGAACAGATTACCAGGCAGAATGAAAAATTCTTTTAATTTTATTACAAGCCAGATACATTGCATCGGTCTCAAGGTCCGTCCACAATCCCTGATCCTTTTACTTGCTATTGAAGCCAATATACAGGGTGTCCCAGTAACTAAGCTCACTATCTTTTCTAATTGTGGAAGGAAAAACAATGGACCAACGCCATTCTTCATCATTTTTTGCGTAGAATGGGGTGTGCGCATGGGTCGGAATAACTGTTTATTGTTATTTTTAATCTAAACTAGACCTCATTCTGCGTATTAAGACACAACTGGGATCTTCTAGCGTGAGAAGACCTTTTGCTATGGTTTTTCAAAGTTTCGAATGTGTAAGACGTCACAGTGGGCTGGGGGGTCCCACCCAGGCGGGAGGGGCGGGCGCGTGACGTCATAAACGTTCGAAACTTTGACAAATCATAGGTAAAGATCTACCCATCCAAAAAGAGAATGACTGGTGTCAAAATTATCAGGATGTGATCTACTCTCGATTAAAATTTTTAAAAAAATCAGGCGCACAGCCCATTCAAAAATGAGATAAATTGAGCTGTGGGCAATTGCGCAACCATTTTTTTATTGCAGATTCGAATTCTAATTCAAATTTTATGAACATTTTACTTCGACAACTTTTTGTTTTAATGCGCGCAACCTGCTCAGCGAGCGCTCAAAGATGCGCAATCTGGGGATTGCGCCTCAATGGGGAATTTGCCTCAATTTTAGATTTTGGAATGTCAAGTTGTTGAGTCGAACGGCTAAGGAAAAATGCGACTGTCAGATGGTCTGCGGAAGAAGTGGAAATGTCTCTTGCTGGCATTAAAGCGAGCGTTGCAGATTTCGTGGAATGTGAAGGTACTAAAATTAAGCACAATATTCCCCTTCCTAGCATGGAACATGTTTCAGCCATGAGCTAAGTACCAAAATACGTTCAAAATTGTGGTACGGAAGTAGCAAGGGTTTTCCTTTGAGACAAGACTCCTCATCGGTAACGCTGACTTGGTTATTGTACTAAGCACAATTCGATTTTCGACGTTACAGTGGGGAAAAATGTGGGGCCTCATGAAACCCTCAAGTTACTGCAATTCGACGACTCAACGATCGAATCAGACCATGAAAACCCGTAAAATACTGAATCATCGTCGAATGCTTCAGATTCCTTGGACTGCTAGGATGACAAAAGGGGAGGTGTTTCCTCAACATCAAAACTTACCGACGAGATTTTTTATGGCGTGTATCTCCAAGTCCAGCGGTCTCAGGGGCATTTTCAAACAGTCCCTCGTGCCAGTGAGCGCCGCTTGAAGCGCTTCAGTAGCCGACCACATATTTTTACTCTTGGAGTCTTCGCACGCTCGCTCTGAAAATCCGAGTTTTGTCCATGAATAAGTAAATCGAAAGTTTATTTTCTGGAAGAATTTATTTCAATAGCAGGAGGAATATTTATATCATACGAGAGCATTCCTACCTTTCATAAGATCGTCCATCCCCTTCAATCTCCCTAAAATGGCAGCCATTTCCCCTCGTTGCTTCTCCCTCTGATCCAACAGCTTTTCTTCAAATTCTCTTTGTAGTTTCCTCATCACCTGTTTAAAGAAAACTCTTTATCGGCATCCAGGCAGCAATTATGACAATGTACTTAGAAAACATGATTGAAGAAAACATTTACGAGTTGTTATGTCGATGTGTCATCGAGTGAAGGCGATGGTCTTCACGTCGGCTTGTCGATTTCTATTGGTCCCTACTCAACGAAGGTGAAGGATGGAACAGCACTTTCTGCCCGGCGCGTTACCGCCTACCGCATGCAGGAGTGCTTAAGGAATTCAGCTCAGCTGCGATCCTCGGCGCGATTGCTCGCCGACCGGAGGGAGGCAGCACATTTACCTAATTCCTAGTTGGGGGCAGACAACTACTAGGTGAAATGGGAGCGGAGGCCGGCTCGATGTGCTTACTAAGACCTCCGAGGAACTTCGGGCTTCTAAGAGATGGCGAGGTAGAACGAGAAATAATCAAGTCGATTGTTAGAAGACGGATGCATGAAGGTGAAGCCCTGAGTCCTCCTTTTAAACTACTTTAACAGGGTAAAGGGAGAGTGGAGGAAGGTGACGTCAAATGACGTGTTTGTCCCCCGTACCTCACTTTACTAACCTGGCATAATGAGTCACTCAGGGTTTCCCTTGTGTCCTTTATTGGAGAACTACATATTTAAGAGTATGTATAACATGTCAAGGAAAAGTTTAATTACGAGTATGACAGATGAAAGAAAATTTATAAGGACGAGGGGCAGGACTGTTGAGGATATTGAGCTAAGAAATTCGGAGGCAAACGAAATTTTTAGAAGAACAGAACAGGTTAATCAAATTAATGGAGAATGAATGGAAGTGAAATGTAATATTATACTTTAAGTTAATAATATGCTAAATTGGGTTAATAAGTTAGACTAATATTATGCCTATAGGGTTAAGCCTCTAAATGTTTTACTGTTACGTTATTGTAAGAATTAACTGTATTTGCGAACAATTACCTCTTTTTCTTTCATTGCTAAGGCGTTAGCTAAATCATCTTCAAAAGAAATCCCCTGGTTAGCTATAGCTTGCTTGGTGGTTTGCTCACATTCCGCCTTCACTGTCAACAGCTGCAAACAATAACGGGAGGCCCGAAATATTATTCAAATCTACATGACAAAATACTAGGAATTAGGATATTGGTAAATCAGATACATATAGATTACAGGTTATAGTCAGTCCTACCATAAGTCTTGGTATAAGAAAAACGATTTATAAACATAAATTTAGTGGTTCTCAAAACTTTATCATGAAATTGTAGAATCTTAAGACACGTCCACACTCTGATGGTTGGCAAAGCCCAATTAATAGACAATTTCTTATAAGTGATGGAGGTGGGAGCCCCTCGAGTTGGGGGCCTCTCAGGAGAACCCTTCTAACATCCCCCACTGCTGGTGGGTCACCAGTCCCGGGCTTTGTGAGGAAGTTCCACCGGCCCTTTTAGTGGCGTGCAAAAACTCTCTATTGTAGACGTTGCATCGGTCTCACTGACTAGACTGCAACTGAACCAGTGTTGAACCCAAACCGAACCAAGTTGGTCAAAGAAAGCCAATTCAAATTGATTCCAAAGTTAAGATGTGGATTGGATTTACCTTCAAATTCAAAAGTTTTTATTTGCAAATCCTAAAAATAGGCAGTACAAACGTCAAATACAGTACAATTATGTATTACAAATTCAATAAGGACAGTGCCGATCACAAGAGGGTGAAGGGAGCGCAGGCAAGAGCCCCCCCCACCCGCTGGCCGGCGCCACCCGACCGGCCCCAGGCCCCACCCACCATGGTGGCTCCCCACATTAGGACACCCACGAGGGAAACGACTGCCAGGCCAGTGACCAGCCGCCCCCAACACAGGACATCCCCATGGATCCCATGTAAGGTCCCCGGACCTTTACAGATACCAATTTGTTTTGAAGTTAATTTTTTTGAGAAATTTTAATGAAAGATGACAACGTCTTGAATGTTGCCTATTATAAAACTCGTATTAGTTATCAATGCGAAGGCTTCCTTAATTGGGAGTAACCATAAGTTAACCTTACATGCCTACCATTTAGGTTGGGGATAGAGACTCCAAAGTATCGATACTTCTTTCGATACGATATTTCTCAGGAAGTATCGATACTCGATATCTTTACAATACCGATATTATCAGATATCGATACTTCGATAATATCGGCTCAAAGTATCGATACTATTGATACTTCAAATTAACCCACAAATGATTTTGCAAACTGAATAAAAACTCCGTTAATCAAGAATTATAAATATTAACATTATAAATATATTAATAAATGTCAATAATTTAAAATGTAGTTAAAGTCAGTGGTAATTTAAAATGTTATAAGTCAATAATTTAAAATTTAATAAAAATGAATGATCATTCATTTTATATTTATTCTAATTCTTATTCCCAAGAATTCTCCGTTCAATCAAATGATTTTTTCATTCACTACAAATGGAAAGGATCAAGTAATAAATCAGTTACATTACAAATTAATAATATTTATTATCGAATCATAGATTCAAAAATTTGGCGTGAAGTGAATTTTGACTTGAATTTTGAAAAAAGTAAATCAAACAATTTTTTGTGAACCGGAAAGTAATACAATGGTCACAAGAAACTCGAACTGTTCAAGAAACCCAGAGAAATGAAAACCCATGGACCTAGTATCCTAGGTCCATGTGAAAACCGCAAAAAATGCAAGGTTACAGGGTTACTGTGGAAAGTTTTTGAATACCGATGAAGGAAGCGATACATCGTTTCGATTGATACTATTCTGAATATTATTCAGTGGCAGATATAGTATGATAGTAGTACTAGTGATAGTGATAGTGATACTAGTATGATAGTGTGATGTAGTATGGTAGTAAGTACCTACTTGATATTTGGTTTTTTTTTTACTATTCCACTTTGGCAAAAATACCGATAGTATCGTCAAGAAAGTATCGATACCTCCAATATTTCAGGCAAAAGTATCGATACCAATTATTGGTATCGATACTTTTGCCTGAAATATTCATATATTTATATCGGTATGAGTTTTTTTTTATCAAAAGTATCGATACTCCGATATATCGGTGGTATTGTGCCGTCCCTAGTTGGGGAACATTGGATATTGCTGATTCATGGTGATGAACTCCTCTAAAACCTCCGAGAGGCAGGTAATTTTTATGTTGGGATTGACGGGTCCAAACCATATTTGAGCTCTTGGGTTAGCAAGCAGCTCGGAATTAAATAATAATTGATTAGATACCAAGAGCTGATTTTTGGGGACTGGTATTGGGCTATTTGAATAACTGAAAAATAGCCGGGAAAACTAATAGATCAACAGCAATCAGCAATTCATGTCGACCAGACTAGGTACTTTAGTATTGTGAATGTCTCACCGAACCGAACGTGTATAGTTTTGACAGACCTGTTTAGGCTTTATGTGGACGCGCCTTTATGTGTTGATTAGAAGGGGTAAAAATCAAAATGAATGCACGCCTTGAGTCCTCAGACCCTGTCAAAATATCAGCATGCGTCACTTGGATCGAGGAGAAATATCAATATCTCTAGCTATGAATTTTTAGGACGTCCCACAGTAAGACTTGGGCGTCCTTATGCGATCGATCTGGGGTGAAGTTGGACAACACTCAACAGAAAAAAAAATAACCACACAGTAATTCGTTTTAGGCCATTCTGAATCCAAATCCGCGAAAAAAAACCATAGGTTTATGTCTGTGTGTGTGTGTGTGTGTGTGTATGTGTGTGTGTATGTGTGGTATCGTACATGGCGCTTCCTGGTCATTTGCTGCGTGTGTGTGTATGGCGCTTCCTGTGTGTGTGTGTATGTGTGTGTGTAACAAAATCTTGTGTACTCTGCCCAGGCCTTAGTTCTCAACCGATTTTCCTGGTTCTTTTTTTGTTCGTCGCGGAAAACTATCTAGTTGTGCACTACGTCGCCGGAATTTCGAATTTTGCCTTTTAAGGGGAGGAAAGGGGGGGTTAATGCTCGAAAAACGTGCGTTTTTGGGCATAATCTTGTGTACTCTGCCCAGGCCTTAGTTCTCAAACGATTTTCCTGGTTCTTTTGGTTTATTATTTCTAATAATAAGCCTATGTGATCGTATCGCAAAAAATTTTTATAACCCCCCCTCAAACTTTGTCACTTTACGTTTCAAGGTGCGTAGAATCCAAATTTGCAATGTCCGTCCGCCGTCCCCCGTCCGCCGTCCGCCGTCCCCCGTCCGCCGTCCGCGGCACTTTTCTTAGCAACACTGGACCGATTTGGTTCAAATTTGGTATATGGGCTCCATTTGGGGTCTAGTTGTGCCGCGAAGCTTTTGGTTGATGTAGGTCACTTCTAAGGGGTGAAAATTAAGGGTTGAAATTTTCAAGAGTGCCCTAGCTCGAAAACTCTCGAAATAAAGGTATCGTTTTTTTACCAATTTTAAATAGTATTGAATTTTTAAAAATTTTTGAGACCACCCGGAGCTCTGTAGGACAAACCGTTCGGTCCCTACGAGTACTTGAAGGTTTTCCTTCGATAAAACAGAATCATGAGTGTGAATCGCAAAAGAGGTCTAATCTCCATTCAAATTTTATCGGACTAAAATGCGATCGCTGTTCATTTCTTCGATTTGTATACAGTTTTGCCTTCTGCGTAACCAGTAATCAAATTTCCATTTGATGCTTTCTATTTTTCCAATCGAGTGTGAAGCGTTTAGTTCTTTCTAATAAACTTGATTGTGAAGGTGTGAAGCCAGTATGGTGTGGTAGGTAGTACCTAGCTGGTACTAGCTGGTAAAAAAAAGTTCTCTCGCATTTCCATACTTTCTCGCGCAACTTTCTTTCTTCCTCGATCTTTCTCTAGACCCTGCTCACCCTCCAAATCCCTCGTCTCTTTCCGTTTTTGAGCCTCATTTTCTCGCATTTCCTTACTTTCTCGTGCAACTTTCTTTCTTCCTCGATCCTTCTCTAGACCCTGCTTACCCTCCAAATCCCTCGTCTCTTTCCGTTTTTGAGCCTCATTTTCCCGCATTTCCTTACCTTCTCGCGCAACTTCTAACGTTTAGTTCTTTCTAATAAACTTGATTGTGAAGGTGTGAAGCCAGTATGGTGTGGTAGGTAGTACCTAGCTGGTAGGTAAAAAAAATTTGGTAGGTAAAAAAAATGTTGGTGGGTAAAAAACGCTGCAAATCATTGCTCAATTGCTCAAAAGCTTCTTCATTCTTCAGATCACTGATCAGCTGAGTGAGCTCCGAAGCCATTTTCAATCCTATTGAATGAAAGTGCTCTTCCAGGCGTCTCCAGCATTCGAGGAGATCTTCCTGATGTCATATCGAACCACTCAGCAGAAAACGACTGGAAGGACGCCAGCAGAAATGATGTCTGGGCACAATATCAGAACGAGGCTGGATTTACTGAAGCCATGCACTGCCAGTTATATTGACGCATCGTTAGTGAAGCAAAAAGTCGATCATGATAGGAAGGCCAAGTTAAGAGAGTTCGAAGAGGGCCAGAAAGTTTGGGTGCTGAACACTACGGGAAGAGGTTATGAAACAGGAAGAGTGGTGAAAAAAATGGGGCTCTACTCGTATTTGGTAAACGTTGCCGGGGTACAGCGGAAGAAACATGCAGACCAACTACGGCACCAGAAGGGGCTGGACGAAACTCCGCAAAGGCTACAGGATACGGGGGGAGAGGATGTAGCAACCTGATGATGGTAACCTGGTTGGTTACTAGTTTCATTATAAACAATAAATATTTCACTTCTTGTCTGGTACTCGCGTAGTTCACTTATATTAGATTTCGGTTAGTATAAAACTGTACTAATACGTGAGATACCACAGTTACCAGGTTATCTTCAGTTATCTGGAATCCACCGAGTCTTCTTTAGGTAAGCGACTTCACGTACCTAAGGCTTAGGGTAAGAACGAATGATGTTATTCGAAATGAATTCTTCCAATAGAGATATCTCTGAGGGTGGGAACGATTTGGCTAAACCTATGCCCTCGAAACCTCCTTCTCAGCAGTCTAGAAAAAAAGCTAAAAAGCGTATAAATCAAAAGAAGCATCTAGCTGATGACAGAAGGCGGAAACAACTTGTGCGAGAAAATCGGGAAATGCGAGGAAATGAGGCTCAAAAACGGAAAGAGTCGAGGGAATTAGAGGGTGAGCAGGGTCTAGAGAAGGATCGAGGAAGAAAGAAAGTTGCACGAGAAAGTAAGGAAATGCGAGAGAATGAGGCTCAGAAACGGAAAGAGACGAGTTATTTGGAGGGTGAGCAGGGTATAGAGAAGGATCGAGGAAGAAAGAAAGTTGCGCGAGAAAGTAAGGAAATGCGAGAGAATGAGGCTCAGAAACGGAAAGAGACGAGGGATTTGGAGGGTGAGCAGGGTCTAGAGAAGGATCGAGGAAGAAAGAAAGTTGCACGAGAAAGTAAGGAAATGCGAGAGAATGAGGCTCAAAAACGGAAAGAGACGAGGGATTTGGAGGGTGAGCAGGGTCTAGAGAAGGATCGAGGAAGAAAGAAAGTTGCGCGAGAAAGTAAGGAAATGCGAGAGAATGAGGCTCAGAAACGGAAAGAGACGAGTTATTTGGAGGGTGAGCAGGGTCTAGAGAAGGATCGAGGAAGAAAGAAAGTTGCACGAGAAAGTAAGGAAATGCGAGAAAATGAGGCTCAAAAACGGAAAGAGACGAGGGATTTGGAGGGTGAGCAGGGTCTAGAGAAGGATCGAGGAAGAAAGAAAGTTGCGCGAGAAAGTAAGGAAATGCGAGAGAATGAGGCTCAGAAACGGAAAGAGACGAGTTATTTGGAGGGTGAGCAGGGTCTAGAGAAGGATCGAGGAAGAAAGAAAGTTGCACGAGAAAGTAAGGAAATGCGAGAGAATGAGGCTCAAAAACGGAAAGAGACGAGGGATTTGGAGGGTGAGCAGGGTCTAGAGAAGGATCGAGGAAGAAAGAAAGTTGCGCGAGAAAGTAAGGAAATGCGAGAGAATGAGGCTCAGAAACGGAAAGAGACGAGTTATTTGGAGGGTGAGCAGGGTCTAGAGAAGGATCGAGGAAGAAAGAAAGTTGCACGAGAAAGTAAGGAAATGCGAGAGAATGAGGCTCAAAAACGGAAAGAGACGAGGGATTTGGAGGGTGAGCAGGGTCTAGAGAAGGATCGAGGAAGAAAGAAAGTTGCGCGAGAAAGTAAGGAAATGCGAGAGAATGAGGCTCAGAAACGGAAAGAGACGAGTTATTTGGAGGGTGAGCAGGGTCTAGAGAAGGATCGAGGAAGAAAGAAAGTTGCACGAGAAAGTAAGGAAATGCGAGAGAATGAGGCTCAAAAACGGAAAGAGACGAGGGATTTGGAGGGTGAGCAGGGTCTAGAGAAGGATCGAGGAAGAAAGAAAGTTGCACGAGAAAGTAAAGAAATGCGAGAGAATGAGGCTCAAAAACGGAAAGAGACGAGGGATTTGGAGGGTGAGCAGGGTCTAGAGAAGGATCGAGGAAGAAAGAAAGTTGCGCGAGAAAGTAAGGAAATGCAAGAGAATGAGGCTCAGAAACGGAAAGAGACGAGGAATTTGGAAGCTAAAGCAGGTCGAGAACGAGATCGTGAGAGGAAAGCTGAAGCGAGAAAATCTGATGAAATCAAACTTAGAGAAAGACAGAGGGATCGTATACGAAAGAAGAAGGAACGAGAAAATGAATTTGTGAGATATCGAGAACAATATTTAAAAAAATTGGAAGGCAACATAAAGAGAGGTGTAGATACCAAGTCATCCAAACTCCAATTATGGTACATGAATACGAAGCAAATTGGCCCTGATAATGTTTGCATGTGCTGCCAGAATTTATTCTTTCCACATTCTGTGAAGACATTCTCTCCAAATACGGTAATTAAAAATATTGAAAATCCGGATGAGCGTCAAAGATTTTTAGATGAGGTTCGAACTTCAGATTCAAATATGGTTTGTACAACCTGCCTGAAGTATATCAAAGCTGGTATTCATCCAAAGACCTCAGCTAATGAAAACTTGTCTTTCCCAAAAATACCTGAGAGTGTTAAAAAGTTATCACCTTTGGAACTTCGCATGGTGTCACCCTACATTCCATTTATGCAAATTAAATCTTTAATGCCGCACATTCTTAATGGTCAGCAAAGCATTAAAGGTAGTATAGTGAATGTACCAGTTGATGTGAATGAGATGATTGATGTCCTCCCCCGGAATTTTGACGACATGAGCACAATTCAGTTAAAATTGAAGAGACATGTTGACCATAAATCTCATTACATGTTTGAAACAATTAAACCTCAAAACGTTTGTGACGCTCTCAGCGATCTCGTCAAAACTCCTTTATATGCAAAACACAATATCAAAATGGGGAATTTGCCTCAATTTTAGATTCTGGAATTTCAAGTCAAATCCTATTATAGGGCCCTAGAATAACGTTTAACACTAGGAATAACCAACGGGAAAAAATTACCGTAGGAGAAAATGACTAAACAAGTGAACCTCTGTTACAAAACACCGCGAAAATCGAGGAGTATTGTTGACGTCATACGAAAAAAGAAAAAAAAAAAACGACGCGAAAACAACGACAACAGACAGAGTTCTAGCACCCCGACACAAAACGATCCAGTGAAATGGCTACTCGAATAATGTGATTCAAATCTTGAAACTAAATAAGAGAAGATGAAGAATAATAATGATTGATAAACTAGTAGATAGATTCGTATTGTAAAAAAGTGAGTAATATTGTTTTTATTTTTAATATTGTGTTTGGGTTCTTCCTGCCAGTTCGTGGCGCACTCTTGTGCGCACTACTCGGAAGGTGAAAGTTCGTGTATGTTCCGCTTCTGTGGTAAGCGCCACAGAACCTCCTTTGAAGTCAGATTGGTAGAATATCCGTCACGTTTCAAACATGGCTGCCTCTTACACATTGCCACCACATTTAAAATTTCCATCTTCCTTAAATTCTCTAATTTTTTTGGATGCGTTTTCGAGCAGCTCACTATGGTTTTATTCCATAAAAACAAACCCTCATTCGAAAAAAAAAAAAAAAAAATGTGAGGCAAATTCCCCATTGACGATTCATTTCTATCAAAAACATCTCACCAAACAGAAATCAACTTCATCGTTGAGAGAGAAGATCATATGAATGAAACAGTGAGTGACTTTGATTTAAGTGATGATCCGCTTCCGGAAGACGAACTTGAGAATTTTGTTGTCAATGACGTTATGGATGACGATGTATTGGTGGTTGATAGAAGGAAAACCGAGAATTTGGACTTGCAAGTCATTGCACCTGGCCAGGGGAAACAGCCAATAGCTTGGCACGTGGTTCCCGACTTGGAAGAATTGTGCTTTCCGGGGGTTTTCGGTGGGAGAAAATTTGATGCCCAAAACAAATTAAGTTACGCGCAAAGAATTAAATTTGAAGTACGTCATAGAGATCGGAGGTCTTGTACTCCGGAAAGGCTTTTTTTCATGGCAAAGAAAAAGATTGAAATGAGTGTTCTTTCAACAGCCAACGTTTGCCTGAGGAAGGTGAGAAAAGATGGTAAACATTTCAGTGTCCACGATGTTTGTCAATCAAATTTCATTTCTGATGCTATTCGACACAACGAGGGTTATAGATTTTTGAAACAGATTAGAGGGTCTCCGGCGTATTGGGAAGATTAAAAAAAAATCTTTTTGGCATGATACGCCAACTAGGAAAGCCAACATTCTTCTTGACGTTCTCTGCTGCCGAATTACACTCTCCCGAACTTCTGGTCATCTTGTACCGAATTCAGCACCACAAGTCCATTTCCATCAGAGAGGCTACAGAAATGGACGATTTCACCAAAACCAAACTGGTTAAAGATGATCCGGTCACTAGTGTAAGATACTTCGAGCAGAAGGCTAAGAACCTCATGAAAGTGCTTGAGAGTGACGCTGGCCCTTTTGGTGATAATTTTGTAGTTGATAGCTATGAAAGGAGAGAATTTCAAGCCCGAGGGTCGGTGCACACTCATAATCTTCTGTGGGTGAATAATCCTCCAGAGTATGACCCCTATGATCCTTCAAAGAATAGTGACCTCATTAGATTTATTGACAAACATATTACTTGTAGGTATGACCCTACAAATCCTTTGATGTCCGTCCAGAGGCACCGGCACTCGTTTACTTGCTATAAAGGACAGAAAAACAAAAAACACTGCCGGTTCAATTATCCATTACCAGTAATGCCTCGAACACTCATTCTTGAGCCCTTGGGAGAACAAAAAGTTACGTCCAAATTGATCAGCGACTTGAAAAAAATCCGTAACTTAATGAGTGAGCTTTTCAAAGTCAATACAACCATGTCGTGGGGGGAAATTCTCGAAAAACTTGACCTTGACGAGAATGAATATATTTTAGCGATAAGATGTTCCTTGAAGAACGCTCAAGTTTTCTTAGTCAGGTCAAGTTTGGAAGTAGCTATAAATGCATACAACCCCCTCATCCTCAATTTAACTGGCTATAACATGGATATTCAGTACATTTTGAACCCCTTCGCCTGTGTTTGCTATGTGGTCAATTACATTAGCAAAGCAGAGGGGGGTCTTTCAAAACTATTGAGGCAAGCCGAAAAAGATATGAGCGATGGTAATTTGTCAGTGAAAGAGCGTTTTAGAAAAATTGGAAACGTGTTCATCAATGGTAGCATAATGTCGGCCCAAGAAGCCTGTTACCATAATCTCTCTCTTCCTCTGTCACTAATGAGTCGATCATGTGTTTTCATCAACACTTCTCCACCGGACGAGAGAGTCAGAATGTTGAAAACTGAGAAGGACTTGCAAAAAGAATTGCAAGCAGATGCCGAATCAGAGGATGTGTTCATGCCAAACATTTTGGAAAAATATAGCAAACGGTCTGTGCGCCTGGAAAAAACTTCCTTGGCTGACTTTGCTTGCAATCTTCCTCCAAAACTCAGAAATTGGACTGACGGCCCGTCCGAACAGAACATGGACCTCATTCCGTCTCCCCAAACTTCCAAAACTCGGATTCTGAGGTTTCGAGGGTATAAAGAGGAACAAGATTCTGCCCACTTCTACCGAGAGCAAGTACTTCTCTTTCTACCGTGGAGGAATGAGAAGTCTGACATTCTCGAGAAAGACTGTAAACTCCTGTACACCCAAAACGTGGCAGAAATATCGGAAAATAAAGCCAAATACTTCAGTGGCATTAGCACGGAAATTCTTGACCAAGCAATTGAGCAAGCGGAGGAAGAAAGTGAACAGTTCCAACATCTTGACAGTGATGATGACGAACAAGCCGTCCCAGTTGACGTTTTTGCTCAGGGAGGGATTGAAGACCCAAAAAAGAGTGACGGTTCCAAATTCTCGTACAAAACCCCACCGCTACCAACTAGAGATGAGATTTTCTCTACGATGCTCATCCTCAACGAAAAACAAAGAGATTTCGTAATGCATGTCTTACATTGTTTCAAGACGGGTTTACTCCCAATTAGGGCATTTTTGATTTTCACCATCAGCCGGAAATTGAAAAAGTCGACAATCCCGTCTATGTTCTCTTAACAGCTCCTTCGGGCAAAGCAGCTTTCCTTATTGGTGGAATTACGCTCCACGCGGCTTTTGCACTACCAGTGTCGCAGTACGGGGGTCAAATGCCAGAATTGTCTGAAGACATTGCCAACTCAATCCGCTGCAATTTATCGTGCCTGAAATTACTAATTATAGATGAGGTTTCAATGTGTGGAAGTCTCATGTTCCACCGTATTGACACGCGATTGAGGCAGATCATGGGACGGGACATGTCCTTCGGAGGGGTTTCGGTTTTGCTTGTGGGAGACTTAAACCAACTACCACCCGTTCTTGACAGTCCAGTGTTCAAGCCAACGAAAGGAAGTGGTTTGACCAAGTTCGCCGGAACGCTTGTTTGGGATGAATTTAAATTTTTTGAATTGACGGAAATAATGAGGCAAAAAGACGAACTTTCGTTCATTCAAGCATTGAATAATGTCGCGGTTGGAAAAATGACTAGTGAGGATATTGCAACTTTCAAACGGCGGGAAGTTCAACCCGAACAAGTTCCTCAAAACGCGATCAGACTTTTTCAAAAAAATAAAGACGTCGATGACTTCAATGCAGTAAAAATTCAATTAAACAAAAATTCTCCCGTTGAATGTACAGCCGTTGACCGAATCTTGATCAAATGTACCCCTCAACAAAAACAAAAATTTTTAAAGACTCTCGAAAATAAAAACCGAACCGAAGCTGGAGGACTTCGGTATAGATTGACCCTAAAAACCTCAATAAAGTACATGATTATTTCCAACATTGACATTGCAGATGGGTTAGTGAACGGAGCGTGTGGTGTCCTTGAACGAATAACCCCAGAGACAGATCCTCGTTATCTATGGTTCGATTTTGGAGATGAAAGGGTGGGGCAAAGTCTACGACAAAGATCTTCCCAAATCGCTACGAATTTTGGGGTGTCGGACAAAAATTGGGTCCCCATCACTCGAAATACGGTTCTCGTCAGCCTCTCGAAGAAAATAGGATACCAAGCTTCGCGGACTCAGTTCCCCATTACTCCTGCCGAGGCCCTCACCATTCACAAGTCTCAGGGACAAACCTACGACAGTGTATGTTTGGATTTCAATAAAATTCGTGGAGTTCCACGCGCTATGTTGTATGTTGGGCTGAGCAGAGTTCGGCGACTATGTGACCTCTACATCTTAGGAACTTTCAAACCACCCAATGAACCAGCTGACTCAGATCCTGTGGTTGTTGCTTTGAAGGATTTGAAAGAAAATAAATCGCTTGATCTTTCATGCCCAAAAATATTCAAGGGGGACATGATCAAAGTCATCTACCACAACTGCAGGTCGCTCAAAGCAAACATGAAGTATATTCAGTGCGATCCATGGTATTCACAAGCGGACTTGATCATTTTTCGGAAACCAATTTTTCCCACAATGATTGTTTTTCTCTTGAAACATACAAGGAACTGTTCCGAAGTTGCAATGTACCTGGAAAAACAATCAAATGTCAAGGGATTCTTGTCCTTTGCAAAGAAAATTTGCTGCCCAACGTAAAAATAGCATACAGCAACCGGTTTTATGCTGATCAAAGTCATTTTGATATCGTGCTTATCACTGTTCAAAACATTGGTGTTATTTCTGGCTACAAATCCCCCAAGTTTCCAATGTCCACCTTCAAACACTCTATTTCTTTAATAGTTCAACAGCTTGATCCCACCACAGTGGTCATCGTTTTGGGAGATTTCAACGTTGACGCATTTCCCATACAGAGCCCGATAGAAACGTTCATGAATACGATTGGTTTGAGCCGAGGACTTCTTGCAGAGATCCCCACCACTGACTTCTCCACTCAGATTGACACCATTTGGATAAAAAATGTCCAGTACTTCGACTCGGGTACTTACGAATCTGTGTTTTCTGATCACAAACCTATTTTTGTGGGGCTTCTTCGTGATTCAAAAACTATTTCCACCACTCCAACTCCCCCCAAAGATATGAAAGCAAACAGAAAAACATTTCTAGTTCCACCCCAGTCTTCAACTCTTGCTTATTCAATTGACTCAGATTCTGATGAGGACGTAGATTTCTCAGCCTTTGAAGTAACTGGTGGTTATGTGGTCACTGATTACGTCGTAAGCGAAATTCTTTCAGGACAAAAGCTCACGGATGAAACTATAAATTGTCTCTTGAATGTAATTAAAAGGAATTCTGATTTTCAACCTCAAGACGTCCTTTATTATCAAAGGGCCTCCCGTTATAAACGAGTCGATCAGGACAAAGATGACATCCAGATTCTCTTTGGGTCTATTGGAGGTGGGCACTGGATAACTACATTCTATGATTCATCTTCCAGGATTGTTAAGGTTTACGATAGTTTATTGTGTGGACGTCTCGACGAAAATCAAAAAATTATCCTCCAAACGCTGTACCCGTTCATCAATATCATCAGAGATGTCAAGTTCGTTGAAGTAGCACAACCACAACAGGATGCGATTCAATGTGGTGTGTTTGCAAGTGCCTATGCTGTTTCTTTGGCTTTGCATGTTGATCCCCAAAATATCATGTTCGCCTATTACAACTCTTCGTCCATCGAACTGCGACGACATTTGCTCGATATTTTACTCACTTGTTCACTATCTAACTTCCCCACCGAAGTTGACCAGTCGTGAACAGGACCCCAATTTCTAGTCGGGTCACTATATTTTGATGACTTGGAGTTAATAGGTGCTATATTAATATATATTAATGCTCAGCATTTTTAATTATAGGTTTTTCCATTTTTATTTTTAACTCTAGTCAATTCTAGGTTTTATATTTATCAAATTATAAGTTTTTAAATTTTTCGATTTTTTAAACTCTAGTCAATTCTAGGTTTTAAATTTATCGAATTATAGGTTTTTAAAATTTTTCTACATTTTAAACTCTGATCAATTCTAGATTTCAAATTTTTCGAATTACTTAAATTCTAGTCAATTATAGGTTACAAAATTTCATCTATCTAGGTTTTATTTCTCATCCCCCCTGGTTACGTATCGACGGAGCAACTGAAGCTACACTTCTGTAGCTGGAAATCATTCGTGGTTTCCCGGGAGTTGCGGAGCGACCACACAACCACATAGGTTAGCTGAACTAATGTAAAGTATTGTTTTCATTTATTTGTTTACCTTTTTTCCCGATTTGTTGATTTCCTTCTTTTTTTCCTATCTACAATCCTCCATATCTGTTTGGTAGTAACTGGTGTTTGGCGTGCTCGCTCCATGTCGCGAGGGTGGGCCTGGGATACGTAACCGGGGGGGAAAGAATAAAGCTATTGCAATGGACTCTCGATGAAATTTAACCTATTTTAAGACCTTTTATTTAGAATGAGCTGCTGATGAGATTTGATAAGGTGTCGAATAGTATAATATACTATAATATATAGTATAATATACTATATATTATATACTTCATATTATGAAGGCCTCTCCTACCACACATCCCCTCAGTGTTCAACATGCATATGGTGAAGCCATACGTGGCTCTCCTAGTCCACAATGTGGGACTGAATCAGGGAATGGCTGAAAATAGAGGTTCAAGTATCCGAAGTATCGTCTAGGTAAGTCCTATAGGCCACGAGTAGTGAGAACTGACGTCATAAGTAGAGTGTGAGCCTGACACTCAAATAGGGACAAATCAACCAAGGAATATTAGGGACCTGTTTTAAAGGAATTGGAAGTCACTGCTGAACGTCTAGGCAATTCCTATAGGCCACTATTATTAGTGAGGACTGACGTCATCAGTCGAGTGTGGGAGCTTGAAGCTCAAATTAGGGACAAGTGAGCAAACATTTCAAGAAACATTAGGGATCTGTTTCTAAAAGGAAAAAATGCGGTAACTCCTGAACGTCTTGAGGTCCAAGCATCCGAAAGGTAAGACCTTAAAGGCACGAGTAGTGAGGATCAAATTTTACTGACGTCATCAGTCGAGTGTAGGAGCTTGAAGCTCAAATTAGGGACAAATCAACCAAGGAATATTAGGGACCTGTTTTGGAAGGAATTGGAAGTAACTCCTGAACGTCTAGGTAAGTCCTATAGGCCACTATTAGTGAGGACTGGCGTCATCAGTTGAGTGTGAGCTTTGAAGCACAAGTTAGGGAAAAATGATTTGGGAACCTGTTTTGCTGAGCAACCCTCCTTGAGGTTGAGGTGGAAATCCCTTCGGATGGGAGGGTCAGTGAACATCCCAATCAGGTGAGGAAAGGCCGGTTGTAAGGGGATTGGAGGAGACCGGTTGGGTATAAAAATACCCTACATATAGTTTGTTTTCATCTAGCGACATTTTTTGTCAGTGGATTACCACAGTGGAAAATTCAAAGATTATATAAGAATAAAACGTCTGCCAAGTGGGTGTGGCACGTAGCTTCCTCGTATCCATAACCCCATTATATAGATGATCCGATGCATAGTAGTTAATCTCAAAACACCAATCTCTAAGTACCTTTCACTACCCTCATAGGGGACCATCTGCACGCTAATCTGGACAATCCTGGAAAATTTCATCAAATTCGGATGAAAAATGTAAATGTTATGGCTGTTACAAGGATTTTACGTATGCGCATGCGCAGAGGCTTCTGTAAATTTTAAGGCATTGATTTTCATTGGGGACCATCTACAACCTGATCCGCATAATCCCTGAAAATTTCATTGAAATCGGGTAGAAAATGTGGAAGTTATGGCCGTTACAAGGAAATTCACGTTTGCGCATGCGCAGTCGCTACTATCAGTTCGAATGTGATGATTTTCATAGGGGACCATCGAAATACCAATCAATTTCATTGAAATCGGATGGAAAATGTAGAAATTATGGTCGTTACAAAGAAATTCACGTTTGCGCATGCGCAGCGGCTACTATGAGTCCGAAGGTGGTGATTTTCATAGGGGACCATCTAAATACTAATCTGTAACATCCCTGAAAATTTCATTGAAATCGGATGGAAATTGTAGAAGTTATGGCCGTTACAAGGAATTCACGTTTGCGCATGCGCAGTCGCTTCTATCAGTCCGAGGATGATGATTTTCATAGGGGACCGTCTACACACCAACCCGCACAATCCCTGAAAATTTCATCGAAATCGGACAATAACTTCGTATAGTTATGCGCGTTACAAGGAATTCATGACAGACGGACAGACACACAGACAGACAGACAGACAGACACACAGACAGACAGACACACAGACACGGAACCAAAATTGTTCAGAAAGGTCTAAAACGCAAAACGCGAGTGAAAATTTTGATTTTGGAGAACTTTTTTTTTTCTTCCTTGAAAAGTGAAAACAAAGCTTCCGCTACCTTGGTAGACTCGGAAGCAAAATCAATATATAAATAAAGTCTTACTTATAAGAAATAATCAAGTAAAGTTAAGGTATAGGGAAACTGTCGTAATATAAGAATGAAAAAAAGTTTTTCTCTATCGATTATTGACCCCACCTTGTCGTGGTGATAGAGCTTAAGTTGGGTGGAAACCCAACGACTAAGAGGGTCAATGTGAAAATGTATAAAATATTTATAAGTAGTAATTATTTCAGGTACTGGGAAACTGACGTAATACTTATTTGGATGAAAAATGTGGAAAAAGAAAAATTTTCTCTATCGATAGTTGACTAATTGACTAATTGATAATTGACTAATTGACGCAGTGAAAGAGTTTAATCTAACGACTGAGAAAAAAAAACTAACGACTGAGACGGTCAACATGAAATATTTGAAAAACTAATTTGTATTCTACAATAATTAGTTGTTGAACAACAACAACACAGCTACTTATCATACAGTCGATCTTATCACTCTTATCATTCTCATCTTTACCTCCAACTTGTAAGTGAATGTACTTCAAATAAAAACGATTTACAATTAGTTTTGTCCTATTAATTTACAGGTGATGGGCACCAGTTACGTTAGTCCCGCGAGTGAGGCAAAAAGTGCTAAGTAGATCAAGTGTGATAGTCGGTAAAAGTGAAGTGAAATACGAAAACACAAACATGACATCGCAATCGCAATCTTCCTCTGGCCTTGTTGTCAAGCCTTTCAATGGCAAACATTTCGCCGACTGGAAGCTAAGAATTGAATTACTTTTGGATGAAAAAGATCTGTTGGAGTGCGTTTCTAAGGATCCAAATCCAGACTGCAACAAATGGAAGAAAAAGGACAAAAAATGTAAGTCTCTCATAGCTCAACATCTTGAAGATCCTTACTTGGAACATATCAGAGATCATAAACATTCCTTTGATGTTTGGGTATCCCTTTGTTCAACGTATGAAAAAAAGGGCCCTGCTAGTAGACGTCTTTTGTTGAAACAAATATGCGAACTCAAGTATGATTCCAAGAAGTCACTTGAAACGCATTTTACGATATTTGACGGAATCATGCGTCAACTGAAGGACGTAGGATGTAAGCTAGATGAGTCTGACTATTGTTGCATGCTTATGAACAGTTTGCCTAGACAATTCGACTCAGTGGTCACTTCTCTAGAAACCTTCTACCAAGACAAGGAAATGAGAATGGAGCAATTAAAACGTAGGTTGCTCGACCAAGGAAATAAACTGAAGGAAAGCAGCGAGTTTTCATCAAAAGAAACTTTGAGCAAATCTGAATACGTGGAACAACACGCAATGTCAGCAAGAAAACATCCTCCCAAAAAAGAGAACGATAAAAATTTTACTGATCAAGGTGTGAAGTGCGAATTTTGTGGTCGCAAATTCCACGTTATCAAAGACTGCTACTTTCACAAAAAGTATACATCTAAACAAGCCAATATGATTCAAAAACAACCTGACTGTGATAAATCCGACTGTGATAGTGATAAATCCGAGTTTGCTTTTCTGACACAGGAACCTTTTGATACTAATGAAAGTTGTGAAGAAGTAAGTTGGTATCTTGATTCCGGTGCATCTAATCATTATGTGAACACAGATAGGTATTTCAACGAACAAATAACCCTATCTGAGCCTATAACAATAAAAATAGCCAACTACGACACCCTTCAAGGCACTAAAATAGGAACATTCAAAGGCATTAGTAAAACATAAGGCCGTGTTTGTTCATTCAACAATGTTTACTATGTTCCTGGGTTGCGACACAACTTGCTGTCAGTAAGGGCGATAACAGCTAAGGGATTTGACGTTGTATTTCAGGAATCCTCGGTTCAGATTCAGAAAAATGGATTCATAGTCGCTCATGGAACCATAGAGGATAATTTATATCTGTTGCATTTCAAAACGAACTCACATGTCACTCGGAAAAATGCTCTGTATTGCGAAGTTAGGAACAACATGAAACTATGGCATCGAAGAATGGGACACATGAGTATGTTCGGTCTAAAAAAACTGGTTGATGCTAACCTTCTTCAGGGAATCGATCCAAATGACAAAAATTCGTCAGTTGAGGTATGCAAAGAATGCGCTGAAGGAAGAATGACAAAGTTGCCATGGAAAAACGGAACAACTCCAGCTACCAGACCCCTTGAAGTCATTCATAGCGACATTTTTGGCCCAATTTCGAACGAATCTACGCCAGAAGGAATAAAATATTTCATATCATTCTTGGATGAATTTACACACTTTTCTGTAATATATTTGATGAAAAATAAATCTGAAGCATTCGAAAAATTCGTCCAATACACAAATATGGCCACCTCGAAAATGAATTCAACAATTTCTCGTCTCAAATGTGACAATGGATCAGAATACAAATCTGAGAGGTTTCGAAATTTCTGTATTGAGAAGGGGATTCAGATCGAGTATACCATCCCATACAGCCCAGAACTCAATGGAAAGGCAGAGAGACTAAATCGCTTAATTGCTGAAAGAGCCCGAGCCATGATTTACGACAGTGGTATGGAGAAAAGCATCTGGCCAGAGGCTGTAATGTGTGCCGTATATCTCATTAATCGCAGTGTTACAGTGGATAACAAAATCCCAGCGCAAATGTGGTACAACAAGCCAATTGATCTGAGCAATATAAAAATATTTGGATGCAGGGCTTTTGCTCACATACCCAAAGAAAAAAGATCAAAATTTGACTCTAAGGCATTGGAATGTTTTATGATTGGCTACTTGACAAATGGGTACCGCCTCTTTCATAATGGAGAAGTGATTACAGCCCGAAATGTTATATTCGACGAATCAAAAAAATATTCTGACTATCACCAAGATGCACTTCAGAAGGGGTGGAGCTCCAATTCTGATTGTACTACGAGTAAAGATACTGAAGAGGAACACAGCAGTGATATAGAGGACCCCAAGACTGATGGACCAGATAAAAATCGTCAATTATCAAGAAACGACAACAGACCATCTCGCGCTCCTATTAAACCAAAATGGCTGGATGACTACGAAATCAATCTCTGTTCTCAAAATGAATTCACAATTGAGGAGGTGAACTCTCTGCCATGTAAGGAAAAGCAGAAGTGGCATCAGGCCATGGAAAGGGAACTTGAATCGATGAAAAAGCATGAAGTTTGGGATCTGGTAGATGCACCCAATGATTGTTCGGTAGTTGAAACCAAATGGGTCTTTCGCATCAAACCAAACAGTACCTACAAGGCAAGACTAGTTGCCAGGGGGTTCCAACAATCCAACGTGTCTGAAGATGTGTATGCCCCAGTTGCTAAAATGGGCACTGTAAAAACTATGCTTTCTATTACAACAGCTAAGCAATTGAATGTAATGCAGCTTGACATTCAAACTGCATTTTTGAACAGTCCAATTGATAACGATGTTTACATCTCACAGCCACCCAATTTCAAGATTGGAAGCAAAGTTTGCAAACTAAAGAAGTCCATTTATGGTCTTAAGGAGTCTCCCAAAAACTGGAATTCTTGTTTCAATGACTTCATGATTGAAAATGGATTCAGACGTTCAAAATGTGACACTTGTCTGTACATTAAAGGAACTGAATCAACCAAATTGTATGTGTTGGTGTTTGTTGATGACATACTAGCATCATCAAAGAGACAAGAAGAATTGGAGTACTTCAAAACAGCTCTGATGAATAGATTCGATATAACAGATCTGAGGGTCAAGAACCAGTTCAACTTTCTCGGTTTGGAAATTACCATGTTCCCAGACAGAATGCAAATTTCTCAAAAATCAATGATCTTAAAATTGATTGATCGATTTCAGCAAAGGGAAGCAAAAAACACATTGATTCCTATGGAACCGAAGCTCCAACTGGAAAAATGTGATAGGCATGAGGAGACCTTGCCCTACAGACAATTGATTGGGTCATTAATTTATATATCAGCAGGAACAAGGCCTGATATAAATTATGCAACCAATTACCTTAGTAGATTTTGTAATAATTACGACCAAACGCACTACAAACATGCCGTTCGTATTGTGAAATATTTGAAATCTACAATGGATTTCTGCCTAAACTACTACGTCAGCAATGAAGGTCCTCCAATCAAAATGTATTCAGATGCTGATTATGGAGAAGATCGCAATGACAGGAAGTCGACATCAGGATATGTAGCATACGTTCTTGGCAACCCTGTCACATGGACCACCAGGAAACAAAGTATCGTTGCAACCTCATCGTTTGATGCTGAATATATAGCTGCCAGTGAAGCGGTCAAGGAGGCCATTTGGCTGAAGGCTCTCATTGAAGACTTCGACATCAGATATGAAGAACCAATCCCAATTTTTGAAGACAACCAGAGTGTGATCAAAATTGTCGATTCACCACAAATAAATAAGCGTTCTAAGCATGTCATCATTAAGTTTATGTTTGTGAGAGATTATGTTGAACAAAATGTTATACACTTTGAGTATGTTAGTTCTTCTGATCAGACTGCTGACTTGTTAACTAAGGCACTTCCTTTACCTTCATTCAGTAAGCATAGAATGGCATTTCACGTTTTACATTCAAAGCAGCTGTAAAATTGTTGTGAAGGGGTGTTGAACAACAACAACACAGCTACTTATCATACAGTCGATCTCATCACTCTTATCATTCTCATCTTTACCTCCAACTTGTAAGTGAATGTACTTCAAATAAAAACGATTTACAATTAGTTTTGTCCTATTAATTTACATTAGTAGGTACCTATTATTATTATTATTATTATTATTATTATTATTATGAGTCAGTCGAGTGCGTGTGTGTTTTTCCTTCCATTTCCTGACACTTCCTGCCATTTTCATGCCCCTTCATGCCATTTTCCTGCCACTTCCTGCCATTTCTTGCCATTTTCCTGCCACTTCCTGCTATTTTCCTACCAATTTCGGTTATTTTCGGTGAATTTCGGAGTTTAAAAAAAATAGTGAAAACTGCAAAGTTGTGATCTTAGCAGACGAGTGATCTGTACAGAAAAACTCGCCCCCTGCACCCCCGGATGATTTCCGCTTAGAGCCTAATGGCTAAAATGTGACATACCTTGAAAAGGTTTTTGCTCCCTCTCCCTCTTTATCTTTCTTCCACTGTAATATTTAAGATACCTCCTTATTAAAGAACAGTTCGCGATGAAATCAACATGGATACCGATGATACGGAACTAAGGATCGTGTATCCTGGTGTAACCCATGAGATATTTTCGTGCCGAAAAGTCAGTTCTAGACGCATTAATTTTCAAGGACAATTTACGTATTCAAGTGCGTATATCAATCTTTATTTTTTGCAAGGTCATTATAATGTCGTTTGCAAACGATAAAGTCAGAAACGAGAGAAACAAATGTAAAAGATCGTCGAAAATGGAGAATAGTTCTGCGGATCATTATCAAAAGAAGTTGAAACATGAACACACTGAGGAAATGTCCGGACCAGCAGGACCATCGAATGATGAAGAAAAAAAAGTGCAGGAACAGGTAAAACTCAATCCCATACAACCAGTTGACGATATCATTCCAGCCGTATCCAGCGGCGAAGAAATCAACTTGCTAGAAAATGATTTGGATGTTTTCAACAGCCATCCCGTAAGTCCGGTGTGGGAAATCCCAAATAAAAAAATAGTCTCAAACAACATGTTAATGACATTACAATCCAACTGGGAAAGCACCCGTGATTATTTTCATGAAGAATGTTCCGAAGAGAGGAAGAGAATAGCGGGTTTACAGAGGGCTCTTGAGGAACGGAAATTGCGGCTCAAAAGGTTGAGCCACATGGAAGAAAGAGCAAAGATGAACATCACCATACTAAACAGAATTTTGAAGAAATTATGGCGAGCACCGAAACATCATCAAATCATTACTTTCTTTCAATTATTGTGATATTATGTACCTACCTATTCACTTTTTCTATGAATAAACCGATAAATTAAACAAATTGTGGTAGGCAGAAATCCTTTATTTTTTTTGTTTCGTACAAATTAGTTAGAAGCAATAGATAACACTGGTTTGTGAAAGCTGAAGTAACTTATGTAATTTTCGGAGTCAATATTTTCGATATGGCGCGTGAAGATCAAATCTATACCTACAAGATCCACCGCGGGTGGTCGATAACATTGGATTCGTTTTGAGCTGCAATCCGAACGTTTCCTCCATAAATGTGACGAAATGTTGGTTTTCTTTCTTCTTTAAATCCAAATTGATGTCGCCGGACAAAATGATTGGAATTTGTCCATAACCTTTGTTTCGAATAAGTTCGAACTTTTTTTTTTTTTAGAATTTTTTGAGACCACGCGGAGCTCTGTAGGACAAACCGTTCGCTCCCTACGAAAATTTAAGGGTTTATATTGAAATATATATATATATATAAATCAAAACACGAGTGTGAATCGCAAAAGAGGCCTAATCTCCGTTTAAATTTTAGCTGACCAAAATGCAATTGATGGTTGGTGATTTTGATTTTTTTTAATTAAAAAAATTTTTTTTTTGATTTTTTTTTTTTCATATTGGATGGTTGGTGATTTTGTAGACGAGTGATCTATATAAAAATAATAAACCGTTGTGTAATAATTTGCAGCGTTTTTCGTTTGACGCGGAATACTATCTAGTTGTGCACTACGGCGCCGGAATTTTGGATTTTGCTTTTTAAGAGGGGGAAAGGGGGGGTTAATGCTTAAAAAACGTGCGTTTGCGTGCATAATCTTGTAAACTCTGCCCAGGCCTCAATTTCCAACCGATTTGCGTGTTTCTTTTTTGTTTGACTCAAATAACTTCCGAGTTGTACATGATTTTACCAGAGTACCAAAATTCGCAAGGGGAGGGGGTGAGTGGGGGAATAATATTCACAAAATATCCGATTTTTCAATATTTCGGTTCCTTTACTGCTTACTAATGGTACCCAAGCTTTGAAATTGAGGAAAAATTCTCATTATACCTCCGGATTTTCACGAATTATTCTCTGTACCACCATGGAACTAATAGTGGTGCCACCATGGTGCCAGGACATGATGCCATAAACCGCTTATTTCGTGTTTTTTTTTTTTTTTTTTTTTTTTTTTTGTGTTTCACCTTGAATACGGATGTGAACTTCGATGGTCTGCCAACCAAAACTAACAGATGAAAGTTCAATGTTACGACGTATTTCCGAATTGGTGCCAGACCGGCACCATTGGTGGGGGGGGGGGGGGGGGGTAAACTCGAATTCGCATGTTGGGTATCGTAGATCATGGATTTTAAAATGCTCTTCAGATTCGAGGCTCCCATGCCGCTAGAAATGTTATGGTGGATAATGGTGGGGGGGTTTAGTATTTCTTGCCTAAAGTAATAAATAAATTACATCGAGTGAAACAGTTTTATCACTTAACAACTGATTAAACTGATCTAATGCTTATCCAATGGGACGTCCCCTGGAATGCATGCATTACTAAACAATATGTTTGCTTTTGAACTAGTATGTTTCCTGATACGGTTTTTAGTGGCTTTGAAAGCTCTCTTCGTCCTAACAGAGCGAGGACGCCCGGATTGCAACCGATTGTTGTAGACTGGGTTGAACTGAAATATTCAATTGTCCGCCACACACATATTATCGACTCTGTTATAAATCTGCTATATCTCCGTCACTCAGTTCATTCACTTCCTTAGCTCAGTGGTAGCGAGCCCGACTCTGTATAGTCGGAACGTCGATCCCTGGCCAAGGGAAGTTAATTTTCATGACGTAACAACACCCTTTGACTTGAGGGCTTGACAATTTTCAGAAATCGATTCACTTGCCATGTGAATAGCAATAAAAACGTGTGTACCATGCAAATGTACGCTCCATCTCACTGGTAAGGATGATGAACAAGAACTGAGCACTAAATTTTAGATATGCATCCTCAAACACCTCATAGAGAGAGGTTTTTGGCGAACACTGATTCAACCCCCACGGCAAGTTGCAAGTTTGTAACAGAACTTATGGAAGGACTAGGACTAGGTATATTTATCCAAATTAAATGATTATTATTAAAATCAGGTACCTTCTTGTAGTACTCCATGCTGATTTTCCTTTTCTCCTTTTCGATTTCCAATTCGATAGCACTATCGACGGCGTCTGGAACCCCTTTTCTGCTCTGTTCCACCGCTGATCTGAGTTTCAACTTACCGACAGTCTTTGCGTATGAAACAAACATAGAGGGTTATAGGTGAAATATTTCGCCCATTTAAACAGATCACAATATAATAAACTGTTATATTGTGTTACAGTTATTCAAGTATCATTGAGACCTACCAAGATTATAAGATGCACTAGAAACAGACCGTAGAGCCACAACGTCAAACCTACATCTAACAAGTAAAGCTGCAAACACACTGTCCTCACGTCACGTGTCCCCACGTGAGCTCCCGTCAGCAAAGTGCGGTCGACCGTTCTCCCATAAGAACACAAGGTAATTCGTTCGTGACAGCCACACTGACAGTAGCTTACATGACCTCAAGCGGCGTGACCTCATGTTAAATGAAGTCTGAACAACGACATTTTGGCGTGACGTGAGTTGAGATTTGAAAACGATTTGGAACGAAAAAACCAATGAGGGCGCTTTTAGAGCCCGTCAACATACAACTGATGATTGGTGAAGGTCGTGGTGTGTTTCGAAGAATCAAACATTTGTAATTAAATCACTTTTATTAATCACGAACTATAGAAAACTATAAAATGACATGGAGTAAACGTGCTCAGATAACAGATTAAAGCGGGAGTCGCGACACAGAACAAAAAAAGTATGTAGATGCTCCCCAGAACCCCAAAACGCCAATAGTGCCAACATTACAGCAAGTAAAGATAATGATTAGAAATCCAACACTCTCCCTTAATCATTATAATAGATTAAGACAATTGGCTATACGCTGACATGCTATAAAATTCGAAGAAACTTGAAATTTAGAACTTCAATGTAACCCTATTCCCTTTGAGCAATACATATGTTTTTCCTTAGGTACACCTTTTGTTAAGAAGTCTGCTAACATTTTAGTAGTAGAAACATAGCTTAACATTACATCACCAGAAGACACTTTGTCCCTAATATAGTGATGCCTAATATCAATATGCTTGCTACGTCTATTGGTTATAGGATTTTTAGCAATAGCAATAGCGCTTTGGTTATCACAATTGATTTTAACAGCATTAGAAGCATTCCAGGAACAATTTTTAAACTTTCCAACTAGTTCCTTAATCAAATTCTGAATGTATACAGCTTCTTTTGTGCCATCACTAAGCGAAATATACTCTGCCTCAGTAGAGGACAAGGAAACAGTACGCTGTTTTCTACTTTCCCACGATACCGCCCCATTACTTAAAATATGCACAAAACCTGAATATGATTTTCGATCAGAACAATCATTTCCCCAGTCTGCATCAACAAAACATTCTAGCCCTGCATTCGATTTGGAAAATTCGATACCCAGAGTTTTAGTTCCCTGAAGATAACGCAAGACTCGTTTTGCCGCAAGCCAATGAGTTTTACTGAAACAGTTATTGAACTGACTGAGATGTGAGGCTGCATAAGAAATATCAGGACGACAAGTGACGGAAAGGTACATTAATGACCCAACAAGTTCTTGATATGGAAGTGAATTATCAATTTGTCCACCTTTTTCTAATTTAATACTGGAATCTAAAGGTGTTCCAACTGGATTTGCATTTAGCATACCAAATTTATCAAGAATATTTAATATGAATTGTTCGTTACTTAATTTTAAAGTATTCTGCTTAAAATTTCTTTCAATTTTCATTCCTAGTACATGGGTTGCAGCTCCCAAGTCCTTGACTTCAAAATTCGACTTGAGTTCATTTTTGAGAAATCTACATTCGTCATTATCATTGTAAAATATGAAAAAATCGTCAACATAAAGAGCAATGTATGTGACAGATTTGCCTTTGATTTTATAGAAAAGACATGGTTCAAATTTACTTTGTTTAAAATTTTGTTTTTCAATAACGGTTTTGGCTTTATCATACCATACTCTAGATGACTGTTTTAGCCCATAAATTGCACGCTTCAACAGGCAGACTTTATTTTCTGATCCTGACTGAACAAAACCTTGAGGCTGTGACATATATATTTTCTCTGTCAACTCGCCATGCAAAAAGGCACATTCGACATCTAAATGGTCAATTTTTAGATTTAATTCCGTAGCCAAAGCAAAAAGTAATCTAATTGAACTGTATTTTATTACAGGAGAAAAAGTCTCATCATAGTCAATTCCATATTTTTGACTGAAGCCTTTAGCGACTAACCTAGCCTTATATTTGACTATTTTCCCTTCATTGTCCTTTTTTATTCTGTAAACCCATTTATTTTTAACTATATTACAAGTTTCTGGTCTATCTACCAAAACCCAAGTTTTGTTTTTATTTAAACAATCAATTTCATTTTGCATAGCATTTTGCCATTTATCTCGATCTAAATTGCAATCATTGATAGCATCGTCAAATGATGATGGTTCACCTGAACAAAAATATGAAATGAAACCTGGAAATTCTTTTCTCTTACGTGTACGAAGTGGGTAGCGATCGCTCCTCTGCTCTACAATGGGTCCATCTTCATCAGTGTCTCCAGTAAGATCAATTGTTCCACGGAAGTCAACAGTTTGTGGGTTCTCTTGAAATGTAGCAGCATCTTCGGTAAGTGATTCAGAGTTATCCGAAATTGTTGAGCACCATGAGTCAGAGTCAGTAGGTGCGTTGTTAGAAAATTCAAGCGTGGTTTCACCTGAGTCTTCAGAGGTTTCACTATCAGATGAACTGGTTGATGTGTCTGTTTCATCAACCTGCTGAGGTAAGTTTTCTTGATCCGAATCAGCATTTTCAGACAAATTCATGACAACTCCTGAGCTAATGTTAGGTATAGGTGACTTTATATTCACGAACTGATCTTCAAAGAAATCAACGGTTCTAGCTGTCACTACTTCATGATTTGTAGGATCAAACAGTCTGTAAGCTTTTGAAGTGGTGCTGTAACCAACAAAGATATATTTCTTCGCCTTGGGGTCCAATTTCTTCCTCTTCTGCTTATGTATATGTGCATAAGCTGGACATCCAAAAATCTTGAGGTTGCTTAGGTCCACTTTCTTATTGGTCCATAACTCTTCGGGGGTTTTCCCAGGGATTTTCTTCGCTGGTGACCGATTCGTGAGGTAAACTGCCGTATTTGCAGCTTCTGCCCACATTCGCTGATCAGAGCCAGCTTCTTCCATCATGCACCGAGCTTTATCCATGATAGTTCTCATATAGCGTTCAGCTAGCCCATTTTGTGAAGGTTCATATGCAACTGAGCGTTGATGCACGATTCCACTGTTGTTGAGAATGGTGCTGAGTTTAGAGTTGCAGAACTCAGTTCCATTGTCAGAACGAAAAACTTTGATTTTGCAGTCGCTCTCATTTTCAACAAAGCGCTGGAATTCAGCAAATATCTCTGGAACCTGATCCTTCGATTTCAGAAAGTAGGCGAAGACTTTCCGTGAGAAATCATCAATGAAAAGAAGCATATATCTAGCTCCACCCCAGGATTCCACTGGTAGGGGGCCACATAAATCTGAATGGATTAGGGCCAACTTAGCTTGAGCTCGTGTAGTTTTTGACAACTTAAATGGCTTTTGGGGTTGTTTGCCAGTGACACAAGTGACACACTTTTGAAAATCACAGTCTAGAAAATTGATGCCATCTGCTATACCATTCTTCAACAACTTCATGCTCACATGATTGAGATGCGCTAACCTCTTATGCCACAATTGCTGCATATCATCTGATTTAGCCAGATGAGCACGGCCATGTGAAGTGTCAAGGGTATACAATCCATGAATGTTGGTAGCACTGGCAATCAACTCTCCCTCAAACTTAAAACCCTCATTTTCCATGATATGACATCCATTGACATCAAAAACTACGTTGAAACCTTTCTTGACAAGGTTGCTGACTGATAGTAAATTTGCAGACATGCCAGGCACAAACTGAACATTGGAGATCGTTTTGGTCTCGCCGGAAATCAACTTTACTGAACAATTTCCTACACCTTGGCAAGTCATTTTATTGTCATTTGCAACAGTAATAAGTCCACCAGTTTCGGCAGTGAACTTGTCAAACAGATCCTTATTGCCAGACATATGGCCTGTAGCGCCACTGTCGACATGCCATAAATAGCAGGGGTTAGGCTCAGATTGTGTCAAAAAGGCTGTGCCTTTGCTTTGTCCCGTCGACTTACGGTTGGCAGACTGATTGGATTGATTTGGGCTGTTTTCGTTCGGGTTTGCCTTACAATCAGCTTTGGGATAATGCCCTTTCATTTTACAAATTTTGCACCAGGGACTTTTCTTCTTTTTGAAGTATGATTTGTTGTTATTATTTGACAACAAAGCCAGTTGGCTATCATTAGACTCAGAATGAGTAACTCCATATTTATTGTCTTGTAATAACTTCGTTTTAATGAGATCTGAAGTTATTGCAGCAGCTGAGTTCTCTAATGCCATGGTCATAGGATCATATTCTGAAGTCAATCCAGAAAGCATAATCACTGCGAGAAATTCGTCATCAAGGGCCTTATTCATGTTTTGAAGTTGTTGTGCCAAGTGAAGTATCTCATTTACATAAGCTTCCATGGTTTTGAAAGATGACAGTTTGATATTGCAAAGCTGTCTCAAAACTCTGAGGCGGCTATTGAGCCCTGAATCCTCAAAAGCGGTTTTTAGATTTTCCCAAGTGTCCTTGGCTGTTTTGGCATTTATGACGTGAGGGAAGGCACATTTGTCAACTCCGAAACAAATCCTAGCAAGAGATTTATCGCCTCTTCTAGCCTTGGTAGGCGCGTCAGTGTTATCACCCTCTGGGTAGCCTATAACTGCATACCACAGATTATCCATGATCAACGCATTTTTCATCTGGAAATTCCATTCTTGGTAGTTTTCCCTTCCTCTCAATTTTTCAAAAGCATAAGAGCTGTTAGATGTTGCGTTAGATTCACTCATGTTCATCGTTGGTTGACAGATAGAGGTTAACCAAAAAATGAATGCAACAAGAAAGGAACAAACTTACGATGAAAAACGCTGGTTTTCTTCTTCTACGTTTCTGGGCGTCATAACCTGAAGGTCGTGGTGTGTTTCGAAGAATCAAACATTTGTAATTAAATCACTTTTATTAATCACGAACTATAGAAAACTATAAAATGACATGGAGTAAACGTGCTCAGATAACAGATTAAAGCGGGAGTCGCGACACAGAACAAAAAAGTATGTAGATGCTCCCCAGAACCCCAAAACGCCAATAGTGCCAACATTACAGCAAGTAAAGATAATGATTAGAAATCCAACAATTGGCCTATGTGTTTACCGTGAGGTCACGTAAGGTGAAACTGCACGAGAGCTCACGTGACGTGAGGACAGTGTGTTTCCACCTTAACTCTAATGAGATATCTCGTGTGTTCATAATTCAAAAACCGCAGCATATTATCACACAACGCAGCACAGCTCTGACAGGCATCACGCAGTTCTAAAGCCATTGCTGAGAGTTGTGGGTGCCTTAACAACGAAATTTGGTTCCTTATTGCTCAGAAAGGACAACTAGGAAGCTAGAAACACCAATTCGAAAAAGAGAGTAAAACATCACTTGATCAGATGATTCTTGAATGGGGGATCGGGCCAGTTACACCTTTATCTAGCGAGAGCACTGTGAACTAGAAATTAACTCAATGATGACTGCTAGGGTTTGCAATCCGATCCCTGGCGATTGTTGACAATTTGAAATCCCAGGATACGTGGAGTCAATCCCTGGATCCGAGAGTTAGTCACACTTCGAACGTAAATTGCTCGACTTGTTGTAAAAAAACATTAAACAATGGAAAATAGTTTAAAGGCTAGTGCTGGTTTCACATGGGGTGGAAAAGAACGGGGAAAGATGGAACGCAATTTGATAGGTTGTTTGGACAAAGGCTGGCCGCCATTTTGTAGACATTTCTATACCGCAAATCCGTCGAGCTCTGCGCATGCGCAGGGCATGAAAACACTCAAGAGTCGACCACTACCCAATATCCATTCTGAGCACCACAGAGACCACCCAAGTGAACACGCTTTCCACAATTCCCCAACCCCATGCTTTTTCCGTCGATCCATCTTTCTGCTTTCCACGGCCTTTCCTCCCCATGAGAATCCAGCTTAAGCAATAATCCTTCAAGATGAAAACTGCGATCCCCCTCAAGTGCGGGACACGAGTGTGATTCACAATCCTACCTCATGCATCCTCTGACTCTCCTCTCTCAGTGACACCAATAGCCAGAATATGTGATTCACAGAGAGGGCCTTTTCTGCAGCAAAGCTATTTTCGACAAAGGTAAGAAGCAAATTGGATGACCCAACTTTAAGTGCATTATGCTTTCTAAAAGCAAATTTTATAAGTACTACGTAAGTAAAAATTTATCTTCATGAGAGAAGTAATTGAAAATAAAAAATTTGTTCGTTGTTTTTAATCAACATTTTTATTTTCTAAAAAGGTCTCATTTGATTCCAAAATTCTATTTTAAATTAATGGAAAAATATTACCTTAGATCGAAAGTATTCAAAATCTTTGGGGCATAAATAGAACACGAATGGAACCCATGCACTACCGAATTAAATCAAAATCGGTCCATGAAAATGCTGCGTATAGCATAAATATGGCGGACCAAAAAATTATCGGATTCTACGAACTTTGAAACATGAACGATATAATTTTGAGAAAGGATAAGAATTTATTTTTCTTGCCTGATTCAAAGGTTCATTGAAAATAATCCTGATACATGAAACCCCAACTGTATGTACGTACATCTGCTTTGTCACCGGTGCAACTCCGTGATCAGAACTAACCCTCCCCTCCATCCGGCCCACAGCTCGGTAGCTCCTCCCCCCCCCCCCCCTGGCGGCTCTCGTCCCCCCCACCCCACTCCCCCCCCCCTCGCCAACCCAGGTGAACATCGCCAACCATCTGAAAAACCTGGGTTCAACTCCAGGCCATGACGTCAAATTTTTTTTTTCACATATCTACAATTTGTTTTTGCCTGCTTTTAGAAGGCTTTTCAGCTAGTAATCCATAACAGCGCTCATATATGAGCTTAATAGCACAATGGATAAGGCGTTATTCACACCTTGACTGACGTCTGTTTGAACCTTGGACTCGTGTTTATCACAATTTGAGTCCATTCTTAAGCAGTATCCTATCTTACAATCAAGTGTTATTAAACCTTAATTTCTCACTTGTTAAAAAAAATGTTTTTTATCGGATTTGTTCATACATTTAGATTTATTTTGACAAATCTATAGAATATTTGAGCTTAAGACTCCCCAAAAGCCCTATTACAGTCTGTCAGATCAAAAATGATCTTTCTAAGGAAACACTAGCGCTATCTCTGTCAGCAGAATCTGTCTATAAACCCAATTTTGTAGGAGTAGAAGAAGGAAATTGAGAAAAATCCTTAATGGGGTGTTGGAGAGTTATTTCTCATAAAATACAGAAACAAGGAATACAATGGAGAAGATTCACTTCATAAGGGGAGCTGTGCTGCCATAGACTGTGTCGTCATCTCTGACGAGGAAACCGAACTAATAGCCTACAAGGGGAAAAATTAGGGTGGAAGGTATCTCGAAGGCTACAGTCTGTCAACTCGAGGATTAGAATGTTTTTTCTTTGAGCTAGATTATGTCTTCATTATTGCATTTTCTTACACAGTCGATAGTTGGCGTATCAAGTTAGCCAACAGTTATCAGTTTTGGCTTTAAAGTGGATAAAATGTTGCAGATAAAAATCGAACTTCCAAAATGATACCTCAGGATATTAAGGGTTAAGTGGCCTCTTGAACAGTATAAACCATTTCGGCGAAGACAGTACTCACGTCTAATTTCAGAAATTCCGTTTGTAAATGCAGAGCAACTAATAGAGCGTTGTGAATGAAGATGTTCATTTCAGCGTCCGGTAGTTTTATCTCCTTGTCAGTCAGACGGAATGTAGGATTCAGAGTTTCTATGTCGTCCTGTTCAAACAAATAATAGAAAAGTTACAATATTGAGGAAAATCATACATGGAGAAGTAATAGTCGAATGTTTACGTCATCAAATCTTCACCCTGACGTAATACTGTACAAGTGGTTCCGGGGTGAGTCCTAAGCAGAGGGAGTGGGGTTATAGTTGGTAGGCCCATGGGTGAATCCAACACAGTTGGGTAGAAACTTCCTCTTCGCTCTTAAAGAGTTTCCCCACTCCCTACCAAAAAAACAATGTTTACGTCACATGCAGATAAAGTTGTACAATTCGAAATTAAAAACAGTGCAAATTATTACACATCGGTTTACTTGATTTTTTCTAAAGAACCATTAGGGTCCAAAAAAGAACATGGCTTTTCCATTATCAGTAACCAACCACTATACAGGGTGTTTCACGAAAAGGTTACACCCCCCTTCATTTCCGCAAAATACAGCGTAAAAAATTCCGACCAACGCAATTCTTCATGATTTTTTGTGAGGATCTCAGGAAAAATACTTTTGCGCAAAAAAGTTGCGCGCAATCGTGCGCAATTGACACTAACTTCATTTTTTCAAATGGAACCCCCCTTTTTTATTACAGATTCGGATTCTACGTCAAATTTCATGAAAAATTCATACCCACATCGATATGTTTTATTGCGCGCAACCTGGCTTTTTGAACGCTCTAAGTTGCGCAACTCCACAATTGCGCAAAAATTAGATTTTGGAGAACCCTTAGTGTGGCACATGTTTTTCATCATTTTTTAACGCTGAATCACAGGGTGTCATCGTTTTGAGAAAAACCAAGATTTAAGGGGTAAAATCAACATTTCTTTCACGAAAACATCAGTTTTGAGGTCGAAATCATGTTTATTTTTTATTTTCTCACCTCCTTTTGAACCACGGGCTTTGGGCCGTCTACGGTGGAGTTAAAAATAAAAACTGACAGCATTATCGTGCTTGAACTGAATTAAATTACCTAAAAACTCATAACGATTTAAAAAGAGCGATTTTTTCAATAAAAACAACCGAATTTTCGGCCGCTATTTTGAAAAATTCCAGTCAAATTGAAAAACGGATGTCACCATGTGATTTAGCGTTAAAAAATGATGAAAAAACATGTGCCACACTCAGGGTTCTCCAAAATCTAATTTTTGTGCAATTGTGGAGTTGCGCAACTAAGAGCGTTCAAAAAGCCAGGTTGCGCGCAATAAAACAAATCGATGTGAGTATGAATTTCTCATGAAATTTGACGTAGAATCCGAATCTGTAATAAAAAAGGGGGGGTTCCATTTGAAAAAATGAAGTTAGTGTCAATTGCGCACGATTGCGCACAACTTTTTTGCGCAAAAGTATTTTTCCTGAGATCCTCACAAAAAATCATGAAGAATTGCGTTGGTCGGAATTTTTTACGCTGTATTTTGCGAAAATGAAGGGGGGTGTAACCTTTTCGTGAAACACCCTGTATACTGTGTACAACACTTCCCTGCTGTCGATCTAGTTGTGGGAGCCCTCAAATTCATATTGAACTTTGGTTCTTGGTAGCCAGTGAAGCACAACTTACTAAGGGCCACTTCAAACAGAAATTTAACCCCAAGTTTGAAGTTTACCATGAAGTTGATTAAGAAAATCGCGTTCAAAAAACTTGTACAATCGATCATTTTTTGAGACACTTGAAAAGTTTTTCAGGGTTATGGAACCCCGCTGAGTCCTTACTTAAGCAGAGGCCTGAGTTGGATGAAGTTCATCATGGTTCATACATGGTTACATAGTTACTATGTAGGTTCATCATGGTTACTAGCTCAGAATCGAGACAGTTGATGGCGGCTCGTGGATTGTGTCCAGATTTCGCCTTGTGAGCTGGATTTTATAGGTTATCAAAACCAATTAATTAGCTTTAAGTGACTTGAACCGCCAAGTATTTGCAAAAGCAAAATAGCTTTTAATCGACTGAACTTTGAACGGAGATTTGGCCTACTTGTCGGTGAACATCAAGTTACGATTTACACTAGTGTTTTGGATTTATCATTCGTCGCATCTTCAAGACTTCTTAAGGAGCGAAAAGTTGATTCAACTGACCTTAGGATGGTTCCATAAGACTCTAAAAATTCAATACTATTATAAATTGATGAAAAACTATACCTTTATAATAAAATTTCAACTCTTACTTTTCACCCCTCAGAAATGACTGACATCAACCAAAAGCTTCGCGGCACAACTAGACACCAAATGGAGCCTACATACCAAATTTCATCAAAATCGGTCAATGGGAACCATTCCGCGGCCAAGGAAAGCGCCGCGGACGGAAAAATAATTGGATGCATTCGATTTTCGGATTCGACGTATCTTGAAACGTAAACCAACTAATTTTGAGGGGGAGGGGGGTTAACCCTAGAGTAGTAGACTTCCCTGACACACAGTTATTAGTAGACTACGTAAAAATGACCTGTGAAACTGAAAAAATATTTTCAACACAAAATGGTCATATATTTTTCATTCACTCAACAAAAAACGAACATAAACTCATTCTTCTTAGTATTTACCTTTATATGTTGAGTATATAAAATAATGTTTTCTAAAAAGAAGCTATGAATACCTGAATTATGTCACATAAATGTTCTTACATCACATCCAAAACTCGATTTTCACTCTGGATACTATATTACACTCGATAAAATAAATGTTTTGAAATGAATATATTATGCTTGAAATATTTTGAAAGAGAAAATGAATGAAAATTTGAGAAAAAAGAGGAATCTCTTGCTATTTTGAGATGTGGAAAAAAGGTGTGCTTCATTCTCGAATTTTTCATAATATAAATAAATAGAAAATAAATGTTATAGTATTTATAATATAAATGTTATAGAAAAACGCTGCAAATTATTTCACAGAGGAGGAGGGAGGGATCTCCCTGCCAACAATAGGTACCTACTACCTACGAGGGCATTTTTGAAAATTTCAACCCCAACTACCAACCAAAGGGAAACGAAGGGTTGACGTTTTCAAAAATGCCTTAGTAGGTAGTAGGTACCTATGGTTGGCAGGGAAGGACTCCAAAAAATTTTCAACAAATAGTAGACTACGTATCTTTGACGTGTAGGCGTTATGGAAAACCAAGATCCTGACGGGAAGAAGTCGAGATGAGGTCTTGACGCCACAAAGGTCATTTCACTGCTAGGTACCGATAGCACTGGAGGAGGCCCAGTTAAGAAGGCCGAGAGGGGGGATTGTAGGGGTCTCATTTCCCCACTCATTACGTAATTTTTACGTAGTCTATCACTCTAGGGTTAAATTCATTTTTTTTCTTGGTCGATTCTAAAGGTTCATTATTGAAAATAATAAACCCTAATTAACAGGAGGCATTTCTTGCTAGAAATGGCGTGGGTCAACTTACATCAATACACTCCAATAGTTGAGTAGGAGAAAAGCTATCTGGCTGTAGTCAATAAAACTTTGCTTCCGAGTCTACCAAGGTAGCGGAAGCTTTGTTTTCACTTTTCAAGGTCGAGAAAAAAAATGTTCTCCAAAATCGAAATTTTCACCCGCGTTTACGTTTGGAATGCATTAGCCTTGGACTACCCGAAAAGTGCCACGAAGGAGGGTGGGTGACGGGCGAGTGTCACGCGAGGGTTATTCTCCGCCCATCCCTACTCTGCCAAAAAGCACGGCCAAAGCATGTTCCATAGTTCTTGAATTTTAGCGAAATGCTCTAAGCTGGAGGCATCTGGGGGTCCTGGGGGTTTGCCCCCTGGCGAGACCCGAGTTTTTCTATATCTTTCATTAAGGAACAATATAATTGAGAGGATTTGAAAGAGAAATTAAGGGTGGTATTCATAGACATTACTCGAAGCCGAGTAAATACTCGAATGGGTCTTGGAGTAACGGCGGATGCTCAACGCTATTCACAGTCGTCATCTCGAGTATTTACTCGAGTAGTTACTCCAAACTTCGAGTATCCGCTCTGCGTGCGGTATTCATAAACAAAACTTGGCGTTGAGTCGAGGCCTGCTTCTACTCGAAACTAGCAAAAACTCGAGGCACCTGGACAGGACACTTGAGCAGTTACTCAACGTATTGTTCTCATCAAAAATGGATATATCTATGATTCTTTGCAATCGCAAAAATCCATAAGAATAACAATAAATTTAATAATAAAAATTGAATTTTTTAAACGATTTAAAAAGTTATCCAAATTTGTAACTTTGAAACCCCTTTGTGCTAAAAACCATGAAATGTTTGAACTTTTTCAGTTTTTTAACCATAACTTCTAAAATATAATTTCAATAATTGTCTATAGTAGGTAGAATTTTCTATAGTTTGAGACCAACTGGACCTTCTAGGTTAAATAATTACAGTGTTTTGAACCGTTCGTTCGCAAAACCATTCATTTTAGAAACAAGTAGTGAGAGGAATTTGAAGGCAGTGCATTGCAATCAGTTTCAAAGTAAAACCTTAATATACCAATATAGTTTTCTCAAAAATGAATAAACAAAAAGATTTTTTAAAACATTTCTTGGGGAAAATGAAGAAAATTTGACAAAACCACTAGTATGTTCAAAACAATTACGCAGAAGGGTGAAACTTAACAACCCAAAGGCGCCGAGACTAAAATGATGGCACCAAGGTGATGACCCTAAGGTGGGCGAATGTACCGACAGATGCTCCTCTACCTGGGTTTTGGGGGTGTCAAAATAATTTGGACAATTAACATCGTCAATTAATATCGAGCAGGTTCGATCGAAGTATCCACAATATAGCTATCATTGTACCTTTTCGCCGAGGCCATCATTGTTCTGCGATCAGCAATTTTCAAGAACATTGGGTTATCAATATAGGTATACTCTTTGAATGACAGGTAATATAATCTCTGAGACACCTACCAGAAAATGAGAGCGAGCCTCCAACACTTTAGTCCACATCCTGTCAATGACTGTAGCGTTGTTCCTTTCGTTCTCGTAATCCTTTTTTGACTGTTCAAGTTGCTTCAACACTTTTTGAATATTACGTTTAGTGTGCGATCTCGCGTTTTCGCCTCCTGGTAAATCCGGTTCGTCAAGTTTATGCTGAAGATCATGCAATTTTTCTCTGTAGAGTAAAAAGCGGTGAAATTAGTTACCATTATTCTAGAAATCAATCGAAATTCGGCCGGAGGAATGTGCGGACAGAAACGGAAACAAATTGTTCAGGGAGGCCTAAAAAGTAAAACGCGACTTGAAATTTTGATTTTGGAGACTTTTTTCAATCTTAATAACAATTCTTCCTCTACCTTGTAGACTCGGAAGCAAAAAGTGATATAATAAGCAACGTACACGGATGACAGACATGGATAATGCACGGACAGGGATAATGTAGAAGGATAACAGACAGGATTAATGTGTAGACAGGGATAATGTAGAAGGATAACAGACAGGGATAACAGAGAGGACATGCTCTAAGTAAGCGCATGGTGGCAAAACCCAACACCAGCGCCACAGAAGAGCTGATGCGGCCGCAAAAGGAAGTCAGGTTAGTGGTCGGCCTGGTAACAGGCTTCACTCCACTCCGATTCCATCTCAACCGCATTGGGGTAAATGAAAATACAACCCTCTGCAGGCTGTGAGGAGAGGCCGAAGAAAAAGCCTCCCACATAATAATTGACTGCGAAATGCTATCAAATCGCAGGTTTCACCTCCTCGGGTCACTTACACCCATGGAGGCTTTTCCCAGCACAAACCTAGCCAAACCGCTACTGACGCTTACCAAAGGGCTAGGACTCTTTGACTAGGAACAGAATGCGCGGAGTAGCACAATAAGCCACTAGGCTCCAGCGCTTTGGGCTTCCATCACCCTGATCCGCGGATTCATCTACAATCTACTAATCTAACAGACAGGGAATACAAACACGAATTACAGAGACGGATTTATCGCAACTCACTCAGCTTGTCGTGCCGCAGCCTCAGCTTTCTCAATGTAATTGTTTCGTTCTTCTCCTTTCTTCCTCAGCTCAGCCCACAACTTCTGATCAGCCTTCTCTATAGATACGCTCAACAGCCTGCAGACATCTTCAGTGAACTCTGGTAATTCAAAATCACACACAATCAATTGTTAATTACCACTCTAGGTATAATAAGTACTTTTAAAACTGTGCGGTTCATTAGAAATTACATCATGATCGGATCGTATGCAAACCATATTTTTGCTGTCATCAAAACCCACAAACATAATTTCTCAATCTATACAAATGCATTGCAATGCAATTGCCCCAAGTTATTACTTATAGTTACTTACATAGTTTCTTCTCTCTATGAAAAACTCACCCCTAAGAAAACACCCTGCCATGATGTAGGCCCTTATAGCAGCTTCGGCGCTTTTATTAATTTCTTTTTCAAGGCTCACCAGCGTGTCCGGGCTCAGTACATTCGAGTTGGCTGACAGTTCTTTTTTCTTCTTGTCCTTGTAGTCGCTGTCTTTTACTGCAACCAATATCGTACACATGGAGTTGGAGCCAAAATGCCATGCCCTACCCTAATAGATCTACGCGCTCTTACAAAGAGTTCACGTTTGCGCATGCGCAGCGGCTACTATCAGTCCAAGGTCGACGGTTTTCAAAGGGGACCATCTACACCCTAATCCGCATAATCCCTTAAAATGTCATCGAAATAGGATGAGAATTGTAGAAGTTATTGCTGTGGCAAGGAAATTCACGTTAGCGCATGCAAAGCGACTACCCAACTAGGGATGGGTATCGTTATAAAAGTATCGATATTTTGTATCGATACTGTATCGTATTCGAGTATCGATATCCCAAATATCGTTGGGCATGAGTATCGATATTTTAAAGTATCGAGTATCGATACTTTAGTGTCACAAACAATCAATATTATCCAATATTCTCAAGAAAAAATAATTTTTTCAGCAATTTTTATTCACTTTTTACTATCGGGAGTCCAAGCAGGGTAATTTTCTCCATGATATAAACGTTATTTGTGCAACCAAAGAGTAATGACCCAAAAGCCTCTCAACTTTCTTCGTTTTTTAGCCATTATGTTGAATTTTCCGCGAGAACTGTATCGATATTCGATATTTAGAAATATCGGATCCAAAGTATCGATATCCAAAAATATCGGATAGCGCAGTATCGATACTAAAATATTGAGTATCGGCACAAAAGTATCGATATTTTGAAATATCGAGTATCGATACCCATCCCTATACCCAACCCGCAAAATTCCTGAATTGCTACAAATTATTACACAAAGGTATATTATTTGCAGTTACAAAGATTTATTTTTTTTTTTTTTTTGTATAGATCCATCGCCTGAAAAGCTCACAGCTTTGCCATTGTCACTGCCTACCAACCATATTTTACCTTCACAATCAAGGTTATTTTGAAGAAATAAACGCTTGACACTCAATGCGAAGAAATAGGGAGTAGCGGGTGCCTACAATTGGAAATTTGATTACTGGTTGCTAAGGACGCAAAACCGAGTACAACTTGAGAAACGAACAAAGATAGCATTTTGGTCAGCTAAAATTTGAACGGAGATTAGGCCTCTTTTGCGATTCACACCCGTGTTTCTAATTTATCGTAAGACGAACCCTCAAGTTCTCATAGGGAGCGAACGGTTGGCCCTACAGAGCTCTGGGTGGTCTCATTCGATTCTAAAATTCAATACTGTTTTAAATTAAAGAAAAAACTCGGCAAGCCCCCTGGACTCCCGGATGGTTACTGCTTCGAGCCATCCTATAAAATTCAAGAAACATGGAACATGCATTAGCCGTGTTTTGTTTGTTTGCTGTTTCCTTTTACTAGGAATTTGCTGTCCGTTGTTTTAATCTAGCTCTTTATGGGCCTGATTTTCAAATTGCTCGTCATTTCATTCACCTCTTGATGTCCCATAGGTATTGTTATTATTAAGAAATCGAAAACATCCAAAACGTCGAAGAACTCATTGTAACTAAAAGCCTAGGTTACAAGATCCATTGATTACTATTTGGTAAAACGATGCCAGTCAACTATTTAAATAAAAATCCGCTAAGTCGAAGTTGGTTCTTACCATGCACAAACATGTAGGTGACATAATTTTGACAGAAAAAACACAAACGGTGGATACAGCTTTCGTACAAGTACGCAACCACGAGAGACATTTTATGTCTTATGTTTAATAAATTGAGAGCTTTCCAATGAGTGGCGAAGAATTTTTGTGGGGAGGAAAATGAGGAAGTTAGTTTTCCCTAGGAACGATTGGTTGTACGTGAAAATCATCAGAAATTTCCGCGTAACGCTCCCCTCATAACGCTCCCTGCGTAACAATCCCCGCGTAACGATCCCCGCGTGACGATTTTTCATTTATGTGCCATAGTAAAGACTTAAAATGTCAAAAATGAACTTGGCATCAGAGAAGGTATACGTTTACAATAACACAGAGAAGGAATGCTGAACCATACAACGAGAAGGATTAACAACAGGAAAGGTATCAGGCTCTGGATCGGCAGAGTTTGCACTATCAATGGGGACCATGGTGATCCGAGTGTTGGAAAAGGCGGAGGATCGGAGTGTTTGAAAAGGCGGAGGATCGGAGTGTTGGAAAAGGCGTATGATCGGAGTGTTGGAAAAGGCGGAGGATCGGAGTGTTTGAAAAGGCGGAGGATCGGAGTGTTTGAAAAGGCGGAGGATCGGAGTGTTGGAAAAGGCGTATGATCGGAGTGTTGGAAAAGGCGGAGGATCGGAGTGTTTGAAAAGGCGGAGGATCGGAGTGTTTGAAAAGGCGGAGGATCGGAGTGTTTGAAAAGGCGGAGGATCGGAGTGTTGGAAAAGGCGGAGGATCGGAGTGTTTGAAAAGGCGGAGGATCGGAGAGTTTAAAACACGTGTGACACTTTCGCGTAGGTAACGTTTTTCGGATATAACATGTTCCATGTTGAAACAATACCTTAATATCGAAATGTTTTGAGCTAGGGCGTTTTGAAAGTGACCTACATCAAGCAAAATCTTCGGGGCACAACTTGACCCCAAATGGAGGACATACAGAGTGTGTGTAGTAGGCATTCTCGTATATACTTGGCAAGGTCAGAATTCCAAAAATACTTATCTCAGGAAACTACCGTTTGTAAATGCCTTAAAACTCAAACTCTAACTTGAATGCCTTGAAGGACTATGCAAACCTTGTTTTATTTCTTCAACCCCTTTGTCATTCTTCAATGACGTTCTGGCTTCTTCATATGAATCGTGCTTCACGTTAGCAAGCTCCACGAATGCAGAGGTTGGTGCTGAAATAATCCAAGAGAAATTATTATTGCCTCTACATCGTAGCTAGTGCCCGAGCATTACACTACGTCCCTCTACTTGGTTCATTCTTAGAAGACAGAGCTCGTTAAGCTCCTAAACTGACTCCACCAAGTATGGAGCAAAACTCGGAAGGCCAAAAAATTATTTAAAATTGTTTTATGTACCTCTGAACGGTTTCCCAGTGTCTTCACAAACATTCCCAGTCCTCTTTCGAATGTCCAATTCGTGTCCAAGCTGCTTGCTTATCAAATTTGAGATATCATCGATTATCCTGTAAAATGTATCGAACTGGCTGATTTGATGTCTTTAATCTGAAGCGCTCGTCACAGATTTGACTTGTTTAATAATGGGAGTGTGCGCCTGATTTGTTTTTAAATTTTTAATCGAAAGTAGACCTCATCCTGAGAATTTTGACACCAGCCGTTCTCTTTTAGGATGGGATGATCTTTTTCTGTGATTTTTCAAAGTATCGAATGTTTATGACGTCACGCGCCCCTCCCGCCTGCTGGGTGGGACCCCCCAGCCCACTGTGACGTCATAAACATTCGAAACTTTGAATAATCACAGAAAACGCTGCAAATTATTACACAAAGGTTTATTATTTTTCTGTACAGATCACTCGTCTGCTAAGATCACAACTTTGCAGTTTTCACTATTTTTTTAACCTCCGTTTTTCACCTTTTTTTTAAACTTTTTTTTACCTACCAACTATTGAAAGGTACTACCTACCAAACCATACTGCTTCACACCTTCACAATCAAGTTTATTCGAAAGAACTAAACGCTTCACACTCGATTCGAAAAATAGAAAGCTTCATATGGAAATTTGATTACTGGTTACTTAGAAGGCAAAACTGTATACAAATCGAAGAAATGAACAGCGATCGCATTTTAGTCAGATGAAATTTGAACGGAGATTAGACCTCTTTTGCGATTCACACTCATGATTCTGTTTTATCAAAGGAAAACCTTCAAGTACTCGTAGGGACCGAACGGTTTGTCCTACAGAGCTCCGGGTGGTCTCAAAAATTTTTAAAAATTCAATAATATTTAAAATTGGTGAAAAAACGATACCTTTATTTCAAGAGTTTTCGAGCTAGGGCACTCTTGAAAATTTCAACCCTTAATTTTCACCCCTTAGAAGTGACTGACATCAACCAAAAACTTCGCGGCACAACTAGACCCCAAATGGAGCCCATATACCAAATTTGAACCAAATCGGTCCAGTGTTGCTAAGAAAAGTGCCGCGGACGGCGGACGGGGGACGGCGGACGGGGGACGGCGGACGGGGGACGGCGGACGGCGGACGGACATTGCAAATTTGGATTCTACGCACCTTGAAACGTAAAGTGACAAAGTTTGAGGGGGGGTTATAAAAATTTTTTGCGATACGATCACATAGGCTTATTATTAGAAATAATAAACCAAAAGGTCTTCTCATGCTAGAAAGTCGGAGCTGGTGTTAAAATTCTCGGAATGAGGTTTAGTTTAGATTAAAAATAACAAATAACAGTTTTTTCGACCCATGCGTACACCCCATAAAAACCTCATTCAGCTAGAAATTCGATGTTTTAATTGAGTAGAAATGTGTTACTTTACGCTCACAACCATATCTACGAATAATTCGTATTTCTTGTATGAAAAACGAAAGCTGACAATTTGAGCATGTCTTTTCAAAGAGCGTTCATCAAAATGGGCAGGAATTCAGAGTGAAAACTTTGGTAAAAAAGCCAAGTTTCGAAAAAATGTTGAAGTTTATTTTTTGACTTGATTTTTTGAAACTATTTTATTGTTGGAAGATTTTGGTTTTTCACTAGATAGCTTAGGAATTTAACGCCCTTTCCAACGGTGTAGTCAGATTTGAATTTGCATAGGAGTTATGACCATACGAATAAAATCACTCGCGATGAGATTGTGGAAAACCATTTTAATAAAAACGGAGTTGAGCAGAGTTATTGTTTGTTACTGATGATGACCTAACCGTCGAAATCGATTTAACTTGTAACTCATTATTTTCGTGGAAATAGACAACGTTCCACTCAACTCCCATTAGTCCCACTCCCACTCAGACCATTAGTTATGACCATGTCACTGCCGTAAGGTCGAAAACGCGAAAAAAAACTTCGAAGTGAAAAGAAGGAATTTTGAGTGGGCTAAAAGAAAATTGCTGAGAGATATTTTTGCTGGAAATACCTTTTAGAATCGAACTCTGAAGTGTAGATTTTCCCACCTAAAGTGTCGACTCCCTGTATACAATACATAAGCGCACTTCCTAAGATCCTCGCACAGATTCTGAATATGTTCATCCCATTTCATAAGACAATTAATTATCACTCTTGAATAAGGTAGTCTATCCACTTTCTTTATTTTTGGACAGCTGCAAGGAGAATCGCTGCAACTATGTAGCACCAGAGCTTCGTATTCCGTAGATGACAAATCGGGTTTGCTCGATACATTCATGAAAACCGATTTGGTCGCATTGATTGAACAATATTTAAATTCAATTAGTTTAAATCCAAAATGCATGCATCTTGTGGTAAAATACGTAGAAATGTATTTAGAACCATCTCGTGAAAGAATCAGGTAAAAATGTTGAAAAATGAAAGCTAGAAAACTTTGTCAGCGTTTTTATCGAAATATACGGTTTTTTACATTGGACGGCAGAGCAGTTTCCCCCAATTCACCAGAGGCAAGGTTGGGTCTGCTCTTCACGCGTAAGCGCATACCTACATAAACTGAAATAACAACTAAACCAGCAGCCAGATATCTAGGAGTCATGTTGGACACAAAATTCACATTGGGTGAACATATAAGAAGAACTGCAGACAGTGCAGCACAAAAACACATGGACTGTTATATGAATATCTGCATAAAATGGGAAAGGTAATTGCCCAACATGTCTGCACTGCCAGAAGAGAGAAGACGATGACGTGCTACACATCTTTCTCAAATGAACCAAATGAGCGGTTGAAAGAAACCAGCTGCTAGCAGAGCTGGGGTTAGCTCCCCAGAGTTGAACACCAGAAGCTGTTGTCAGCAAGATGCTAGAAAGTGAAAGGAGCTGGATTCCAGTGGCAGTGTACATAGAGAGTATCCTCACAAGGAAAACATTGTTAGAACGGGAAAAAGAGAGAGAGAGCGGGTTTGAATGCGACATTGAAGACGCGGACCCTTCAAGGTAGGTATCTTACGTCATCCAACTCTGGATCTTGAAGATTTTTTTTTTTTTTTTTGAAGTCCCCTCAAAGACAAATTGTCTTTTTTGACGGAGGGGGCACGCCATTAATAAAAAAAAATGAATCAAATAAAATGGGGAGGACGCCCAGGACTAGGGATGAGGGAAGATGAGGAAGGTGGGGGTGGGAGAGAGGGATGAAGGGAAGTTCCTCTATAAAACGACCACCAGTTCAAATATGAGCCGAGCAGGACACGGATGGTGATACCACGGAGTACGCCTACTGAGATGCCCAACTCGCGCAACTCTGTGGCACTTTTCCCGCACCACACACCGTGCCACGACAAGGTTGCAGCCATCACCCTTATGTTGTTGGGTGCCACTCCTTTTAGCTCCGACACTGCTTGCCGTAAATCATTTGTGTCATAGTTCCTTATCTTGGTCCGCCAAGTCTGCTCCATGTCCAAGCTGCCATTGACAACTTGGACATCCAGGATAATGCAAGACTGGTCGGGCTTGATGGCAACAATGTCGGGCTTCTTACCCTGGTCACTTGGCATGTGATACAATCTCTCCCTCTCAACATCCCAGCTGCTAGATGACAAGGCACCTGCTATCTGCTTGGCGACCGCATCATGACATAGGATGCGGCCCTCATGAGTTTGTGGACACTGCTGCACTGCATGATACAGGTGTTCATTTCAACTCCGACAGGCGCGGCAAAGGAGTAGCGTTGTCCCGCGACTACCTCTTGAACACTGCACCACAGTTGGCAAAGATGCCACGCAGACGGCGTGAAAGTCTCGGTAGTCGCGGGCCCCAATGCCCTCCTAAGCCCAATCTACCCATTGAGATGAGACAAGGCTTTCGAAGCACTGTCGTTCTTTACCATCCACTGATTCATGCAGCGCAGCAGCGAACTCGGCAGACGAACTCGGTTTTGGAGCAGATGGTGTTGCTCGGTCGCACCATGCTAACTGCTGCCTGACAAAATCAAGATCAGCAGCCGCACGGGCGACCTCCCAGCTCGACCCTTGAAGGGCTAGCAGGCGCCGGCGGCGCAGTGAAGGGATACATGCCGAGAGAGACACAATGCCAAGCCCACCGGATTTGACCGGTGCATGAACGTAGGCACTTGGGACACCAGGTGGGAACTTCAGCCAAGAGCGCACATAAGAGCGAACTTAAGAAAGAAAGGTCCGAAAAGAAAGGTTGTGTCTGCAATCCGTTCCAAAAGAGTCGACTCGAGTGTGTAATGGCCTATTTCATCATCGTACTTACACACTTACATGTTTTTATAATTGCCCACGATTTTCAAGATGTACTCCGTCTGGGACATTTCTTCGGCAGTGATGAACGACACGAATTCATCGACGTACGGCGCATTTTCCGTCAGGAAACTTCGAAACTCTTCGTCGAACTTGGCGTAGGCTACCAAAGCACCAGTGCCGATGATCAGAGCTCCCAGAGCGTAGTAGGACTTGCTCATGGGCGGCCTTCATATCAGAACCAACAAATAAAGAATTAATCGAGTGAAATTTTTTCTGTTGCGATCAATCATATACAAAGGTGAAGTTTCGAAGAGTTATTAACTTACATGTTGTAATTGTGAGATTGCTAACTCCTAAGAATTCTATTTTTGGACTAATCTTGTAGCATACGACTCAGTAACAAATATATATACAAATATATTGCATCCCTGTGATTAGCTCGTTTACTCCTCGAAGCTCTGTTCTGACAAGTGGTTCTAGCATTAGCACTCTAAAGGTGCTCTTGCAACTACTCCAGGATAAATTCAGTCTCTCAAGAGCTCTCAGTTTCGCTCTAACGAAATAAGTATCGCACACTCTAACGAAGTAAGTATCGCACTCACCTTCAGTATCGCACTCACCTTCAAACTGACCTGACCTTTCTATTTCTCTTCCTGATATTTATTGTTTTATTGTGTCTTATTCTGTAACTTTTCGTGTAATTTTTTGACTGGCAACCAGATCTGGTTTTCGAGTTTCCTTGTCTTCATTCTTGTCAACTTTTGTCGTCTCACGTGATCATAGTGAGTGTGTAAAGTGCCACATTTGCTCGAGAAATCGGACTGGATTCGCTTGACGCCGACTCGCATCGGGATCAGATAAGGTGTTCCCCCTCTACATTGCTCCAAATCCCACTACTTCGTTCTACCCATCTCCACCTTCCTACTGGAGGTGAGTATTTTCTGTTGCTACACATATTCCTTTCGACTTTGACCAGAAGTTGGAATACAGATAATGTCTACGAAGATGAAACTTAGATCTACTGTGACTACACCAAAACAAATCACGCCAAAACAAAACAGTGGTTTACCTCGAGTGGGATTACCTCGACCTCCTCCGACATCTCGACCCCCTCCGACATCTCAAGTACAGAGTCGGACTTCTCAGTCGATGCCGTCAAAGGAGATTCCCAAATATAGATCAGTCGACACTCAAACTGAACCAATCAGTATCTGTGACTGCTTAAACAACGAAAACTCGTTATTATCTAGATCAAAAACTCTTTTGGAGCAGCGGGATGCCATGATATTGAAGCTTCAAAGTACCCAAATTGAGTTGGACATGCAAAAAAAGATTTTCGTGATTTCAATCATCAAATTGAAAACTTAGACGGGGAGTTAGCTCGTCTCAAGATTAAAATTGAGGATTTAACTAATGAAAATCACATGCTGAAATCTAAGCTGAATGCAATGAGTTCCAACCCCTATGCTATCGCTCCGCGTTGCGTATCTCAAATTAACCCAACTCTGACGGAAGGTTCCCCCAAGAACCCCGAAATATTAGTAATAGGAGGGTCAGATTTGAAAGGAGTTGCATATAGGCTTTCCAATCTCGGATTATCAGCTCAGGCCTTGATTTTGACAAATAGTCTGACTTCTAAAAGACTATTGGCAGCCGAAAAGGTCCTTTCTATGCCGCATCCTCCTGGAGTCGTATTACTAAATTTTGACACAGACTTTTTTTTAATAACGCTGAAGAAAATACAGCTTCATTAACTGAACTTATAATGAGCCATCCAGATCACAATTTTATCATCTGTAATTTCTCCATGCAGTCAATTTTGCGTAAAGATGATGCTAAGTTCATGCTTTTCGATTCGAACTGTTTTCTGGATAACCTATATAACAATAACCAGAACACCAGGATTATAGATCTTTTTAGTTTCCCTGATTCAAAATTCACCAGAGCCACCACGTTGAATCGTATTGGCAAGAAGATATTGCTTGATGAACTTGTTCTCTACTTGAAAAGCCTCTCTGAAAGTCAACACGAGGTTGAAGCTCGTCATGAGAGATCTTTGGGAAGTCCTATTGTGGATAGTGTGGTCGTTCCTGATGACCTAGAAAGATCATATCAGCAATCCCTAATAGTTCTGGATGAAGATATCGACACTACTCAGTGCTCTTTTTTATCGATTCCCCTGCCTCAGTTCTCGACGCCGATCCAGTGATTACCCATCGTTTGACAACCTCTCTGCCAGCTACCATCATTGAAAACTTCGTCTGCATGCATTTGAATATCTGTTCACTGAGGAACAAAATAAATTTCCTGGATGCATATCTTCACTCCCTCAGTCATAAAGTAGATGTTATAACGTTGAATGAACATTGGTTAAATGAAAATGAAATCAGTAGTGTTATTGTCGAAGGGTATAAGAATGGTACTTTTTATTGTAGACCGATGATTGAGCAAGGAGGTGGAGTTCTAGTTTTAGTGAGAAATCACTTAAAGTTTAAACCCTTGGAAATCCTTTGTGATTCTGTGCCTCGAGTTTGTGAACTGGCCGGGGTCTTGATTGAGTCGCATCAATTGATAGTTATTTCAGTTTATCGCTCCCCGAGTGGGGACTTTTCTCGTTTCCTGGATCTCATGGCATGTACTCTTCCTAATTATTATAAAAATCCTAGGGTAATGATTACGGGTGATTTTAATGTCTGTGCTATCGAAGACACATCAAATTTCCACAAGCTCTGCGACTTACTTGGTTCTTTTAATTTTCAACCAATGATTTCTGAGTCTACAAGATACCGTCGTTGCATTGACAACATTTTCATTAATTTTACGCAATCCAATGAGAATGTTGTGCCTTCCGTCGAAGATGTTTTCTTTTCCGACCACAGGGCTATTTTTCTGGACTGTGAATTACCTACATCCAGTTCTAATACTAGTGAATGCCTTGTAATTCGTCCTATTACTAGTGCAAAATTACTGAATTTTGAATATAACCTTTTTTGTATCGACTGGAATTTTGTTTATGATACTGAAATTGATTTCAATATCAGATGGGAACGTTTTTTACATACCATTTCTCGCATGAGTTACGAAAATTTCCCTAGTAAGAGCATAAATCAGAGTCGAGGTTGCAAAAAATCATCTCATAAGGATTGGTTCAATGATGAGTTGAACTGTCTGAGAAAATTAGTTGACAGACTTAAGGTAACGAGTATTGATAGTGATAATTGTGAAATTGAATATTTGGCTCACCGCAACAAGTATAAAACTGCTATAAAGAATGCTAAATCTACTTATAATGAAAAACGCATCTTTAGTTCACCAAATCCAGCTAAGATGATGTGAAGTTTAATTAATGAAAACAGACAGAATTCTATAACTGATCGAGCTCCTTCACAATTATCAGCTGATGAGTTTAATGTTTATTTTTATTCTATTGCAAAAAAACTTGTAACCAATATGGGTAATCATGCATGTGATCCTCTTGACTTCATTGTCAAGAAGTTGGATGTACCGTTTGAGTTTCGAAGCGTCGTTCCAGCTGATATTCTTCAGTGCATTGATAAACTTAAAAATACAAATGGCTTTGATGTATACGGTATTAACTCTAAAATGATAAAAGCTGCGTCCCTTGCCTTTGTATTTCCCCTCACTCATCTCATAAACGAGTCTTTCGAAATGGCTTGCTTTCCTGATTGCCTAAAAATCGCTGAGGTAATCCCTCTGTTTAAGAAAGGCGATCGCACTAAAATAGAGAATCATCGTCCAATCTCTAAGTTGCCGGTCTTATCTAAAGTTGTCGAGAAGGCGATGAAATTCCAGATCACGGATTTCTTCGAGAACAATGACCTATTCTCGGTAAACCAGTATGGATTCAGAAGTTGTAGATCAACCAAAGATGCCATCTCAAATCTCTGTAATTATGTGCTTCAAGGTTTCGAAGATCATTGCTACTCGTCTGCAGTATTCGTAGATGTAGCTAAAGCGTTTGACTGTGTGCCACATGACATTCTATTAAAAAAATTGGAGAAATATCATTTTTCTTCCAATGCAGTAAAGCTGGTGGAGTCTGATCTCGCTTGCAGGTTGCAGGCCGTTCGCCATAATGATAAGCTCTCGGAGTTTTCACCTGTCGAGTTTGGTGTGCCACAGGGCTCCATTTTGGGGCCAATCCTTTTCATCGTATTTATAAACGACCTTACGAATTCCATCCTTAACCCAACAATTTTGTTTGCAGACGTTACAACTGTGATGTCCAAAAATACTGTTCTGGCTGATATGGGTACTGAGTCCACAGATTCTGTAAACACGGTTACTAGATGGTTCAATGCAAATGGACTGGCAGTGAATGAGTCAAAGACCCAAACGATGACGTTCGGCCTCAGAAGTATGGTTGGTCTGGACTCGAATCCGCAAAATGTGAGATTTCTTGGTGTACTGGTTGATCCCAAGCTCAACTGGAAACCTCACTGTGAAGCTTTGGTCTCTGCGTTGAACAGCGTAATTTTCTTGCTGCGTAGGCTCTCTGATAAGTTATCCCAACGGGCTGTATTGTCAGCCTTTCATGCTACCTTTCAGAGCCGGGCTACCTATGCGGTTGTTTGTTGGGGACATTCGCCCTCTTCATCTATAGTGTTTAGCTGCCAGAGGCGAGCTCTCCGAGCTGTTGTAGGTTTGAGCTACAGAGCTGATTGTAGACAGGCTTTCGTAGAATGTAGAGTTCTTACAATTCCGGCCGTCTATATTCTTGAATCGCTGATCTATGTTCACGAGCACAGATCGGAATATGATATACTGGGTCACACTTATTCTACCCGAACAGGTGCTGATTTGGTTGTTCCTTTCACAAGGCTGACTGCAACACGAAATGCTGCAAATTGGTGGGGCATTAAATTTTTATAACAACTGCCGTTCAAAATCTCAAAAAGAATTATTTTAAAAATACGATCTCTTCATTCTTGCGGAAGCTAGCTCCATATAGTTTTGATGATTTTTTAATGCAGCTACAGCACATAGTTTTGTAAGCCAAAGAACACCTACTTGTGTGTGATATTTATAAGTAATTTGTAAAAAACTTGTAAGTGTTTGTGTACATCTTGTTGACTTGTTTTCGAGCTCTATTTATTTTTTTTAACCTGTACCTAATTATTACTTTATACTAATACTAATACTAACTTAATACTAATCGACTGGTAAATACTCGTATTTGCGTAATTGTTTTGTTTGACTGGATATATTTTCTCACTATCGACTTTGTAAGTATTTAGATTAGTTAGTTGACTATTGTCCATGCACCATGTGTTAACTTGGCAAATAAAACTGATTTGATTTGATTTGATTTGATTTGATAAGTGTCCCCTGACCTTTAGCTATGGCCTGGGGTACAGGATAGTTGGGGGATTGATGATCCCTTGGCGATCAATTCAATCGAGTTTTAGAATCTAGGAAGCTACGTGCCACACCCTATTGGCACTTTTGACGGACTTACTCTTTGGGAGGTTCACCGCATCCATCTTCTAATGCTGCCTCACATCCGTTGCTTTTGTGATTGGACGAACTCGTCTGGATCAATCTGACCATGGGACCAGTAATGGCATATCTTGGCTGAAAATGAGTACATACCTATCAGTTGTTTTACTAACTGGAACAGAAATGAACCTTCCTAAATGGTAAAATCTAAAACCGCATGACCTAGACGATAGTCGGCCGGGATTCTATGCGTTGTAGGAAACACGAAAGATAATTTTGAATATTTGGAGAATTTTCGCAAAATACTTCCAAGCTTCTGGAAGATAGTTGAGTGTTACGCCAAATTGTTAGACAACGATTTAATAAGAAGTTAATTTAATAATAAGAATTTAATTCGAAGATCACGGCTTCTTCTGACCCTTTCAAAGGCCCCAGGGATAGGAGGGAGGGGGTGGATAGGAACTCGTGGTCTCACAGGGAAACTAACAAACGGATCTGATAAATTGCACAATAATTGCTCATTAAACGAGGGTTGATGATTTGATTTCACTTGTTTCTAAAAATTAAACATTAACTTACATAAATTGGTGAAAAGAAGTCACGAAAAATTCAACATGAAGGTAATTGATCATCCTCATTACCAAACGGATGAATGAATGAATATGCTTTTTGTTGTCATTATACATAAAATGTATATAACAATCGTCAATAAACAGTTATAAGATCAAATAATGGTAAAAATAGTCCTATAAAAAGTAACATGTCATAAAGTAGGTAATAATGTAAGAAATAATTTTAAAAAAGAGGAAACCGGTCATTCAATGTAAAAACAAGACAATAATGAAGATAACAAGTTGCGTGATGCGCTAAAGCCGCAGAAAGCGATGCGGGGCCAGAGGGGAGCCCCGGCCCCGCCAGGGCACACCCATCATGGTGGCGTCCCAAAACCAAAAACGCAAACGGCTCACGAAAGAGTCGCTGGCGATCCGGCGTATGAACGCACCAGAGGGCGCCACCCCCGAGCGAGACCGAGGCCCCACCGACCCGCACACCCACAAACATACGACAAACACGCAAAAAATACATTTATCAATGACATAAAAACAGTTAATAATTTACTATATGTTTAACACAAGTTAATGTAATTCGACTCAAAAATTCTTGAAAATTTCAGACCAATTGACAAACACTGCTAATTATTACAAAAAGATTTATTATTTTTCAATATAGATCACTCGTCTGCAAAGAACACGGCTGTTCCATTGTCACCATCTACCAACCCTAGATACTACCTACCTACCACATACTTACTTCAAAATCAAGTTTATTTGGAAGAAATAAACGCTTCACACTCAGTTCGAAGAAACAGGGATTTAAGGTTGATTATTAGGAAAGTCGATTACTGATTGCAAAGGACGCCAAACTGAGTTCAACTCGAAAAAGCGAACAACGATCGCGATTTTGGTTAGCTAAAATTTGAACGGAGATTAGACCTCTTTTGCGATTCACGCTCGTGTTTCTGATTTATCTACGATTCAACCCTTAACTTCTCGTAGGGTGCGAACGGTTTGTCCATATACCAAATTTCGGTGGACGGACGGTCAAATTTTTATTCTATTTTCGAATTCTACGTACCTTGAAACGTAAACCAACAAATTTTGAAGGGGGGGTGTTTAAAAAAAATTTCTTGGTCGATTCCAAATGTTCATTATTGAAAACAATAAACCAAAACAACACGCTGTATATCGAAGGTTTTTGAGTTAGGGCATTTGAAAATGTTTTCCCTCACTTTTTATATGTTAGACATGACTGACAAAAACCAAAACCGTCGAGGCACAAGAAGACCCAAATGGAGTCAATTTCATCAAAATTGGTCCTCGGGTAATGAGCAGCTATATTTTGGTTCATTATTTTCAAAAATGAACCTTTGGAATCGACCAAGAAAAAAATTGTTTAACCCTCCCTCAAAATTTGTTGGTTTACGTTTCAAGGTACCTAGAATCCGAAAATCGAATAAAAACGCTGCAAATTATTACACAAAGGTTTATTTTTTTCTATATAGATCACTCGTCTGCAAAGAACACGGCTTTGCCATTGTTATCACCTACCAATATGGAGAAAACCATCGATCGCATTTCGGTCAGCTCAAAATTTGAACGGAGATTAGGCCTCTTTTGCGATTCACGCTCGTGTTTCTGATTTATCGTACGTCCAAACCTTAAATTCTCGTAGGGAGCGAACGGTTTGTCCTACAGAGCTCCGCGTGGTCTCTAAAAATTCTAAAAATTCAATATTATCTTAACTTGATAAAAAAACAAGAAATTTTTGACTTAGGGCGTTTTCATAATTCCAACCATTATTTTTCAACCCTTAGAAGTGACCTACATCAACCAAAAGCTTCGGGGGACAACTAGACCCCAAATGGAGCCTACATACCGAATCTCATCAAAATCGGTCCATGGGAACTAAGGAAAGTGCCGCGTATGGCGGACGGACGGCCAAATTTTTGTTCTATATTTGGATTCTACGTACCTTGAAACGTAAACCAACAAATTTTGAGGGGGGTTAAAAAAAAATTTCTTGGTCGATTCCAATGGTTCATTATTGAAAATTTTTCAATCATTTAATGATAAACCACAATTGGCCGTCCGTCCGCCGTAGGTACTCGGCACTTTCCATAGTTCCCATGGACCGATTTTGATGAGATTTGGTATGTAGGCTCCATTTGGGGTCTGGTTGTGCCCCGAAGATTTTGGTTGATGTAGGTCACTTCTAAGGGTTGAAATTTTGAAAACGCCCTAACTCAAAAATTTCTTGTTTTTTTTATCAAGTTAAGATAGTATTGAATTTTTAAAATTTTTAGAGACCACGCGGAGCTCTGTAGGACAAACCGTTCGCTCCCTACGAGAATTTAAGGGTTGGACGTACGATGAATCAGAAACACGAGCGTGAATCGCAAAAGAAGCCTAATCTCCGTTCAAATTTTGAGCTGACCGAAATGCGATCGATGTTTTTCTTCATGTTGGTTGGTGGTTACAATGGCAAAGCCGTGTTCTTCGCAGACGAGTGATCTATATAGAAAATTAATAAACCATTCTGTAATAATTTGCAGCGTTTTTCATGAAATTTAGGAAGTTTTGTGAGGATTATTCCTGTTGTGACTCAAGGGATATCTTTATCCACCAACATGCCAGCCCGATAAGGGAGTCTTCGATGCAAATTCTAGCACTTGTAAAGCCTTGATGTTGTAGGCTAAAACTTGTAGACAGTGTGGTTCCTTCAAATTGGGTGATTCCCAAGATCCTCGTACTTACGGAGTGAAATAATATTTATTACTGACGGAATTCACAGAACCATGGTGTCCATGACACCAGGGTTATGGGTTATCCATGTTATCTCCCACATACTGACAACATTTTGGAAGAACGAACAACAAGGCTGGGAAATTAATTATTATGGGGTTCGCTCCACAAGTTACAAGAGTACAACATCTATTGTTAACGTACTTTCATGGAGAATCCAACGTAACCAGCAGGTCGAGCACGGGAAGCGAGCCTTTTGAAAGTCATTCCTTCGGGAGAAGGTTGGTGAGTTTAAAGAACTCTGGTTGTAAAGTTGTAGCGTCGGTAGTCAATTGGTTTCGTGTTAGTTGGCTGTTCCGTTTGTTACTGTTGTAAACTTCAACTACCTACAACGCACTTTCTCGAATTTTTTCAAATGTATGTAGTTTACAGGTTTGAGTAGTGCTACACACCTGTCATACCGACGCTGGACATTCCACTTCCAATCGTGTGGGGTTAGCTTTTATGCTATTAAAAGCCCATTTGCATACGCGTTCTTCAACCTCAACTCGACTTACGTCTTTCCCTCAATCCTCATTCACTCTCGAAGAAAAATCTCCCTCTTCTGGTAACCTGGTTTTGAGTAGACCAGACACCATCTCCTCTCAACCTACATTATTAATCTGCTTTGTGAGGATCAGAGCCACCACTTTCAGTAACCTGGTTTTGAGTAGACCAGAAAACATCTCCTCTAAACCCACGTCAGTGAGCTGGTTTTGTGAGGATCACAGCCATCACCTTCAGTAACTTGGATGTGCAGATAGCACAGGATATGCAGACCAGAAACCATCTCCTCTAAACCCACGTCAGTGAGCTGGTTTTGTGAGGATCACAGCCATCACCTTCCAATTCACAATCACCTTCAGTAACCTGGATTTGTTCAGTCCAGAAACCACCTCCTCTCAACCCACGTCAGTGAGCTGGTTTTGTGAGGATCAGCGCCATCACCTTCAGTAACTTGGATGTGCAGATGAGCAGGCAGCACAGGATGTGCAGACCGGAAACCATCTCCTCTCAACCCACGTCAGTGAGCTGGTTTTGTGAGGATCACAGCCATCACCTTCAGTAAATTGGATGTGCAGATAGCACAGGATGTGCAGACCAGAAACCATCTCCTCTCAACCCACGTCAGTGAGCTGGTTTTGTGAGGATCAGCGCCATCACCTTCAGTAACTTGGATGTGCAGATGAGCAGGCAGCACAGGATGTGCAGACCGGAAACCATCTCCTCTCAACCCACGTCAGTGAGCTGGTTTTGTGAGGATCACAGCCATCACCTTCAGTAACTTGGATGTGCAGATAGCACAGGATGTGCAGACCAGAAACCATCTCCTCTCAAACCACATCAGTGAGCTGGTTTTGTGAGGATCAGAGCCATCACCTTCCAACTCACAATCACCTTCAGTAACCTGGATTTGTGCAGACCAGAAACCATCTCCTCTCAACCCACGTCAGTGAGCTGGTTTTATGAGGATCACAGCCATCACCTTCAGTAACTTGGATGTGCAGATAGCACAGGATGTGCAGACCAGAAACCATCTCCTCTCAACCCACGTCAGTGAGCTGGTTTTGTGAGGATCAGAGCCATCACCTTCCAATTCACAATCACCTTCAGTAACCTGGATTTGTTCAGACCAGAAACCATCTCCTCTCAACCCACGTCAGTGAGCTGGTTTTGTGAGGATCAGTGCCATCACCTTCCAACTCATAATCACCTTCTGTAACCTGGATTTGTGCAGACCAGAAACCATCTCCTCTCAACCCACGTCAGTGAGCTGGTTTTATGAGGATCACAGCCATCACCTTCAGTAACTTGGATGTGCAGATAGCACAGGATGTGCAGACCAGAAACCATCTCCTCTCAACCCACGTCAGTGAGCTGGTTTTGTGAAGATCAGAGCCATCACCTTCCAACTCACAATCACCTTCAATAACCTGGATTTGTGCAGACCAGAAACCATCTCCTCTCAACCCACGTCAGTGAGCTGGTTTTATGAGGATCACAGCCATCACCTTCAGTAACTTGGATGTGCAGATAGCACAGGATGTGCAGACCAGAAACCATCTCCTCTCAACCCACGTCAATGAGCTGGTTTTGTGAGGATCAGAGCCATCACCTTCCAATTCACAATCACCTTCAGTAACCTGGATTTGTTCAGACCAGAAACCATCTCCTCTCAACCTACGTCAGTGAGCTGGTTTTGTGAGGATCAGCGCCATCACCTTCAGTAACTTGGATGTGCAGATGTGCAGGCAGCACAGGATGTGCAGACCAGAAACCATCTCCTCTCAACCCACGTCAGTGAGCTGGTTTTGTGAGGATCAGAGCCATCACCTTCAATAACTTGGATGTGCAGATAGCACAGGATGTGCAGACCAGAAACCATCTCCTCTCAACCCACGTCAGTGAGCTGGTTTTGTGAGGATCAGAGCCATCACCTTCCAATTCACAATCACCTTCAGTAACCTGGATTTGTTCAGTCCAGAAACCATCTCCTCTCAACCCACGTCAGTGAGCTGGTTTTGTGAGGATCAGAGCCATCACCTTCCAATTCACAATCACCTTCAGTAACCTGGATTTGTTCAGACCAGAAACCATCTCCTCTCAACCTACGTCAGTGAGCTGGTTTTGTGAGGATCAGAGCCATCACCTTCAGTAACTTGGATGTGCAGATGTGCAGGCAGCACAGGATGTGCAGACCAGAAACCATCTCCTCTCAACCCACGTCAGTGAGCTGGTTTTGTGAGGATCAGAGCCATCACCTTCCAACTCACAATCACCTTCAGTAACCTGGATTTGTTCAGACCAGAAACCATCTCCTCTCAACCTACGTCAGTGAGCTGGTTTTGTGAGGATCAGAGCCATCACCTTCAGTAACTTGGATGTGCAGATGTGCAGGCAGCACAGGATGTGCAGACCAGAAACCATCTCCTCTCAACCCACGTCAGTGAGCTGGTTTTGTGAGGATCAGAGCCATCACCTTCAATAACCTGGATTTGTTCAGTCCAGAAACCATCTCCTCTCAACCCACGTCAGTGAGCTGGTTTTGTGAAGATCAGAGCCATCACCTTCCAACTCACAATCACCTTCAGTAACTTGGATTTGTGCAGACCAGAAACCATCTCCTCTCAACCCACGTCAGTGAGCTGGTTTTGTGAGGATCAGAGCCATCACCTTCAGTAACTTGGATGTGCAGATAGCACAGGATGTGCAGACCAGAAACCATCTCCTCTCAACCCACGTCAGTGAGCTGGTTTTGTGAGGATCAGAGCCATCACCTTCCAATTCACAATCACCTTCAGTAACCTGGATTTGTTCAGTCCAGAAACCATCTCCTCTCAACCCACGTCAGTGAGCTGGTTTTGTGAGGATCAGAGCCATCACCTTCCAACTCACATTCTCCTTCAGTAACCTGGATTTGTTCAGTCCAGAAACCATCTCCTCTCAACCCACGTCAGTGAGCTGGTTTTGTGAGGATCAGAGCCATCACCTTCCAATTCACAATCACCTTCAGTAACCTGGATTTGTTCAGTCCAGAAACCATCTCCTCTCAACCCACGTCAGTGAGCTGGTTTTGTGAGGATCAGAGCCATCACCTTCAGTAACTTGGATGTGCAGATGTGCAGGCAGCACAGGATGTGCAGACCAGAAACCATCTCCTCTCAACCCACGTCAGTGAGCTGGTTTTGTGAGGATCAGAGCCATCACCTTCCAATTCACAATCACCTTCAGTAACCTGGATTTGTTCAGACCAGAAACCATCTCCTCTCAACCCACGTCAGTGAGCTGGTTTTGTGAGGATCAGTGCCATCACCTTCCAACTCATAATCACCTTCTGTAACCTGGATTTGTTCAGTCCAGAAACCACCTCCTCTCAACCCACGTCAGTGAGCTGGTTTTGTGAGGATCAGCGCCATCACCTTCAGTAACTTGGATGTGCAGATGTGCAGGCAGCACAGGATGTGCAGACCAGAAACCATCTCCTCTCAACCCACATCAGTGAGCTGGTTTTGTGAGGATCAGAGCCATCACCTTCCAACTCACAATCACCTTCAGTAACCTGGATTTGTGCAGACCAGAAACCATCTCCTCTCAACCCACGTCAGTGAGCTGGTTTTGTGAGGATCAGAGCCATCACCTTCCAATTCACAATCACCTTCAGTAACCTGGATTTGTGCAGACCAGGAACTATCTCCTCTCAACCCACGTCAGTGAGCTGGTTTTGTGAGGATCAGAGCCATCACCTTCAATAACCTGGATTTGTTCAGTCCAGAAACCATCTCCTCTCAACCCACGTCAGTGAGCTGGTTTTGTGAAGATCAGTGCCATCACCTTCCAACTCACAATCACCTTCAGTAACCTGGATTTGTGCAGACCAGAAACCATCTCCTCTCAACCCACGTCAGTGAGCTGGTTTTGTGAGGATCAGAGCCATCACCTTCCAACTCACAATCACCTTCAGTAACCTGGATTTGTTCAGTCCAGAAACCATCTCCTCTCAACCCACGTCAGTGAGCTGGTTTTGTGAAGATCAGAGCCATCACCTTCCAACTCACAATCACCTTCAGTAACCTGGATTTGTGCAGACCAGAAACCATCTCCTCTCAACCCACGTCAGTGAGCTGGTTTTGTGAGGATCAGAGCCATCACCTTCCAACTCACAATCACCTTCAGTAACCTGGATTTGTGCAGACCAGAAACCATCTCCTCTCAACCCACGTCAGTGAGCTGGTTTTGTGAGGATCAGAGCCATCACCTTCCAACTCACAATCACCGTCAGTAACCTGGATTTTTTCAGTCCAGAAACCATCTCCTCTCAACCTACGTGTCGTTTTGAGGAGACCACACGCTGTCACCTTAAGTTCCCTATCTCACCTTTTTCAAATTCATTACGTTAATAAACTCGAGTAATATAAATTCAATCAGTAAGTACGTATTAATTTTTCCGTTTTTTTTTAATTCCATATTTCATAGGTACAGTCAATAAATTTTGCAGTAAGTAAATTCACAACAGTATTGTTAATTTTTTTGTGTATCCACTGCTATTGGGCAATAGATCGTGTTCTTTTTGTAGTTTAGTTTGGTCAGAGGTACGAGTACGTATGGGTCGCTTTATGAGCCAGAGAGGTTATCTCTAAATAAGTCAAGTTTTTGGAAGTAATGCAAGAGTACTCTCTCGAAGGCCTGGTGATGATGTCCATCGTAAGAGCTCGCCTCCTGCACTCGACTAGCTGGTGACGACGGATTCGCCAATAATGGCTGGAGAAGGTTGAATGGATGAAAACTCACCCGCAGACCTGCACGCAAGGTAGAGCGCACAAGGGCGAATAGAGTGTGTTCAAGCATCTTCCATTAGGTTTGAATTTTGACTCGGCAAAACTGAATCCTGGACGGAAAACTCTGAATGCTACCATCACTGAACAATAAAGAACACATGTAAGTAGATATGGAAACGGCTTATTGATAAAAACTACGGAATTCACCTTATAAAAATGATGCAGTGAGAAAAATATGATTTCGAAGTCGCGTCCATCGGAAGGATAACATCGAATATTATTTTATACCGTAAAACGGGGCGAATGCAGACACATTTTGAGGTTTTTCTAACATTGTCCAAGTTTTCATTATTTATTTTATGAGAGAGAGAAGAAACACTTTATTGAACATTGTAGAAGGAAAGAAGGTGGACAAGGACTCCATTAGTTGTCAAAACGTAATGAATTTGACGAATTTGTTCGTGGCGCACTCGTGTGTTCGATCAGGTAAGCTAGTTGTTACATGTGCGCATCAGAGGCACACACGCAACCCCCCCCCCCCCTTAGCACTGCTGTCGTAAGGGGAAACTCGTCACGTCATAGACTCCCGGTACATTTAAAATTTCCATCTTCCTTAAATTCTCTAAATTTTTTGGATACGTTTTCGAGCAGCACACTATGGTTTTCTTCCATATCAGTAAACTCTCTTTCGAAAAAAAAATAATAATAATAAATTGTGAGGCAAATTCGCTATTGCTGCTCTGTCCTCCAATCCGAGTCCTCGGACATGTTTCCTTGGGCCTCGTAGCCTCATGGAAACCGCTCGATGGACAGAGAATTGAGTTTTCACTCGCGTCCACATTAACACTTGAGCGTAGGATTTATTTTATTGCTTTGATGCTATCGATTACTATCAACCCTGAAACCTACATACCTCCCGAGTACCTATTGAAGAAACTATGACTACCTATTGAAGGGATTTTTCCATTCTTGGTTTATTATTTTCAATAATGAACCTTCGGAATCGACCATGAAAGAAAAATTAAGCCCCCACCCCTCCCTCCTGCTGGATTTTTGCAGATGGGCCCCCATGAGCTGTCCCCCAGATGGGAAGATGACTCGGTACTTTGAGGTTGATTTTACTTAATATCGATACCTTAAAGCACAAAAGCACTATGTCCATCCACTTTTTGTTCTCAATTTCAGAAAAACTCAAATTCAACAAAACTATTATTGAGTTTTCTTGACGATATTAGCTTGAAAATGTATTGAGGAAATTAGGTTAAAGAGTTTAATGTAAGAGAGTTAAATGTTAAGAGTTTAATGTAATAAGCCATTATTTTAGGAATTGTGCAGTGGTGATAACTTCTTTTGCGTTTTTCTCAAAACTCCGTTTTTGGACATAGCTCCTTTGTGCTTAAAGGTATCGATGCTAAAAAAAAAAAAAAAAAAAATAAAAAAAAAATATAAAAATATAAAAATATAAAAAAAAGCTAAATGTGCTACTTATTTCATTCATATGGGGGTCGGACTAAAGCTGCCCACACACGGTCCGACACGTTTGCAGTGGGGGAAGCCAAAACTTTGCCCCACTACCTTTCAGGACCGAAAGAGAGGAGAGCACACACGTACCGACAGTTGGGTTCATGGATATTACTTTTTAACCAGTGTGTAATATCCATGTTTACCTTATTCTTTCTTGCTCTCAACTTTCCTTGCTTTCAATCGTTTGTTTTTCAAATCTTATAGCGCAATGGCTTCAATTTTTAGTAAATGCCAAATATGTGGTTTCATTGTCAATCATTGAGTCTTTAAGACTAAAAAGACCACCAAGAAACCAGAAAAAGAAAGAAAGATGAAGAGTTGGTTGGAGATGAGAGGCACGTGAAATTAGTGCATACCTACCTCAAAATTACAAAACATTTAATGTTTAATTTAATCATAGTATTTTAGTTAATTAGGTAGGTACTTAGCTACCTATCGTTCGGGTATCTCGAGAGGGCTTTGGTCAATTTCTGTTTGAGGTGATTTGGGTGTGAAATTTTCCGTTTTCCTTTATTGGAGCATTATTGTTGTCATTCAGTTTTTTTTTTTAGAAAAATTGGAAGACAATTTATCAGAGATGGCTAAGTACTCCATTCATTAAAAAAAGTTAAGTACAAAAATAAATGTTTTTATTTATTTTTTGGTTTGTTTTGATTTTTTCTGTACGTATCACTTATCTAAATTTAGGTACCTTGTTTCAAGTTACTAATCAGTATCTGGTATTTCAAGTTTATGAATATTGGTATTTCTAGTTTACCAATAAATTATGGAAAATAAAGGCCAACTGGTGTCTATGTATTTTCCTTTCTTTTCCAATCAATTTGATCCAACAATCAATGCATCAGTCATTGATAATGCTCATCATTCATCGAAATAGGCGTAGGTATCTACTAACATGGAAATAAGTGTCAATGAAATACGTAGGTAGGTACACCAACTCCTTGAATCATAATGGAACAACAAACAGGAGACAACAAACATAAACTGCTAAGAAAACAACGTTTTGAATCAAAACTCGGTCAAATAACGAATAAAACACCTAGAATAGGACACTTAATAAACGCAGCATGGAAAAAATATCCTTCCTGTCTGGTGACAAAATTCAAAAAGAGTATGAAAACGCGGGAGCTTGTCGGACGACAGCACCACACACGAGTAAGGATGCAAGGAGGGGGTACCCAGCTGGACAGTCGTCAAGGCCGTCGTGATGCTCGAGCATCCCGACATGCCGACGGTCGTCAAGGCCGTCGGAAGCCTCCACACACCGCCCAACGCCATCCCAATCGGAGGAGGGAGGCGCCTTTCGGTTACCCCCTCTACCGATATCCTTGGTCGGGTCGGCCCGTGTGTGGGCAGCTTAATTTGAAGACCGAGAAGACTGGAAGACCCAAGGTCAAATGACTGATAACACGGACAAAAATAAAAGTCCGTAGACGATCCATAAGAAACTTTAAGGGAAGCTCACAGAACCATCTAGTGTACCTACGATAGATTGAAGAGAGGGATCGTCACCTACTTCTTCAGCAACAGTTGCTGAAGACACAGTTACTGTGTCTTCTTCCTCCTCATCATCACTGGAAACAAGATCATCCGAACTTCAATAGCTGACTCATGAAATTGGTTCAAATAGGTTAGGGCAGTGTCCTATCTTTGATTTGGATAGAAGTGTTTCCCCAAATCAACTACAATAACAAGCACTACACATTATGAAGTACCTCAAAAATAATATTTAAGTCACACGTCGGAACCACAACGTAGGAAGTTGATCCAGTGAGCATGTGTGGCTGTCCACCGCTTCATTTCGGAGTTCGATGTCAACACTCGAGCACTAACTGTCGAGCTCGGGGTCCTCCGGGATGGCGACTGACAGCAACCAGTCTTCATCTCTTCTCTCTTTTCCATAGCTAAACGAGCCTTCATCTTGGCCTTTGCATTTTCCCGTCTTCTTCAGTTAAACGGTAGTTCGCTGGAAGAAGGTCGCTGAACTTATAACAGAGGCATCAACACTACTAATATGACTCACCTCCTAGAAAGCTGGAAATTAGCAGGATGGCTAAAATTGTGTCTACTACGTAAACATTCCCATAACGATGAAACACTTCTGAAATAAAATTGATCCTTCCGAGTTGAAGGATGCTGGTTATTTCCTCCTATGCCTTCTCCTTTCCCACTGACACCATCTGCTAGCTGGTGACACTATAAAATTGTTTGCACAATTTTTTTGAGGAGGTAAGTACTTAGGTACCTACCTGAAGAAGCAGCGCAATCGAAACATTATAGTAGGTAACTAAGATTTCCTCCACTGTATCCGAAATGGTTGTGATGATACGCGATATTCCGGAGGTGTATACCTACACCAAGTACACTCAAGAAAACACAATCAAAACCACTACTTAAACTAGTCGAATTTGTGTATAATTTGGGGGTAGAAAAACTTATTGAACCTACACAAAGATACGAACTGAAAAACAGAAAAAGCGAGGCAAACATTGAACATGATAAGAGCAGAAAATGATAAGAGCGCTAGATGGGAGCGTGGACCTGGTCCAAAAGTCCAAAGCATGGAATCGACCAAGAAATTTTTTTTAACCTCCCCTCAAAATGAGGAATTTCACCATTTCGGAATTTCCTATTTTTGACCCCAAAATCGGATTCAGCACCTCGAAAAACCACCTACGGCAAACTTTCATCCCAAACATTTACGAATAAACAAATTTACATAAAATAAACAACGAATAAACAAAACAGTGTAGAAATCAGCGAGCGTTCCCGCTTCACGATGAATAGGTCCGTTTTCCCGGTTATTTTTCGAAATCATAAATTTTGATTGTCTCCCAAAAATAACAGGAGACTCATTTTCCGAAATCAGCTCGATTTTCATCTATCCCACACCATTAGCTATTCAGGAAAAATGCAAGCAGAAATCGGTGAAATTCCTCATTTGTTGGTTTAGGTACGTCTTAAAGTACCTAAGTACCTATGTAGAATCCGAAAATCGAATAAAATAGAGAGTTTTTGCTTCATGCGGGCGCACTGTGGGAGGCACCATCCGTGGAAATTCAGCGGTCGATGATGACCGAAAAGGTACGAAGTTTCCCGAAGTTGTCGCGGTCGCCGTGCGTTCTCGAAGACCGCCCGTTTGAAGCGCTCTTCACACGGTCCCCTCCCGCGGTCGGGTTCCTGCCACCGCAAGATGCAACCTTTAGGTAGGTTACGCCCTGATAACAGTTATTACATTGTTTTGGTTTTGCGAATCGAAAGATTTCTTTTACTTTCTTCTTCAATTCTTGCCAAAATATACTTTAAAAATGAGTACCTACTGTGAAGTTTGAGCATAGATGGTCCGCTATTATTTTGTATTTACGCGGGAACTCTTCCCTGTTGAATGTCTTGAATCAACATTGTTTTTTGTATTTTGGAGGCAATTAGGAGTCGATAGGTTTTTCGATAAATCGATTCAGTGTATCGATTGGGTTGTATTGTCTCGATGTGTTCTAATCGATGTTGCCCCGATTGTTGTGAAAAACCATGTGCGACGTAAAAGATGCGCGAGTGAATACACCGTTTTATGAAGATACCTAAGGTATGTAATGAGTCAAATTTATTTACTAGTTCGTAAATAACCCGTTTCCCTGTCACGACGTCGAAGCAGATTTCGGATGAATCAATGTATTTATTTCGAAATCCGTGTGATGTATACTGACTTGGAAGAACAAGGGAGAGAGCCCTCAATTACTCTCCTTTCATTGATTTGATATGTGTTTCACAGGAATGCTTAATCCGATGATCCCAAGCTGGTATTATGAATAATGATTGTACACCGTTTTATTTAGTTTCTTTCTACCCCGAAAGCATGATCTCTGTACCTACTCATTTCAGTATGTTGTTTGAAGTATTCCGAGTACAGTTGATTGCTTTTACACCGTTAATCCGTTACACCGAAAGGTCTCACTTGTGATACTCCGTACGTAAATCTTTTTCTCGTCTGATGAATGATGATGAAGAATGATGGATTTTTCCTGTCAGTGAGAAAGCCTCGTACGTTTGAACTGGCACAAGGGTACGTACGAAATGGCGAAAGATTGATGATGATGGGGGCCCCCTCACGAAATAAAATCCCTTAAATACTCCGTTAAACCGTTCCATCCTACTCCGTTAATCCGTCTGACAGGTTTTTATTCGAAAAATTACTCCGTAAAATCGAGAAAAAGTAGATGTCAGGTGATGTTGGATGGCATCACAAAGGAGGTTGGTTAGAACATAGATGTTTAAGTCCAGTTAGATGAAATACGACTGCGATTTCCCCTTTCTAGAGATGAAATTTCTGAGGATGAAGACGTAATAATATTACGTTGTTCATACTATGAACAAAGTGCTGATAATCGAATACGAAATCGATCATCAAAGTGAACATCGATTATTGATAATCGAGTTTGAAATCGAACATGAATCATTGATTTTGAAATAAATGAATGACTATTTTACCCATACTCCGTAATGTTAAACCGTTGAGATTTGAATGACACCGTAGAAGGGGAATCACAGTAAGATGTTACGATGTTATGATGTTAGTTCTATCAACCACAGGAATTGTAAGACCCGAGACCAGACCTTGATGCATGAATGTGTTGAATTGAATCATAATACCAGCTGGGAGGGCACAATATAGGTCCCAAGTATGTACCTACCACATCATACGAAAAGTCTTCGCAGGGAGCGTTTAATGGGAAACCTCCACTTGTTAAGATGACATGTAATGTTTGTCCGTCTAACTCCACGATACTCATTCGTTAAAGAATTTAATCCGAGTCTAAGCTGAAAGAAATTCGTTACCTTTTACTCCGTTACTCCGTTTTATTACGTTTACTCCGTTTAAATCCACTTCTGAAAGAGTGCGATACAACAATTGTATTAATTATTAATCCGTTGAGTCCACCGTATCTCTAGACTGTAGGTAGATTATGGAAACTAATGATGAAGAGAACTGTTTTCGAATAGCAGATGGTTTAGACAAGGGCTGTATGCCTTCCATAACAACTATCCACCCGGATTCACTGGTCTTGATGCTCTCATACAATTTGGTGTTCGTTTTTCAAATGATGGAGTCTTGTCAGTGACCGGGTACTGATCGCACCGAAACACCCCATTCTTCAAGTTTCTGATGAGACCATCTAACTCCTTTCTGCCCTTACTGAATACAGAACAAGAGATTACAGAATTATTACACCAACTCGGTTCAGAAGCATTATTTTCGACACTCAAGAGAAAAATGGATATGACAACCTTCGAGAATCTCCTCATTGTTACTTCACATGAATCTGCACTCAAGTCCAAAGAAGTAGGTAACTCGGGAGAAGATGTCACTACAATGGATGTTAAAACTGAACAAGAGATTACAGAATCAAGGAATTTGAAGCAAAATTGATGTTTTCCCAAGACATCTACTGAAGACGAAGCCGAACCACTAGGATAACAAACTAACTTCACCTAGTGAAAAAAAAATGGAATTCGTATTCAATTGCTCGCAAATGATAGTATTTTTGTGATAGACGACTCACATAAGCCTGCAGAACAGTACAATGAATCAGAGAAGATCCAAATCAAAAACACTGTACTACTTACTGGCATATCTTGGTTCGAACTTGGATGATGATTTCTCACGAATGGTCCAGGAACTTCGAGAACCCAAGGAAATAATGGAGACACTTCAATAGCATATTATGCAAACAAGCTACAATGATGCATCAACATGCAGAGATGATGCAACATGCATCGAGATGAACTAAAAACCATGAAATACGACCTCATCGAAGATGCACCTTTCTGGCAAGGATCAATGAATGATCAGGTAAACCAACTCCGAAGATGCCCATGAGTTGCTCATGATGATGGTGCTGAAATATGACTTTATTAAAGAAGTTAAAAAGGTCTATCCTCATATCATGTTGATAGATTCAGTTAACAACGAAGGGGAAGGTAAACAACAAAAAGAACACAAAGACCATTTCATCCAACATGGTAGTACCTATTCAACCAGCATGATGATGAAGATATAAAACAAGCAACGCTAATCAAACCTAAAACAAGACACATAAATCCTGCTAGAAAATCAAGACTTGATTCAAATGTCAGTAAGGTATGTAGCCTTCAAGGATATGCCTCAAGTAACTGCAAACTATAGGCTATTGTGTGTTATGAGTGTGTGGTTTGGCAATGCCCCAAACCAGCATCTGAACAAACAAAGAAAATGAGAAATAAAAAAAAAGGAAAGGGGGCCGACGAACACATTATACAACCCCACCTTATCCTACGATGCGAAAAGTCTAAATAATGTAACTCCAAGCAGTACTCCACTTGAAACAAACAAAACGAAAGAAAAGCAGAGGAAAAAGAGTACCTATGCCCATGTCTGATTTATTACTGGACCAAGAAGAAAGAAATCTCTCACCTTTACTTCGTTATAATCCATTGCTGACAGAATCCGTTACCATTCCTAAAATATCACGAATCCGTTACCATTACACTAATCCATTACTCCGTTACCATTACACTAATTCATTACTCCGTTACTATTACTATAACACTTAATCATTAACATTAATCATTACTCTTTCATGATTAATATGTTACCATCACTCTGTTAACACTAATCCATTACTGAGTCACAGGAAGAAATTGCAGATGTAGATACTCTGGTCCTAGTATCCTATGCCTTGGAAACTGCAGCTGTCAGTAACCTCAGATGACAACATGATGATGATAATTGGAATCAAAACCCTGGTCGCTGTGCTGCAGCAGTCATCTTTCCGTATGGTGGTTAAAACCTATCTAAATCTTCTATATTGTGTAAATGCTACAGGTGCGACCTCTAACAATGCTTATGGTAATTCAGTATTTTCAAGAGTTAGGAAACTATAAACAAATCTGAATTAATTCATCAGGTTATGAGAAGCACTTGAAAGTAGAATTCATAAAAGATTTGATTGTTTTTATGTTAATATTTCTTATAGCTGCCAAAGACGAGTGCATTAGGCTTCAGTACTGATAGAATATCCTTATACAATAATAAAACAAATATTAGGCTCTATATACTTGAACTATAGTTATAAAATAAAGTAAAATCTATTGAAGTTTTGAAAGATGATCAAGGTAGTCAAAACAGCCGATTTGAAAGTAGAATTCATAAAAGATTTGATTGTTTTTATGTTAATATTTCTTACAGCTGCCAAAGACGAGTGCATTAGGCTTCAGTACTGATAGAATATCCTTATACAATAATAAAACAAATATTAGGCTCTATATACTTGAACTATAGTTATAAAATAAAGTAAAATCTATTGAAGTTTTGAAAGATGATCAAGGTAGTCAAAACAGCCGACTTGAAAGTAGAATTCATGAAAGATTTGATTGTCTTTAGGACAATAATACTTAAAGCTACCTAAGACGAGTGCATTAGGCTTCAGTACTGATAGAAAATCCTTTCACAATCATAAAACAAATATTAGGCTCAATATCCTTGAACTTAAGTTATAAAATAAAGTAAAATCTATTGACGTTTTGAAAGATAATCTAGGAAGTCAAAACAGGCAATTATGACATCCATTTTTTGTTGCATTTTATACTTAAAACTTGCTAACTGATCATAAGAAAAACCTAAATGTTAAAAAAAAAGAACAACGAAAAACTTGCTAACTGACCATAAGAGAAACTTAAATTAAAAAAAAAAAAAAAAACAAACAAGTAATATATGCATTGATGAAGTTGATATAGGTTTAGGAGGGAGCACTCAGCTAATTGATATAATGTTAGGAGGGAGTACTCAGCTAATTGATATAATGTTAGGAGGGAGTACTCAGCTAATTGATATAATGTTAGGAGGGAGTACTCAGATAATTGATACAATTTTAGGAGAGAGTACTCAGCTGATTGATATACCTAATGTTAGGAGGGAGTACTCAGAAAATTGATATAATTTTAGGAGGGAGTACTCAGCTAATTGAAATAGTTTTAGGGGTGAGCACTCAGTAAATCGATGTAAGTTTAGGAGGGAGTAGTCAGTAAATTGAAATAGATTTAGGATTGAGCACTCAGTAAATCGATGTAAGTTTAGGAGGAAGTAGTCAGTAAATTGAAATAGATTTAGGATTGAGGTCAGTTTCACTTTCTCTGAAACAATAACCCTAAAAATAGAAATTGAGACGTTTAGGTTTACTCCAGAGCATTCGTGGCTTACCTATTGAATACAATGACACACATTACATTTTACTAGACAGTAAAAAAAAAAATAGACGTTCTATGAAAAAAAAAAAGAGTTTTAAACTTTAAAAATGTATGTTGATAGTCATAGATCTAGATAATGTCTCTGAGCTTAAAATATTAGATGTCCAAAAGAAAAATAAATCTGGAGTCAAGTACACAAATTCTAAACCATTGAAAGGTGAATTCAGTTTAAAGGAAGGATACCTACACCACCATGTTGAAACTGACACTGTAGGGATCATAGACACATTTGTGACTAATAATTAAAAAAATTAAGTTATTTTTAAATTACATTTCGGCTAAATACTAAACAAAAGTAATAATTATAATTATTAAAAAATTGGAGACCCTGAAAAATTATATTGAAAATAAAATTCGAAAAATTATGCCAAAAGTCACCTTTACCTCCACACTTGGTCACCTCTGCCTGTTCAGTAACCTGGTTTTGTTGCAGACCAAAAGCCAAATTCTCTCCAATTGGTAACCTGGTTTTTCAATAGACCAGAAACCAAATTCCATACTCACTTAACCCTCAACCAACTTACCTTCTTGATTTATATTAATCAGTAAATAGTTTAATTCTGTCAGTCAGTTCGAAACATTAAATTTCTTAGTTTAAACCTTCATTCCAAATTTTGATTAACTGGAAAAGGTAACAGATTCGTTCAGTAGAAAAACAAAAAAGGTTAAGCCAATTGTTAAGTATTTAAATGGTAGTTGTCATTATTAAAAGTATGACCGTGAAACATTGGAGATCTACGCATCTGTAGCACTATTAGCTGATGTTAGATTTATGTTATGTGTAAAGTTCGATTTCATTGCTTCCCAATTGGATATAAAATTTTAAATGAAAATTTACTACCACTGTTTGTGTGGAGATTCCTGGTGGCCTTCCTGAATTTCTGAACGAGAACGACACTTTCAAAAAAAAAAAAAAAAAAAAGCGTTTGTAAATTAAAACGAACACTATAGTCTTGCAGAGTCCCTTACAGTCGGTTTCTGAAATTCAGAGAGATCATCTCATTTATAGGTCTTATTGTACAATGCTCTTGCCTTTTCATGCCTTGCCTTTTCAAATAATTTGATGATACCAAATTAGAGTTGATGTTATTTCATGTTGTAAATACTAATAAGCTCCCCATCTATGGGAGGGAGTGTGAAGTTTGAGCATAGATGGTCCGCTATTATTTTGTATTTACGCGGGAACTCTTCCCTGTTGAATGTCTTGAATCAACATTGTTTTTTGTATTTTGGAGGCAATTAGGAGTCGATAGGTTTTTCGATAAATCGATTCAGTGTATCGATTGGGTTGTATTGTCTCGATGTGTTCTAATCGATTTTGCCCCGATTGTTGTGAAAAACCATGTGCGACGTAAAAGATGCGCGAGTGAATACACCGTTTTATGAAGATACCTAAGGTATGTAATGAGTCAAATTTATTTACTAGTTCGTAAATAACCCGTTTCCCTGTCACCTACCTACCTCACATTGAAACTAGGTACTTCAGGTTATTACAGAGCACTGCAATGGAACTTCAATAGAGGTTTATTTAACTCTGTACAAAAATAAATGTATAGTTCCTTCATGCGAAAAGTAATTTTAATATGAAAAACATTGCCTAACACACGTCGAATTTTGAGGTCCGAATATAATCACGAATGATGTTGGTAGTTCACTTGATCATAATTTCATTTGATATTTATTATAAAAAAACTGATCTAAAAATGTGTTCAGGCAATAACACATTTAAAACTCATTCTTACCCATGTGCAATTTTAAAAATACAATAATTTTTCCGAGTTTATTGTCATTTATTATATTTCAAAATATAAGTATTTATTAACCCTTATTAACCCACGGTATCTTTTTGGAAGACCAACTTTAGAACGTTTTCTTGACGGTACAAAGTGGTTTTCACCCCTACTTAATGTCCCAATGGCTACTCTGACATCTCTAGAATAGAAAAGAAGAAGAAGAAGTGACAAAACAACAACAACGTTGATATAATAATTATAAGTTACAAGGCGGCTCAAAATTGACATCAACACTCCTAAGGACAGTTTCACAAATTATTTTAGACCAGTTTTTCACCGTTTTGAGTGATATTACTTAAAGAATCTTGGGTAAAAAGTATCTAAGATCAAGTAGAAATTGTAATATCTACATATTATTAGTTGCTAAGTGGGTAAAAGTTGGTTTTTGTGATGGTATCTTTTTGGATACCGTGAGCAAGGGGGTACCCAGTAGAGCCAGGTCCATGATGGGGTTTATGCTCACTTTTATTGATTTTTCTCACCCTATAACTGATTTTCTTTCCTTTTTCTGATTCTGAATGAAGATTAGAGTAATAAGGAGCATAGGAATGTGCACTACCTCCTTATTTCACAAGGTAAGCATTGGTTCTGAAGGGGAGGACTCGAATAGCTGTAATGGCCAGATTTTCCTACGTGGCCGATGGATTGGAATTTTATGAAAATCTAACGATTACTTGTCCCTGCGCTTTATGACTAGGTTAGTTGGATCCACTTACCGTGGTGAAGATCTATGGTTCTCGTCGGCTGGGTGTGGCGTCGGAGTCGTTGACTAGGTGTTCCTTGGAATCACCGAAAAATGGTCTCCCGTTTCACCTAGACCTTCGTGAGGTAAGTATATTCCCCTTAGTTTGTGAATTATTGAACCTAGTTATTGCTTTCTTTCAATGTTAACTATCTATCTTTTGTTTCAGGTACTCTTCAAGAATTGGACTTCTTCAGGTAAGTAGAATATCCCTAGAATAACCCCTGATGGATCTACGCAGTTCAGCAAGACTCGAATAAGGTAAGTTGATTCTATTTCCCTAGTTATATCTGCCTTTGTTTTACCAAGCACCAGGAAATTGATCAGGTAAGTCAGAATATAAACTACAAGGTTTAAATTACCGAACGAGAATTGTCTATTTTTAGTGTAAACAGAATGGTAAAGTATTTTCAAACAAAATGTGTACTTCGTACAATAAAATTCTTAATAAACGTCAAAATGAGTACGTTATTTCTACTCCTAAGAGATCTGTGAAAATATTGAAAGAATGAGGGAATAAGATACCCTTTATTGCCGAGGGCCCAGATGGGGTACCTCCAAATGATGGCGTCAATAGAGAAAATATATGTTTGTAGCTTTCACAACGATTAATACTAGAAAAAGGAACAATACCTAGGAGGAGTTTCTATATACAATGCGATTTTACTAAAGAAGAAATAAAAGATTTACAATCTTTTTACCGGTATAGACGGGGTAGAAGCGTGGCGTCGTATGGTGGTCCGTTGGAATGCGGAGGTCCTCGAGTCCTTCGTTCCAAGCTCAACTGGTAGGGCGTATCGTGATCCAGATGCCTTGGTATAACGGGGTCGAGTTGCCAAAATGTTCAATGTTCGTATAAAGGTGGGCTCTAATGTTCTTCAACAAAGTTCTCTATCACTATACTATCACTTGTTCTCGATCACTGCTCCGGATCTATCCGATTATCCGGCAGAAGGCCGGAGATCGGAGCGCAATTTAAATATTAAATACCTTTCTACCTATAGGTACAACTACCGTTTGTACTAGGATAGAATGAAACACGAACTCACTAATTAGAAAAGTACTAAAACTTGTATAATGAGAACGACACAAAGAATCACAGCCATCGTAATACACAGTACGAGAAGTGGAGACTTCCACACATAAGTAATACAGAACAAACCCGACTAGATGGCACTCCAATAGCAGTGCCTTATATATCACAACATATGGATCAAGAACATTAGGGATTATAACCCTTTATTAATTCAACACTCCCCGGTAAGCACTAATGTTATAAACTTTAACGAACTGACTTTAAATGTAGCGAAACTGGCTCCTTTAGTAACGAATGTGGTCCATTTTCTCCAATGAAGCGTTGAATGAGCTTGGTCTAAGTACACCAAGACAGAATTTTCCGGGTTTTTCAGTCAAGAAGAATGCCTGGTCAGAAATAAAGCAAGAGGCTCCGTTACATCAGCAGAGATTATCTGTGAACGAAAAAGTATCTCGTTAGTCACATGAATTGACTTCTGTCAACAACATATCTCTGAATTTAACAAATTTCTCCCTAGGCAAGTTTTTGGTGAATGTATCAGCTAACTGAGAGTCAGTGCTGATCCAAGTTATCTTAACTTCTTTATTTTTAATTTTCTCCCTTATGAAGTGAAAGGAGAGTCTAACGAGGTGACGCAATGTCGTTGAGTCTTCAACTTTTGTGAGAGCAATAGCAGGGCGACAGTCCTCAAACAGAGTTGGAACCAAATCTATGTTCAGGACGTGTTTGCAGAGAGCAGTGACCCCTACAACTTCTCGGCAAGCCATGGAAAGTGCTACATATTCACTTTCTGGAGCAGAGAGTGATACGTGATTTTGTTTTTTCGTTCTCCAGTGAATTGTATCACCGAAGAGCTGGATCACATATCCAGTGGTTGACAAACCAGCACTGTCATTAGCCCCAAGTGCAGCATCTACAAAACAGTCTAAACCTTCTTTATTTCCTGTGAAAACTAAACCATAATTTTTTGTAGCCCTCAGGTATTGAAAGACCCGAAGAACCTCTTTCCAGTCATTAAAGGTATAATTTGACTGGCGACGACTGAGGGCATTGGTGGCAAACGAGATGTCTGGTCTCGTTGCGCTCTGGAGATACAACAGAGAGCCTATGGCTTCCCTGTAAGGAATATCAGTTGCATCACCAGACTGTTCAATTGAGGAGTGAGGAGGTTGAGCTGACATCGGAGTGTCCGCAGTTTTCTTACCATTGGGATCAAATCGTTTCAGCATTGCATCAATATGATCCCTTTGGTGAAGATACATCAAACCTTTCTCACGATCTCGTTTGATTTGAATTCCCAGAAACTTCCTGGGTTGCCCGAGATCTTTTATCTCAAACTCTGCTCTCAGACAGTTTTTGGTCTCCTTAAGCTTGCTTTTGGAGTTCCCAGTCATTAAAATGTCATCGACATAGAGCAGAAGCATCACAAACTTTCCTCCATCACGCCAGATGAAAATGCAAGGATGAAAGTGGTAAGTAGTGAACCCCAATTTCAGAATTGCTTCCTGAAATTTAATGTACCACCTTTTGGGTGACACTTTCAGACCATAGAGTGATTTCAGGAGAACACATACGTATTTCGATCTGAAATCCACACCTTTCCCAAGGTGCTCTGCTAGCCCATCTGGAGGCTCCATATACACCTGCTTTTCTAAATTTCCATTTAGAAAGGCAGTTCTAACATCCAGCTGAACAAGTTCTAAATCAAACTTATTAGCCAGAGCCAACAAGAGCCTCACATCTGGGAGCCGAGCAACTGGAGCATAGACCTCAGAGAGATCATAGTGGTTGGTATCAGCAAAGCCTTTTGCTACCAACCGACTTCTGTACCTCACAGAACCATCAGGGTCATTCTTCTTCTTATGCACCCATCTGGCCTTAATTACTTTTGATCGTTTGGGTATTTCTTCTCTAGGCACTATTTTCCAAGTGCCACATCTATCCATGGCGTCGAGTTCCTCTGTTATGGCTTCAACCCATTTTTCTCCATCCGGGCTGCTGATGGCTTGTTTATAGGTCTGAGGTTCTTCACCGAGATGACTCAAAGCTGCATTTGTCAGAAATGCAATGTCTGTTGAGTTCAGCTCGTTCTCGTCGTCCAGGCTCTCAAAGAATTCAACATCCTTTGAGCTTCCCAGAAACTTGACCTTTTCTTTATGGATTGGCTGAAAAACAGGAGTTGGGTTCCCCTCGTCCTCAGGTTCAGGGACAGCTTTCGGACTCGATGATGAACCAATTTCAGTCACTACATTTGAAACAGGTTCATTCGCCGTATTCCTGACAGAACTAGGAGACCCAAATGGTGAATCAATTTCCAAGGCTCGAGTCTCCCCGGCAAGGGATTCCATGTCGAATTTGCTCTCTTCTAAGACAAATTCATCCTGAGCAACCTCTGGCGGGAATAGGGATTCATTTCCCTTTTCCTTAAGGTAGTCAGCATAAGTCCTAGATTCAATGAAGCTGACGTGTTTTGACCTAACTATGATTTTCTTGTTAGCATGGAACAAGGTGTACCCAGTGGACTCACATTCTAGAAGAAAACATAAGTCAGACCTAGCTTGGAATTTAGGTTTATTTTTGACATGATTATCCAAGACATAAGCTTCACAACCAAACCTACGAATATGTTTCAACGTTGGTACATCATTGAATAAAACTTTATGAGGTGGTTCCATGTTATTTGATGAGTTAGGAGTGATATTATGTATGTAAATAACATGATTCAAAGCAAAGGCCCAAAAGTAGCTAGGTAATCCCGAGGAAATTAGGTTGACTCGAATCTTATCACCTATTTCATAGTTAAGTCTTTCTGCTGTTCCAATATGCTGTGGAGTAACAGGTTCACACTCAGTATGAACAATCTTTTCTCGGGACAGCAGTTGTCGCATGGCAGACGTCTTGAACTCTGTGCCAGCGTCAGTTCTGAGTTCTACAATCTTTGTGTTTGGCCCCATGAGCTTCCTAATTTCAGCTAAGTATTTTTCCAAACTTACATGAACCTGAGTCTTATTTTCTAGGGGATATGCTGCTGCATATCTTGAAGCATCATCAGTGAATGTTATTATATACTTATTTTTACTTCTGTAAGCATTTGGACGTAAGGGACCAGCAAGATCACTATAAACCCTGTGAAATGGTACACTAGACCTATGACGTTTGGCATTACATGGATTCCTTTTCCCTTTAGCTTTCATGCAGTCAGCGCATTCGAGAAGACTGTTACCAAAAGTTACATTTTTGAGTTCTGGAGATATTTTTGACAAAGTTTCCAAGTATGCTTTACTAATATGATTTAACCTAAAATGCCACTTGAGCCCTGGATCATCCAGAACAGACTTGGTGACTTCCTTTGATTGGGAGGGTGTAGATGCAGAGGTAGAAGGTGAGGAAGAGTCTGGTAGATCATATCTGACTCTTTTTCTCCCCCCCTTCGCTGCATGTGCTGCAAGGCGCTTGCCCAGAACTGCAGATGAAGTACTATCACCACCCCTATCAAATGATGGACCTGAGTTATCCACCACTGAAATACCATATTTATCTTGGATAGAATTTAGTATGTGACGCCGCCGCTGCAGCGACGCTGTTGCTAAAGGTAACTCGAACTGTAGCCACCAAAACGACCCATCAAACGAGCCTGTGGTGACCCGTTTACCAGTGCGACTATTTGTTATGACTAATTCCTTATTGGTAATTTTAGCTTGAACACCATCTTTCAGTATTCTGCGAAGTGAAAAAAGATTTTCCGCAGAGTGTGGCGAATAAAGAACATCTTGAAGACAGCTAATTTTCCCTGTATTAGGATTCCGGATGATTACATTACCAGACTGCTTGATTACTAAATCAGCTGATGCAGAGCTATTAGCACACGAAATACGTTTAGCAACAGGTAAATTCCACATATTAATGAAGTATCCCTTATTATTGAAAATGTGATGCGTTGCACCTGAATCTGTAATACATCGCAGAACAGAAGGAATCGAGTACTCACCATCAAGGGAAGGAGAGCTCAATGAAATAGCATCCTCATCATTGCAGCGTTCCCAAGCCATGGCAGCTTTTCCTCTGGTTGAGTCACGTCGTTTCTTCTGTGGAGCTGGTGTTTCAGATCTTTCTCTGGTTGAGCACCTCTTTGGAAGCACTCGACCCTGGCGCCTCCGTCCATGCTCAGAGCGACCATTCATGGGCCTGAGGTCTGCTGAAGATCTGGTGCTTTCTAGGCTGTCACAGGACTGGTCTCGGGTAGATGAATGCCCTCGGCTACGAGATCTTCTGTCTCTTGACTGTCTTGCAATTCCTTTCTTCTCCTTTTCTCTAGCAGCCTTAGACTTTGGAGTCTGTTTGAAAGGACACTTTGCAGATAAGTGACCAACACGTTGGCAGTTATAGCAAGTCTTTGGATTGTCAGGATTCAACACCAAATTTGGGCAATTCTTCTTAAAATGTCCTGTAGTGCCACAGACATAGCAACAATTCCCGGGGTCAAATGATTTGGATCTGGACTTGAAGATCAAAGCAGAGTCCTTGGTTTTCTCCGCTGATGTTGAGGGTTCAGCCACACGTTTCTCATAAGACATGCGATTGAAGTCCGATTGGGCTCGCCTCATTATTTCCGCAAGACCTACACGTTCTTTTGCAGCATAGTCACTTGTCTGCTGTTTGTAAAGGTCAGGAAACACCTTGGAAATGGCGGCCAGATAGCGATTTCTGATGTAAAGTTCAGCATCAGCCCCTACTTTGAAACAGCGGTGTGCATCAAAATGTTCCATCTTCCGAAGAAGACTGTTAAATTCGTCGTTGAAAGAAACAATTGTCTGTTTTGTAGGGTCGAACTGTAAGTTGGTGAACTTCCTGTTTAGATCATCATATTCCTCAGTGTTTGCTGCCTTAGTGACCTCTTCTAATGTAGCCAAGATCTGTATTGGGCAATCCTGCATTTTAATGTAATCCTCATACTTAGAGCATACGTTGGACTTCAAGTAAGCACAGACGGCATTTTTCATCTGTTCCATTGCATACTTAGAAAATATGGGTTCCTCTGGCTGCCTAACATAATCTGAAGTACGCAAGGCTGCTATGGTGTTTGAAGCGCTCAGTGCATGGATGACCATTTTACGCCATGCTGCAAAGTTGTGGTCATCCTTGAGGATGTTGGATCCATTTTGCAGTGGGGTGAATTGTCTGAAGTCACTTCTGATAAATGATGACAATCGCTCTTCGGGTTGAGGTTTGTAAATGTTCAAGGAAGGAGTATTCAAATCAAGAGTAGAAGACACTCTGTCTCCATTGGGTGGAGGACATACATTCGACTGAGAGGCACCGTTGGTTTGAGAGACTCCGTTGGTTTGAGAGGCACCGTTGGTTTGAGAGACTCCGTTGGTTTGAGAGGCACCGTTGGTTTGAGAGGCTCCGTTGGTTTGAGAGGCACCGTTGGTTTGAGAGGCTCCGTTAGTTTGAGAGGCTCCGTTAGCTTGAAAGGCTCCGTTGGGATATGGCAAATCAAGACCTGTCTGGGTTATTCCCACTGTCAGCTGTTCAGTCAGCTGCCTGACAATGTTAGGGTCAAATTCCCCAACTTCCAAAGAAGCAACTGTTTCCAGTGGAGTGTCGGTCATCATTGCCATATCCTGGTTATCAAGCTGTTTTATGGCCTCAGCGTGCATCCTGGAGAGGCGGTCGTTAAATTTGTGGAATTCCATCATGTACTCCACATGCTTGGCCACAACTGCCTCCAAGGTTTCAGCACGTAGATATTCAGTCTGAGAAATAAAATTTTGCAATATTACCTTCCTGATCTGAATTTCACGTTGACGCTGGAGACGGCTTGCTTCCTTTTGAATCTCTAGTGCAGTCGATTCATCATGTTTACGAAGGGCGGCTTGCACTGTCTCCTCTATACGCCTCTGGAGCTCCCTCTCTGCGTCCACATCACATGGACTCTGCATCTATGAAGCACGTTCCACAAATTAGAAAAAAATTCTACATAATATGACAAAACATAAATTTCGTAAGTTCTAATTTGGAAATCGAGAATTACCTAATAAACAACCACAATTATACGTCAGTAAAAGTGTTTTAAATTTAATTTATTTGAGTTTAGAAACAACAACAAAATTGTGGGGATTCATTGTAACATTTGTTTTGAATGGTGTTTATCAACTTAGATTTTCAAAAATAATTCAATTGAACTATCAAAAACGAAAAATAAAATAATGACCATATAAGATGATCAAGTTTAAACATTCTTTATTGAGGTAATGAGAAAAATTATTAAAGGATAATACAAAAAGATTGGTTTTTGTTTACTCGATCCCACAACATTTTGAAGGATGAACAATCAAATTTTAGGTTTAATCAAAGCTAAGTGGGGTTGTTTACTCGTACCCACTACGTTATTTAAAAAATTCACAATAAAATTTCAAATTTATTCTTAGCTCAGTGGGGTTGTTTGCTCGTGCCCACTACATTATTATAAAAATTATTAATAATTTCAAATTTATTCATAGCTCAGTGGGGTTGTTTGCTCGTGCCCACTATATCATTTTTTTTAATTTATAATAATAATTTCAACTTTATTCATAGCTCAGTGGGGTTGTTTGCTCGTGCCCACTATATTATTATTTTTTATAAATTTATAATAATAATTTCAAATTTATTCATAGCTCAGTGGGGTTGTTTGCTCGTGCCCACTATATTATTTTTTAAAATTTATAATAATAATTTTAACTTTATTCATAGCTCAGTGGGGTTGTTTGCTCGTGCCCACTACATTAATATATCTATTAGAGAAAGAAAAAAAAGTTGCATTGAACAATAAACATCTGAATCCTTGATGCTGTTTCGTTCATTTGAACTATTCCAGCATTGGAAGGATTCTTATTGGTAGATTCATCAAGAGACTTGAAGAGTATCCCTCTTGAGTTCTCGTGATAGTCAAGTAGACAAATGTAGTAACTGAAAAATAAATTTTGTTATATTCCTCCTGGCTTTCGAGACAGCTAGTCATAACCATTTACTGAAGACACTCCAAATCCCTTTGCTGAACAAATCGCTCAGCTATTCATCATGACTCCACAGTCATCATGATCATGTTATTGCGCTCTGGAGGTTTCAGAGATCATGCTCGGGCAGCGGTGGGTATCTGCTCGAGAAGTATCTGTAATTCCTCTACAGGATTCGTGTACCATGACCTCCTAAAACCTGATTTCACGCATTGGCACTTCTCTCCCGTCCGAAAGTGTCTGCGACAGGTTATCCATTGATTCATAACGTTGAATCAATCCAAGCATAGAAATAACTCCGCACATAAACATCAACACATCGTTTGGTTGTCCGGTTGTCCCCTTCTCCCCGGTGCAAATTGTCACACGACTTGCTATGTCCCCTGTCAAGTGACTCCGTCGAGGCTCCGTACACACTACTCTGTTCAGAAAGTCAAGTGTGTTGGGAGCCCTTGGGTCACCAGCTCCCCCCACACTCCCTTCCTAGAATAGGCTAATGGTCACTACTGAGATTATTTCCCGCCTCAGTGGTACTTTCCCTTCGGATTCTTCCATTGCCTTCCTAGATACCAAGGTAAGTTAACTTGAACGAACTGAACATCGTTAAGTGACTTGAACTAGCTTCTCACACATCTAACATTTGGAAATTACAAATCCATTCCCAAGGATCTAGAACGCACTGATCCCCACAGATCTTAGATGAAACTACAACAACCAGAAAACATAGGGAATACTCAAATTCTCCCCCCCGATCGAGATATTATCGTAGCAATACGTAGCACGTAAAAAAGAAAACAAATGAAGTGAAAGATGATATGCACTTGTCCATGTGCAAAAACTTTTCAACTGGAAACGGCACCTGTTGGCGCCAACATCTCACAGGACAAGGTTCCGAATTTCAATTTTTCTTTTTAGAAATTTTCAACAGGCCTCTTTTTTTAATAGAAAATTTCATGAAATCTAATCTAACTGAGAATACTTCTTGGTACCTGACGATAATAAAGAGATCTTTATCGAGGTTGTTTGTTGAAAAAGCAATTCTAACCTAACCTTGATACCAGTGGTCCTTTTTCCGAAATAAAAGTACCTAAGTACCAACTAAATTATTTTATTGTTCTTTCAAGTTGTTCAAAATATTGGTATGATGCTGCAAACGTGAACTAACAACAAAATTAATCTTGGAACTGAACAAAAATTAAGAGTTATTAGACGAGACAAAAAACGTGGTAGGTAACTCGAACTATTCTTTTACTTACCTTGTAACTTTCAATCGACTCCGCAATAACACAAATCGACTTTGAAATTACGTAAATCCAACAACAACAACAAAAAAAACTGACAAACGATTTTTTAAAAATAAAATTGAGTAAATTATAATTTTAAAAAACTCAGGTAACGTTGGAGAAAAAACGAAGCTGGCGAAACGAGCAGTGGAAAACAGAATGAAAATGGAGGCGCGAGATGCCCACGATCACCCCACCATCCTGCGCAATGCATATGCGCAGAACACATAACTTTAAAATTGACGAATTTTAATCAAACTACACAACCAAATGTGGAGATCACTAGACCAATAATTTTTAAATAATTTTCTGGCACCGTAGGGAGTGTGGTTTTGTTCAAGGAACCCTGTAAATTGCTTTTCTACGTTACCATCATCCGCATATCTCATGCCATCATTTTTAACAGAGTTCATGATTACGCCATCTTCGATTCGGCCAACTTCTTCCAACTTCGGCCAAGCTCTTGCCATTTTCCCGCCAATTTACATGGTTCCTCGAATCCCAAGTTTAAGGCTTCAAATCGTAAATAATCCACACTTACTTGTGCGCCGTTTGACTCCGTTGTTGAAGGCTCCGTACTTGTCTGACCCAGGCAGCCTCCGTTAAACTCCGTTGTTGGTGGCCACCACTCCGTTGTTTGCCTGTCCCAGGAAGTGTCTCCGTTATCTATTCCGTACCTAGTACCTCCGTTGACTTCCTGGGCTGTCATCAAGTTTTCGTTTGGGACATAGCACTCGTACCGAGGGAACAACCGCTACAACATACCCGTCGAAAACACAAGCGAAACGGCAGAGGGGTTTGCCCACCAGCAAACACCGCCGATGTCGACATATCCGATTATCCGGCTGAAGGCCGGAGATCGGAGCGCAATTTAAATATTAAATACCGTTCTACCTATAGGTACAACTACCGTTTGTACTTGGATAGAATGAAACACGAACTCACTAATTAGAAAAGTACTAAAACTTGTATAATGAGATCGACACACAGAATCACAGCCATCGTAATACACAGTACGAGAAGTGGAGACATCCACACATAAGTAATACAGAACAAACCCGACTAGATGGCACTCCAATAGCAGTGCCTTATATATCACAACATATGGATCAAGAACATTAGGGATTATAACCCTTTATTAATTCAACATCTATACAGGAAAATAATAAACCTTTGTGTAATAACTTGCAGCGTTCTCTTCATTGCAGTCATCCAACAGTCACTACCTATCTCGTCTGCAGGTACCATCATGACCGAGAAAAAAATTAATACAAAATAAAATAGACTCGGAAGCAATAAGGAAAATAAGTACTCAAAACCAATAAAATCTGTTGGTGACAAATTAACAACTGAGTAATTAATTTAATTTTAACGTATGTGGCATCAGATCAGCATTTAGGTAGATTTGCTAAGTCATTGCTAGTATGCTGATGTATCACCAGAACTGTGTTATTACTCGAGGTAAAACTATCCTACTAAATAAACATAGAAAGGTAAATAAATTTAACTCACGTTTGCCAGAATGGGAATGGAAAATGGCTGTTGTGGTCATGCTTTGTTTACGGTGGTATCTTTGTGTTTTTATACATTAAATGATCTACCATGAGCTCCATACGAGTATTCTGCAGAGAGTGCATTTCTCGCAAAATGTTAAGTGAACCTGTAATAATTTGAGTTTTGAGTATTTAATTTTGAATTGGGTTTACGATCAATTATCAATTTAGTGGTTTTGGGAAGATAATCAAATCCCACCGCTGCCACCAATTGTAATAATTTGGGTTTCTTGGGTAAATTACGTTAAGTTAAATTTAAAGTTTACAAAAAGGTTAGTTAGGCTGTAGTACTTACCAGAGTTTACTGACGAAGAGTAGACTTCTGAGAGTGAATATGGCTTTACTATTATGGTAGTTGCGTGTGACCATGCGTGCAAGGAATTGATCTGTTGCTAAATGATATTATGCGAAATACAAAATTACTATTACTTTGATTATTATTTGTATGAATTATCCTAACACCTTCAAATGACTTGAAAACTTTAATATATGAGGCTAGGGATCTCTAGGTAGAGGGTTATCTTGGACCGAAGGTTCAGAGGATAATTGGTTCTACTTGAGGGACGCCTAGGGTTGCTGCCACCACCTGGGTCGAGTATTGACCTCAGGAAAAATACCCAAAATTCCTAAGTTGCAAGGTACCTGAGTCCATTCTGAGTCGGCAAGGCAACACGATGTAAGAAACACGAAGGACTTTTATTCAAAAGAAAATATATGATTCTTCACCGTGAAGCGGTTTATGTTGGTTCTGAGGGAACCAATTGCAATGACAAAAATATATCAAAATATACTTGAATTATACTTGAAATTCTGCTTAAGAGATATATCAAAAGAAAAGATTACACTTGTAATGTGTTTTACTTGCAATATTATTATGCGTATTTACGAAAATTACTATACACGATATAGGAACTTGAATATGATTATTCTTAATACAAATTATTTGTTACGACTGACTGACTGAAAATACAACTCTTCTTCTCAACAATACTTCTTACAATATTCTCTCTATTGACGACTTTACTAGTTTCACAACCTGCTTTCTCTTTTACTTTACTTTACTCTTACTTTACTTTTACAGGACGTTTTATTTAAGGGGGGTATTTGCCAGATTTTGAATTATGTAAGCGCTTACAAGATTTAGAGGGAATGATGCTCACCCTTGGCCTAGCTTGGATTCGGGAAAATCTCCGTGGCGGTTTGTTGCTCCAGGGCCTCTTCTTGTAATGCTGTATGGGGGAGCCTGGGATCGGGGCAGACTTGCCTCGGTCCGGAGTTCGAATGGCGTACTGGTTCGGGTCGGCGTAATGGAGAGTTGGTAGCAGCGACTTGAAGTTCCGTGCCGTGGCTATTCGGAAAGTCAACAAGTACACTGACTGGCAGATTCGGTGGCGACTATTGTGAAATGTCCGAGGATCACTCACTTCAAGGGTTTTCAGTTCGTTCACTGACACTACAGTTAGGGGGGATGAGACGTGAAGTTGGGTTCCACTTCAATGGAGACGCGTGGCTTCAGACTGAGGCGCGAGGGAGGGGGCAGGCCCTTATATGCCCTCAGCCATCTTGCTTTTCGGCGGTGGAAGGTTCTAGGCCGTTGGTGCGCTCGGTGTCTCTGGCGGTGGGTGGCGGACATTGTTAGGCGGTTGCTGCATGGAACTATTCAGTGGCTATGGAATATGTTGAAAAGAGGTGGAGATTTTTCGGACTATTACAAACCTTCTCATCATATCGATTCAGTCCAACACATTAACCCACAACAGCTTACAGGGAGTTATGTAGATTGAACCAACAAAAAAGAATATGCCAATTGATTGGGTCTGGGGTCAACTGGAAATTCAACACCTTCGCAGGTAGTTCAACACTCCCCATTAGTTTTTGCAGGTAGGAAATAAAATCACAAGTTTGAACAACCTATCCATTTTATTTGAATGAAATATTCACCAACGCAATATCACAGGAGAAAATGCAATATTACTTCATTTGCCCGCAGCACCTTCAAGTTGCACGACGACTGTAAAATGTGGTGGAACTGTCGGGTTACGAACTAAAACTTTACACACCGAACAAAATATATATCTATGAGAAACTCACAAATAACAGAATCCCTTTGAAAGATCTTCATGCAGTTTATATATTATTATTTACAAAGGTAACCAACTAGAACTTGTGCGACGCCACAAGGGAGTAAAATAACGGTTAAAGTATAATAGGCACACGCGTTTCAGTCTTGATTAGGATTTCATGGTGTAATTTGTAATCATCAAGGAGTTAAGTACCTACCATTCCAAATGAGGTACGCACTTTTCAACAAAAAAAAAACTTTCTTGAAGCATTCGTGATTTAATTCTACTAACTACGAACAAATATTGAGGAGAGATCAGTGTGATGCAGAACTTGATTCTTCCATCTCCTGCTTGCCAATGTACGATATGATATCAGTTGGTCGGTATAAAAACAAAATTAATCTATGATAAAAAAATCTGAGAAGCGTCTAGCAATTTACGTGGTATTGTTAGTTTTAAAGCTTAAAATGTAACTATTTACAACAAAAGTCAGAAATAAAAATTTGGACAGTTCAACTGGTGTTCAATGAGCGACGTTCTACTTCTAAGGACTTAGAGATGCTCAGAAAGATAGCGGGTAACTAGTTTTGATTTTATCGTCATCGATACCGAGTTGAGCTGGAATAAATTCTTGAAGTGGGAGGTACCTACAGATCGCAAACAACTTTCACAGTATTTTTGCGGTTTGATTAAAATTATTATTATTACAGTTCAGGCTTAGACGAGGCTCCAGAGTCTTACTTAGATGGACACCGAAAGGCTTAGAGCTGCGAAAGCCTATCATAGAGATGGACTTCACTGAGGTAATAGATATTTAAAGCACCATGGATCGGCCATAGCTGTAAGGGTGTCGCTGCTAACCTTTTCATTCACAATTAGGTAAGAGGAGGACGACCCCCACTACCCCGGAAGAAAATCTAAATAAGTCTCTGGAGCCCGGAGATATCTCATTTCGAACACGATCAACGTCACTTGAACACTATTGCTGGGTTGAAGAAGAAGTTGAGGAGGTGTTTGAGAGCGGCGCATATTTCCGAGAGAGTCGTGGCTGTCGCGAGGCTTTGAACGGTGAGAGGAGGTTGAGGGTTTCCAGAGCAGGACAAGCAGCCAGCCTGGTACAGGTGGATGCGGGGCGACGAGGTCTTTTCGCCGGTGGGATCAACTTCCAAAGCCCCGGCAAACCAGATCTTGTCGCCTCCAAGAAGGGAAGTGGTGAAGTTCCTGAACACGTTGTCCGCTCTTAGGATCACTTTTGCCTCATCTCCCATCCAAGCGCCGACTGCCATTTTGATGACGATAGCGTATTCGTACCTGAAGAAGCAATGCATTAAATTAGAAACATCCAGCAACATACAAACCTTCAGCTACAGTTTGAATCATCAGTTCTGGGACACTCTTTATACAGAGTGTTACGGTTAAGGGGGTCTCAGCTGTTTGTTTTTAGTATTTCGCCAAATCGAAGGGGCAAAAATTTAAATAGTTGTACTTCAATTTGAAATTTTAAAGGATTTTAGAAATTCGTTAGTGCACGGACCAAGGGAATTGAAAAACTGAAAAATTGCCGCTGGAATCATCAAAATCGAACAATAATTGCCAGAGAAAAATGGGAAAAACTACTGAATAAACGGTTATTCCCATGTTTTTCCCCATATATATCTGGCAATTATTGTCCGATTTTGATGATTCCAGCGGCAATATTTCAGTTTTTTAATTCCCTAGGGCCGTGCACTTATGAATGAGGAATTTCACCATGTCGGTATTTCCTATTTTTGACCCCAAAATCGGATTCAGCACCTCTAAAAACCCCTTAAGGCAAACTTTCAGCCCGAACTTCCTAATTTACGAATAAACAAAACAGAGTAGAAAATACGAATGTTTAAAAAAAAACCGGGAAAATGACGTCATGCTGGAATAGTTCATTTATGGCCGCTTGAAGCGCTGAGATCGTGAAATCCATAGTCCCCAGATGCAAAATTTCACGAAACAGTAAAGTTCGAAATTGAAAAACTGAAGAAAAAAAATAGAGAAAGCAAGATGGGGAAAATTAGGTTTCCCCTGTTTTTGTTTGATAACTTTTCTCCTAGAAAACACGATTTCGTCGTCCCAATGGGCAACACTGGGAGGAGACGGCGATCCGAACAGCCCAATCAGCGAGCGTTCCTGCTCCACGTCCGTTTTCCCGGTTAGTTTTGAAATCAAAAATTTTGATTGTCTCCCAAAAATAACAGGAGACTTATTTTCCGAAATCAGCCCGATTTTCATCTATCCCACACCATTAACTATTCAGGAAAAATGCAAACAGAATTCGGTGAAATTCCTCATTTCTAAAATCCTTTAAAATTTCAAATTTAAGTACAACTTTTTAACTTTTTGCCCCTTTGATTTGGCTAAATACTGACCCGGAACGAGGAATGAACGTCGACCGACTGAGACCCCCTTAAGGTCGAACCACCGGCCGGGGTTCGATTCTACAACTAATTTGCGACTTTTTTGTCTCCTGACTTTTTTTTTATTAACTCCCTTGAAATCCGACTTTTTTCACATACAAGATGTTTTTCGTGTTTTCGACTTTACGCCATTAAAACAGACATAACTCCCTTGTTTTTCAGTAAAAATTTAAATGTAATTGTACAGTTGGAAAGAGCTTTACATTCTCTACCTCCCTAGTGCTAAATAAAACTTTTAAAAGAAGATTCAGGTGTTGAAAAATGAGCCCGAATAGTAAAATCTCGAAAATATACAGGTTTTCCAAACGTTTGTAAGCTTAACTGAAACTGTCGGTTAATTTCCCACTGTAACCCCAAAAGTTGACCAAAAAGCTCAGCTTTCCAACGGTATAATCATAGAATATTTTTCAATCGAGTTTGAGGGAGAAATGCGTGTTTAAACGCGGAAAAACGTGAATTTTTTTCAACGAAATCGACGGTTTGACGGGAGGATTTGGAGGTTCTCCGCCGCCACGCCGCCCACCGTCCATTTAACCCCGGATCCTCCCGTCAAGCGTCGATTTCGTTGAAAAAAATTCAAGTTTTTTCGCATTCAAGCGCGGTTTTCTCCACTAATAAAAACATTGGAAACAATACGACCATACCGCTGGAAAGCTGAGCTTTTTGGTCAACTTTTGGGGTTACCGTGGGAAATTAACCGACAGTTTCAGTTAAGCTTACAAACGTTTGAAAAAACTGTACATTTCCAAGACTTTCGAGATTTTGCCATTCGGGCTCATTTTTCAACATCTGAGTCTTCTTTTAAAAGTTTTATTTAGCACTAGGGAGATAGAGAATGTCTCTTTCCAACGGTACAATCCATTTGAATTTTTACTGAAAAATAAGGGACAAACAAAAAACGCTGAAAATTATTACACAATGGTTTATTATTTTTCTATATAGATCACTCGTCTACAAAATCACCAACCATCCAATATGAATAAAAAAATAAAAATAAATAAAAAAATAAAAATAAAAAAAATTCAAAAAAATTAAAAAAAAAATCAAAATCACCAACCATCGATCGCATTTCGGTCAGCTCTAACTTGAACGGAGATTAGGCCTCTTTTGCGATTCACACTCGTGTTTTGATTTATATATATATATATTTCAATATAAACCCTTAAATTTTTGTAGGGAGCGAACGGTTTGTCCTACAGAGCTCCGCGTGGTCTCAAAAAATTCTAAAAATTCTATAGAATCCTAAATTGAAGGAAAAACAATACCTCAATATAGAAATTTTTTGAGTTAGGGCGTTTTCAAAATTTCAAAATTGATTTTGGAACCCTTAGAAGTGACCTACATCAACCAAAAGCTTCGGGGCACAACTAGACCCCAAATGGAGCCTACATACCAAATTTCATCAAAATCGGTCAATGCTAAGTGGCAAAAGTGCCGCGTACGGCGGACGGACGGCCAAATTTTTATTCGATTTTTGGATTCTACGTACCTTGAAACGTAAACCATCAAATTTTGAGGGGGTGTTAAAATTTTTTTTTCTTGGTCGATTCCAAAGGTTCATTATTGAAAATAATAAACCAAAAGAGAAAAAAGGGAGAAACAAGGGGTTATGTCTGTTTTAATGTCGTAAGGTCGAAAATACGAAAAATATCTTATAAGTGAAAAAAGTAGGATTTTAAGGGAGTTAATAAAAAAGAAAGTCAGGAGACAAAAAAAGTCACAAATTAGTTGTAGAATCGAACCCCGGTCGGTGGTTCGACCTTAACTGTAACACCCTGTAGTAAACCCTGGCTAACACTAACAGGTTTGTCCAGAGAAGCAGTCTCGTTCTGGACGGGAGACACCCATTTTTGCCTGTCCCGAGAAACTCGGAACCAGTTCTGAGGAGTCCAGAACCGTTTAGAACCAGTTCAAGACATGCGCAGTAGACTTTTCACGCTTATCACACAACATTACTGAATGATAAGTTTTCCGCCTCAGTTCAAGTTCCTGCGTGTCTTCTCTTTTGGTTGGTTATTTTCAATAATGAACCTTTAAATCATATGTGGGCAACAGCCGGCCCGCGGGCCGGATCCGGCCCGCTGTAAGATTTGATCCGGCCCGCGAGACATTTTGAAAAACCCAATTTAAAAAAAAAAAAACACTACTTACTCATACTCATGGAATCAAGTGAGCGAGCAAGCCGAGTGGCGGTGATTATCCACCAAAAGAACTTGTGTTCTAAGTCCATTCGACTCCAGAATGTTATGAATGTGGTAGTAAAAACCATCAATTTTATCCGATCCCGAGGGCTTAACCATCGTCAGTTCAAGGCGTTTTTGGATGAAATATCAGCCGAGTATGACGACGTAACATATTATTGTGAAGTCAGATGGCTAAGCAAAGGGAAAATGCTGAAACGGTTTTACGAGCTTAGAAATGAGATAGCAGAATTTATGCAAATAAAAGATAAACCACTATCTGAATTGAGTGACGCAAAATGGATATGTGACTTAGCATTTCTTGTCGACCTTACAGGCCATTTTTTGAATGATTTAAATTTGAAACTTCAAAAACAAGGACAGTTAGTAAATGATTTGTACAGCCATTTGAAAGCGTTTCAGAACAAAATCCGCTTGTGGGAGGCACATATGCTGTCTGGTAACAGTTACCATTTCACCACGCTCTCTGCGTATGAGAATATTGCTTACGCTCAATATGCTGAAGAACTCAAGTTACTGTCGGAGCAATTTTCGATCAGATTTAGCGATTTCAAACACATGGAAGACTGTTTCAATTTATTTGCTACTCCAACAAAAAGTAATGTACAAAATGCTCCAATACACTTGCAAATGGAGTTAATCGAGATTCAAGAAAACTCACTCCTAAAATCTAAATTTGAAGACGTAGAGTTGTGCGATTTCTACAAAAAAATACCTCGAAGAAGACCATTTTCCGCAGCTTAGAAAATTTGCAAGAAGATTGATTTGTGCGTTTGGCAGTACTTATAAATGCGAACAGTTCTTTTCATTGATGAAAGTTAATAAATCAAAACATCGTACAAGGCTGACTGACGATAATTTGGAAAATTCTTTACGTCTTTGTACCAGTGGAATTAATCCAAACATCGATGAATTAGTTTCCCAAATTCAAGCTCAAGTGTCTCATTGATTTCGGTGTCGCTATTTAACTTTCGTAGTTTGTAACAATTCTAAATTTAACGATTTAATTTAATGCTGTAGGTACCTATTTTTTCATTTCATTTTGTTATTTTAATAAATTGTGTTGTAATAACATTGTCGTATTATTTCATGGCTGACTGATATCTATCGCTAAAAATTATGAACACTACTTTAAAATGCACTACTTTTAAACGCGGCCCGCGAACGTATTTGCACACTAAAGTTTGGCCCATAACATGTCAAAGGTTGCCCATACCTGCTTTAAATCGACCGAGAATTTTTTTTTAACCACCTTCAAAATTTTTTGGTTTACGTTTCAAAAAAAGTATGTGAATCCAAAAATCAAATAAAAAATTTGCCGTCCGTCATACGCGGCACTTTCCTTTCCCATGGAAGGATTTTGATGAAATTTTGTATGTAGGCTTCATTTGAGGTCAGTTGTGCCCCGCAGCTTTTCGTCGATGTCAGTCACTTCTAAGGGTTGAAAAATAAGGGCGGACATTTTGAAAACGTCCTAGCTCACACTTTTGATTCGTATTTCCATATTCCTCTACTCTTCATTTCTCCGGATTGAGTGTGAAGCGTATTCAAAATAACCTTAATGGGGAATTTGCCTCAATTTTAGATTCTGGAATTTCAAGGCAAATCCTATTATAGGGCCCTAGAATAACGTTTAACACTAGGAATAACCAACGGAAAAAAATTACCGTAGGAGAAAATGACTAAACAAGTAAACCTCTGTTACAAAACACCGCGAAAATCGAGGAGTATTGTTGACGTCATACGAAAAAAAAAAAAAAAAAACGACGCGAAAGCAACGACAACAGACAGAGTTCTAGCACGCCACACAAAACGATCCAGTGAAATGGCTACTCGAATAATGTGATTCAAATCTTGAAACTAAATAAGAGAAGATGAAGAATAATAATGCTTGATAAACTAGTAGATAGATTCGTATTGTAAAAAAGTGAGTAATACTGTTTCTTTTGGTCAATTTTGTGTCAGGGTTCTTCCTGCCAGATCGTGGCGCACTCTTGTGCGCACTACTCGGAAAGTAAAAGTTCGTGTATGTGCCGCTTCTGTGGTAAGCGCCACAGAACCTCCTTTGAAGTCAGATTGGTAGAATATCCGTCACGTTTCAAACATGGCTGCCTCTTACACATTGCCACCACATTTAAAATTTCCATCTTCCTTAAATTCTCTAAATTTTTTGGATGCGTTTTCGAGCAGCTCACTATGGTTTTATTCCATAAAAATAAACCCTCATTCGAAAAAAAAATAAAAAAATGTGAGGCAAATTCCCCATTGTGAAGCAAAAATATGGTTGGTGGGTAGCAGCAAAGCTGTGATCATTACAGGCGAGTTATCTGTACAGAAAAATAATAAACCTTTGCGTAATAATTTGCAGCGTTTTTTCACAAGTTGTGGACACATCCTTAATAACTTATTGTCGATTTTCAAATCATCTGATTCCGACCGAGTTTTCAGAATTTTTCTCCGCCCAAAATGCCAATTGTTTAACTTTGAATTTGTTCATGTTTTAGACCTTGCGGCACTGAAATGATCATAACTTCCTCATTTTCTACATAAATTCAAATCTGCTTACACCGTTGGAAAGAGCGTAAAGTTTCCCTTTAGATGTCCTCTTGATCCGTTCAAAAATTGTATACTTGGATAGTCTTTCTACCTACAACTTCAAAATTTGTCAACTTCTACTTGTTAAACATTTTGCTTCAGAGTCTCCCATGGTAGCGGAAGCTTTGTTTTCACTTTTCATGGTTGAAAAAAAAAGGTTCTCCAAAATCAAATTTTCCACTCGCATTTTACGTTTCAGACCTTCCTGAACAATTTTGGTTCCGTGTCTGTCTGTCTGTCTGTGTGTCTGTCATGAAATCCTTGCCACAGCCATAACTTCTACTATTCTCATCCGAATTCGATGAAGTTGTCAGGGATTGTGCGAATTGGCGTGTAGATGGTCCCCTATGAAAATCATTACCCCCGGACTGATAGTAGCCGCTGCGCATGCGCAAACGTGAAATATTTGCCACAGCCATAACTCCTACAATTCTCATCCGATTTCGATGACATTTTCGGGGATTTTTTGAGTTGGCGTGTAGATGGTTCCCTATGAAAATCATCGCCCCCAGACTTATGGTGCCCACTGGGCATGCGCAAAAGAAGGTATATTTCCTTGTTACAGCCATAACTTCTACATTTTCCAACAATATTCAGAGATTGTGCCGATTGACGTGTAGATGGTCCCCTATGAGGGTAATGGAAGGTACTTAGAGATTGATGTTTTGAGATTAACTACTTTGCATCGGATCATCTATAGAATCGGGTTATGGATACGAGAAAGCTATGTGCCACACCCACTTGGCAGTCGTTTGGTGGTTATTTTCAAGGGTTATTGGTGAACTCCCACTACAGTATGTCCTGAAACCAATCAGCAATATTTCAGCATTCGATTCTTAATTTGCAACAACTTTTCCCACTAAAGAAGTCCAATGGGGGGTGCGCCCGATATTTTTAAATGTTTAATCGAAAGTAGACCTCATCCTGAAAATTTTGACACCAGCCGCTCTCTTTTTGGATGAGTAGATCTTCTATGATTCTTCAAAGTTTCGAATGTTTAAGAAGTCACGAGCCCCTCCCGCCTGGGCGGGACCCCCAACCAACTGTGACGTCATAAACATTCGAAATTTTGAAAAACCATAGAAAAAGGTCTTCTCACGCTAGAAGGTCGCGGTTGGTGTAAAATTCTCAGAATGAGGTCTAGTTTACATTAAAAATAACAATAAAAAGTTTTTCCGACCCATGCGCACACCACATTGAGTGACATAAAACTCTATTCAATGAAACGAATCGGTTACAACCAAGATTATGAATAAAAGAATTTGATCTATCACAATTGTTATAGAGACAAGCAGAAGGCACAATTCGTTAATACAAAATTATATTGTTTTCACATCCAATAAAACATCAAAAGTGATTTTTCAATAAAGTAAACAACATGACATGTTGTATGGAGATCAAACACCAAATCCTATGAAGTAGCCCACCAACAAACTCCCCCTTCTATTCAGGATTTGGTTTTCAGCTGTCAATTAAACCAAGCCTCTTCAGGATATTGGCTTGCTGAGAATGTCTGCATCGTTCACTGAAGTTTTTCTCTTTTTTTTCGGTTCCTTATTTTTTCTCGTGATAAACCACAGTAATCATTCAAATACTCAGGCCGTCTTAATGTGTCTCTGTTTCGCAGAACCATAGAGAATTCTGGGTGCTCCACCTCATTATGAAACTCTTCAAGTTCTTCATTATTCATCTGTGTTTCACCTCTTGATTCTTGTTGTTCCTCAGGTTTCTCTTGTTGTTCCTCATTAGCTGGATTCGTTTCTATATGCCTCAATTCACTAGTTTCTGAATTGCACATTATCATCTCTTCAACTAAAGTTGTATTATTTCTTTCTATTGTATTGTTAACATCATTTATGTGACTCACTCTCCTTGTTTTGTAATTTGGTTCGACATATACCATTTCCAAATAATTGTCTGAGTCACTTTTGACATCACATTCGAAAACAGTATTTTCCTCATCAAAAACTACATCCCTGCTAACAATGACCGTTTTATTGTTTGGATCCCACAGCCTGTATCCCTTTGTGACACTCGAATATCCCAACATGATACACATATGTGCTCTAGCGTCCAATTTTTTTTCTTTTTGGTTGTGGTACATTTACAAACACTTTGCATCCAAAAGGTCTCAAATGACGAATGCTTGGTTTTCTTCCTGTCCATACTTGCTCAGGAATGATTTTTTCTGTTGTAGTGGGACATCTATTCCTAATATAACAGGCAGTGTTCACGGCTTCAGCCCAAAATGACTTGGGCAAACGTGAATCAATTAGCATGGTTCTTGTTAAATCCATCAATGTTCTCTTCAAACGTTCGGCCAACCCATTTTGTTGAGGACTGTAAGGGTTAGATAGTTGTCTTATAATCCCATGTTCCCGTAGATATGAATCAAATTCCCTATTTACATATTCTCTGCCATTATCACTGCGTAAACACTTAATAAATTTCCCTGTTTGTTTTTCAACCATTGATTTAAAGTTCTTGAAGTGCTCCAAAGCTTCGCTCTTTGTTTTCATGAAGAACAATACTGCTTTTCGTGAAAAATCATCAACAAAAGTAATGAAATAACGACATTTTCCATTAGATTCCACGGGCAAAGGACCACATACATCAGAGTGTATTAACTCTAGTATGTCTTTCGTTACTTGATTGCTAATTTTTGGAAATTGCTTTCTTACATTTTTTTCTCTGATGCATGCGTCACACATCTTATTGCTATCATCAAAACCGTTTACCAAATCATTTGACATTATGTTTAAAGATTCAAAATTAACATGTCCAAAACGTCTATGCCAATCAATTTTCTTAATAGTTGTTACATTAGCATTTTCATTCAGTATTTGGTAATGTTGTAAACTGTACACATTTCCTTCATTACGATTCGCTAATAATACTACATCCTCTTTGTCAAAAACTTTACAACGACCATTTTCAAGAGAAATCGTGTATCCTTTCATTTCTATTCGTGCCATTGACAACAGTCTAAATCGAAATTCTGGGACGTGAAGAACATTTTGTAAGTTGATTTTATACTTCCCATGTTCTGTCTCAGAAATGATTGTAACTGTGCCTATACCCACTATTTTGCATGTAACATTTGACGCCACTCTTACTGTACTATTATCATCTATTACTTTGTAATTCGTAAAATCAGTTTGATATGGGGTGAAATGGCTACTTGCCCCACTATCAAACAACCATTCTCCATCATATACGTTTCCAGTTGATAAACAGGTTACAACCATAGACTTTTGTTCTGTTATGTCTTGATTGATGTGTTTCCTATCTTTGTACCTGCAATCTTTCGCAATGTGTCCTATCCGGTTACAATTATAGCATTTGAATTCTCTTCTCACGTCATAGTTTTGATTCTGATTCTTGACTTCCCTCCTTACTTCATAATTTTGATTCCAATTCTTACGGGCAACTAGAGCTGAATCATTGTTGTCTTCTTTCTTCATCATCTTCCTTCTGAATTCCCCACACAAAAGAGATTCCACATTTTCTGGGGTGTAGTCTTTGTCTTTGAAGGTACATATCATGCTAATAGTGGTGTCATACTCTTCAGGTAATCCATTGATTATTACATTACATATTTGTTCGTCTGCAATTTTAGCACTTCCCGATTTTACAACTTCGGAAGCATAGTTGAGAACTCTGCTAATATAGGCCTCCATCTCTTCCCCTGGTATCATTCGTGCAGTATAAAGGTCTTTGGACGCTTGGAGCCTTTTCAAACGAGTCATGGGTTGGAATCTGATAGCTAGTTTCTTCCACAACTCTCGTGGACATTTGATATCAATTATGTCGCTTTGGATGTCCTCATTTATTGCTCTAGCAATGATCCGATACGCTCTCTTTTTGTTTTCACTGGGTATATTACAAAGCTCCTTATCATCATCGATAACGTCCAGTAGACCTCGATCGTCTAGTTCTAGTTCGATATTGAACTTCCAAGTCTTAAAATTCTTTTTGTTCAACTTGACAAATGAACTAGGTAGTAATACCACGTATTTGATCTTCTCTTGTCTCTTGCGCAGTTTCGTTACGTCCATTCTGTAGCGTACCTTCCATAACCCTTGTTATAGAGACAAGCAGAAGGCACAATTCGTTAATACAAAATTATATTGTTTTCACATCCAATAAAACATCAAAAGTGATTTTTCAATAAAGTAAACAACATGTGGTTGTATGGAGATCAAACACCAAATCCTATGAAGTAGCCCACCAACAAAAATTTATTCTTTTATATATTTTTGTAATTGATTTATTGTAAGCCCCCCCTCCCTTATAGAAAGAGAAAAGTGTGGCCTACAGATATCTGGGTGGTTCCATTCGATTCTAAAAATCCAATTCTCTTTTAAATTGATGGAAAAACAATAACTTTATATTGAGAGTTTTCGAGCTAGCACGATTTAAAAAACTACAACCCCGTTTTTTAATCCCTTGGAAGTGACTGACACTAACCATATGAAATGGAACATGTTTTGAGATTTTGAGAAGAAGACCAAGTTTTAGCAGGAAAAAATCTCCAAAATATTCGATAAAACATAAACTGACTAATTTTGCTGTTTGAGGTAGAAAGACTATCATAATAATCATATATACCGACTATCATAATATACCGTTTTTCTGATGTCATCAAGAGCTCATCATATGGCAAATTCAACGCTCGCTAATCAGATTTGAGTTTGCATGGAAAATAAAGAAGTCGTGACCACTTTAGTGCCGCAAGGTCAAAGACAGGAGAAAGAAATTTAAAAGGAAAACAAGGCGGCATTTCGAGTGGGGTTCCGAACTAGTCCAAGCAGACAACAGGAGTTGGTCCTGGACGCCTCTATCCCCTCCCCTTCAGTTCTATTGGTTCTGGTTCGGTTCCGATCTGGTTCGGGACTCCAGGCAATTCAAAGTCTCATCTAACTACACTAGAAGATTTCACCCACCTGTTCCAGTTCGATAAATGGCACTTGTTTTGCTGTTTGCTGAGAAAGTCGGGGGATGAGCATTCCTGGTTGTTCACGCATGGCTCAAACGGCTCTCCGTACATGCAGGTAATGGTGCTCTGAACTTTCTGAAAACAGAAAAATAGCATGATAAAGATGAAGTTGATTATATCAGGGTGTCTGGCGACCTGGAAAACCAGGAATACTCACAGAATTTTACTCTACTGGAAAACTCAGGAATTTTATTTTTTCCCTGAAAAACCCGGGAAAAAGCCCTAGCGCAAAGCCTTTTAGTGGGAAGTTCCGGCAGTCTGAGGGAAAAACGTTTTAGTACGGAAAAATACTCACACTTGAAAGTTTGACTTAGTAGGTAGTAAATTTTATTCTGTTGAACTAGCCATAATAGATTGGATGTGTCCTCCTACGCAAAATGTAGGCTGTTTCCAGAACACGGGGAAGCGCCCAATATGAGAGCAAACCCACCCAAGTGGCTGTTTTTTGGTGAATTTTTAAAAATATACCTTCGAACTCTATTTCGTTGTTTGCTCTCCGATTTTAAGGCTGTGTCCCGGTTTTAGTTTAAGAAAAGCATTTGAAGAGTTCGTTTCCCTCGAGTAAACCAACAAGTTTCGATGATTTTAACGTTCAAACTCGACTTTTCGAACAATCGAAGTTGAAAATAAGCTTTTGATGTTGTCGTTTTTCTCGAGCTAGCCAACAAGTTTCGACGAATTTAATGTTAATTCTCGATTTTATCCAAGGATCGTAGTCTCTGCAGGTCTGTCATGAAATCTTTGTAACGGGCAAAACTATTAGAACTTATTCTTCGATTTCGGTTAAATATTCAGGATTTGAGCGAATTGGGTGCAGATGGTCCCCTATGAAAATAATCACCCTCTGACTGATAGCCACTTCAACAGTTTCCATCCAATTTCGATGAAATTTTTAGGGATTAAGTGGATTGGAGTGTAGATGAAAATCATTGCCCTGGATATAGGTACTTACAGATCGATGTTTCGAGAAATTTTGACCTCGGAAATTGGGAGATTAATCACGGCACGTAAATAGTACAAGAGCGGGTATATTATACTGAAGTAAAGCGGTATTCTACGGGTATAAGCAGCACTCAAAAGTAAATGGGGTCACAGTAATACAATCGAGTCTGGACTGAAGGCACAAGATGGCGGGGGTGGCAGTTTTGAATCGTGCACCACTCTGACTAATCACTGTTGGGGTAAGAACTAATTCCGTACTGTGTGATTGTTCGTTTAATGTTGTTTCATTCCCTCGTACTGGTTCTTATCATCCGGTTTAATTACAGGTCGGAATTGGGTCGGTAATCAGGGCATAAATGGGATGAAGGCGCTGGCCTCTGTGGGCGCGCTTTGGAACTAACGGTTGACCTTGCCTTTGAACTCCTGGGCGGGAATGGGCGGGAGTTCAAATAGAGATAAGCTACCATATTTCATATCTTTCTTGTTTGAACATTTCCTTAAAAATTTTTATTTTGAGAAATTATGATCACATTTATTCATATTTTAATTCATTAAGAACCCTGGAAAAAGTCGACAATTGACCCTGGAAAACTCAGGGAATCGCTGGACACCCTGTATATGTTTGAATACTTGATTGAACTAGGTAGGGCAGCAGGATGATTAGGAATAACGATCTTGATTCATCAAGGTATGGTTGAAATGTCATCTAGTACATGTTCAATACATAGTAAGGAATAAGATACCCACCAATGGTAGTTTGGAGGCGATATTGGCCAGTGGGTTGTGGATGCTGGTGACAGACGTTGACTCTACCAGACCTTCCCATTGGACGTAGAGGCCTGCGAGGGATGAGCACCTTTCTTGAGCGCGCGCCCTCACTGGTCCTGCATCCTCGGTGGAGCAGAAACTATTATACTGGGACCAAGTTAGCGGCACGCTTTCACTGTACCAATCATGAGGCGAGGTCTCGATATGGGGCCAGACGAGGAGCCCAGCGGCACAGATGCTTAGGAAAATCTGAAAATACAACAGGGAATATGTAATGGGGTAAGGTCGCCAGTAACAGACAGTCACACGATAAACCTGTTAGGAGAGTAAACCTGATGTTTGTTGTGGTCTATGGGTACAGTGTAGCCAACTAAAGTCGTCAGAGAGAATTTCATGTGCCAGTTGATACTAACAAGGCTAAGGTGTAAGGCCTTGAACAGACACCATGAGATCAGTTGGAGTGTGATGCTGCAGCTAGCTAGTTATGTTGAAGAGGCGAAGATTGCCAACCATCCTTACCATTATAGAGTTCAACATGAGGGCATGCTGCAAAGTTTAGACTGTGTTCATTTCGTTATTCGTCTTTTTAGCCTGTCTGTAACTGGGGATCATTAAATTGTTCGATGTCTGTTACTGGGGTTTGTTCGATCAGTTATAAGAGATGTGAGCAACTAATTCAGACGATCCAGAAGCAGACAAACGTTAGAGAGATGTGGTTGCATGAGACAAAAATAATTGAAAAACTCTTAATACATTACAAGGCTCAGAGCAGTGAATTAACGTGAAAGTGATGTCTTTGGCTGGTTTCACACTTGTCGGGTTTCATTCGGCACAGCTCAGATTCGATTCGGTTTGGTTCACCACTGAAAACCTCTCAGACACCTTCACAAGTGTGCGTTTCCAATCAGGTTTGCCTTCGATTGGCCAGCTAACGTAACCAGTTCGCCAGTGAAACCGCCATGGAAAGTAAGTAATCGAAGTAAGTAATCGGTATTCACGCTGCACAGGCGTGTTACATCATCAAAAATTAACTTCTCCGACTCGGGATTGATCTCCTACCTTTCCGATTAAACTATATTAACATTCCTGAGTCGGAGCTCTTACCACTGAGCTAAGGAAGGGAATGGACAGAAATGCGAAGAGGTAGCTTATCCCAACAGGCGTATCGAAGACAGAAATTATTAGGTCCAAATCCCGAAATTTTGGAGTGTTTCATTGGCTTTTCTGGGAGTTGAGAGAAACGAAGAAAATGTTTAAATAATTTCCATAAGACAACCACCTTCAACGCCAAGACATCAGTCTCAGGGAATGTATTCAGCCGATGCAGATGCTAGTGCTGAACCATGAAAGTGTGAAGCCTTCATTTCCTTTGAACCTTGGACCTGACGCTGCTGTTTCGAAACCGGAAGGGACCTATTTGTGTCAAAGAGGCGTTCGGTGCTATGTGGTGTGGATCAGGTTCCTACAGTAGGGATGGGTATCGATACTCAATATTTCAAAATATCGATACTTTTGTACTGATACTCGATATTTTAGTATCGAAACTGCACTATTCGATATTTTTGGATATCGATACTTTGGATCCTATATTTCTAAATATCGAATATCGATACAGTTCTCGCGGAAAATTCAACATAATGGCTAAAAAATGAAGAAAGTAGAGAGGCTCCATTGCATTGATGGAGACTCTCCATTCTGCGTGGAGACGGACGCATCTGATGCAGCAATAGCGGCCACCCTCACACAAGGTGGAAGACCAGTAGCCTTTTTTTCCCGCACTTTGAACAAGTCAGAACAGCACCACTCTTCAGTCGAAAAAGAGGCGTATGCAATTGTAGAAGCAATTCGCTACTGGCGCCATTTCCTCTTAGGTCGCCATTTCCGTTTGATTACAGACCAAAGATCTGTTTCGTTCATGTTTGACACAAAGCATACTGGCAAAATAAAGAACGAAAAGATCACAAGATGGCGTCTTGACCTCTCTTGCTATTCATACGATATAGTATATCGACCTGGAAAAGACAACTTAGCGGCTGACGCTCTCTCCAGGGTCTGCACTATTTCGTCTGGGCTTGAGAGCCTTGCGACGCTACACCAATCACTCTGCCATCCAGGTGTCACTCGCTTACAGCATTGGATACGAAGCAAAAACTTGCCATACTCTATAGACGATGTCAGACGGGTAACAACAAGCTGTAAAGTTTGCTCAGAACTGAAGCCCAGATTCTTTCGGCACCAGGGAACACTAATCAAGGCCACTATGCCTTTCGAAAGACTCAATGTCGATTTTAAAGGACCAATACCTTCTCAATCAAGAAATCGATATATCCTCACAATAATTGTCTGATCTACAATTATTGTAGATGAGTACTCCCGGTTCCCATTTGCTTTCGCTTGCCATGATACCAGCACTTCTACCGTAAAGAATTGTCTTTTCACACTGTTCAGTATTTTCGGAGCACCTTCTTATATCCATTCGGACCGTGGTTCCTCTTTCATGTCCCAAGAGCTCAAAACTTTTCTTGCATCATTTGGGGTAGCCACAAGTCGAACCACAGCTTACAACCCTCAAGGCACCGGACAAGTTGAAAGATACAATGGAATTATTTGGAAGACAATCGAGCTAGCTCTGAAAGGAAAAGAGATGAAAACCTCTCAGTGGGAGAGCGTACTTCCCGAGGCTTTGCACGCCATAAGGTCCCTCCTGTGCACCAGCATAAACGCCACTCCCCACGAACGGATGTTCAATCATCCCAGACGATCAAGTAACGGACAGTCAATACCATCATGGCTCTTGACTCCTGGACCAATCCTACTCAAAAAGTTCAATAGGCAATCGAAGTATGAACCACTGGTGGAACAGGTTACCCTCGTAGATGGTAACCACGATTATGCGGTTATTCGGTACCCTGACGGTAGGGAAACTACAGTTTCGACCCGACACCTTGCACCAACAGGGGTATCCTTGTGTAATCTGCCAGAAGAAGACAAACTCCAATCATCAAGCCTACCAAATACTCCACCAGACATCAGTGTGAACGATGGGCCTCTCAAACGACCAACTCCGTTACTCCAACCTAATGCCGATGGGAATAGTCCAGAACCATCGTCACCCATGATACCAGATCCTGCACCTACGCTACAGGATCATCCACGATCTAACTCGCCACCTCCACCGACATCATCAACGTCACCACCCTCAGCGGATCCCTCACTTCCATTGGGAGGCCTCCCATCTCCGAGAAGAAGCTCGAGGTCAAGGAGACCCCCATCATACCTCCGAGATTATGTTCAAAAATGAGAAGGGGGTGAATGTGATATAATTAGGATGACTGGATGGTTCGTTGAGTAGTTACAAGTTTAAACCGAACTGTTGTAGGAACCAAATTTCCCGTATCCATTCATTTCCCGTTGTATTTTATGAAGAATAAAGCCTTCTATAAGGTAATAACTTTCATTCAGAATATTTCAGTCATTACTCTTAGGTTGCACAAATAACGTTTATATCATGGAGAAAATCACCCTGCTTTGACTCTTCATAGTAAAAAATGAATACAAATTGTTGAAAAAATTATTTTTCTTGAGAATATTGGATAATATTGATAGTTTGTGACACTAAAGTATCGATACTCGATACTTTAAAATATCGATATCCATGCCCAACGATATTTGGGGTATCGATACTCGGATACGATACAGTATCGATACAAAATATCGATACTTTTATAACGATACCCATCCCTATCCTACAGGCGCCCTTTTCCCGCTTCACACTAATCATGCCGCATCAGAAACCAAATCGAATCTAATCTGAGCTGAATGAAACTGCAAAAGTGTGAAACTGTCCTCAAGCTTGTCTGTGACTAGTGATGTTACCCTGGCTATCAGATAAATACTTATTGTTACCCATCATTTTTTGAATTTGATAGTAGCAAATTATCTGAGAAGATCCCTGTCGTGCCTCCAAATGCATACTAATGCACAAACAGGCATGACTCCTACAAGGGAACAAACGGCCCATAATGGTCTATTTCCGTCAGTTAGCCAATCTCACCGAGGTCCTACAGAAAATTAGTACTAGGGAAGGAGAAAGGGAAGGCTATAATATACCCCTGTCGGAGTCCCACCTGGACCTACCAACTACAAAACCTACAAACGAATTATTCTCTCCTCAACTCCTCTCAGCTAAAGCTCAAAAGACTTCTAAATCAATCCGGTGTTTCTACACAGACCAGAAGCCTTTAGCTGTTCCTTTGGTAACCCGGTTTTAAAAGACCAGAAACCTCAAAATTCAGCAACTTATTCGTTTATTAGATTCACCTTCTGTAAATTCAAATCAAGTCAATATTAACTTCAGTCAGTCAGATAAACAAACAGTAAACTTCTCACTCCATTAGTTTATTTACTCCAAATTCGCCGTAGCACAAATCATAACAATCCCAACATTGCTCACACATGGGATATGCGTGGTTAATATTGAATTGAACAAGGAAGTTTTTACGACGTCATTTTTACCATGGAAGAAGGATCTTGCAGAAAATCATAATAGATATTGTTATAGAAACAGATTATACTTCGGAACCTTAGACGAGGTTTCATTAAGCATAAATCCCAGCATAGAATGAATTATAATTTCATCACATTTTCTTCCTCTTACTTTTCCAGTGGTCTTGTATCCTGGTCCTCTCAGAATCCTCTCAGATCTAGGGGTTCGCTCATTTGATGGTCAGGTCAGGCCGTCATGTAGAGGTCAAGGATAGAATATAGGCGCACAGTGCCTGCTAGACCTATGTAATAGGCGAGGTAGTGACTAAAGTTTGGATTTGTATTTATGTTTTTGGGATTTCCAGAAAAATGTGTCGAATCAAACCTGTTGTTTCAAGGATAAATTAACAGAGAGCTCATCAACTAGCCTTCAATATCGGTATTACTCGATGCTTACCGTCAACTGGTACAACTTTCGCCACCCCGTTCAACAATGTGCCACAAACGTTTTTCACAGTCAGCGCTACCTAGCGATTCCTGGGGTGAAGCTATTAATTCAGGAAAAATCACAAGGGCAGGGCAATAGTATAGGCACAGGTTAACCAACTCAACAAGCTTATCAGTGGACATCAGCGACAGTGATAAAATTGTATCTGTTCCCGGTTTTTTTCGTAAGTTGAATTTGTCCAAAAAGTCTCCTTTGGGTACCCCACTAGCGTTTTGTTCACGTTTCTGGCAAGTTTATATTTTCAAACCTATAATATCAACGAATTGCCATATTTGCCTTTTTCATGAGTGTGTTATTTCCTTTGATATTTACAGGAAAGTAAAAAATGGGACAAACAGGGTGCAACTTTGTGCCACCAACTTTTTCCCGTTTATGCATTGATATTTAAAGTGTTGTTCTATTTTTTTGATCACGTGGACGATCCAAATGTCACAGTTCACGAATCAAACCAAATTAAAGAACCCAAACCTTAAGGGGGAGATCCTAACCATTTCCCCCATATATCTCCGCATCAGATAGGCCTACAGGGACTATTTTTTGTAATTCTTCATATTTTTAGTCAAGAAATAGAGCAATAAGCTTACATTTTAGATTTTTAAATGTTACCATATATTTTTGTTGGTATCATACATTTGAACAATTTAAATACTCCAAATATCTTCACTCCGATTTGTTAAAACTAACCTCCTGTTGGTTACCTAAAAATCTCAAAATTTTCGGTTCATCCGTTCATCCATGGTTTTGGAATTTCTTTTGAATTGAGACATATATAATATATATGTCTCAATTCAAAAGTAATTCCAAAACCATGGATGAACGGATGAACCGGATATAACCTGATAACCGGATATAACCTGACATTATCAGGGTTATATTTTTGTTATAAAAAATATATTTTCTGTGTTATGCTTACTGAATTTTATTAAAAAATGAAGAAGATAAGGTTTCGAGTTTTTTTGTGATCACACACTCCCTAAAAAGTTGAAAAATATTGAAATTTTTTTAGAAACAAGCTTGTTTTTGGTTCCTTTTCAAAGTTAACATGATGAGTAACAAAGAAACCAGGGCATGAAGTGTCCACTGCCCGATATTCGTATATTTTCAAGCTAAAACAAATTGTGGTACATTGTTGTACCCTTATGGGGTACAAGAATGGCCACGAAAAAACATTTCTCTCTATTCCTACATAAGAGATAGAATTTTTTTCATGGTGGCATTTGATACTAGGAAAGTAGAGGTACGTTGGGTAAATTTTTCAATAATATACGATGAAAAGTAAAGTATTTACACGTAAAAAACCTCAAGATTGGCACAAAGTTGTACCAGTTGGCGGTACTGACCTGGATCCAACCGACCACTCTGCCAGTCTGGGTCGGGCGCGTTCCTAGGTAGAGTAGGACAACGAGGCAGAAGCAAGACATAGCCATGGTGACTGAGACAGGCAGGACAGTCTCAGTGGCCAAGAAGAACCTGAGCACGGCAATCATCGGGAGCACCACCACAGTCAGACCAGCCAGTGGCACAAACAGAATCACCACCAGCACCGCCAGACAGCTCCTGATCAGACCAAATTTCGTCGCACCTGTGCGAGCCAAAGATGAAGAAACGTCTTGTAGAGGAGCGAGTCAAAGTAATAGAAAATAATGTACCTAACTGATGAACAATAATTTCATTTATTTATTTGTTATTTTTAGTTTTAATTAATGTGTACCTACTTACTAAATATACACATGAACTACTCAGAATATAAGTTATTTTTGCTTCAATGCCTACCAAGGATGAGAAACTATTATTTTGCCTTTTCAAAGATCGAAAAAGTCCTCTAAAATCAAAACTTACACTCGCATTTCACATTTTAAACCTTTTTGAACAGTTTTGTTTTCGTGTCTGTCAGTCGATTTGTGTCCGGAAATCTCAAGAGTTGTCTGGTCTCTCGAGTGAACCAAATAGTTTCAACAATAATTTCCATTCGGTTGAATTGTCCATTGTATGTTTGTATTGTACGCGTTCATAGAATAACTTAAACAGAATTGAATTTGTATATTTTCGTATCTCAGACTTAGAAATCTTTCAAACTAGATACTTTCAGTTTGGAAAAGGAGGAACACATCTGTGAACACCAAGTTTAGGTCCTCATACTTACTCGTATGTGATGGGATTATCTAGCGCCAACACTCTGCAGGCAAAATATAATTATTAAAAGAAATTACCATTGGAGACGATGACAGCCATGTGCCACCAAGAGAGTGAAATCAGGTGGGGAACCAAAGAAATGTAGACGCCCTTCCATCTGTCGCGGGACGCCATTTTAATCAGCAGCCCAGGCATCATGAGGAAGAAGATGACTTTGAAGTTCAAACAAAATTCAATTCCATTACCTGAAAGATCAAAAAAGAACAAAATAAGTAGAAGTTCAAACTATTGGTTTATTATTTTCAATTATGAACCTTTGGAATCGACCAAGAAAAAAAATTTTAACACCCCCTCAAAATTTGATGGTTTACGTTTCAAGGTACGTAGAATCCAAAAATCGAATAAAAATTTGGCCGTCCGTCCGCCGTACGCGGCACTTTTGCCACTTAGCATTGACCGATTTTGATGAAATTTGGTATGTAGGCTCCTTCTGGGGTCTAGTTGTGCCCCGAAGCTTTTGGTTGATGTAGGTCACTTCTAAGGGTTGAAAAATGAATTTTGAAATTTTAAAAACGCCCTAACTCAAAACATTTTGATATAAAGGTATTGTTTTTCCTTCAATTTAAGATTCTATAGAATTTTTAGAGACCACCTGGAGCTCTGTAGGACAAACCGTTCGCTCACTACGAGAATTTGAAGTTTGAACGTACGATAAATCAGAAACACAAGTGTGAATCGCAGAAGAGGCCTAATCTCCGTTCAAATTTTAGCTGACCGAAATGCGATCGATGTTTTTCTTCATGTTGGATGGTTGTTAGCTTTGCAGACGTGTGATCTATATAGAAAAATAAAAAATAATAAACCATTGAGTAATAATTTGCAGCGTTTTTTACCTCGATGGTGTTGAATCATCAAAAATTAACTTCCCTCGACCGGGGATCGATCTCCTATCATTCCGATTCCGAATCAGAGCTCCTACCACTGAGCTAAGGAAGTGAATGGACAGAAATGCGAAGAGGTCGCTGATCACAACAATGGGAAAAACAAAATACGTTTAGGTATCATTACACAAAAAAGTTGATGTCATGGCCTGGAATCGAATCCGTCTACCAGACTAATGATTTTAGTAGTTTGGTTAGAAGGTTTGTCAGAGATTTTACACATTTTTTTACTGGTAGGTGGTGGACCAATGTTTGAGCTTTGAGGGACGCCAGATGAAGGGAAGAAACAGCACATCCGTCAACCTTACGAGGTGCAGCCTGTAACGTGAAAATTTAAAATTTACCGCCCGCGGTTCTCAGTGCCGCCTCTCCACTTCTATCGTCTGTCTTGTGCTGCCACCTGCAGGCCTCGTTGCTAACAAGGATACACGTGCACTGAAATCCTTTGTTCATCTTTAGTTCTCCATCGCCACTCAGAGACCCGCATTCACGCCGCTCTCCTGACGAATTTCATATTTTTTTCTGTTGAAAATTTTACTTTTAAAATTACCGTACCGTCATCACCTAATACTAACGTCATCCAGAAATCACCTCAACGATCTGGGTCAAGCATATCGTCTGTGCCGAATATTTTGCCGTTGGTAAGCATTTTTACCTGTTGGAGTCTACCAATACAACTACCTACCTTTTGAAATGAGGACATCAACTCACCACACTTCCCTTATATTTTTTTGATAGTTCTCCAAACATCTTCCGACGTTTCGCCCGGAATGTCCGTCTTGTGAAGTCCTCGTCCGACTCAGCGTCGAGAGACCTCTCCATACCGTACCGGTAGGTTGTGCACATTTTTTTGTTCTCAACCGCTTCAAAACCACGAAGCAGGATAATCAGGAGTTTCTTCTGTTTCTCTTAATCAGTTTTAGGGTCGAGCTTAGAACCTATCGTCTCGACCAAGACTTACTACCGCCGAGGAGTCCTACTGTGCAGAACTCTACCGCTTCAGAGCATCCCGTCCTTCCCGTTCCAATCCACTTAGAGTTTTTTTTTTCGACGGCCGATCGAAATTTGTAAGTACTACCTACCTATAATAATTACCGTATCGTCAAGCCCGAACAAATAGTCCTTAAGTACCTACCGTTTGTGTCGTATCGTGATTATACCTGTGACAGTCCCCCTGAAATTTCGTTCTCGTACCGACCAATTTTGATCTAACTTTTATTCTTTGAATAAAGTTTTTTTTTTTTTTGTAAATTTGTTTGTTTCATTTTTCTCTACCCGCTAGCCAGAGTGTTCTCTTTTTTGTTTATTTGGGTTCATCCCCACTTAAATGAAATTTTAGTCCCTTTTATGTCACATGCCAACCAACTAGGGGGCTCCTGATCCAGTGAAGAAATGGGCCAAAGATCGATATTTAATTTGTTTTCCAATCAAACAATTTATTGCAAAATAGACTGTAGCTCGTCGATGTTCCATCTCTAACCAATTTTCGGGGGTTCACTATAAAAACAGAAGACGAAATTTACTTACCTACGACGTACGAAGCGAAATTAGGAACTCTAACGTCCATGAAACGCCAACTTGTAGACACCACGTCGTCAGTGTCATAGGGATATCTTGCAAGCATCGCAACTCCAAAAGACACCAAAGCTAAGTAGTCCAATTTCCCTTTATACCACTGAAAGGAGTAAAAAGTATCATCAGTATACGCTGCACAATTATTACTTACCTGAAAGAACACTAATCACTCGCCTGCCACTACCTGCTAATCATATTTCCACTTCACAATCAAGATTAATTTGAAGAAATAAAGATCCTCCCATCTCAGTCACAATTGCATCTATCAAAAACACACATCTCACAACTTTATTACCTGAGACGCAACATAGACTAATCTGCGTCAGTTAAATTCAAGAAAGAAGAAGAAATAAAGAGTTGTGGGAGCCTTCATTAGGAAATTTGAATACTGGTTGAAGGACGCAAAACTGAGTAAAACAGGAAGAAACGAACAACGATCGCATTTTGGTCACCTAAAGTTTGCACGGAGATTAGACTTCTTTTGAGATTCACACTCGTGTTTCTGATTTATCGTCGAACCCTTAACCCGTAGCGCGACACGTGATTTTCCACCCATTCTGGCGACACCAGGAGTATGGGACACTCACACCTTCTTTTTCCCAATTTTAATCATGTTATTGTTAGGAAATTCATATACCTTCAAGACTACACTCCGAGGAAAGAAACATATGGGTATTGCGGTGAACATGGTGGGTGGGAGGGGGGTGAATAAAAAGCTGAGAAAACAATTCTTGCTCACTGTGTATACCTAACTCATTTATTATTGGGTAGGTACTTACTGATGGGTGTGGTTGTCTGTGAAGGATAGCGAGAGGGGGGGGGGGTTGAAGGATATTGGCCAAAAATCGATGTGTAATATGTATGTAGGTCTACAAAAGAATCAGAGAATAATACATTTGTTGTACGAATTTATTCTAATAAACTTTTATAAACTTGAACAATAGTTTTTTTAATCAAATTTTCAGTCTTCAGAAGAAAAATTGTCTGTAATGCTCTGATAAGATAATCACCTACCTACATGTGGATATTGAAAAGAAAAAAAATTCGCTACCCACCGAAATATTCATTATGACTGAAATATGAATTCACTGCCTAGTAAACACTCATTAGGTATTTACTGTGCAAATATCGAAATGAAAATTCGCTAAAACTAAGGATGACACGTGGGTATCACAAGGCACCTAGGCGACACCAGGTGTATAACATACTCACAAGGTTGTGAAAAATCGTGACTAACCTTGAGATGGAGAGGCCTTGGCGATGCAGGACCAACGGGATCAGGTAGCAGGCTACATTACCGAATTTACATGGGCGCCAATCCCCCCTGTGGGCGCGCAGGGTGGCCAACCCAACAACTCGAAATTTCCATGTGAGTGTCCCACACTCATGTGTCGCGTTATGGGTTAACACATTCAGTGCGGCTGTCCCGGATCCGGGACGGCAGCTACCCTCCAGCCATGCGTCTGTCCCGGATCCGAGTCACTTAGGCTACCTACCCTTTTGTTGTTATCGGCCAGTATAAGGTCCACGCACTGCTTCAATCGATTTTGTTTTCATCTGTAGGCGGGCTGGAGAGGCTCTGAAGTGTAAAATAACCTCAGTTTCAATGTTCACATTGAATCGCATTTTCCTACATCTACAATGCCAGAAAATGTGACTAAACGCAAGAACTCAAATCAGGTTGGCTGGAAGTTCCCCGATCAATGGTCCGCAGTGAGTGTGTTAAGAGGGGTCTCAGTCGGTCGCCGTTCGTTCCTCGTCCCGGGTTAGTATTTCCCTCAAGTATCGGCGCTCAAACTCTAAAAGTTGTACCTATATTTGAAATGTTCAAGGATTTTCGAAATTCACTAGTGCAGCAGTCTAAGGAATTGAAAAACTAAAATATTGCCGCTGGAGTCATCAAAATCGAACATTTGATTTTCGATCAAACATCTCATTCGATTCTACAAATTCAATACCATCTTATATTTATGAAAAAACAATAGGTACCTTTATATCGAAAGTTTTTGACCTGGGTTGTTTTGAAAATGTCAACCCTTCGAAGTGACTGACACCAACCAAAAGCTTCGGGGCACAACTAGACCCCAAGTTGGAGCTAAATACTAAATTTCATCTAAATAGGTTCGAGGTAACTAAAGAAAGTGCCGCGTACGGCGGTCGGACGGCAACGTTTTTATTCGATTTTTGGATTCTACGAACCTTGAAACGTAAACAAACAAATTTTGAGGGGAAGGGGGTATTCAAAAAATTTTTTGATCGATTCCCAAGGTTCATTATTGAAAATAATAAACCAAGAAGGTCTCTAGGGCTTCTCTTACATTCAAATAGGAGAGTCGGAAACTACAATTTAGTAATGTTGTATATAAACACGACACTCTAACATAGTCCTGATATGCATTTTATCACACCATCATCTCTCTACGTGAAAGAAGAGGTGCAAGTTCTTATAACAGTTCTTAGATCTTAAAGCGAGTACATAGTTCAATAGGGAAAAGGTCACAATAGATTGATCGTGGTCTAAATGACTACTCGGTACTTGAGTATTAAACGGAGGCCACCATTACGAAACGCGCCGCGGCACTTATAGAAGGTTAAATTGTTATAGATGTTGTAGTAGAACTATTCTAGTATTGTTGTGAGTCGAGCGTTATCAGATGTGTCATGTGTCTACTCGCAGAATCCCCTCCAAGTAGGCCAAGGTCAGGGTCTAATACATGTGGCGATCTGATGTGACTGCTAGCGGCGGCGACGCTTTCAACTCCATCCTGACTGACATTGCTGCGTTCTGGGTTGCACAACGTCAGAACCAGGCGTCGGATTAATTCTAAACTTCACCTGTAAATCTATTAAAGTGTGTTCTTTCCAATTATGTAGTTATTTTTGGTATCCGGTACGAAATATTTCTATAGGTTAGGTGGCCTCCGTTTAATACTCAAGTACCGACTACTCTTCATACATTCAAGTTCTCTTCATGCGTTCAACTTACTGAGAAATTGTAGAGGATGAGGAGAGATGCGATTACAGAGACAACAGTGAGCTCAGAAGATGGAATACTGAACTGAGAGACGAATGGAGTGAGCAGAATATTGGCGATGAGCGAGAAGAGGAAAACAAAACAAGGATAAATGTTGTTTGTGCAGTGGGACCACTGGGCCTGATCAGCGTTCACTCCGGGCCCACCCCAGGCAACTAAGAGGTTCGACCACCTGAAACCAAGAAAATACGGCTAGCAAAATGGAATTATCCGATAGACTAGAATTATAATACTCATAAGGCGAACTCACTGTTTGAGTTGATCAAATTCCCACTTTTTCGTCAGTATTTGGCAAGTAGTGATGACCATGACGGCCAAAGCAGCGTAGAACAAAAACGACGGTATTGCTTCAATGATCCCGTCAAACCCGAGGAATGAGTACACGGAGAGTATGACTAGTGTCTGAAAAACGGCGGCGTTAATCGGTAGGAACGATCTGATAGGCCGACGACCTAGAAAAAAGATGAAATTAATTAGAAATATAAAAAACTACATCCATGCAGCATGAGTAAATGAGCGAATTTTCACAAAAATCTGGCATGGTTAATGGTTTTTTTTAAGTTTAGGTTTTTATGGACAATTTTTATTTATTTGAAAGTGCATCGGTATCAGAAATTTTGTGCAGAATCCGACTATATCATATATTACCTACTATGATTGTGAAGGAAATAACCATAAAAACCGGGGAAATCCCGTTTTGGTTTATTAGAGTTTTTGGTGCCAGAATCTGACGGGCCCCGTTAGGAGGAGACTAGCGCGAGCAACAGAGGATGCTACCCAGTTGAAGGAGGAAGTCCAGTAACTATGGTCTGGGTGGGGAGGGGAAGGGAGGGGCTCGTGATGGTGGGCCTCTAAGAACGGGTGACTGTCTGGGGGCACCCTTTTATCGTCACCCGCTGTTGTTGGGAGGCAAATTCATCGTCACCCACGAACTCTGAGCTTTGTGAAGAGGTTCCACGGGCCTGTTAGTGGTTGCCAAAAACTCTCTATTATTTTCAATAATGAACCTTTGGAATCGACAAAGAAAAAAAAAATTTCAACACCCCCTCAAAATTTTTGGTTTACGTTTCAAGTTTCGTAGAATCCAAAAATCGAATAAAAATTTGGCCGTCTGTCCACCGTACGCGGCACTTTCCCCACTTAGCATTGACCGATTTTGAAGAAATTTGGTATGTGGGCTCCATTTGGGGTCTAGTTGGGCCCCTAAGATTTTGGTTAATGTAGGTCACTTCTGAAGGTTCCAAAATGAATTTTGAAATTTTGAAAACGCCCTAACTCAAAGAATTTTGACATAAAGGTATTGTTTTCCCTTCAATTTAAGATTGTATAGAATTTTTAGAATTTTTAGAGACCATGCGGAGCTCTGTAGGACAAACCGTTCGCTCCCTACGAGAATTTAAGGGTTTTACGTACGATAAATCAGAAACACGAGTGTGAATCGCAAAAGAGGCCTAATCTCCGTTCAAATTTTAGCTGACCGAAATGCGATCGATGTTTTTCTTCATGTTGGATGGTTGGTGGCTTTGCAGACGAGTGATCTATATAGAAAAATAACAAACCATTGTGTAATAATTTGCAGCGTTTTTTGGTCCAGAGAACAGACAAGAGGCAAGTTACTCTTCCGTCTTCTTATTTCAAGCCCCCTGATATCGGTATCACCAATTTTTAATATCAGTTTTTCTATCGACAGACAGACCTTGATTATTTTTAATCCAGAGCGACATAATTCTAAACCAGCTGGCAAGCGATAAAACAGTTTCACTCGATGTAATTTATTTATTATTTTAGATAGGAAATAGTGACCCCCCCCCCCCCGGCCCCTCACCATTATCCACTAAAACATTTCTAGCGGCATGGGAGCCTCGAATCTTAAGAGCATTTTGAAATCCATGATCTACGATACCCAACATGCGAATTCGAGTTCACCCCCCCCCCCCCCCCCGCCACACATATGGTGCCGGGCTGGCACCAAAGCGGAAATACGTCATAACATTGAACTTTCAACTAATAGTTTTAGTGGGCAGTTTCGTCGAAGTTCACATCTGTATTCAAGGTGAAACAAAACCAGTTGGTAAGCGATAAAACTGTTTCACTCGATGTAATTTATTTATTAAGTACTTTAGACAAGAAATAGTGACCCCCCCCCCCCACCTCACCCTTATCCACCATAAAATTTCTAGCGGCATGGGAGCCTCGAATCTGAAGAGCATTTTAAAATCCACGATCTACGACACCCAACATGCGAATTCGAGTTCACCTCCCCCCCCCCCCCCCCCTTCCACTCTCCAATGGTGCCAGTCTGGCACCAAAGCGGAAATACGTCTTAACATTGAAGTTTCATCTGTTAGTTTTAATAGGCAGTCCGTCGGGGTTAACGTCCGTATTCAAGGTGAAACACAAAAAAAAACCCACGAAATAAGCGGTTTATGGTGCCCTGGCACCATGGTGGAACCACTATTAGTTCCATGGTGGCACAGAGAATAATTAATGAAAATCCAGAGGTATGATGAGAATTTTTCCTTAATTTCAAAGGTTGGGTACAATTAGTAAGCAGTATAGGAACCGAAATATTGAAATATCGGATATTTTGTGAATATTATAACCCACCCATCCCCTCCCCTTGCAAATTTTGGTACTCTGGTAAAATCATGTACAACTCGGAAGTTATTTGAGTCAAACAAAAAAAGAAACACGCAAATCGGTTAGAAATTGAGGCCTGGGCAGATTTTACAAGATTACCCCCGCAAACGCACGTTTTTTAAGCGTTAACCCCCCCTTTCCCCCCCTTGAAAAGCAAAATTCAAAACTCCGACGCCGTAGTGCACAACTAGATAGTTTTTCGCGTCGAAGAAGAAAAGAACCACGAAAATCGGTTGAGAACTAAGGCCTGGGCAGACGACACAAGATTATGCCCAAAAACGCACGTTTTTTGAGCATTAACCCCCCCTTTCCCCCCCTTAAAAGGCAAAATTCGAAATTCCGGCGACGTAGTGCACAACTAGATAGTTTTTCGCGTCGAACAAAAAAAGAACCAGGAAAATCGGTTGAGAACTAAGGGCTGTGCAGACGACACAAGATTTTGTCACACACACACACACACACATACACACACACACAGACATACACCTATGGTTTTTTTCGCGGATTTGGATTCAGAATGGTCTAAAACGGATTACTGTGTGGTTATTTTTTTTTTCTGTTGAGTGTTGTCCAACTTTACCCCAGATCGATCGCATAAGGACGCCCAAGTCTTACTGTGGGACGTCCTAAAAAATGTCAGACTTATGTAGCTTGCCCAACTAATGAGGAATTTCACCATGTCGGAATTTCCTATTTTTGACCCCAAAATCGGATTCAGCACCTCGAAAAACCTCCTAAGGCAAGTTTTCAGCCCGAACTTCCTAATTTACGAATAAACAAAACAGTGTAGAAAATACGAATGTTTAAAAAAACCGGGAAAATGACGTCATGCTGGAATAGTTCATTTATGGCCGCTTGAAGCGCTGAGATCGAGAAATCCATAGTCCCCAGATGCAAAATTTCATGAAACAGTAAAGTTCGAAATCGAAAAACTGAAGAAAAAAAAATAGAAAAAGCAAGATGGGGAAAATTAGGTTTCACCTGTTTTTGTTTGATAACTTTTCTCTTAGAAAACACGATTTCGTCGTCCCAATGGGCAACACTGGGAGGAGACGGCGATCCGAACAGCCCAATCAGCGAGTGTTCCCGCTTCACGTCCGTTTTCCTGGTTAGTTTTGAAATTAAAAATTTTGATTGTCTCCCAAAAATAACAGGAGACTTATTTTCCGAAATCAGCCCGATTTTCATCTATCCCACACCACTAACTATTCAGGAAAAATGCAAACAGAATTCGGTGAAATTCCTCATTAGTGAGGAGCTCAGTTTGTCATTCGTACTCAGCAGTTCCAATGAGACTACTTGTGAAATTCCTGCTTCGTAGTTCCCCCAGGAGTGAATTTATGTCCAATTTATGTCGCCCAGCTGATCAAGGAGGAGCTCAGAATGTAATTTGTCATATACATGTAAAGAAAATGAGGGGGGGGGGGGGGATTGGAATACCTACCTCATTTGCTAGAGTGTTCCCAATGCTTGTAAGATACGAGTTACTGGTTACGTTAATCGTTTCACTATCGAACCAACCATTCTGTCAACTGATACCTTCAGTTTTGCAGCTGAAACCATAAGAAATTGGAAATACAACTAACTTACCGATGGAGTCAATGAAATACTCGTATGAGGACTTCACAGTGTTCAAGGGAGAGAGGAGAGAAGCTTGCAGAAAGGTCAACTTGTGGTTCTGAGACTTGTTGACCATCATCACCCTGTGGACGATGGGCAGCTCGCCCCGGGAGTGGTTACTCGCTGCTGAGACCAACATGTCTTCTGTCAGCTTTTCAGGACTCACGTACACCCTCGACACCCAATCTAAAACAAGACAAGCACTCAATTTGGGGAACTTCAAGATGACTTTCCAATTATAATGCAAGAAGTCAGAAATGAATAAAGTAAAGTAAAGTAAAGTAAGCAACCATTTCAGGTTGAATTTTCGTCCGACTGCCACTCTTGGCGTCGCGGACGTCATCAGCTGTCTCCCTAAGGGGAGATCAGAATTTGTTCTGATGATTTCGCTCATGGCTTCCCAAACATCACCGCCCTGGGTTGGAACGAGAGATTGCCGATCGTCTAATAGACAGAAAACTTTCTGCGACGACCAGACTCGAACGCGCGTCCCCGCTAGACGGTTCTCATCCTATCACCGCAGTCGGGTACACTGTCCACTAGACCACCGACGCCCACCAAAAAATGAATGAATAAATCAACTAGGAATTGAAGCATTTTTCTGAAACGTTTTTGGACAAACGGGATTGGCACCAGATGAGTTGTGTTTACCAGTGTCTCTGCTACAATGTCGCTGGACTGTGTCTTCGATTCTGCCTCTGATTTCTTTACGTACTCCTTGCTTAGTTCTTTCCATTTCTTCATACAGTTGATCACTGGTTATGAAATCCTCTCCTTGAGAGAGACTGAAAAATAAACCAGTTTATGAAGGTATTATAACAAGATGGTACTACGTGGACCAAAACTTTAACCAATTAACTACAGCAGTTCGTTAATAAAGGTAAGATGAAAGAAACTAAGACATACGAAGAGTATTGTGGATGTTATTCCAGAGTAGGGATGGGTATCGATACTCGATATTTCAAAATATCGATACTTTCTTACCGATACTCGATATTTCAGTATCGATACTGCACTATCCGATATTTTTGGATATCGATACTTTGGATCCGATATTTCTAAATATCGAATATCGATACTGTTCTCGCGGAAAATTCAACATAATGGCTAAAAATTGAAGAAGGTAGAGAGGCTTCTGGGTCATTACTCTTTGGTTGCAAAAATAACATTCATATCACGGAAAAAAATCTCTCTGCTTGGACACTAATAGTAAAAAATGAATAAGTGTTTGAAAAAATTATTTTTCTTGAGAAAATTGGATAATATTGATAGTTTGTGACACTAAAGTATCGATACTCGATATTTTAAAATATCGATACTCATGTCCAACGATACTTGGGATATCGATACTCAAATACAATACAGTATCGATACAAAATATCGATACTTTTATAACGATACCCATCCCTATTCCAGAGAGGAATAATAGAATGTCAGGTAACTATTGATTGTATGGGGTTAGTACCGCTAGTTACAAGAATACAATCATTGTAAACTTACCTTACTGGAGAACCCGTCGTAACTCGACTTGCTGGATACAATGGATTCTCCAATAAAGTACGTTTGGAAATCAAATCGATATGAAATGATTTCTTCATAGGTTTGAAATGAAAGAACACCACTACAGTCCATCGCTGAGAACATCTTCAGCTGTTTAAGTGCCGTAATTCGTATCAATGACCTGGATGCGCCCTGGATGGACCTGCGCTTCCTTGCAACTAATCCAATGCAGAAGTACTTCTGTTCCAGGCTTGAGGGCAGACCCTGGATCTTCTCTAGTAACTAGATCATCACTATCCACAACTAAAAAGTTCATCATCACTATTCACCACTAGGAAAGTTCATCATTGAGATTAAGTACCTATAATACGAAGGACTCACTTGGCAAATAACTCCCTGGCTGCATGACGAGACACTTTTTCTGCTTGTGGCATATCCACACATGCCTTCACATCTCCTAGATTTAAATCGTTAATGCCTAAGGAAAAATAGAAAAATATCAAAGACTTGTCAGGTCAGAACAAGACTAAAGAGAGTGTGAAGATTATATAAAATTATTATTTTTGTTACTGTCGAATTTTGAGTAAAGCTATTACTAGAGAAATTTACTTTGTCGATCTGACTGACTGAATCTAGTACTTTGTCTAGTATATTTATATGGCTAAAATTTGAAGGTGAAGTGGAGGTTGAGAGGTTGGAAAATTGAAGAGAATTTGGTTGCTGGTCTGCACAAAACCGGGCTACCAGGTAGGTAGATTGAGGTATAAAGTGCCTAGCTGAGTGATAGAGGTTTTGAAAGACAATGCGCTTGTAAGTTTTCTGGTTGGTATCATGGTATGAGCTCGTGGAGCAGCAACAGGGTATTTATTGACTCCCCCCCCCCCTCTCTTTTCATAATACGCATTTGCGGTGCATGCCTGGGAAGTGGAGAAGAGAAGGTCGACTAATGCTGGATTCATACGGGACGGAAGAGGGCCCAAACGGGAAAAACGGAAAGAAATATCACAATCTGGTTGAATGATTTTCCCCAGTTGAGAATGGTGGCCGCCATCTTGACAGAACCCGTCAGCGGAAGGAATTTTTATACCATCGTCCATCTTCCATGCATTCCATGCCCTGCGCAGTAGTCAGGACTGATAACCACGAGTGGAGGTTGCACTAGGGGTGGCCAACTGTCGATAGTAGCCAACAATCAATTGTTTTGATACAATCATCGCGATTGATGCATTGAGGAGTTGTGATAATGTATTCCCGGAATAATTGCAATATCCCAACTGTGAATTTCCTAGAAACATCGTTTGTTGTGATCAGCGACCTCTTCGCATTTCTGTCCATTTCGCTTCCTTAGCTCAGTGGTAACGAGCTCCGACTCAGAAGTGTAAATATAGTTTAGTCGGGCGATAGGAGATCGATCCCCGGTCGAGGGAAGTTAATTTTTGATGACTCAACATTGTGGAGCAGTCGGTAGGACCCGAACGGTCTCCTCAGCATTTCGCAGAGAAACATTAATTCTTTTAGATTAGGTCATCAAAACAACTCCCTCCCAAGACACGAGTCGAGGAACCGCCTATTCGGACAAACGTTGAGGTCAGCAGATCCCCTGCCCCGTCAATAAGGAACAATAACACTAACTCCGAAGCCAGTCAAAAATAGCGTTCTCACTGGGTTGGAAAACGCCAGCCAAAGCTGCCTCTCACCTCTGACTAGGTAACAGAGTACCTAAGATTTCCTCACGGGGGGGGGGATGTTGTGATCAGCGATCTCTTCGCATTTCTGTCCATTTGCTTCCTTAGCTCCGACTCAGAAGTGTAAATATAGTTTAGTCGGACGATAGGAGATCGATCCCCGGTCGAGGGAAGTTAATTTTCGATGATTCAACAGTTCAGCTGGCATTCGTAAAAATAAATGAGCATGTGGGCAAATTGAAAATTCCAAGAGCAATATTACTCCTTTGTTGAAAAAACCATCGAAACTATCGATTGTTGCAATCGACAATCGGGCACCCTGAGGTTCCACACTCGTGCTTCATTTGTTAGTTGCGCTTTCCTTTTCTTGCTTGTTTTTTTCTAATACAAAATTAATTTCAACGAGGAATTGAAAGTCAAATTCAAAACACAGTCAACAGAGGTTACAGATCAGAGAGAGGTTATCATTTCAGAGGCTTCCAGGAGGAAGGTTATCATTCCATCCTTCCCATCCATCGTCCATGTAAACCTTCTGCCGACTCTGGCTACCCTCCCACTGGTTTTCACGACTTTCCGTCTTTTCCATTTCCGCCCTCTTCCGTCCCATGTGAATTCAGCTTAACTGGCGTCAGTTAACCGTTTTGGTAGTTGAGGTCCTTTGTCGCTGTTCCACTTTGTCAACACATGTTTATTTGAAAATGCTCGAAAGATATAGTTGGAGGCACAACAAAAAATGATATCGCCTCAACTAAAATAGCTCACCTGTGCCTGTTTCCAAACATTTCCGAAGCATGTTGGTAGCTTCAATGTGCCCTTGCTCAGACGCCTTGATAAGCCAGTACACTCCCAAACGATCATTCTGCTCTTGATCAACATCATCATCTGTAAAATTGTAAGTGCAAACGTTTTTAATGTTTTTCGCCTTCATTTGCACACTTTGAGGAAAACGTAAAGACTGCTCAGAAAATCATGAAACATTTACCATAAGCTCCTTCTTCTAATAACTGCTTGGCCAGGCCCACCTGAGAATCTGGACATCCATCTTCAGCCAAGATACTCGTTATTCTGTTTGGAGAGTGGGATCCAGCTGTGAGAAGCGCCAAACGAAGGAATTATAAGGAAAGTCTCGGAATTGAGCAGATTTGAACACACAGGAATAGAAACATCAGAATAAATTTACAAGTACCAATGTGGATGTTAAAAGAAGGAACCTATTAGCTCTTCTTATCTGAGTGCCATAGGCGACCAATCCTCCATTAAACTTCGTCAGATATTTCTGAATGAATGGGGGAATAACAACTCGGCATCACACAACAAGAAACATCTGTCAGCATCTCACAACTATACCGACATAATGGAGAAATCCCCTGCTAGGGTTCTTATGTTCACTTAAAGCAATTGAAATACGCAAAAATAACAAGAATTTCTGTTCAAATAATGGAATTTGAAGTCAGCGATGTAGGTGAGCGATGAGCCTTACTGATAATGTTAAAAATAATGTGCTTTGCTGTTAGATGTTTTTGACGAGTCGGTGTATTAACTACTTATCAAAAACCATTTTTAAGACTGTTTCTTTTTATAATACCACAAACTTCTATGTAAGTAAATCACTTTGAAAAAGTACCTTGAACTTATAAATAAACTCCACGATCCGGTAGGTGACGAAAAGTTGACTTCGACTATCAATTATGATGAAAGGACAGTGATAAACTAAAATGAATTGTTTTACTTGACAATAAAAAACATGGTTATTAAATTGTCGTGTTATAGTAGGTATAGGTTATAATATTATATACAGCGCACAAGTAAGCTGAAAAATTATGTCAGCTCAACACATTTATGACAGCTAAGCACACCATTTTTAAAATCTTTACTAGATAAATTGTCACATACATTTTAATTTTCATCGCAACGAATCAATTCATAAAGAAAGAAGTGGGAAAATAAGAAAAACTTTCAATAGCCTGAGTAGAAATAAGTTGTTTTGTACTCCTGAAAAGAGGGATTCTACGGTAGGTAGGATTATGTACGATGCTGGTTCAAATACGACGATATTTTGTTCTGCAGAATCTTACATCGAAGCATTGAGTGTCTTGGAGAGATTATTTGAGACATTTCTTCAAATACTAGACATTTTATAACTCAATTTAAGTATTCGACTCAATATAAGAAATTACTCACTGTATAATTTCCACTGCTTCCTCAAGCCAGCAGTTTTGGCTGGCTGGGCTGCCATCCTGGTGGTTGCAGGTACCTCTTTCAGGTAACTACTGTGCGTCCTGCCGAAGACATCCGAGCCTAGCGATCACTGTGCGACCTCACATCATCTCAATCGGGCAGGATTACTCAAGGACCGAGGCAGGTTCCAGCAGGCTGACGCGATGATGTCACTACTAGACCGGGATAACCGGATTATTTGGGATTGGGGCGAGTTGCAGAGGAGGAGGTGGATGAGATAAATTACTTAACAACTAGGTACACAACGAACGAAAAACAATCAGTTCCACAGATGATGGAGTTTGCTTCTCCTTCTCAACCACCAGATGGCGAATTGCCGATCATGGAACAGCTGTGGCAAGCTTGCTGTCAAGCTCAAGGCCATCTGACCAGTTTAACCAACCTTAACCCTGATGGAATAATTATTATTATCCCAGTACGTGGACATGGAATTTATAGGAGTTTTAACAAACATCCATGATGAAAGAGGGGTAAAAAGCAATACGGTTTGAAAAAAAGCGTTTTTGCATTTTTTGAGTGACGAGATCAAACTTTTGCCCTCCACCTATCAACATGGAAGAGAACCCTCAAGAGTATCGAGATCTACATCGTCCATGGGCACCGAAGCATGGTATCGAGTATCCATGCTGGGTATCGCGTGTTCATGCTGGGGCCGTGATCATCACTTCTCTTCTGCTGAAGAGACGCCGTGACGTCACCTGTCTCTGGTACTCTGTGCTATCCGGGAGACAGTCGACCATTTTTTTCCAGTTTCCTCAAGGCGACGGCCCAACTCCTTCCCCTATAGAGCCACCCATAACTCTGTAGGGTCAACCTTTCGCTCCCTATGAGGGTTGGACTTAGATAAATCAGAAACACGAGTGCGAATAGTTTGTCATACTCAGTTTACCGTCCTTAGCAACCAACAATCGAATTTCCTAATTAAGGCACATAAAACCTCCCATTTTTTCTTATTTAGTGTGGAGCTTTTATTTCTTCAAAATAAACTTGATTGTGAAACGAAAACGTGGTTCTTAGGTACCTAATGACAATGGCAAAGCTGTGTTCTTTGCAGGCGAGTGATCTGTAAAGAAAAATAGTAATAATTTGGAGAGTTTTATTCGAGTTTTGGATTCTGCCATGGACCTAGTAGGGATCTGCCATGGACCTATCCAATGGGATACTAGGTCCATGGATTCTGCATACCTACCTACTTTGAAACGTAAACCATCAAATTTTTAGGGGTTTTTTCTTCTTGATCGATTGTATAGGCGTGAAGAAGGAGGAGCGAGGGGCCACCCCCACCACTTGTTTATGTTGGTATTCCACCTTGTTAGTGTTCCACCTTGTGTTTATACCATCCATGTCTTGCCATCCATTTTAATGTTGGTTTTCTCCTGTGTTAACTTGTCTCCGGTACTCTGTTGAGAAAGAAGCATGTGCGTCCTGTGGCGTATGGACAGTGGACTAGGGATGGGTATCGGTACAAAAGTATCGATATTTTGAAATATCGAGTATCGATACCCATCCCTACTGTAGGACGCTTTTCGTTTCGTTTGGTTGATGACGTTTTCTTGGCCGGTGTCGTTCTTATCGTAAATGACCTTCAGAAGGCGAGATAAGGAATGATTACTCTTCAAATCGGTAAAAAGTTGTTGTGCCACTTAAAATAGATTTAGTGAAAGTGTTGGACGTTTGAGGACATCGCAAGGACCCACAGTTCCGTCCTACACCTTCAGAAATCCTTACGATGGTTAGCCATCTCCGTTTCGCAGGTCAGCTTTGTAAGTTGTACGCCCCCAGCCTAAACCAGGTTCGACATCTGAACCTTCTTGAGTGCCATAGTAAAGTCCTTCTGCAAAATTATGGAGTCAACGTACAGAAATTCGTCATTATCGAGGATCCACAAGAAGCCAAAGATCTCCAGAACAAGTTCCGGGTGGATGAGTACGCCGTAAAGGTATATTTATGAATCGACTAACTTCTGACAATCTACCTATACCTAGAGATGTGCTTTCTCGTTTACACTTGAACCAATTTTTAATATAAGCCCTTTAGGGGAAAGAAAGTGGGAGAGTAGGTTACGTTCAGAGCTGTAAAAATAGATCGGTATACGTCAATAGGTACTTCCGTCTGTAGGTACTTCATTTGTATTTGAGAGGTTTCCTTAGGGAAAGTTCCTCATCCATCGACCAGAGCTGGGCAGTAGTTGTCTTTGTTTTTAAAGCATAATATTCCGGTTCGCCTGAATGATGGTTCCATGCAAAAGATCTCAAGTCAAGAAGGAGAGTTTTCTCGAGGTCATGTCTGGGTTGACTTTCAGCTCGAGCAACTAATGTCCAATTCTTGTCAAGGCTGATGTTTAATTTGTGTGATCCGAGTGTGCGCAGTGGATTCTACAGATACTGAACGTTCCTATATTATAACAAAAATCACAATATAATACTTGGTTGGGTTTGATAATATCGTGATATTATCACGATCTTCCTATTCCCATTTGTAGTTACATAACTTCCCGGTACTCTTTTCAGATTCTGGGCAGGGTTCTGCAGATGTGTTCGAGAGACCAACAGTGCATCTTAATAGCCATAATACTCGTAATACGGCACTGGGGGACGTATTTCTTCTGTGTGTCTGAAGTCTTGTGTAGGGATGGGACATTAAACGGAAACATCGATGTTTTCGCAAGCGAAAAATTTTATCCACTTTTCAACGAAATAGAATCAAGGAAAACCCTTAAAAAGCTGCGCTTTCTCCATTCTTTGAAGAGGATATTTTCTTCTAACATGATAAAATTGGATAACTTACTTACTTATTTACTTACTTAGGTTTTTGTTATTTACCTACTGGTTTTTGTGTTGTTATAAAACATTTTATTCACCTACCTACTTACTCCAACGAGTTTTTCCAAGTAGATCTTCTGATATTATCAAGTGCCTCTATTGCTTTTATCCGTGTGACGTCACACAGAATGGATGTATCGATTCTTCGACTAGTCGAACGGTTATTCGAATCTCGCTGAAAGGCGGCCATGTTGACTCCGTTGTAAACAAAGATTGTATGGACGGTTTTTCATTATGCCAATTTATGCGGTTATTAGTTGCTCTTCTCGTCCCGGAAGCGGTATTAAATTTTTTGATTTGCCAAAAGAGATTAGAAACAGTGTGAAAAGACAAGAGAACTTTCCAAAAAAATAAGAATATCAGCCTTTTGGCATCGCTGATTCCCAGCATTCCTGACAACCATGTTCGATGAACTGACTGAATTCCCATTGTTGTAAACAAAGATTTTTTCATTAGACCTGCCGATTTGTCCGGTGATTGGCTGCTCTTCCCGTCACGGGAGCAGTATTTCGTTGTATGGTTTACCAAAAGTCATTAGAAGCCAATGTGAAAAGACAAAAGACCTATAAGAAAAAAGAAGAGCAAGGTGGCTCGCTCGAATCAATCGCAATTTGAGAGGGCGACAACTAAACTCCAAACAAATACTAGTTTGTTCTCGGCATTTCATCACCGGTAAGAATAACAATACATCACATTTTAATGTGCTTATGTTACCTCAGTCATCAGTAGTTAGGTAGTAATAGTAAAATACCTACCCTCATTGGACGAGCTTCACAAAATGTTTTTGTTTGTGTCCAAGTGTTTTGATTTGTACGAAGTTCCAGGAAGATAAATTCGAACCAATTTGCGTGATTGTTTGAAGTTCAATCAGTAAAATTTACTAAATTTAGTAGTTAGTAAAATTTACTTGAATTTACTTGAGTAATGACTCCATTGCATGTTAATCTATCCATATTCGAACCACAAAACGGAGTAAACGTTTAGGTCAATATATACATATATGGAACCTAATTTTGAAAAATTGCTCATAAAATAGGTACTGCTTCATGGCTCGAAGTAGGGTGCGTGCTAGAGTCGGGAAAGTGGTTTATTATAATTTTTAATTGAAAGTAGAGCCCTCACTGAGAGTTTTGGTATCAACTGGATTCTTCTATCATGAGTAGATCTTTTCCCATGATTTTTCAAAGTTTCATAACAATGTTGACTTAGCAATGGGCAGGGGATGCTATCATAACATTATTTTCATCAAACGACCGTTGTTGAATCTGCTACCTGCCCAAAACATGGCATACATCGTTATTATTTCAATTAACCTAATAATAATTGGATAACATTTGAATTACTTACCTTTCCAAACACCACTACCTTGTCACCTGGGAGTAACTTGCATGAGACGGATTTCACATGCCCTGAATTAACGAAGTTGTGCGGATCCAAAAATTTGCAGCACTTCAGTTGCTTCAGGGATATGAAATCCGTCTTCAATACAAGATACTCCACGAGATCTTCGCGAATTATGTCAGGAAAATCGTCGTCACACTCAACAACACTCTGCTCAAAGGGGTCTAAACCACCGCAGTGACGTATCTCAAGACACATACTGAGTATGGAATTTCTTGTCAGACATCTAACCCACAAGGGAGACATAATAATAACGATTACATAATTGCTTTTAGAGAATATTATCACCATCGTTCTGTTTACATACCACGAAACTTGGTATGTAAACAGAATAACCTTGCTGGATAGGAGCGCAAATGGCGCCCCTTCACGACCAGCTGATCGGGTCAGAGATGATTATGTTGGGAAGGTTATGTTTGATATCGAAAATAATCGATTATTGAGTCTCGAGGATAAAACGAATTGATATACTTTTCCCGTAATGATATTCATTTTTCGATATATCGTGATTAGTATATCGATATGTTTTATTTGATTTACCATCCCTCAGATGCTGTGTTCAGGGTAGGATTTTTAAGTAGCTCGTTATCCAACCCAAAAATAGTGAGAGGTGACAATTCTACCTACCATATGACACAATAGGGTGTGCGCCTGGGTAGGAAAAACTGTTTATTGTTATTTTTAATCTAAGGTAGACCTCATTCTGAGAATTTTGGTACAAACCGCGACCTTCTAGCATGTGTAAATCTTTTCCTATGAATTTTTAAAGTTTCGGCCGTTTATGACGTCACAGTGGGCTGGGGGGTCCCGCCCAGGCGAGAGGGGCGCGTGACGTCATAAACGGTCGAAACTTTAAAAATTCATAGGAAAAGATTTACACACGCTAGAAGGTCGCGGTTGGTGCCAAAATTCTCAGGATGTAGTCTACTTTCGGTTAAAAATCTTAAAAAAAATCAAGGCGCACCCCCCATTTTCGAGATTTATGACTATCGGAGAGACCCAGGCTTGGAACCTGAAGCATTATGTTTTTCTACTTCCAAAATCGTCGTGTTTGACAAAAATGCTGCTAGACTGTGTTGTAGCCTTCAAATACAAAACATTAATTCGTCTGTTCTACTCTTTGAAGGCTCAAATTCTTGCCGGTGGTCGAGGCAAAGGTCACTTCAACACTGGCTTCAAAGGTGGAGTTCACATCACCAAAGACGTGAGCAAAGTTCAGCCCATCATACAACAGATGCTGGGGAACAAACTGATCACGAAGCAAACGCCCAAGGAAGGGATCGAGGTGAAGAAGGTGATGATAGCCGAGTCCGTGGATATCACGCGCGAAACGTACTTCAGCATCCTGATGGACCGGTAAGAAACAGTATTGAAATGTTGGTACCTACACGGAATTTCGAGATATGTAGGGTATGTCATGAATCGGAAGCCTAGACGGTCCTGTAGGTAGTTGCGTAACGAAGAAATATTTGTATTCTTATCAGGTCAATAATATTTGGTTTGAATAAGTGGATTTATGACGATAACAAATATTTATTAATGATTTGGGGGCGGAGTGGATCTTGAGGTTGAGCCGATTTTCGAAGACGTTGGACAATTGTACCCTGAAGTTCCTTGGTTTCTCTCGTCATTCAGTCTCGAAGGAGTGGCAGGATTGCTCCGTCTTCTGTCCCAAGACTTCTTATTTTTTTTCTGGTCCCCCTCAGTCTCATGGATACTACCCTCAACACTGCTATCTGAACTTTAACTTTCTAAAAAAGTTGTCGTGGGCAAGACAAAATTACTATTTTGCTTCCGAGTCTACCAAGGTAGCGGAAGCTTTGTTTTCACTTTTCAAGGACGAAAAAAAAAAGTTCTCCAAAATCAAAATTTCCACTCGCGTTTTGCGTTTTAGACCTTTCTGAACAATTTTGGTTCCGTGTCTGTGTGTCTGTCTGTCTGTCTGTCTGTCTGTCTGTCTGTCTGTCTGTCTGTCTGTCTGTCTGTCATGAATTCCTTGTAACGCGCTTAACTATACGAAGTTATTGTCCGATTTCTATGAAATTTTCAGGGATTGTGCGGGTTGGTGTGTAGACGGTCCCCTATGAAAATCATCATCCTCGGACTGATAGAAGCGACTGCGCATGCGCAAACGTGAATTCCTTGTAACGGCCATAACTTCTACATTCTCCATCCGATTTCGATGAAATTCTCAGGAATGTTACAGATTGGTATTAAGATGGTCCCCTATGAAAATCATCACCTTCCGACTGATAGTAGCCACTGCGCATGCGCAAACGTGAATTTCCTTGTAACGGCCATAACTTCCACATTTCCTACCTGATTTCGATGAAATTTCCAGGGATTATGCAAATTGGGTTGTAGATGGTCCCCTATAAAAATCATCACCCCCGGACTGATAGTAGCCGCTGCGCATGCGCAAACGTGAATTCCTTGTAACGGCCATAACTTCCACATTTTCCGTCCGATTTCAATGAAATTTTCAGGGATGTTACAAATTAGTATTTAAATGGTCCCTTATGAAAATCATCACCTTCGGATTGACAGTAGCCTCTGCGCATGCGCAAACGTGAATTCCTTGTAACAGCCATAACTTCCACATTTTCTACCCGATTTCGATGACATTCTTAGGGATTACGCGGATTAGGTTGTAGATGGTCCCCAATGAAAATCAAGGCCTTAAAATTTACAGAAGCCTCTGCGCATCCGCATACGTAAAATCCTTGTAACAGCTATAACATTTACATTTTTCATCCGAATTTGATGAAATTTTCTAGGATTGACCAGATTAGCGTGTAGATGGATCCCCCATGAGGGTAGTGAAAGGTACTTAGAGATTGGTGTTTTGAGATTAGCTACTATGCATCGGATCATCTATATAATCGGGTTATGGATACGAGGAAGCTATGTGCCACACCCACTTGGCAGACGTTTTTTCTTTTATTATTCTGCATTTGTATTTAGAGGGGTTGGAAATGGACAGCCACCCTCTCACACGTTCCATTGTACTTTGTACTTCTGTTGAACACAACTATTTTCAAAAGAAATAGTTAACAAATTATTTTTAAAAAACGCTGCAAATTATTGCACGAAGGTTTATTATTTTTCGATCTAGATCATTCGTCTGCAAAGCACACTGGTTTGCCATTGTCACTACCTACCAACCATATTTTGGCTTCACAAACAAATTAATAGAGAGTTTTCGCCACATCAGGCGCGACGACTTGAGATTGTGACGACTAGAGACAGATGGGGCCAGCAGACGCAGATGCTAACTTTTTTTGGTGGATTTCGAGTCGTCACAAAATAAGGTGCGGACTCTGGAAGTGACGCTAAACAGCTACCAACCTGTGAAGTCACTGGAAAATGGCCGATAGCGAACAGCTGATTCAGACTCCGGGGGTCTCGAAATGAGTTTTTCAGATCGAAAATTAGAATATTCGCCGTATTGAAAAAGCAATAAATTTATTACTACTTGGATAGGTAGGTAGGTACCTCTCTACATCCCTTTCGGACCCTACATTGCGATATAAAAACCTGCCTCCTGATGATTTTGATCGTTTTCACCTTTAGAAAGTAGTGAACAACACTAGCTTTTCCAGACCTCTTACTGCATTTTTTTGGGTCTATAGTACTTTACTACCGATTTTGCAGTAGCTACCTTTCTACTTGTTTCTTGTTTGTCTAACAACACGTCCGTAACATATCTATAGATAATTTAGAGTAGCTAGGTACTTCGTTTCTACCTACCAGGACGTGCAGACTATTACAAAAACGAAAGTTTTTTTTTCTATCAAACTAGGATAGATGTACGAACTTATAGACGTAACACCTAAATGCAGACATCCATGATTAACCAAATACCTACTAATGTGTGAAAAGAAGGTATTTTTTCAAAGGTAAATAAACTTGATAACTGTTGTAAGAGCATTTTTTCCAATTTGTCATGCAACTTACAAGTACCTACGATGATCAGCAAACGGAACTATCAATTGGAATCTTAAATGATACCTACTTACATGAACTGACTCTCGTTGCCTGTTTATTGTAGATCTGTAGTTAGGTGTGTTGGTAGATGAATAAATAATATACAACATTAAATGAAAAACAAGGGCGCATTTATTCAGAAATTTCATTGACATTCAAACAATGTAAAATTCGCACAGAGTCAACAATAGTATACGATGGATTCACTTGATCTTGATGCGAAGATAACAGAATTCTGGTGACGAGTAGTTTGTTTCGAGAGATGAAAACCTTGATAATTCCCGGGAAAATGAAAACTGTTCTACAAATCAAAGCTAAAATCGAGAACCAAAACACGGGAGTCGAACGTCGGACACAACACAAAATCCTGCTACATCCGATCTAAATTGAAACTGGTTATAAAAGTGTGAGGTTATGAAGGGCACAGTCGTCAAGAAAGCCGTCGTTCTCGACGCCGTCAAAAGCCGGCATTTGGCGGCGTCCAAGACGACCGAGCTCGCCGTCCGAGTCGTCACGCATGCGCAGTCACCATTTTCATTGTTGCATGGATATTACACGCGGACGGTCGTCACAAAAGACGTGGCGAAAACTCTCTATTTTTGAAGAAATAAACGCGTCACACTCAGTTCGAAGAATTAAAGAATTAGTTGTGAGTGCCTTCATTGGAAAATTTGATTGGTTGCTAAGGACGCAAATTTTAGAAAAACTGGAAGAAAAGAACAACGATCGCAATTGGTCAAATAAAATTTGAACGGAGATTAGGCCTCTTCTGCGATTCACACTCGTGTTTCTGATTTATCGTCCATTCAAAGTCCGACCATTTAGTTCTCATAGGGAGCGAACGGTTGGTCCTACAGCGCTCTAGGTGGTCTCATTTAATTATAAAAATTCAATTCTCTTTTAAATTGACGAAAAAACAATAGGTACCTTCATATTGGGAGTTTTTGAGCTAGGGGTTTTGAAAACTTCAGCCCCAATTTTTCTACCTTTAGAAGTGACTGACATCAACCAAAAGCTTCGGGGCACAACTGCGTAGACCCCAACTCCATTTGGGCTCCAGCACATTAGTGGTACCAAATTTACCTACGGCGGTCTGTGGCAAAATTTTTATTCGATTTTCGGATTCTATGTAACTTGAAACGTAAAGCAACAAAATTTGTTGCAACAAAAATTTAATTTTGAGGGGGTTAAAATGTGTTTCTTGGTCGATTTCAAAGGTTCATTATCTATATCTATATACATAAAACGCCGACTGTACGCACAGAGGGATCGTGGCAGTGGGGAGAGTCGGAGGAATCGTTTTTGTCTACTTTTAGTAGGCTTTTCAGCTAGGAGAAGGAACTAATAAATACGCTGTCAAATCTCGTTTCTTAAATATTTTCAAAGAAAGTGACGAAAAGCAAATTCGAAAATTACTCACGGGACTCGAACTTGGTGACTTTAAGCCAATCAGTTGTTGGGAAAAATGAGATAATTGACTGAAAAAGACGTTTCGGACAAAATTCGAATAACCTTTTGGCTTGATAAATGACCAGATTCCATTAAAAATATTATAACTTATTGTGAGCAATGAAACGTTGGAAAAATGAGCAATTATGGCTGACAAAATTTTGGAAATGAATCCTTGTCACGACTCCAGTCGCAAAGTTGCGGAAATTATGATAATAATCCTGCTAACGAACTTCTACCACGATTTTACCAGATCTGTCACAGAATTCACCATCCTGTTATGGTTAGCTAGTCCAGTAATACGTACATTTCCAACTAAATTTAATTTTTGATAAATTCTTACCGCTTTCCTTATTTTGGACAGAGGCTGGAATGGACCAGTCATCATGGCTTCTCCAGCAGGAGGAATGGACATTGAGAAGGTGGCTGAGGAGACCCCTCATCTCATAAAGACGTTCCCTGTGGACATTTTCGAGGGAGTCACTCCGGAAATCGCAACCGACGTCGCTCTCTTCCTGAATTTCGAGGGAGACATGCGGGAAAAGGCTGCTACTGAGATCAAGAGACTGTACGATCTTTTCCTGAACGTGGATGCAACTCAGGTTTGTGTGTTCGAGTACCAACTGGTAGATTACGCCTGGAGAATAGCTAGGTACAGTTATATTTGGAAAAATATTTCGCTGCCTCAATAATAATTGGTATTGCGTATAAATAAGCTAATTACATCAGCGCTCTTAGTCATATCCATCTGGCTGCTTGGCATCAGGCCCTGAGATCTCATCCTGGACATTGGAGGTGAAGGACTCGGCTTGCATCCTCCACCCCAGCACTACCTCCATGTATGGACCCTGTAAATACGTGATCTGATGGATTTCGTTTTCACTATTTTATTCATTTCCCCTTTATGAGATTATAATAGGTATTGGTTTTTTATTAAATTTTGATCAGTTGAAGCAAGTTATTAAAAAAAAAAAAAAAATACGTTTTGTTTTGCATTTTACGTTTTAGACCTTCCTGAACAAATTTGGTTACGTGTCTGTCTGTGTGTCTGTCATGAATTCCTTGCCACAGCCATACCTTCCACATTTTCCATCCGATTTCGATGACATTTTCTGGGATTGTGAGAATTGGCGTATAGATGTGTTGTGATCAGCGACCTCTTCGCATTTCTGTCCATTCGCTTCCTTAGCTCAGTGGTAACGAGCTCCGACTCAGAAGTGTGAATATAGTTTAGTCGGACGATAGGAGATCGATCCCCGGTCGAGGGAAGTTAATTTTTGATGATTCAATATTGTGGCGCAGTCATACCGGACACGAATAGTCTCCTTAGCATTTCTCAGAGAAACATTAATTCATTAAAAGATTGGGTCATCAAAACAACTCCCTCTCAAGACACGAGTCGAGCCACCGCCTATTCGGACAAACGTTGAGGTCAGCAGATCCCCCGCCCCGTCAATAAGGAACAATAACAAAAAACTCCGAAGCCAGTCAAAAATAGCGCGTTATCACTGGGTTGGAAAACGCTGGCCAAAGCTGCCCCTCACCTCTCTGACTAGGTAACGGAGTACCTGAGATTTCCTAATGGGGGGGGGGGGGGGGAGATGTTGTGATCAGGGACCTCTTCGCATTTCTGTCCATTCGCTTCCTTAGCTCAGTGGTAACGAGCTCCGACTCAGAAGTGTAAATATAGTTTAGTCGGACGATAGGAGATCGATCCCTGGTCGAGGGAAGTTAATTTTTGATGATTCAACAGATGGTCCCCTATGATAATCATTGCCCCCCTGACTGATAGTAGCCAATGTGCACGCGCGCACGTGTGTTTCGTTGTTACAGCCATAACTTCTACATTTCCCATCTGATTCTAATGAAATTTTCAGGAATTATGCAAGATGGTGTGAAGATGGTCCCCTTTGTATATCATGGCCCTCAGAATGAAAGTATTTTGTGATTATGCGCAAACGTAAATCCTTGTAACAGCCATAACTTTTCAAACAATATTCAGAGATTGTGCGGGTTGACGTGTAGATGGTCCCCTATGAGGGTAGTGCAAGGTACTTAGTGATTGATGTTTTGAGATGAACTACTATACATCGTATCATCTATACAATCGGGTTATGGATACGAAGAAGCCGTGTGCCACACCCACTTGATGTAGCATGCACCAGGATATCCCTGCGTCGTTTCGCCTCAGGTTAGGTTAATATAAATTCTACCCAGTTTCTGCCCTTGGACAGCTAATCAAGATAGAATTTATATGGTAAGTTTCAATTTACAACTATGCAAACTCCGCTCAGTACTTGTCCATACGATTAAGGCAGACTTGAGGAACGCTAAAACTGACCAATTTAAAGTTTGAAAGCTTTTCGATTAAATTTGGCAAGGTTTTAGGGTGTTTAGTACAAAGACAAGAAGTTCGTTTCCTAAGAGTACTACGCTCAAGACTACCCACCAGACTGTGTACTCCTGTGTTAGGGAATTTCTCAAGGGTTGGGAATAATTACCAAGGATTGGGGATTTCCCGGTGAGGTAGCCTGGCTGGAAGAAGTAGGCGCTTTGTCTTTTGTTTATTATCTTAAAATTATGAAGTGTATTGTAATTATAAAGCGGTCTGTGGAGTGAAACTGAATGGTTTAAACCAGAGTGATCTACCAATCAGACTCATTTAATATGATTATTTCCTCTCTCTGAGTCAATGGATCTCGTCACAGGTTGAGATCAACCCGCTGGCGGAGACGTCGGATGGCCAAGTCGTTTCGGTCGACGCCAAAATCAACTTTGACGACAACGCAAACTTCCGACAGAAGGCCATTTTCCAGCTTGACGATAAAAGCGAAACAGACCCACAAGAAGTCAAAGCCGCTGAGAATAATCTCAATTATATAAGGTTGGTTTGCATGAATTACGTGTAATTACACCAAGAAATTGTCTGCTGTGGCACCTAACTAAGCAAATTTCAGCTCAGGTTTCTTTCAATGCCTTGATTGCTGCAATAAATAGCGCAGAGAGGCACCGGGCTTAAGTTACCAATATTCAGAAAAAACGCCGTAAAATCTATTATACTTAACCAAATTGAACCAAATTTGAGCAACGTACTCCCACCAGATAAGAGTGGAAATGGTGTAGAAGTGAGGAAGGAAGAAATTTCCTTAATTCAACTTCTTAACGTAAAAAAATCGGCAAAGTCGTTATTAAGCATCCAAAATCCACCAAATAGGTTACATTACTCTGAGTTATGCGCACCAGATAGAGGAGGAAGGCGGGATTTACGGGAAATTAAGGGGAAATTTCCTAAATTCAACATCTTAATTAGGATTTTACCGATAAGGATTTTTACCGATTTTACCGTTTTTACGTTAAGATGTTGAATTTGGGAAATTTCCCCTCTCCAACTACTCCTTCTACCTTTATCTGGTGCGCATAACTCAGAGTAATGTAACCCCCAAATTTGGTGGATTTTGGATGCGTAATAACGACTTTATCGATTTTTGACATTTTATGTCTTTACTTTGGCCAAAAACGAAAATTAAAAAAAAAAAGATTTTTATTTACAACCAAGTCGTTGTTACGGAACTTCATCTTCGTCTTCTTCAAAATTCTCAATTTGATTTGAAAATTTCTCAATTAGATTTAAAAAGTTCTCAATTGGATTTGGAAAATCTCAATTTTATTTAGAAAATTCTCAATTTGATTTGGAAAGTTCTCAATTTGATTTCTACGTTAAGATGTTGAATTTAGGAAATTCCCCCCCCCCTTCTCTCGTCAACCCTCTTTTCACTCCTATCTGGTGCGCATAACTGAAGGGAGCACGTTGCTCAAATTTAGTCCAGCTTGGTCAAGTATTAACGATTTTACTGCATTTTTTCTGAATATTGCCGATTAATATTGCTGAATTCAGCCCGGCCAGAAAGGCGACAAATATAGTGAGGGACCTGTGTTTTCATTTCATTTTTTACATTTCCCCCAGTGTCGTTGAGTTCACAGTGTCGTCTGCCTTGACGTTGGTGCTGACCTTTGAATCTTGGCCCTCATTTTGGGCAGGTGCCCAACAATGTGAATCAGAATATCTCCCCCAGACTTCAATAAAAGACTGCAGGAAAAGAACGGGTTAATTCAAATTTTTCAGAAAGACCTTTTTTCCACAGAACACGCAATCATTTTTCATGTACGGCAATGTAACAGTTTTCTGAAAACCGTGTTCTTGCTCGCATTTCGGTCAGCTAAAATTCGAACGGAGATTAGACCTCTTTTGCAATTCACACTCGTGTTTCTGATTTATCGTAAGTCCAACCCTTAAATTCTCGTAGGGAGCGAACGGTTTGTCCTACAGGGCTCTGCGTGGTCTCTAAAAATTCAATACTATCTTGAATTCTTGGAAAAACAATACCTTTATGTCAAAATTTTTTGAGTTAGGGCGTTTTTATAATTCCAACCATTATTTTTCAACCCTTAGAAGAGACCTCCATCAACCAAAAGCTTCGGGGCACAACTAGACCCCAAATGGAGCCTACATACCAAATTTCATCAAAATCGGTCAATGTTAATTGAGGAAAGTGCCGCGTATGGCGGACGGCGGACAGACGGCCAAATTTTGGTTTATTATTTTCAATAATGAACCTTTGGAATCGACCAAGAAAAAAAATAACTAAATAATAAACACCCCCTCAAAATTTGATGGTTTACGTTTCAAGGTACGTAGAATCCAAAAATCGAATAAAAATTTGGCCGTCCGTCCGCCGTATGCGGCACTTTTGCCACTTAGCATTGACCGATTTTGATGAAATTTGGTATGTAGGCTCCATTTGGGGTCTAGTTGTGCCCCGAAGATTTTGGTTGATGTAGGTCACTTCTAAGGGTTCCAAAATCAATTTTGAAATTTTCAAAACGCCCTAACTCAAAACATTTTGATATAAAGGTATTGTTTTTCCTTGAATTTAAGATTCTATAGAATTTTTAGGATTTTTTGACACCACCCGGAGCTCTGTAGGACAAACCGTTCGCTCACTACGAGAATTTAAAGTTTGGACGTACGATAAATCAGAAACACGAGTGTGAATCTCCGTTCAAATTAAAGCTGACCGAAATGCGTTCGATATTTTTCTTCGTGTTGGATGGTTGGTGGGTTTGCAGACGAGTGATCAATATAGAAAAATAAAAAATAATAAACCATTGTGTAATAATTTGCAGCGTTTTATTCGATTTTTGGATTCTACGAGGGTAGTTCGGAAAGTAAGAGTACTGGTGCTGTCACGGGATGGGGCAATTTTTTTCCCTAAGTTAGCTGCACTGCGTTGTAGGGGGGGGGGGGGATCTCCTGTAGAAATTGAGAGGTCAACCACCTCGCTAGTACGAAAACTCTGGTGTTGGTGAGCGTTTGCGTGAACAATGTCAATTCAAAATCCCGCCAAGTGCGAGGTGCGCGCCGTTATCCGAGGAAGAACGCCTCTCGAAATTTTTTCGCGCATCAAAGACGTTTATGGTGAAGGTGTCATGAACAGAACTAATGTTTACAAGTGGTGCCGTGAGTTTAAGGAAGGAAGAACTTCTGTTCATGATTATAAAAGGAGTGGAAGACCTTCAATTTTGACAGACGAGTTGGTGCAGAAAATTGAGGAAACTGTCTTGGGAGATCGCAGATTGACTTTGGACGAAATGTCCGCAATGATTCCTCAGCTCTCAAGAACCCTACTGTACGAGACGATCACTGAAACACTAGGATTTCGAAAATTGTCTGCACGGTGGGTGCCGAAACAGCTTACTGAGGATCACAAATTGAAGCGGATCGCCAGATACAAAGCCATTTTGAAGTGGAAGGTGAGGCATTTCTGGACTCCATCGTGACAGGCGATGAAACTTGGGTAGCTCATTACACTCCTGAGACAAAAAGACAATCCCAACAGTATACCACCAACAATACCACCTCACCGTCGACAAAAAATTCAAAACCCAAATTTCGGCGAAAAAAATCATGGCTTCGGTTTTTTGGGACTGAAAAGGCATCATTTTGATCGAATATTTGCCACATGGAGAAACCATTAATGCGGAACGATACTGTGAAACCTTGAAGAAACTCAGAAGGGCAATTCAGAACAAACAAAGAGGGATGCTGACGAAGGAAGTCTGTTTTTGCATGACAATGCGCGACCGCACACGGCGAACCTCACCAAGACTCCTTCGGTTGGGACATTTTAGACCACCCCCCTTACTCCCCCAACTTGGCGCCTTCTGATTACCATCTGTTCACTTCTCTGAAGATGCACCTTGGTGGGAAACATTTTTCAACTGACCAGGAGGTTCAAAAAGCTGTCACAAACTGGAGCAAGGAGGTGGCAGGAAGTTTTTATGACGAGGGGATTACAAAGCTCATTTCACGGTCGCAAAAGTGCATTGATCGAGAAGGCGATTACGTGGAAAAATAACTTAGATGTATGCCTGTAATACCCTGTTATTTTTTTTTAATAAAATTTTTGCAAAGTCTGGAAAAATCGAGTACTCTTACTTTCCGAACTACGCTCGTACATACCTTGAAACGTAAACAACAAATTTTGGAGGGGGGTTAAACAATGTTTTTTCTTGGTCGATTCCAAAGTTTCATTATTGAAAATAATAAACCAAAAATTTCGTCACCACTCTTGAGGTCCTGTTTATTGAAAAAAAAGCAACGGTAGTGGTGTCATGTTCATCCGCGAGTGCCCCGCATGTTGTCCATCGACTTGAGGGGCATTTTGTTAGATGCTGTTCATGTGCAACTAGGAGTTCTTAAAACACTGTACTTGATAGAAATAATTCAGGAGGAATCATGTTATTATTGATTGAACTTTGTTGGGCAGCTTCGTATTCGTGCAGCTGTGATAAGAAAACCAGATCCTCTAAAATTCTAATTTTGCTCGTATCATGCGTTTCAGGGCGTTCTGAACATTTCTATTTATAATTTTTGATTGTGTTTGGCAGACTGGACGGGAACATAGGCTGTATGGTGAATGGCGCGGGTCTGGCCATGGCTACTTTGGATATCATCAAACTCCACGGCGGTCAGCCAGCCAATTTCCTCGACGTTGGCGGAGGAGTCAACGAGAGTCAGGTATTCAAATTTACATTTCGATGCGTGAAATACATTTTTGATGTATTTATTGCTGGTTACCAGTCCATGGGGCCTTCGTGGAGTATTGTGTTCGATGTAATGTACTGCGGCGTCATTTGTTTAACATTTGATTCATATTTCGGCTACGCAAAATTCGAAATTATTATTCACCTGTTCCAAATTCCCTCACTTGTTGATTTGTTTGTCCAAAACAAAATCTCTCTAATAGAGAGTTTTTGCACGCCAATAACGTGCCCGTGGAACCTTTCCATAGAGCGCGTATCCACAGAGCCCATGGTCTTGACATAATATAGAAAATTAGTGACGATCCAGCTGCCAATTTTGCCGGAGTCCGTTTGGGTCTGTTGGGCCTAAACGTGACGCCCTTGACTTACCTTTCTATTTATAACGGTATTTCGATTGTCAACTGGCATCATTCGTCATTCATCAACAAGCAATCAAAACCGAAACAAAGCATGGCTCTAGGACTCGGCGTCACTTTGGAAAAAACAAGAGATAGAGAGATTTTGCTGCCAACGGGCGACGTCAGGGTCAGCTCAAGGGGCCCGGGAACGTCTACCTAGAGAGCGCAATCACGCTGCTAACCTCCCCCAGCGAGTAAAGCCAGCTGGAAAAGATGTTGGTCCGTTGTCATTGTTGTCCCTAGTAACGCGAAGTGCTGGAGCCATGCTTTGTTTTGGTCATTTTTCTTTGGTAGTGGATGGCAAGTGATGACAATTGACTATTAAAAAAATGTACTGTTATAAATAGTCACGGGTGAGACACGTTCAGGGATTCTAAACGGACTCTGCCAAAATTGGCTGCTGGATTGTCACCAATTGTCAATGTTTCGACAAGATCATGGGTTCTGTGGTTTCCGTGCTTTGTGAAAAGGTTCCACGGGCACGTCAATGGCCTGCAAAAACTCTCTAATGACAACGGACCAACCTCTTTTCCAGCTGGCTTACTCGCCCAGGGAGGTTAGCAACGTGAATGGGTGCTCTAGGTAGACGTTCCCGGGTTCATGGAGCTGACCCTGACGTTGCCCATTGGCAGCAAAACTCTCAATTCACTTTCTATTCTTCCATTCATAAGTCAACATATGTAATTTATGTAACTTGACAAGAATAATTTATAGTAAAGCGAATAGAAATTAATGGAGATACACACAATAACCAGCACCTTCTCACATAAATCAACCATCCGACATCATAGCTGCCTCAGTACAGTACCTAATAGTAACTTGTCCCCCTCCAAATTTCGTAATGTACTAAACAGAGGGGAACCCGTGATTCCATAAAACTGCCTGCGTGTACAAAATCGGATGAAAAGAAGATAAGTTAGGTTTGCCGATCACACTCCAGATCTGATTTTTTCCCAATCACCAAGTGAACTTTGTCGGTCTCTCAGCCGATCTGATTTGCTTCCGCGGTCCCCAAGAATCAGCATTCCACATTTCAGCTCAACAGGATAAACAGAGGAGAAGTTAGCTTGATCGCTAACGCTGATCAGACTTCCTTCTCATCCTCAGAGGTCACTAAGAGGCATCGTACTCAATTTTTTAAGCAAGTAGTTTTAACAAAATCAAAATTCCCAATTGCATTTCACTTTTGGTCTATTATTGCTTCCTCACTACCGAAGGTAGGGAAGCTTTGTATTCGTGAAAGAAGTGAAAAAAAAAAATGTCCTCCAAAATCAAAATTTCCACTTGCTTTTTGCGTTTTAGAGCTTCCCGAACAACTTTGGTTCCGTGTCTGTCTGTCTGTCGGTCTGTCGGTCTGTCTGTGGTCAATCCTTGTCCCGGGCAAAACTATACTAACCTGTGGTCCGATTTTGATGAAATTTTCAGGGATTGTGCGGGTTAGGTCCTAGACGGTCCCCTATAAATTTCAGCACCTTCGGATCAGCTGAGTGAGCTCCAAGGCCATTTTCTCTCCTGTTGAACGCAGGAAGCTGAAATTTGAGAGGCAGGGTCAATGGAGAATGCTGAAGGTGCCTGAGTGGTCACTGATCAGCTGAGTGAGCTCCAAGGCCATTTCCTCTCCTGTTGAACGCAGGAACCTGAAATTTGAGAGGGCGGGTCAATGGAGAATGCTGAAGGCGCCTGAGTGGTCACTGATCAGCTGAGTGAGCTTCGCCCCCTGCACCCCCGGATGATTTCCGCTTAGAGCCTAATGGCTAAAATGTGACATACCTTGAAAAGGTTTTTGCTCCCTCTCCCTCTTTATCTTTCTTCCACTGTAATATTTAAGCTCACTCAGCTGATCAGTGACCACTCAGGCACCTTCAGCATTCTCCATTGACCCGCCCTCTCAAATTTCAGGTTCCTGCGTTCAACAGGAGAGGAAATGGCCTTGGAGCTCACTCAGCTGATCAGTGACCACTCAGGCACCTTCAGCATTCTCCATTGACCCTGCCTCTCAAATTTCAGCTTCCTGCGTTCAACAGGAGAGAAAATGGCCTTGGAGCTCACTCAGCTGATCCGAAGGTGCTGAAATTTATAGGGGACCGTCTAGGACCTAACCCGCACAATCCCTGAAAATTTCATCAAAATCGGACCACAGGTTAGTATAGTTTTGCCCGGGACAAGGATTGACCACAGACAGACCGACAGACCGACAGACAGACAGACAGACAGACACGGAACCAAAGTTGTTCGGGAAGCTCTAAAACGCAAAAAGCAAGTGGAAATTTTGATTTTGGAGGACATTTTTTTTTCACTTCTTTCACGAATACAAAGCTTCCCTACCTTCGGTAGTGAGGAAGCAATAATGAATTAATAATAAAGAATTAATAATGAACCTTTAGAATCGAACAAAGAAAAACGTTTAGTTCGTCCATCGTACACAGCACTTTCCTTAGTTACCATGGATAGATTTTGATGAAATTTGGTATATGGGCTCCATTTGGGGTCTAGTTGTGCCGCGAAGCTTTTGGTTGATGGCAGTCACTTTTAGGGCCGGTTTCACCAACATTTTGATCGGAGTTCGAGGGCCGATTCAACTACTGAACCGAGAAAATGGATTTCACCAGAGGCGATCAACGCCATCCTCGGTTAATCCGGCGTTTGGCGCTGATCGCTCAATTTTGGCTGGTTAATCGGTTTGATCTTTGTTTAAAGCGACGGACGTGGACGCCATTGTTATTTTTCCTATTCCGTCGAGCTGTTTTTCGTCCGTGTTTTGCCGGAGTTTTTATCATGTCACGAGCTTTTGTGCGCACCTTCTCGTAGGTATCATACGGGAGTGAGAAAGGACAACGAAATGGTGAGCCATTTCATTAATCGCGGTCCCAAAAAAAATCCATCGCAGGACGTCGCTATTTCAGCCTACAAGTTTCGTTACCATCTCCGATATTTCCGTTTCCCAGTTGCTGTGTGCATTTTACGTACCTATTGTGAGTAGTTGGTTTTGCTGATGTTAATCATAATGAAAATAAAATTGTTACATACCTATATGGTATCTGGTGAATACATATTTTTTCGCAAGATCCCCCCTTCATATTTCTTTTTTTCTCGTTAGGTGTTTACTGAAGATTGCTTACTTACGTCGTTTATATTCTTGTATAGTTGTTTGATTGAATCATTATTCTTATTATTTGATTAGTACGCATTATCTCAAACAATTATGCCGAAAATTCTTTTCTTATTATTTACTTACCTACGAATTTATTTTTGTTTGCACCATAATCAGCATAGGTAGGTAGGAGAAAAAAGAACAGATTTGTTGCAACATAAGATTGACTTGGAGAAATGTGTAAGCAGATGAACAAATCAATTCATACGTATCACGTTTTATTGAATACAATAATTATAATTCTAATTCATTCATTCTTATAAAATGCGTACATAGAATTTCACACAAGTACCGATCGTTTTAGTACCTATTTCATGAATGCTGAAGTGATAATGGGTTTTCTTGACATGAAGAATTGTTGTAAAGCTAAGGCTATAATTAGCAAAGGCGAAGAAGAAGACTTTGTTAACAATGTGAAGTGAAACCTACCTATTTTTTGTATGTTAGAAAAAGAAATTAATTTTCAGAGAGAAGTGTTAAATAAAAAACTTATGTTCTTCTGCTAAAGAAAAAGTTATTGATTCCGGTAAATCCAAAATTACTAAAATGGCGACAAGGATAGTTTTCGAACCTACTTATCGTTAGTTTCGCGAAGTTTGTGCGGTCAAAATGACGACGGTTCCGCCTCAAGTAAACGTGCAAGTCGCGCCTGCTCTTCCTCCTCCTGTACTTTTCGATCCGGCCACTCAAGATTGGGCTTCTTTTCGGTCCAGATTGACAAATCTTTTCAAAGTGTATCCAACAACTGTTGATGATACTAAGCAAGCATATTTATTGGCCTCACTGTCGGATGGAGCTTCCAAACTTTTGAAAAGTTTATGTCTGCCTGATGCCCCGATAACAAAACCTACATCCAGTTGGTCACTGTTCTGGATAAGCATTTTACACCAGTTTCTGCGTACTTTGCCGCTCGAAAAGAATTCTACACGGCTCGTCAACGAAATGGTGAGTCTGTCTTGGAATGGTCTACAAGATTGAGGACCATTGCTGTGGATTGTGGTTTTGGAACAGAATTGGACGTAGTACTTCGTGACATTTTTGCTATAGGACTGGCGGCAACCAAGGTTCAAGATCGTATCTTTGAGGAGGATGCCTCAAAGTTGAATGTTACATTTGCTACGGTCGTTAGCACAGCCCTTTCCAGGGAAGCAGCAGCATCGCACGTCACAGATACTCAAATTAAATCTGAGCCAATAAATTATACGGCAAATAATAGGAGAAGATGGGACAAAAACTCACGTAGAAATCAGACCTCAGGGCCTGTAGAACCCTGCTTAGTTTGTGGACGTAAGAATCATAATTCTGTTAAGTGTCTATATAAGGATTACGCGTGTAATTTTTGTAAGAAGAAGGGACACCTCAGAAATATGTGTCCCCAAAGGAACAAGGCATCTCTTTCAAAATTCATCACGGATGATGACACTGACTCAGATCAGTCGGAAAGCACAGGAAAACCATTTATCAAGTCTGAGTCTCTAAATGCACACTTTACTGAACATAACTGTTTCAAGTCATGGTCAGGTAAAGAGAGTGATCAAACAGTTACTGTCAGTTTAGTTATAAACAATAAAACTTACCTCTTTGAAGCAGACACAGGTTCAGGACATTCTTTCATATCATCCAAGTTGTATGAGCAAAATTTTTCACAATTTAAGATGATGAAGTCTGATGTGAAGCTAAGGGACTACGTTGGCCAGATATTTACCCCACTTGGAGAAGTCATATTGCCTTGCAAATACAAGGAGCAGGTGGTCCAGAAATTGCCATTTCTGGTAATTCCTAAAGGTGGCCCGCCACTGTTGGGTCGTATAAATCTACGACTTTTAAAGATTTTTGCCCTGAATATTGAAACTAAGGCTATCTCTGTAAATCATATTGATGTTTTTCAATGATTATCATGCTGATTTCTCTACTTTTCATTGCAGTAAATACGATGGAATTAAAATACAGCTCAAACAACACATTTTCCATCAATAAAATGATTTATTATTCAAAATAACATGGACATTAACATAAAAATAAACTCTTGCTTCCGAAAAAAAGCAATTGGCTTCAAAAGACCTCTTGGAAAATCATTATTTTTGTTCAACTGTTTCTGTTCGGTGAAAAACAAGATTATTTATTTCAATCAATAACCATAATCTCCGTCCTCCAAGTCAATGTCGTGATCAGTCACCTCAATGTTTTCAGGCACCCATGGGCGCAATAATCGTGTCTCCTCCATCTTTCCTATTACTGTCCATTTCTGCTAGCACCTGAACTCAATCTCCTCATCCGTTCTGTAAAGCTTTTCCCTGAACAAAAAATGGAAAAGGATTATTAGTTTTTTGGGTGAAAAAAGAACAGAGAGAGGCAAAATAGCCAAATTATTCGCAATACTACAGAAAAAATTATAATTTACCAGATAGGTACCTACTTATTTTTGAATGAAATTGATTTTAGTTATACACTATTAACGAAATTATAATTTACTTACGTTTTACGATGTCGATGGAAGTATTTCGTCCGAAGTCGCGCGGCTGTCACCTGACCGCCTGACTCAACACTATCAAGTTTTCAAGTGTACTGATCGTTAACATAGAGGCGGATCACTGGCCATAGGGGTGGAACAAGTTGTGAGACGTCTCATTAGAGAATACATGACCTTCCCATCCTCCCAAAAAATCATAGGTGGGCTCATCTCTTCGAAATTCAAGAAAGGCGGTCACTTGACCGCCTGCGCGAGCGCTTGAAGGTTAAGGGTTGAAAATAAGGGCTGAAATGTTCAAAACGCCCTAGCTCAAAACATTGTTTTTTCATCAATTTAAAATAATATAGAATTTGTAGAATCGAATGAGGTCAGCCAAAGCTAACCGTTGGCTCCCTATGAGAACTTAAGGGCTGGACTTGTGATAAATCGGAAACACTGATGTGAATCGCAAAAGAGGCCGAATCTCCGTTCAAATTTCAGCTGACCAAAATGCGATCAATCTTCGTTTCTTCGAGTTGTCTTCAGTTTTGCGTCCTTAGCAAACAGTAATCAAATTTCCTAATGAAGGCACTCGCAACTCTTTATTTCTTCTAATTGAGTATGAAGCGTTTATTTCTTCCAAATAAACTTGATTGTGAAGTAGGTAAGTGGTAGGCAGGTAGTAGAGAGTTTAAATGAAGAAGACGAGTTTGTAGACTAGAATGATAGCAGTAGTATGTCGAGAGGACCTTATGTACTCCTGAGAAAAGGAGGTAGGAGAACTTTTGATGGACGAGGAAAGATTGGGGGGCTGAAGTCTTCGACCTCACAAAAATGCACATCTGGTTGAATACCGCCAGTTCTTTACGAATGAAACCTTTGAAATTGGCAAAACAAAGAAGCAAAAAAAGAAAAAAACTACACCCATTTTGACCAAATTTCAATTAATGGGTTCACTGTATGGTACAAATTGTAGTAATCATATACAGGGTGTCCCATGTTAAGGACCGAAAAACTTCGGGAGTCGATTCTACAACTAATTTTAGTAAGAAAGTGTCTCATAGCAATTTTTCGTTAGACGCTTAATTTCCGAGTTATTTTAATTTTAAGATTTTTTTCGTGATTTCGACCTTAAGCCATGAAAATGACCATAACTCGCTTAATTTAGAAGCAAGTCAAAATCTATTTACACCGTTGGATAGGGCGTTAAATTTACCATCTTTCTAGTGGTTATACAAAAAATTTTGTAAGTTCGTGATGGGTGAAAAATCAACTCGTAAAGTCATTTTTGTAAAATTGTCAAAATTTCCTCCTTTTTCTTTTGATTGTTAAGGTTTTATTTCCACATCATTTTTCACGTACCTCTACATCAAAAACTGCGCAAAGATCTCAGCTTTCTAATGGTATAATTTGTTTTAATTTTACTTCGCTAGTTAGGGGTGAAAAATACGTTTGAATGCTGAAAAACGTGGTTGCGCTCATGGAAATCAAGGCTTCTGGTTCGTTGGGACTCGGGCAGGTTCGACGAATTAGGGGTGAAATTCTTCGTCATTTTCAACGCTATTAGACTGATTCCATCTCCGTTGGTATGTGAAAGGTCAGTATTGAATTTTGGTAGGTCCGAATCTTTTTTTTTTTTTTAATTAACTTGGTACCTATTCATGCACGAATTGAATGTTCAATTCTCGCAACTTTCTCGATTGTATGAAAAAAGAGATATCTCATGAAGAATAGCGTGTAGATGTGGAATAAAAAATAAATATAAATAATGATAATTTAGAGAAAGTAAAAATTATATTTATGAACAAAAATAATCTTTATCTTCATCGAAGTACGTGATTGACTAAACATAAATGAGATAATAAATTATCCTCTACTTTGTCTTTGACTTCGTTTGTCATTCGTCTGGATACCTGTAAACACAAAGCAATGTTTTCTACAGCCGAGTAGAAAATAATTGAGGAATGTCAAAATTTTAAGCAGTGGTCATCATATTACCGATTCAGAGTAAGTGCTCAATGAGACCTCCTCCTTCATCAGTACATAATGTGCATCGTCTCCTGACAGCTCATTCCTTAATTATTTTCTACTTGGCTGTTAAAAACTTTGCTTTGTGTTTACAGGTATCCAGACGAATGACAAACGAAGTCAAAGACGGAGTAGAGGATGATTTATTATCTCATTTATGTTTAGTCAATCACGTACTTCGATGAAGACAAAGATTATTTTTGTTCATAAATATCATTTTTACTTTCTCTAAAATATGATTATTTATCTTTATTTTTTATTCCACATCTACACGCTATCCTTCATGAGATATCTCTTTTTTCATACAATCGAGAAAGTTGCGAGAATTGAACATTCGATTCGTGCATGAATACCAAGTTAATTAAAAAAAAAAAAAAATTCGGACCAACCAAAATTCAATACTGAGCTTTCACATATCAACAGTGATGGAATCAGTCTTATAGCCTCGAAAATGACGTGGAATTCCACCCCTAATTCGTTTAACCTGCCCGAGGCCCATCGAACCAGAAACCTTGATTTCCATGAGCGCAACCACGTTTTTTAGCATTCAATCGTATTTTTCACCCCTAATTAGCGGAGTAAAATTAAAACAAGTTATACCATTAGAAAGCTGAGATCTTTGCGCAGTTTTTGATGTAGAGGTACGTGAAAAATCATCTGGAAGTAAAACCTTAACAATCAAAAGAAAAAGTAGGACATTTTGACAATTTTACAAAAATGACTTTACGAGTTGATTTTTCGCCCCTCACGACCTTACAAAAATTTTTGTGTAACCACTAGAAAGATGGTAAATTTAACGCCCTATCCAACAGTGTAATTAGATTTGGAATTTCTCGTAAATTAAGCGAGTTGTGGTCATTTTTATGGCTTAAGGTCGAAAACACGAAAAAAATCTTAAAATTAAAATAACTCGGAAATTAAGCGTCTAACGAAAAATTACTAGGAGACACTTTCTTACTAAAATTAGTTGTAGAATTGACTCCCGAAGTTTTTCGGTCCTTAACATGGGACACCCTGTATATTTGGAGAAAGTTAGTAGGAAAAAGTTCCAAATCGTACTGAATGAGTTAATCAAATGACGGTTTCAATATCTTTAGCTATTTTTGTATGTTGAACGTGTGTAATGCAGGTATTCTTATAGGAAATTGGACGCTGACTCCAAGAATACCATACGAGTGAATCAATATGTTCAAAATGATTATTCCGAAAAATTTGGCCACGAAAACTCTACCCTATTGACTCCTTCGCTATTATTGATTGCTGCATTTTACAATCGTAAGCTCACTCGCTGATCTGACTCTTTGATCCTCCATCCAGGTTCACAAGGCCTTTGAGATCCTGACGTCGGACCCCAATGTCAAGTCCATTTTGGTGAACGTCTTCGGAGGTATTGTGAACTGCGCAACTATCGCCAATGGCATCATCAACGCTACGAAATCCCTGAAATTGACGGTAATGCTCGAATAAGTCACTGTATTATTGTTCGTTCTGGCGACTAGTTTAGTGATTTCAGACTTCAGACTTTCGTAGAGAGTCTAAAGCTGGATTCACATGGGACAGTCAGGTTGAAACAATGGAAAGACGGAAAGAAATAACTGTGGCCGCCATCTTGATGGAACGGCGGGTCGTCTGTCGGTGGAAGAGATTTTCATACCATAACCTGTCTTCTGTGCATTCCGCACGCCTGCGCAGTAGTCAGGAATGATAACTACTAGTGGAGGTTGCACTAGTGGTGGCCGACTGTTGATAGTAGCCAACAATCAATTGTTTCGATGCAATCAATGCGATTGATGCATTGAGGAGTTGTGATAATGCATTCCCAGAATTTTTGCAGAATCCCAACTGTGATAATTTTCTAGAAACATCGTTCAGCTGGTATTCGTAAAAATAGGATGAGCATGTGGGTAAATTAAAAATTCCAAGAGCAGTATTATTCCTTTGTGGAAAAAAAACCATCGAAACTATCGATTGTTGCAATCGACAATAATTGGCCAATAATTGACCAATAATTGGTCCTCCCAAGGTTCCACTCTCACACTCATTTGTTTGTTGGTTTTCTCGTGCTTTCTTTTTTTTTGAATTTTTTTTATGTATGAATTTCAACGAGGAGTGATCACCACCCTTTCAAAACACTGTCAACAGAGGTTACAGATCAGAGAGGTTATCATTTCAGTGGCTTCCAGGAGGAAGTTTATAATTCTGTCCTTTTCGTCCATCATCCATGTGAACCTTCCGCTTACTCCGCCTACCCCCTCCACTGGTTTTCTCGTCTTTCCATCGTTTCACCCTTTCTGTATCATGTGAATCCAGCTTAAGCGAGAGTTTTGATAAGTATTTTTCGAGCTGTTTAGTTCTGTTTTATCACACCTTTAGATGGACGCTCCATCAGTTTGTAAATGAACGTAGGCATTTCTTACTTTCAATACTTGATCTACACCAGAGATTTCTTTCGATATTAGTACTTGCATTTAACGGAGAGTATTGAATCCAAAAATACTTCATGTCAAAAGAGAAGTATTGATTTCTTACTCATATTGATAAGTATTGTGTAGCCCTACCTACCACCGGATCAATCTGTAGTACCTCAGGCTGGCATCAATCAGCTTACTACCCTGTTAATATTCAATATCCTGAGGTATCTTTTTGGAAGTCCGATTTTCAACTGCAACAGATTATCCATTTTTAAACCAAATTTAAGCCGTTGACTCTATTGGTACTCCTACTATCGATTGTATAAGAAAGCGTAATAATAAAAACATAATAACTCAAAGTAAAAACAAAATAATTTTCGAGTTGGCAGGCTGTAATAGGGCCTTCGAGGTACCTTCTGCCCTCATTTCTCACTCATCAAATGAAAACAAATCCTTTATTTCCTAACTTTTGCAAGTATGGAGACGTCAAAATTTATAAACTAGGTATGAATAAAATAATCGCCTTGAATAAGGTATGAATCGCCCGGAGTTGTGAGGGGTCCACCTGCTGGCTGGCCACTGACCCAGCCAGCCCTCTTCTATTAGTTGGGTTTCCTAGTATGAGATGGCGCCACCTTCTGAGGCGCCACAGATCCCCCTTGAATTGAACCTTCTCCCCCTTATTCCATGGTTCTGTAGTATATGAGAAACTGAGGGGGGGGGGGAGTTGTTCTGATCATAGAGTTGCGCCGAGTCATGGGCCAGCAATGTAAACGTACACTCATGTACGGTTGGGGTTATATGTATTAGAGAACTAACCTCAACATCCCACCAAGGATTTTTCCAAGTTTATTTCTTCTACTCCAACAAAATTGGTTTTATAGGCAGATTCTGCTGATGCAGGTAGCACTAGTGTGGCCCACGGAGAGATCGTTCTTGAGCTGACAAACTGTAATTTGGCCTTTGAGGTACCTTTTGCTCAAATATTCTTTGGAGTGGTAAAATACATTTAAATTTAATTAAAAATCCGAAAAAACGAAAATTTTGATCAATGGGAAATTAAAGGGTAACCCGTTGGTGTCCAAGCATCTTTTGGAGAATGGCTCTCCTGCTCATAAGCAAAATTCCGGCTGCAGGCCAGCACTCTCGCCTCTTTTTCATTCACATACACTTATACTGTCCACCGATGAAAAGAATGAACGCGAGGCCCGACAGGGAGTTGGGTATCCTCAACGTAGAACTACACCCTTTTCCACAAATATACGTTTACAGGGAGTAACAGACCTCATCCAACACCCCTGAACCTGCCGCGAGTCAAAATATCTTCCTTCCCTCTCGTTACCCCCTTCTCATATTGTCGTTCAGGTCATGTCTCGAATTTCTACTGTGACTTCTGTCCAATGATGTCTGGACGAGAAATATATATTACGAATTCGCGATCGGGAAAGAATAGTGACCTGCGTAATTACGTAATAAAATCCTAACTCATCTCAACAGCAAATTTTTCAGGAGAAACTACACCGTTTGTTGGCCTATGTTATTTCATTCCAAATGATCATAGAAACTTCATTCTTTTGAGTATTAAGTAATCGAATCTCAAATAATCATACGGAAGATAAATGTCGAATCGGCACAATTACATAAAGTGTCGATATATTTCATGAAAGGTGTTTTTAATTATTTCTTATCGACATTTTATGCGTTTTATTTATTTACTTTAAATTTTGATTTATTTATTGGTTTATTATTTTCAATAATAAGCCTTTGGAATCGAGCAAGAAAAAAAATTTTTTAACCCCCCCTCAAAATTTGATGTTCTACGTTTCAAGGTACGTAGAATCCGAAAATCGAATAAAAAAATTTCCGTCCGTCCGCCGATTTGGTTCAAATTTGGTATATGGGCTCCATTTGGGGTCTAGTTGTGCCGCGAAGCTTTTGGTTGATGTAGGTCACTTCTAAGGGGTGAAAATTAAGGGTTGAAATTTTCAAGAGTGCTCGAAAACTCTCGAAATAAAGGTATCGTTTTTTCACCAATTTTAAATAGTATAGAATTTTAAAAAAATTTTGAGACCACCCGGAGCTCTGTAGGACAAACCGTTCGGTCCCTACGAGTATTTGAAGGTTTTCCTTCGATAAAACAGAATCATGAGTGTGAATCGCAAAAGAGGTCTAATCGCCGTTCAAATTTTATCTGACTAAAATGCGATCGCTGTTCATTTCTTCGATTTGTATACAGTTTTGCCTTCTGCGTAACCAGTAATCAAATTTCCATATCAAGCTTTCTATTTTTCGAATCGAGTGTGAAGCGTTTAGTTCTTTCTAATAAACTTGATTGTGAAGGTGTGAAGCCAGTATGGTGTGGTAGGTAGTACCTACCAATAGTTGGTAGGTAAAATAAAGTTGGTAGGTAAAAAAATGTTGGTAGGTAAAACAATGTTTGTAAAAACGCTGCAAATCATTGCTCTCTGATCAGATCACTGATCAGCTGAGTGAGCTCCGCAGCCATTTTCAATGCTATTGAATGGAAGTGCTCTTCCAGGCGTCTCCAGCATTCGAGGATATCTTCTTCACTCCTCACATCACTGATCAGCTGAGTGAGCTCCGAAGCCATTTTCAATCCTATTGAACGCAGGAGCTGAAATTTGAGAGGGAAGGTCAAGGGTGAACCAGTGATCTATACAGAAGGATGATCTATACAGAAAATAATAAACCTTTGAGCAATGATTTGCAACGTTTTTTTGGTTGGAGTGCTTTGCTTGCGAAATACCTTACTCATAAATATCCTAATTATTAGGTAGTAACTTCAGGGATTTTTCCCGTGGGTAGGAACGTGAAGAACTAGTGGGAGGCATAAACATTTCCTCCATTTTCTTAAAATTCTGATATGAGTAGTTTCACTAAATAACGGTAGTATGCAATGAATGATTCTATGACGATGATTACAATGACCTTGTGTAAAACGCTGCAAATATTTAAAGGTTTATAATTTTTCTGTTTAGATAACTTGCTTGCAAAGAACTCAGCTTTGCCTGTCACTATTTATTTATTTTTTACCTACCAAACATCGGTACCATTGGTAGTATCTATGGTTGGTTGGTGGTGACAATGGCAAAGCCGAGTTCTTTGCAAACGCGTGATGTATATAGAAAAATAATAAACCATTGTGTGATAATTTACAGCATTTGGTTTAATATATTCAATAATAACCTTTGGAATCGACCGAGAAAAAACATTTTTAACCCCCCCTCAAAACTTGTTGGTTTACGTTTCAAGATACGTAGAATTCAAAATTTGAATAAAAATTTGGCCGTTTGCCGTACGTGGTACTATCTTTAGTTCACTGGACCGATTTTCAGAAAATGTTTGTAAAAAACAAGGCTTTGCAGTTGTTACCACCAACCTACTTGAAGAACAACATCGATCGCATTTCGGTCAGCTTTAATTTGAACGGAGATTAGGCCTGTTTTGCGATTCACACCCGTGTTTCTGATTTATCGTACGTCCGACCCTTAAATTATCGTAGGGAGCGAACGGTTTGTCATGCATGGCTCCGCGGGGTCTCAAAAAATTCTGTACTATCTTAACCCGCGAGAGGTGATCACCCTTAAACGAGGGTTGGAGGTGATACCTGAGTGCCGTGCTCAAGTCACGTTTTCTCGAACAATTTTTGCAGTAACTCCGTTATTATTTGTCCTATCGACCTACGACTTCGTATGTATACTCTCAGATTGTTGAATGACAAAATATATGAGTGGGGGTATATTAAAAAATGTTTAATAAAATTTATAAAAATTGTTTTATGTCCCAGGCCCCTTTTTTTGTACATTTTCCATTATAACTCTGCTATTATTCGTCCTACCGACCTGAAATCCCGTATGTTTACTCTCAGATAGTTTACTAACAAAATGTTGGTGGGGGGGGGGGGGTTATATCAAAAAGCAATGCGCGTATGCAGTATATACATAAATTTCACATAGCTCAAATCATATAGCTCAGAAAAATTGGTAGCTCTCATTACTCATATAATGACAAGATTATAATACGGTATGATGACTTAGCATTCAGGCAATAAACAAATTTCAGTTATTTTGCAGACATAAATAGCACATAGCGTTGGTGAAAAAATATATTTTTTTATAGCATCAAGTGCCTATAAAATGTAGCAAAAATGCACTGGAAGACTTGAACCCTTGTAGAAAATATGTCTCGACTAGAAACTATGTAAACTGCAAAGAAACATGAAAAATAATGATTTGGGTTGTTACTGACTTGCTCTATTTATACGTGAGTAAATAGACCTCTTGAGGTGATACCTGAGCGTCGCGCTCAGGGACCCCTCCCCAGCCGCCCCATTAAATCGGATTAAGCCGGGAGTACAGTTAGAATCATTAGGGGCACATTCTAGGAAAATACTAAAGAGGTTTTGGCAATAGGAGTCCCGTTTTCGAAAATATTTCAGAAAATGTGAATGATCTAAGCGCTCCGCTCAGGAATCACCTCTCGCGGGTTAAATTGATAGAAGAAATTTTTTGAGATAGGGCGTTTTCGAAATTTCAAACTGTATTTTTCAACCCTTAGAAGTGACCACAAAATCTTCGGGGCACAACTAGACCCTAAATGGAACCTATATACCGAAATTTCATCAAAATCGGTCAATGCTAAGTGGGGAAAGTCCCGCGTACGGCGGACGGACGGCCAAATTTTATTCGATTTTCGGATTCTACGTACCTTGAAACGTAAACCAACAAATTTTTAGGGGGTGTAAAATAAATGGTTTCTTGGCAGATACCAAAGGTTTATTATTGAAAATAATATACCAAAATTTGAGTATTGCATTGGCATAAAACTTTTAGGAAAATATTTTCGAAACGTTTCTCTGTAGCAATCCGTTTTGGGGCATTTAGAACGATTCTTAGATTTCACCATTTTTAAAACCAAAAATTGATTACATTTCAAGAATATGCTTTACAAAATTTGTAAAAATAGCCAAGAAGATGAAAGATTTTAAATTTTGTTATGGAAGCGAAATTCCATGTGAAAAAGTTTCTAGGCCACAAATTAAATCATTATAAATTAATGTGCGCAAAAAATTGCCAAAAATATTGAAAAATTGCTAAAAAATGGCTTAAATTATACTAAAAATCTCAAAATTTATAATGAGTGCATAAGTTTGTGGGCTATAAACAGAATTGTTTCACATTTTCATGCGCAAATGTGTTCTCACATAGCATAAAATGGCTCTAAACCCACTAAAAACGTTGCAAAATGGCTAAAAATTCAAAAGTAGTTTTTAATAACGTTTTAAAAAAATTCGCTCATGAGGTCGTTCTCACGACTTTGAATATTCATCACTATATTTTTTCTTATCGATTCATTTTCGTTATCAAAAATGAGTAAAGTTGACATGTAGGTTTAGCATACTAAGGACTTCAAACTAATATTTCGATTTTTGGTGATTTCTTAGACTTCTTGCCACTTATTAATTTTGCCGTTCACTGTCTGCCGTACGTGACAATCCATCAATAATCACCCTCAATCTTGTTGATGTGGCCCAAGTAAGATTTCCAGTCATATTTAACAGCTTCCATTGTAAATTCCTGAAGGCGTTTGAGTGATAAATCACCACCCGTATTCCTTCATTTTCACCCAAGCCTACCTAGCGGAAAGTCAGGTAAAGGATTTGGGAGGAAGTGACCGAAAACGGGATTTCATGGACAAGTGACAAGCTCGGAGGTTGAACGGATGTTTTCAGTTTAGGATTCGGTAGGGTCCTCGCGTTCATTCTTTTCATCGGTGGACAGTAAATAGACTACAGTTTTTACAACAACAATAATACCATTCTATTTCATGATTACTTACCAACTGAATACTAACAGGTATATTTTGTTATAATAATAATTCATCTCCAATAAGGTACCAATTTTAGATGTTATGATCAGGTTTATCCATAATGTTTTTCATTTCAATGTAACAGAATGGTCTGGTTGATGTAGAATTGAAGATAAAAAATTAATACTTTAGATCCAAATTTCAACAAAATTCAAATTAGGTTATTAACATCGAGTTTGTAAAAAAAAAAAAAAACCCTGTGTTGTTGCCTGTAAAGTCGGTATACGGGCGAAAGTTTTACGTGACAACGACTTTGAGTGGTAAAATAATTTTAATGTTAATATTCATTCGTATAGTAGGAAGAAGGATGAAATAAAATTCTTTGTCAAGTTGCACAGAGTAGGTATTTCCCGTAGGTAGTAGGTATTTCCCATGGGTGGGGGGGGGAGTGAGTGCCAGGGATGGGGGGCGGGGTGCTCCCGCTTTTGTGAGCGCCGGGGAAGGGTTGGACGCGGGGGGGGGGGGGGGTTGGTGCGGGGGGGGGCGCTTTAGGGAGCGCCGAGCTGCACCCCCTCCGTGAGCGGAGCGTAACGCAGTTTCTTGAAGTGTCCCCGGTAAACCAATTTATAAGACGTTATCACGTCAAAAAACACACAACCAAAACAAAACTAATTGCTGAAGTGTTATCTTCTTCTTCTGACTCACTAAATAAAATCTGCCTTTTCCGTGCTTTTCTTATCTATAATTGTATGGATACAAAGACAGAAGCTCCGAAGTATCCATGAAATACTATAAGTGGTTTTCCTATGTTTCATTAGAGGGTTCTAAGAGTCAGAAATGAGTGCCGTTTCGATTGGACGAGTAGTTCGTCTGGAGTAGGGAAAGGGTTAAGGTGCTGGCACTTTAGGCAGACACAGGACTGGACACGGGCTGTAATTTTTAACTTCTGTGTATTCAGGTGGGGATGCGGACTCAAGGTGGGACGCAGCCAAAACATGGCGTTTCCAGGCCAGTGCCTGCCTAGTGTGCCAGCTCCTTTAAGTTGTCTTCGTTATCCTGTGCACGTCATTGATGTTCCTGATTTATTGGTTCTTATTTTCAGGTTCCTTTAGTTGTTAGACTGGAAGGCACAAACGTGACAGCCGCAAGAAAACTCCTTCAAGAATCTAACCTCCCCATCACCTACGCAGGCGACCTTGATGAAGCTGCCCTCAAAGTTGTCAAGACTGTCAAGTAACCCTCGTCTCGATCGTCATCCTCCAAAGACCCTTCCTACATTCATAGAGTACCTATATTTTACTGATAATAGCTGAATAGTCCGTTATTTTCAGTGTCGTGTTCTGATGCTGTAGACGTAATTAACTAAGAATGTCGCATTGCACCGTAGGCACCTGCCGAGACAATTTCTCTGATGCAAGTATATAAACGTTACGCTTGCATTGTTAGTCATTCATTGCCTGGAAAGGCCTCCAAAAACTGGAAAATTGAGCCACAAAAATTCAGAATCTCTTCGACGAAATTTCGTTCCCAATCTCCTCGCCAGAAAGCAACAGGAATCGAAGTTTCGTCGAGGATATTCTGACACTAACTCAATTTTCCATTTTACGGAGTTACGCCACTGTGGTTCTCAGTGTGCGATGTACTGTTCACATGACAGCTGAGTGGAGCAGTAGCTTCCATTTTAGGTTTAGGTTTCACGAAACCCTTCAATCCGTGCGCTTCTTCTGCAAGTCATGACTCGGGTGAAGTGATTAGTGGATTCATTTTGATTTAAAAAGGTGTCTCTACGTTGCCGTAATAATAAGAACACGTTCTCATCGCCGTCATATTATAGACAACAGAGAGTTCCTAGTGGTTCGGTTCGGCTTAGATAAGGCGTGATAAGGGCACTGCGTATCCGTAATATTGCGGTACTACGCGGCGCTGGATCAGATATGGCGCGTCCTTATCAACAATACAGCGATCACCGATGGATGAAGGATACATCTTGCCATACCTAAGCTGAACCGGACCTACTAGGAGCTCTCTATTTTCAGCAACGGAAAACTTATTCTTACTTTTACTCTTTCATTTAGAAGAAATCACTTAATGTGCAGGAAGGGAAGTACTAGTGGTCGCAAAAAATCATGATCTGCATAGTAGAGAGTTCCTAGTAGGTTTGGTTTGGCTTAGATGAGGTGTGACGTGTCCTCAATCCGGCGCCATAATGTTGTGGTAGAAACCTGCGCCAGAACTTCTACAGCGCCAGGTTAAGGGGGTCAGGCGGTCGCCATTCGTTTCTCTTTCCGGGTTAGTATTTCCCTAAATTACCGGCTCTCAAACGTTAAGAGTTGTTCGTTGAAAATTTTCAAAATTCATTAGTGCATCAGCCTAGGGAATTGAGAAACTAAAATATTTCCGCTGGAATCATTAAAATCGAACAATAATTGCCGGCGAAAAATGGGAAAACCTAAATGAATAAACGGTTTTCCCCATTTTTCGCCGGCTACTATTGTTCGATTTTGATGGTTCCAGCGGCAATATTTTAGTTTCTCAATTCTCTAGGCTGATGCACTAATGGATTTTGAAAATTTCAAATTTAGTAACAACTTTTAAAGTTTGAGCGCAGGCACTTTAGGGAAATACTAACGAGGAACAAACGCTCCCTTAAGGATTCGTCACGCCATATCTAAGCCAAACCGAACCTACCAGGAATTCTATTTTGTGGGTCATCTGACCGCTAGTACTTCCCCTCCTGGACGTAAAGTCGCACTTCTAAGTAGGTATAAGTTTTCCGTTGCTAAAAATGAATGGTCCTTGATTGGGAGAAGAAGATGGGATGAGATGAAGCAGCTTGTTAGTTTAGATTATGAGCCTTAGATGATTAGAAGACATTTAGAAGGGAAGGGATCGATGAATTGTCGAGTTTTACAAGTTAAATTTGAGTTTGGACGAGAGAAACTGAAGCATCTCGGCTTTCCAGCTTTTGTTCAATTTGGATGAAGGAATTTTCTGTATTTTGCCGGGAGTTGTCTTCCATATTTCAGTCAAGTTACGTTCGATTTGTTTCCTCATTGAAGAAATACGCTTCGCAATGTTCAAATCAAGTCTATCATGGAATAGCGTGTTTCTAACAAACTGAACAAAACGTTTACCTTCAACCAAAAACTTCCAAAAATGTTGAAAAAACGTGAGTTTTGACTCATGCGGCCTTCATCTTGTGTTCTCCTAAACATAATTTTTTATTTTGTGTCGTCCACGTGAGACTTAACTCTTCGTTTGTTGAAATTAGGGCTCTCGTTTCAATTTATTAATAATCATTTCTGATTGAACGCTTGTCAGTGTCTTCCATGTATCGTCTATCCACGATGAGCCTTAACGATATTTACTCACCCAATTATTATTACAGTCTGTTAAATTCTAGTGATTTGTTTTAAAATGTTATTCCAGAAATACACGTTACTTTTATATTTTGCGAATTTTGACTTTCCTACTTCAATGAGGAATTTCACCATGCCAGAATTTCCTACTTCTGACCCAAAAATCGGATTCAGCTCGAAAAACCCTCTACCGCAAACTTTCAGCCTGTACTTCCTAACTTACGAATAAACAAAACTGTGTAAAAAATATGAACGTTAAAAAAAAAAAAAAAAAAAAAAAAAAAAAAACGGGAGGATGACGTCAACCAGCAATAGTTCATGTATGATTGCGTGAAGCGCTGAGATCGTGGATAGTGTCGATTCAATGTACCTACCTTTCGATGCGATATTTAACATCAAAATAATATCGGAAGACAGTATCGATATCCATAAAATATTGGAAGAAAAATACTGATATCGAATATGTTTTGTCATCTTTTTTTTTATCAATATCAGTGATTACCATAAATTATCGAAAGAAGAATATCGATTTCACTGATATCGAATATGTTTTTGCATAAATTTATCGATTAGGAGAAATTGATATATTAAGGTGCGTTTACACTTCGCGAAATTTCCTCGCGAGACTGATGGGTAAAGCCCTCGCCCGAGACTACAAACGAAACAAACCGTGAAACAGACGTTCGTGGCTCGACGGCAGCGGTGAGCCATCAGTTCTCGCGAGGCGGCCATGGCAAAGATAATACACCTGCCTCGCACAAACAAATATACACGTCTACACTTCGAGAAACAACAAGGCCGAAACCCCTTTGTTGCGCGCCAGAGACCAACAGGCTGACCGCTCGCTCTCTCGTCTCGCAAGGGATCCTCACAGAGGCGTGATTCAGGTTCTAGAAGCGTCTACACGCCGCGAAACTTGTTTCGCGAGAATCCCTCGCGAGGAAATTTCGCGAAGTGTAAACGCACCTTTACAGTGGGAAGGAACATAACCATCACAACCGAAAATTTTTTTCTTTCGATATCAATATTTTCCTTTCGATATTCGATAATATCGCAAGAAAAATATCGATACAATTATCGGAAATATCGAAACAAAATATCGATATCAATAAATATCGAAAGTATCGAATCGTAAAATCTCACTTTGTATAGCCCTCGGAGGCAACATTTCACAAAACCAGTAAAGATCGAAATCGAAAAACTGAAGAGAAAAAATAGAAAAAGCGAGATGGAGAAAATGAGGTTTCCCCTGTTTTTGTTTTATAACTTTCCTCTAGATTACACGATTTCGTCGTTCCATCGGGCAACAATGGGAGGAGACGGTGATCCGAACAGCCAATCAGCGAGCGTTCCCGCTTCACGTTGAAGAGGTCCGTTTTCCCGGTTATTTTTTGAAATCATGAATTTTGAAGGTCTCTCAAAAATAACAGGAGGCTTATTTTCCAAAATCAACCCGATTTTCATATATCCAAGATCTATCTATTTATTATAATATAATATAATATATTATATTATATATTTATTAACTATCTATTTTCATCTATTCAAGAAAAATGCAAATAGAATTTGGTGAAATTCCTTATTCCTAGGAGAATGTGTCGCTAATGCGAAGTTGTAAGTCATGACTCCCGAATTTCGCCGAGACCAGTCGAATGTACTCGAAGGGTTAGGAACCTCAGGTAGAGACCCCGTTAGAGTCAGTCTAACTGATTCGATTCTGAAAAATCTATACTATTTTAAATTGATGAAAAACCCGAGTTTTTGTTTGAGGGCGGCGCAGTTGACAGATTGTCTGAGCTAGAGCGCTGATTCTTTTGAAAAAATTCACGTTTTTCCGCGTTCGAACACAAATTTTTGTAATAAGCCCCCTTTTTAAAAATAAAAATGATTATACCGTTGAAAAGCTGACAGTTTGGCGCAGTTCTTGAATTTTGAGAAAATTTTGGTTCTCATAGTTTAATTTCCTATTAGAAAAACTCGAGGTTTCCCAAATAAGGTAAAATTTTCTTTTGAGAGGCCTTTTCCATGCTTCAAACCTTGACTTGAAGAAAAGGTGAGGCATCTAAAGTAAAGTGAAGTAAACAACCATTTTAGGTTGGATTTTCTTCGTCCGACTGCCATTCCTGGCGTCGCGGACGTCATCAGCTGTCTTCCTAAGGGAAGATCAGAATTTGCTCTGATGATTTCGCTCATGGCTTCCCATTGGCCTCACCGCCCTGGGTTGGGACGAAGGGGAACTGCGACCGACTTGCCCAAAAATATGCACGAACTCACGGCCCCTGCAACCGGTCCGAGACCCGTCTCCAGAGACACATGCAGTAGCTTACTCAGCCACTGCGCCGCCCTGGTGAGGCATCTAACCAATAGGAAATTGAATGCTCTTTCCAACGGTTTCCTCAATTTGAATTTACACAGCAAATTAAGAGAGTTACGACCAATTTAGTTACTTATGTAAGGTCAAAATCTCGAAAAAATCTAAAAATTGAAAAAACAAGGGGGGAAGGGTTTATTAATTGCTAAGAGACTTTTTTGTTGCAAATTTGTAGTAGAATCGACTCCTGCCAGTTGGCAGACCTGTTTGGCTTAAGTAAATCCTACAATAATAACATTTAAGTAATAATTTTCAGCGTTTTCTACATTCTTGAGAGAGGAATGTTGGTAGGTATAAAATAAAGAGGTGTTTATGTAGAAAAAATAGGTATAATTTCTTATGAAGCTAAAATTAATATTATTCTTCGTATAAAAAAATCACAATTAATATAAATTATTCAAGTTTGCAATGAAGAACTTGAATCTTTACATTTCCCTAAATAGTCGAAAATGAACATTTTCTGAACTGAGGTTACAACTTTACTGTTGGTCAGAAGGCAAAGTCTTGGTGTCATGGTGCTCTGAAGAAAGAGGTTGCTGAGCCTCGTACGGCAGGTCTCCTTGAGTCTCTTGAGTCTGGTAGATCCCTTGCTCGGGTTCAATGTTTTGCTGAGAGTCGAAGTTTTGCTGAGCGGAGGAATCGATGTTGTTCGGCTCGAACAGGTTCAAGTGCTCTCCGTGGTGTTCGTGGTGAGCGGGCACGTGGACGGGGACAGGGTACGGTACCTTGAATGGGACGTCGAAAGGCACTTTGACTGGGTACGGGATGGGTTTTTCGATCTCGACGTGGACGGGCTTTTCCACGTGGACTGGGTATGGTTTGTAGACAGGGATGGAGACAGGTCGGTCGACTGGGACGTTGACGGGGTATGGGACGGGTTTCTCCACGTGGACGGGGTAGGGTTTTTCGACTGGGACGTGAACGGCGACGGGACGGTCTACTGGGACATGGACGGGGTATGGGACGATCTTCTTGATGTGGACGGGGAACGGCTTTTCGACGATTACTGGGTAAGGTTTTGGGACGTGGACGGTGTAAGGTTTTCGAATTGGGACCTTGACTGTGTAAGGTTCAGGTCTTTCTACAGTGATTGGGTGCGGAACTGGGACGGGCACTCTGATGGGGATTCTGACATGTTTGTCGACGGTCACAGGGTAGGGCTTGTGAATGGGGATATGGACGGGGTAGTGTTTCTCAACGGGGACGTGGACTGGAATTTGGACATCTTTGACGGTGTGGACGGGGTATGGTGCGTGAACATGGTGAACAGCCACCTCGACGTGGTGGTGCCCGTGGGAGATCCCATGTCCGCCATAGTTTCCAAACCCACCTGCGTAAGTGTTCAATCCACCAGCACCGCTGCTGAAACCACCATTGCTGCCAAATCCACCAGTGGAGCCGCCCAAACCTCCAGCAAAGCTGCTCAGACCACCTCCATAGCTGCTCAGTCCACCTCCATAGCTGCTCAGTCCACCTCCATATAGTCCACTTCCAACGCCACTCAAACCTCCAGCATAGCTGCCTGCTCCACCAGCGTACAGCCCAGATTCACCACCGAGTCCACCTTCCAAATGGTGAAGTATTCCTCTTTTTTCGACTTTTTTGTCTTTTTTCGCGTCTTCAGCTGCACAGGAACAGAGCAGCGCAACTGCCACCCACAGGAACTGAAAAAAGCGCAAAACATTACAAACCTGTGGATTAAAAACGCTTCAAACAACATATAATTTTGGTTTATTATTTTCAATTATAAACCTTTGGAATCGACCAGGAATCACACTTTTTTAACTCTTCAAAATTTGTTTCAAGGTAAGTAGGTAGAATCCTATTTTACAGAAGTAGCTTTAAAGCTACCTTCATAGTCAAGATATCGATAGATCGGGCAATTATGTGGATGTTGCTTGAACGATGAAATGCCAAGGTACTGATGCTCATGTTGTATTAAACCATAACCTTCATCAAACTCGATAATAACGTAAATTCTAGAAATTAGGTTACTACCCATATTAACTAGAAATTAAATGCAATATCGCGAGATTTTTATCCGAATATCCGAATAAACCATCATAACACGCTCATTCGAGAAGTTTTCTCAAATGAACAAGAAATAAAGCCAATTTCGGGAGATTTGTCTTCACATATCCGAATTTGAACCATTAGAAAACGCTTTGAGATTTTTTAATCGACGTGGGAAGACAAAACTGACAAAATATGGTTTAAAAAAACTTAGCTCCGTTCATTTATTTTTAAGTTGCAATTCAAATCTAGTTAATCTGGTGACACCTTGGGGTAGCTGTTGAATTCCTAAGAGGTTTTCGGTGACACTAGTGACACCGTGGTCCAATTAGGGTTAACATGGGATGCCCTGTATAGCTAGAAATTCGGATCGAGAAATTGCCTGTAACTGGAAGGCCAGATGTTTCTTTGTCTGACCAGAACATTTGTTTACCTTGGAAACAAACCAGCACATTTCTTACCTTCATATTCATGTTGGAGAAGACTGGTGGATCTACTGATGGTTCCAAAATCCCGTCGGATTCTTTTATACGGAGCTCGAATGGGAAAAACAAGACTTCGCCCCACTTGAGGCGGCGGCCTTGCGCCCTCCCTGAAGGGCCCTTCGGATACTTTTCGAGGTTCGCTGATCTCGATTCGATTTGATAGGTCGGCAGGATAGGAGTTCTCAGCTGCCAGTTTCGATGGATTGAAAGATGAATCAGAACCCTGAAACAAGTTAGAATCGGTTTTTAAAAAACAAGATTTTATTCATTGTTGATGAAATGAACTAAAACGTTGAAAATAAATCAACTATAATAAGAAACATAACACTTTATAAGTTCTTTGTAACCTTTTACGATAATTAAGCTTCTTTTTCTACAGCGAAATAATTCCATATCGTACTTAGTTATACAGGGTGTCACCCTTTCGGGCGCACCACCGGGCAGGGTTCGATTCTACTACTAATTTGCAACAAAAAATGTCTCTGCAATTTTTTAGAGCCTTCGTTTTCGAGTTATTTCACTTCTAAGATTTTTTCGTGATTTCGACCTTATATCTGTAAAACGGCTAGAACTCACCGAATATTCATGAAAATTTAAATCTGATCACACCTTTGGAAAAGGCGTAAAATTTCCTATCTCCTTGATGGAACAAATCATTTTTTCAAATTGGAAAAAACGGGTGAAAATTGGACTTGGAACGAAAAATTGGTAAAATCTTGGAAATTTCAACTTTTTTCAAAATTTCTTAGGTTCTGTAATCTGGCACGTGAATTCTGTTTATTCGTTGAAACATATTGTTTTCTAGCGGCATGGAGCCTCGAATTTGCAGAGCATTTTAAAATCCATGATTTACGACACCCAACATGCGACTGATGATGTTGTGTGCCAACATGACTGATGATTTGTACCACCCTCCCCTCCACTGCAAGTCTGGCACCAAAGTGAAATTACGTCGTAACGTTGAACTTTCATCTATTAGTTTTGGAGGACAGTCCGCCGAGGTTCATTTCCGTATTCAAGGTGAAACACAACAAAAAAAAAAAACCACGAAATACGCGGTTTATGGTGTCTTGGCACCATGGTGGCACCACTATTAGTTCCATGATGGTACAGAGAATAATTCATGAAAATTTTTTCCAATTTCAAAGCTTGGGTACAATTAGTAAGCAGTAAAGGAACCGAAATATTGAAAAATCGGATATTTTGTGAATAATATCCCCCACTCGCCCCTCCCCATGGTAATTTCGATACTCAGTTGAATTGGTGTGCAATTCGGAAGATTTCTGAAAAAATAAACACTCAAATCGGTTGGAAATTGAGGCCTGGGCAGAGTACAAAAAGGGAAAAAACAGAGAAAAGACGTCTGCCAAGTGGGTGTGGCACACAGCTTCCTCGTATCCATAACCCGATTATGTAGATGATCCGATTCATAGTAGTTAATATCAAAACACCAATCTCTGAGTTCCTTTCACTACCCTCATAGGGGACCATCTACACGCTAATCTGGACAATCCTAGAAAACTTCATCAAATTCGGATGAAACATGTAAATGTTATGGCTTTTACAAGGATTTTACGTATGCGCATGCGCAGAGGCTTCCGTAAATTTTAAGGCCTTGATTTTCATCGGGGACCATCTACAACCTAATTCCTGAAAATTTCATTGGAATCGGATGGAAAATGTAGAAGTTATGGCCGTTACAAGGAAATTCACGTTTGCGCATGCGCAGTCGCTTCTATCTGTCCGAGGATGATGATTTTCATAGAGGACCGTCTACACACCAACCCGCACAATCCCTGAAAATTTCATAGAAATCGGACAATAACTTCGTATAGTTATGCGCGTTACAAGGAATTCATGACAGACGACAGACACACAGACACGGAACCAAAATTGTTCAAAAAGGTCTAAAACGCAAAACGCGAGTGAAAATTGTGATTTTGGAGAACTTTTTTTTTCGTCCTTGAAAAGTGAAAACAAAGCTTCCGCTACCTTGGTAGACTAGGAAGCAATAATAAACCTTTGTGTAAAAATTTGCAGCGTTTTTCACTTTGAATTTGACATAATCTAGATATCGTCCTATAATGCTGAAGTAACTATTGAATTAATTTGTATTATTGAATCGATAATTTCATTTTTCTGTCACAATTGTAGCGGCTAGATAGATTTACCCTAGCCAATAAATGAATGAAAAAAATAAAATAAAATAAATAAATAAAATAAAATAGATACTATTTATTTCAAGCGTTAAAAAGTCGGTCTATTTTCAGAAAATCACGCGCAGCTTTGTATTGTGACGATCCGTTCTCAGATACTTCGAAGGTTGCTCGGCACATCGTGGTCGCAAATGCCGAAAAGAAAATAATAAATTAGACCAAACATTCTCCAGTTACGAAGTGCGGTTGACGACGAGATAAGATCGGAGTGTAGATTCGACACCGAGACCTTCCGAACTGATTGCTATCTCAGTTGAGGAATTGGGAGGAAAAGGGGACGATATCGGGAAAAGCTGTCTGACGGAGCCAGGGTCACCGTGAACCTGGAACGGTGTTTGACGAAGGACTCTTGAGATGGTGCTGAAAATAACTTTGTAGGTCGTTAAAACCAAACACGATGATTTTAGGTAGGAAGTAGGTGTTAGTTAATACGGCAACAATGCGTATTGTTTCATTTTGAGCCCTCACAATCGAAGATAAGAAAGTTCATTCATGCAACTTAAGAGTTAAAGAGCGAATTTTCAAAGAAATCTTCACAGCTTTGGCTAGAAAAAATCTAATATTAGATGTATGATAGAGTAGTCAGCCTAGAGGGTGCGGCACATAGCACGAATCGTTAAAATTATACAATAAACCCCTTGGTTAAAAAAATTTAAAAAATACTCTCTTCATCACCCCAAACTTACTGAGTACCCACACATATAATGTTGTTTTGCTTCCGAGTCTACCAAGGTAGCGGAAGCTTTGTTTTCACTTTTCGAAGTCGAAAAAAAAAGTTCTCCAAAATCAAAATTTTCACTCGCGTTTTGCGTTTTAGACCTTTCTGAACAATTTTGGTTCCGTGTCTGTGTGTCTCTGTGTGTGCCTGTCTGTCTGTCTGTCATGAATTCCTTGTAACGCGCATAACTATACGAAGTTACGGTCCGATTTCAATGAAATTTTCAGGGATTGTGCGGGTTGGTGTGTAGACGGTCCCCTATGAAAATCATTATCCCCGGACTGATAGAAGCGACTGCGCATGCGCAAACGTGAATTCCTTGTAACGGCCATAACTTCTACATTTTCCATCCGATTTCAATGAAATTTTCAGGGATGCTACAGATTAGTATTTAGATGGTCCCCTATGATAAACACAGAGAATTGTTTTTCATAGAGGGATTCATTCATAGAGGGATGGTCTCCTGTGTTCCGTGTCTGTCTGTCTGTCTGTCTGTGTGTCTGTCCGTCTGTCATGATTTCCTTGTAACGCGCATAACTATACGAAGTTATTGTCCGATTTCTATGAAATTTTCAGGGATTGTGCGGGTTGGTGTGTAGACGGTCCCCTATGAAAATCATCATCCCCGGACCGATAGAAACGACTGCGCATGCGCAAACGTGAATTCCTTGTAACGGCCATAACGTCCACATTTTCCGTCCGATTTCAATGAAATTTTCAGGGATGCTACAGATTAGTATTTAGATGATCCCCTAAGAAAATCATCGTCCCCGGACTGATAGAAGCGACTGCGCATGCTCAAACGTGAATTCATTGTAACGGCTATAACTTCCACATTTTCAATCCGATTTCACTGAACTTTTCAGGGATGTTACAGATTAGTATTTAGATGATCCCCTATGAAAATCACCACCTTCGGACTGATAGTAGCCACTGCGCATGTGCAAACGTGAATTTCCTTGTAACAGCCATAACTTCTACATTTTCCATCCGATTTCAATGTAATTTTCAGGGATGTTAAAGAGTAGTGTTTAGATGGTCCCCTATGATAAACACAGAGAATTGTTTTTCATAGAGGGATGGTCTCCTGTGAGAATCTCAAATCCCATCAATTGCAGGTCATCGGTAGCTCAGAGGATAGAGTCTTGATTAGAGCTCCTAAGGTCGTGGGTTCGAAACCCAGCCGAGGCTATGTATTTTTTGATCCAATCACATACACCTACTCACTTAATTTTTCATCCGAATTTGATGAAATTTTCTAGGATTGTCCAGATTAGCGTGCAGATGGTCCCCTATGAGGGTAGTGGAAGGTGCTTAGAGATTGGTGTTTTGAGATTAACTACTATGCATCGGATCATCTATACAATCGGGTTATGGATACGAGGAAGCTATGTGCCACACCCACTTGGCAGACTTTTTTTCCTATTTTCTATATACCATACCAACATACTGTATGCACAGGGTATGCTTAGGAGTGTGTTAGGAGTCCATATTCATGTTCTACTCGTCTCCACAAACTCATCGAGTACCCACACGGCTACTGCACTATTAGGTACAGCAAAAAATATAAGCAGGTTTTCTTTACAGATATAAATATATGTCTGGTGGTGAATGACCAGTGTAGTCTTGTTGCTTCCAAGTCTACCAAGGTAGCTTTCACTTTTCAAGGACGAAAAAAAAACGCTGCAAATCATTGCTCAAAGGTTTATTATTTTCTGTATAGATCACCCTTCTGTATAGATCACTGGTTCTCCATCAATAGCACCTACCACCATCTGTATTCTCCCTTGACCTTCCCTCTCAAATTTCAGCTTCCTGCGTTCAATAGGATTGAAAATGGCTTCGGAGCTCACTCAGCTGATCAGTGCTCTTCCAGGCGTCTCCAGCATTCTAGAAGATCTTCTTCACTCTTCAGATCACTGATCAGCTGAGTGAGCTCCGAAGCCATTTTCAATCCTATTGAACGCAGGAAGCTGAAATTTGAGAGGGAAGGTCAAGGGAGAATACAGATGGTGGTAGGTGCTATTGATGGAGAACCAGTGATCTATACAGAAGGGTGATCTATACAGAAAATAATAAACCTTTGAGCAATGATTTGCAGCGTTTTTTACCTACCAATTTTTTTTTACCTACCAACTATTGGTAGGTACTACATACCACACCATACTGCCTGGCTTCACACCTTCACAATCAAGTTTATTAGAAAGAACTAAACGCTTCACACCCGAATCGAAAAAAGGAAGCTTCATAAGGAAATTTGATTACTGGTTACGCAGAAGGCAAAACTGTATACAAATCGAAGAAATGAACAGCGATCGCATTTTAGTCCGATAAAATTTGAACGGAGATTAGACCTCTTTTGCGATTCACACTCTTGATTCGGTTTTATCGAAGGAAAACCTTCAAGTACTCACACACAACTAGACCCCAAATGGAGCCCATATACCAAATTTGAACCAAATCGGTCCAGTGTTGCTAAGAAAAGTGCACGTACGGCGGACGGACGGAAATTTCTTTATTCGATTTTCGTATTCTACGTACCTTGAAACGTAAAACATCAAATTTTGAGGGGGGGGGGGGGGTTAAAATTTTTTTCTTGCTCGATTCCAAAGGCTTATTATTGAAATTAATAAACCAAAATGGGAAAAACTTTTGAATAAACGGGTTTTCCAATGTACTTCCCTTATTTATTTACTGTTCGATTTTGATGATTCCAGCGGCATATTTCAGTTTTTCAATTCCCTAGAGCCGTGCACTGATGAATTTCTTAAATCCTTTAAAATTGCCAATTCAAGTACAACTTTTTATGTTTTTGTACCTTCGATTTGGCTAAATACTAACCCGGAACGAACGGCGACCGACTGAGGGTAAAATTTTTTTTCTTGCTCGATTCCAAAGGCTTATTATGGAAAATAATAAGCCAAAGTTCTCCAAAATCAAAATTTTCACTCGCGTTTGGCATTTTAGACCTTTCTGAACAATTTTGGTTCCGTGTCTGCGTATCTGTCTGTCTGTCCGTCTGTCATGAAATCCTTGTAACGCGCATAACTATACGAAGTTATTGATCGATTTTGATGAAATTTGGTATGTGTTCTCCATTTTGGGTAAAGTTGTGCCCCGAAGCTTTTGGTTGATGTAGGTCACTTCCAAGGGTTGAAATTTCGAAAACGCCCTAGCTTAAAAAATGTCGATATAAAGGTATTGTTTTTTCATCAATTTAAGATAGTATTGAATTTTTAGAGACTCTGTAGGACTAACCATTCGCTCCCTACGAGAACTTAAAGACTTACGACTTTGGACTTACGAAAAAATCAGAAGCCCGAGTGTGAATAGCAAAAGAGGCCTAATCTAAATCTGACCAAAATGCAATCGCTTGGGTATGTGGTAGGTAGGTAGTATCTATGATTAGTAGACGGTGACAATGGCAATGCCGAGTTCTTTGCAGACGAGTGATCTACATAGAAAAATAATAAACCTTTGTGCAATATTTTGCAGCGTTTTGCTCTGTAGCTACCTACACAATAGCAACACAACGTAGGTACACATCTATATGATAACTATGCTGTATTTTATAAAAATAAAATCTTTAACGATGAAAACTTTTGAAAAAGATAAAGATACGAGACTCGTAAATGAGGAGGAGGTAATGAAAATCAATCAAGTTTCGTCTCAGCACTGAAATTATTGGTAGCTGTGGGTTTGAATAGTCAAATGACGGAGTAGGAGCTGGTAGGTGTAATTAAAATTCCCTTTGTAATTCGATGCAACAAACAGATTTCCGATATAACATTGATTTTGATTTTGTTAGTAAATCGCGATGTATGTGAATATCTATGTATCTCTATCTATATGTACAAACACAATTTGAACATCATGGAATATGATTTAAAGAAACTCACAATCGAATTTATAAACCTACGTTTGATGGAGTTATTCACAATGTCTTTACAGAGTGAAAAGCTGTCTTGTCATTCTAGAAAAAAACGGAAATTAATTATGCCACCGAAAGCCACTTAGCAAAAAATCCTTTTGATGTCGGGGATGTTTGGCCGCAACACCTGCGCTCGATAAACCAATCAACTAATTGGTACCTGAGCGAAGGTTGGTGGGTATCTAGAATTCAGTTGAGAGTATTCCAAGGTACAATTGATACTTTGAAGATTTCAGGATTACCTAGGTATAATTTTCGTTTGGGCCCTTCTAAAGGTTGTTTGTCCTGTGAGGAACCGATGGGACGATATTGAGCTCGGAGAGAGGGATCGTTGCCGGCGGCTATGTGGCTACTTCTGTATATAAGATCCTTCGACCCTTTGAAAAACATCAGTTGATCAAACCAGAGCAGCAGGAAAGCTCATTGCAGAACCATGATCATGAAGGTAAGGACTTCCCGTTGCATTCAAATAAGGAGTTTTCCCACTTCGTTCCCTCTACAAAGGAATTCATTCTGCAAGGAATTCCCTCCACTTCGTTCCTTTTATTCAAGGAATAAAAAAAAAGCGGTTCTACATTAAATTTTTAGAATATCCTCTTTACATTTTTTCTCTAGTTATGGAAAGTATTTTCGTGTTTTGGGATTTTCTTAGTAATTTTTTCCCCCGTATTTTTTTATTATTTTTAATAATGAGCCTTTGGAATCAAGTAAGGAAAAAATATTTTAAGCCCCTCTAAAAATTTGATGGTTAAGGAAGGAAAAAATATTTTAAATCCCCCTCTAAAAATTTGATGGTTAAGGAAGGAAAAAATATTTTAAATCCCCCTCTAAAAATTTGATGGGTTGCGTGTCAGGTATGGAGAATCCGAAAATCGAATTAAAAAAATTCCCTTGGACCAATTTGGTATATAGATTCCATTTGGGGTTTAGTTGGACCCCGAAGTTTTTGTTTACTGAAAGTCACTTCTGAGGGGTAAAAAGTGAGAGAACAAAAAGATTTTCAAAACGTATATAGATGTTATTTTTTCAAAGTAGAAGTACACCACCCAGAGCTGTGTAGGACCAACAGTTTGCTAATGAGGATAATAAATTACCTAATTAATTAATGTTCGATGAGTTTTTTCATCAATGTATAAACCAATGGAACCACCAAGATGATAAATTATCGTTAAATGAGCAATTATTGTAAAATTCATCAGAGTGTTCCCTGTGAGCCAGCCCAAGAAGAACCCCCCCCCCACCTAACCCTGGAATCCACAAGGGTCGGAAGAAGCCGTCTTCTTCGCTACGTTGCAATAATATAATAAACCGTTGTGTTGTAATTTGCAGCGTTTTTTTTTAAAAGGTATGTTTAGTTTCCACACCGCAAAAAGTAGGTACCTCGAAAGTGCTGCAAATCACTAAAATGTTGGGTCTTCCAAAATTGACCAGTTAGGACACTCAATCAGTACAATGTCAATTACTTGCATTTTTTTGCAATATCTGAACTCTCCGAATAATTCTTCACAAAAAATCATTTGCAGCGTTGTGACTTTTCACCACCAAAACACCATCAACTCGTAGCGTACTCTCTGACATTGAACATAAAGATACCATTAAATTAAATCTCCCACGAGAAATATCAATTATTGTTAACCAGCTAAGAAAAAATGGGCCTCCAGAGCAAATATCATCAAGATCTAATGACATCAATAAATCATGATTAGGGGCCACGGTAGGTGGGAATGGGTCGGAAAAACTGTTTATTGTTATTTTTAATCTAAACTAGACCTCATTCTGAGAATTTTGGTACCAACTGCGACCTTCTTCGCGTGACAAGATCTTTTTCTACTATTTTTTGAAGTTTCGAGTGTTTATGACGTCACAGTGGGCTGGGGGTCCCGCCCAGGCGAGAGGGGCGCGTGACGTCATAAACATTCGAAACTTTGAAAAATCATAGAAAAAGATCTACTCATCCAAAAATAGAACGGCTGGTGTTAAAATTCTCAGGTTGAGGTCTACTTTCGATAAAATAAAAAAAAAAATAAAATACGGCCCGGCCCACTTGGCAAATATTTTTATAAAATTAGCTATACCTAAACTTTTGAATTTTTTCCTGAAAACAGACAAAAGTTTACGTCCACCAAGATGAGGCATAAATAGGTTCCTCGTAACCCATAACATGATCATGAACGTAATAGTTCAGACTTTTGTAAGAGGATTTTAGACTCACAGAGAGTTACCAAAAATGTCCAGGAACGTCTAAAACGTGAAAAATAAATGCAAATTTTTGATTTTGGAGAATTTTTTGCCATCTTCCATTATTAAAAATTGGGCTCATGAGACATTTGATTCTCTTAGAAGTCCACTACTTTCATGAACTTGAAGTAATAATCGTTGGTATGTTGCAGATTTCGTGGGTAGCTTTGCTACTCGTCGTTGCAGCTGCAGAAGACCCTACTGCTCGAGTCAACGAAACCAGCCACGTATCGAAGAGGGGTGTCACCCATGGTATCCACAATGGCTTTGGAGGAGAGGGCATCGGCAGCTTCGGAGAAGCAGGGTTTGAAGGGCATACTCTAGGCCATCATCACCACAGCCACACCAAAGAAATACACATCCAGAAAGTTCCCGTGCCAGTTCACGTCCACCATGAAAGACCTGTTCCTGTGCAAGTTCCAGTGCACGTGAGCAAACCGTACCCAGTTCATGTCCCTAAACCTTACCCTATCCCAGTTCACAGGCACATTCCAGTTCACGTGAAAATCCCTGTTCCAGTTCCACACCCGTACAAAGTGGAAAGGCCTGTTCCATTCCCTGTCAAAGTCCCAGTGTACTCGCATTACGCTGTCCATGTGCCTAAGCCCTACCCAGTCGTCATCGAAAAACCCGTTCCTGTACCAATTGAGAAAGTAGTACCATACCCTTACCGCGTCCCAGTAGACAGACCAGTACCGTACAAAGTCCATGTGAACAAGCCAGTTCCTGTTCAAGTTGAAAAGCTCGTCCCATACCCCGTTAAAGTTCCATTTGATCGGCCTTATCCCGTCCACGTACCTAAGCCAATTCCAGTCCATGTGGAGAAACAAGTGCCAGTCGAAATTGAAAAGCCTGTACCGTTCCCCATCAAAGTTCCAGTTGGTGTCCCTGTTAAAATTCCTCACCCTGTGCCCGTCCACATCCCTGTGCACCACGAACATCATCATCACGAACTGGAACATCATCACCACGAGTTGGAGAACCAGCAATTCGGCCAGGACTTCAGCTCTGGACAAGGAATTGGACTGGAACAGGACTACCAATCTGGACAAGGATTCAACCAGGAACAGAACGTTCAGTCAGGTCAAGGGAGCTTCGACCAGTCTAGCATCGGCAGTTACGACCAGTCTGGCATCGGTGGTTTCGACCAGTCTGGCATCGGCGGTTACGATCAGTCTGGCATCGGTGGTTACGATCAGTCTGGCATTGGCAGTTACGACCAGTCCGGTGCTGGCAACTTCGGCGTCCAGTCTGACCAGGGTTACCAATCTGGTGGTAATTACAATCTTGAAAATCAATACACCGCCGAGCAAAGTCAAGGAGACCTTCCCTGGCAAGCCGAGCAATCTCAAATCCAATCTGACGATCAGAACATCAAGAAATAGACTTCCATCACATCTCTAGGTTACAAACCTGTCAAAATTGAGCATGTTATAATCCTAAGAGGCTAAAAACACACCGTGCCTAGCTATCCATCTTGGACTAGGATATTGACTGTTGTTATATCATTTGTGATACATTGATAATAATTATGTAAACTTTTTTATACCTACTTAATAAATACGTTTTATATAAAATTTGGTTGATTATTTACCGTCCAAATCCTCCCTTCCTGGACTTTTAAATATTCTGAGCACTAAAACCAAAGTTAGTCGACCAAATTGAGCAATTTGAAATGCATGTGTTATGTATGTTTATTCTTCTTTTATACGATTATTCCATTCCTATTTGAAAATTATAACAAAAACATATTTGTCAGGGCGTTTGAACGAAAAGACTGTTTTTAGAAATAATTCAAGTTACCTTAACATTGGAATTTATGAGATTATTTTTTTGACATTTTCATGTCTTTGCTTTGGCACATAAACTGAAAAATCGTCACGAAAACTTGCTCACGCGACCAATGCATAAAATAGACTCACTGTGTTGCGTAGAGAACAATCAACTGTTTTATTATTTTGATGCTTGGGTACATGAACTAACAACCTTACTTCACTACCTTGTTGTGTAGTGGTTGACATGAAAATGTCTCAATGTGTTGCAGACTCGTATGCAAGCATTTTCCAAAAGGCGCCTGTACCTACTAGTCAAATAAACATTTACAAAAAAAAAAAAAAATTATTTTTTAAAAATAAAAATTTACAAAATTTTTATAAAAGCGTTGATTTTTGGAGTTAGACTGAAGTGCCTGATTCTGGACCTGAAGGGCATCAGATTCTGATACAGGCGCCATTCAAATTTCTCCATGTCTGATACTGGTGCAAAAACATGGTTTTGGAAAAACCATATTTCCTAATGAGGCAACTCACAACTCGCTACTTCTTCGAATTGAGAGTGAGCGTTTTTCAATGTACGTGTGGAAGTTGCTGGCGAATTTACTAGATCAGCTATCTGCTTTAGTTAAATTGAATTTTTTAACCCTTAATGTCCTGAAGTATCTTTTCGAAAGTCCGATTTTTTAAGCATTCTGCAACACTGTTCAACCACTTTTAAGCCAAAACCGATATTCTTTTGGCTACCTTAATAATTCAACTATAAAACGGAAAAAACATCGCTTCCTGAGATAATATCGTGTTAAGATCAGACCCACCTCTACGATGAACTGGGGGATAGTGAAGGTCAGTTTCATGAATTAGTTCTGATACCTTACCTTACTACTCGTATAACAACTATTCTGCCAAATTTAATTTTAAATCTTACAGAAATCAAATGCTTGCATACGAGTCTGCAACACATTGGGACATTTTCATGTGTGTTTTCTTCCACTACACAACAAGGTAGTGAAGTAAGGTACCCAAGCATCAAAACAGTTGATTGTTCTCTACGCAACACAGTGAGTCTATTTTACTTATTGGTCGCGTGAGCAAAAGTTTTCGTGACGATTTTCCAGTTTATGTGCCAAAGCAAAGACATGAAAATGTCAAAAACCCCAGATGTTGAGGAAATAAAAGTTGTGGTTGGAAAAATCCAAGAATAGCTGAAAATTTCGATTTTTCAATGGTATCTTTTTAGATACTTCAGGAGCAGATGGTGTATTACTGGAAATCTCAGGATGTGGGGGCCACTGCATCAATATTCCATTAAGATACACCTGAAGGGGTGCTGCTGGTTCTTTTCAGCCAAAATTGGATAGAACGTATTCTAAGTATCTTATTTTTAAAATAACGTTAGCGTACCTATCTTTTTAGAACCACACTAGACACCTCCCTCCTGAGGTGTCCCAAAAATTCCATCCAGTTTTCATCAAATTAGGAACATTCACATACATTTCGATCAAAACTTACAATTCTATTCCATTTGGTTGTTCAAAATACACCAAAACCTTGAAAAGTATCCGGAAAAACAATTTTTTTAACAAGTGGGAAATTAAGGATTAAAGAGTTGCTCACTCCTTGCTCTCGAAAACTTCGGAAGAGGACAAAGTTTATGTGTAGCATATTTTACGTTTTACGTTTTCTCAGCTCCAAAGTAGAGCGACATCAATGGCTTTTTTCCCTGCACCCTTCTTATAAATATGGACCTATTCTAAGATCTCAAACTTCCACATAATCCCAAAATGTCGTCGAATCTAGTCCTAGAGCATTGAAATTTAGAACTTTGCCAATTGAGAGACAATTGGGAAAGATCGGACCGAGGTCAAACTTGCTACGTGATAAATGAGATTGTAGTGAGGCAGTTATGATGTAAAATGAGTGATTTATGTAGAAGGTGTTGATTGTTATTTGTTTCCCTTATCACTTTCTATTCTCCCTACTTTGAATTAATTGAGTCAATTTACAATAAATTAAACGATGGTGAAATGTAAACCTATCAACGGTAGAATAGCAAGTAGATAAGTATATTGTGAACAATCAAATCAACAGGAGAGGGAGTTAGTCTCAGGTGAATAATAATTTGGAATTTTGGGTAACCGAAATATGTATCTAACATAAAACAAATGACGCCACAAGTTCTTACCTGTTCGTACCAGAGCGCTGTTTTGCCAAACTGCTTCTTGGGAACCTGTAGAAGTGATTGGGAGAAAGTCATATCAGCTGTGCGGATGTTTAAGCTAACTTATGGCACATTCAACGGTGAAATTTGGTACAGTTTTGCTGCATGTTACTGAGCTTAATGTACCCGTTTACATAATTTTCTCTATCTTGAAAAAGTAAATGTCATAATCCAGTAGAGTAGACCCCCCCCCCCCTTCCTTCAAGATGCGATTCCCAAATTACAAGTTTACGCGTTTTTCCCATGAACTAATGCTAATGAGGGCCAATGCCGGTCATTTTCTTGGACTACCGCCTAAATACCACAATAATTTGAAAAAAGCTCGCTCATTCCTGGATTATCTCCCGTCAATGGTACATCGCAGAGGGTCTTGTAGGAGAGTTCTGGCCGACCAACTCTTCGGACTGCTGTATATTTGTACAAGGATTCATTCCTGACAGACCACCCGCCGTGCATCCTTCCTATCAGCTTTTTGGATCATTCGCCTTCAAAACTCACAAAGCGGTGCGGTAGGAGCTCTCAGAGTCAGTTTTTTAAGAATGAAGGAAAAAAAAAGTTCTTTACGACCGCATCTTCCACGGTAGCAGCACAACCGTATTGCCGACATTTTTTCCTCTGGAGATCCCTTTGGCGCAGAACCGTAATGTTTGTTTTGGAAAGTAAGAGCCGGGTTGAAATGGATAGAGGCAACGGAGATGTAGAACATGATACTTCCGTTCTGCTCCACTCTCAATACATTTGCCGCTCATATCTCTGAAAGCATCGACAGTATTAAAAAAATAAACATTTCCATCATGAGAATTCGCGTCAAAACCACAATACAGGTGTACCTGCCTTATTTTATTATTATTTTTCGTGAACTGCTTCTAATGTTATCTACACTACATCGTACCAGAACAGGAATCGCAGTCCGCTTGGTTGATATATTTTGCGAAGTTAGGGAGCTGACGAACATTCTTACAAATACATAATTCTGTCGCTGACAAGAATATCAGAGCATAATGGGATAAAATGTCTTCAGAACATAAATGGCGTCTTTGAAAAGTGAAGTTATTAATTAGGTACTACCAAACATAAAAACGCTGCAAATCTTTGCTCAAAGGTTTATTATAGGTACCTACTACCTACTAGGGCATTTCAAACCCAACCACCAACCAAATGGAATGAAGGGTTGAAATTTTCAAAAATGCCCTAGTAGGTAGTAGGTACCTACGGTTGAAAGGGAGGGATCTATACAGAAGGGTGATCTATACAGAAACCTTTGAACAATGATTTGCATCGTTTTTTTTTTTTTTTACCTACCAACCATTGATAGGTATTACCTACCACACCATACTGCCTTCACACCTTCACAATAAAGTTTATTAGAAAGAACTAAACGCTTCAAACTCGATTCGAAAAATAGACAGCTTCATATGGAAATTTGATTACTGGTTTCTCAGAAAGAAACCTTCAAGTTCTCGTAGGGAGCGAACGGATTGTCTTACAGAGCTCCGGGTGGTCTTAAAAATGCAAATTATTATTCTACTAAGGTTCATAAGGTTACTTATTGTTTTTCTGTGCAGATCACTCGTCTACAAAGCACACAGCATGCCATTGTCACTACCTACCTCCCATAAGTACTACTTACCTACTACTCATACCTACTTCACAATCAAGTTTATTTGGGAGAAATAAACGCTTCCAAATCACTCATCTCGAAGAATTAGGGAGTTGTGTTCCTGGGAAATTTGATTACTGGTTGCTAAGGACGCAAAACTGTGTACAACTCGGAGAATCAAACAGCGATCACATTTTGGTTAGATAAAATTTCAAAGAAGATTATGCCTCTTTTGCGATTCACACTCGTGTTTCTGATTTATCGTAAGACCAACCCTTTTTGTCCTACAAAGCTCCGGGTGGTTTCAAAAATTCTAAAAATTCAATGCTATTTCAAACTGGTGAAAAAACAATACATTTATATCGAGACTTTTCGAGTCAGGTCACTTTTGGAAATTTCAACTCTCATTTTTCCCCCCTTAAAAGTGACTGACATCAACCAAAAGCTTCGCGGCACAACTAGACCCTAAATGGAGCCCACATACCAAATTTCATCAAAATCGGTCCATGGTAACTAAGGAAATTGTCGCGTACGGACGGAAAATTTCTTATTCGATTTTCGGGTTCTACGTACCTTGAAACGTAATCCAACAAATTTTGAGGGGGGTTAAAATTTTTTCCAGGTCGATTCCAAAGTTTCATTATTGAAAATAATAAACCAAAAGTGGATTTTGAAGATTTACATACCCAGTTATTGGACAACTCTGTACCCAGGCCCTCTTGGAAAATGCAACAAGCATTTGTTGGTTTTTCGGTGACCTGGAGTCATCCAGGTTGAATTCCGTGGAACACACTGGAAATCTCGAGTTCACGTCAGCACAAGGAGAAAATTCAGAACACACAGAAAATTTCAACATTATATTGAATCGTTTACAGCTTTCACTAAAGTAAAACAGGTAACCTTGACCTCGTCTACCAACATTTAGGCATACGTTCGTGACGCAACTCAATTCAGGTGCTGGTGACTAAGAAGAATCTATTTACAAGATAACAAAAAAATAGTAACACAACAATCTATTCACATTTCAAAAAAGAAACTGACTCGACAAATTTACATCTACACAGGTCTACTGTTTGGATTGTTTTGGTTTCGAGATACAGCTGGGGAGCTGGCGGAAACATACCTAAAAATACAGAATTCTCTCTGATGAATATCAGAGCATAATGGTCTTCAGACCATAAATGGTCTCTTTAAGAATTAAAGTTATTAGTTACCGAACATAAAAAAAAAACTACAGCCTAACGGATGGAACAAAAAAATGTAACCTCTAGAACCTTTACATAAGTTCTTTTCAACCAACCAAATCCCCCCCAAAAAATTAATTAATCGAATCCAAAACGAATTATAAATTATTTAAAACTCATGTTTTCCAATATGTCAAATTCGGACTAAGTAGTTTTCATCAACTGAATGAAAGGCATAAATTAATACTAGATTGAACTATAAGAGGATTCTTATATGAAATCGAAAATTTGACCGGACTGTCGATAAAATACTTCAGACTAGGCTAGTAATTGCGTCACATTCATACCAATAAATTGGAAACGTATGCGTTTTTAGATAAATTCAAGTTCTGAGAAAATGGTGCGTTGATTTTGAAAATCTGTGATCGTGGGCACTTACGTGATTTACTGATGTGAGGTGGGAACCAAATTTACTTTTTTTAAATCTCTCGCTGTTGTAGAACTTGAGGAGTTATATAAGAAATTCATCTCACAAATTAAACATAACAGTATCCCGATAAAACTATTTCAGCAAGGGTTTTTTGTTCAAGTATATATAACACTTTTTATTCTCAACTCACCAGCGAACAATAGGTATCACATTGATCACATGTTAGAGCCAGTTTCACCAAACTATCTCAACCACGATTGAACTTAATCATGAAATCGACGATTACCCACTTCATTTGAAACGAATGTTGATTTTTAAAAGGCGAAGGTATTTTCGGCATGTCGACAGTGAACTTGCAAAACCATGTAAGTCGTTTTCCAGAAATTTTACAGGAAACGAGAAAAACTTGCTTCAAAGTGGACTTAACACGTCATTGTTGGTTCATATTTGTTGCTTTTGACGCATAGAGAAGAGATAGTCGAGTTTTTGACAGTTTGGCTCCGTTTGATGGATCAAGGGGGTCTCATTCTATCAAAATAGCTAATAACCTTATTTTCAAAAAAAAAAAAATCGGACTTACATGGTTTTGCAAGTTCACTGTCGATGTGCACATTACTACAGTATGGTTAATGGCTAACAAATTATTTCACCATACCTTCTTGATGTAGGAAGTTTTTAAGTCTACGACCTCGTCAATGGACATATGGAGGACATATTAAAATGGACATCAATGGACGTCAATGGACATTTAAAAACGAAGAAATTTCTCCCTTAGAGGGAAAAACAATAGATCATGGATATGTCCATTGCTGTAGGTGTAATTTGAAAACTAAAATGATGAAATAAAATACACACAAGATATAAAAGTACCTATCTATTACTCAATGAATAAACAAAAATTTTTCTCTAAAAAAAACTCTCCGATTGCTCGTAACATTATTGCAGTATTCTAGAGAACCTTGCTTCATAGCTACCAATAAGTAGCTATGATTTTGTTTACCGGTTGCAGCGTTGCATTTTTGTGGTAAAAAAAGTGTCGCGAAAAATTCCTTGACCCCCAGCCAAAAGACATATCCATGTCAAAATAAATACAGGAACAATGTACAGAAAAAAAAACAAAGAAAATGGTGGAAAAGTTTAAAAATACAGGTACCAATAATTGGTATTTGACGTTTGAAGTGACGGTTTAACTCAAACGTAGATTCAACAGCATCGTGAAGGTATTTTCGGCATGAGAATGTGATCACAAAATCTTGATGTGCACATTACTACTGAATGGTCACCTAATCATTTCATCATCCCTATATGATGTAGGAAGTTTTTAAGTATTTATCCTCTTCAATTTTGTTGTCTTTGAAGAAGACATGTTCACAGAGATGTGATTATGTTTAACGATGGTTTAACTTTTAAACGTTGTTTTAACTGTTTAATATACAATAGAATATACCTGGTAGAAAATTAATTATTCCACAGCATCACGAACACGTTTAAAATTTTTCGGTATGGAAGTGTCAAATTCAAAGATGTGATCATATGTGAAAACTGCACCTTGTATGTAACTTGAAGTGGTAAGTCGTTGATTCATTTGATAAACCTCGATTTAGATCGTTGATATATAAGTACATATATTTTCTTTCAAATCATGATTCATCTTTAAGGCGAAACTTGAAATCGCTATTCGAAATTGAGATCAAAAACGTTCATTAAACTGTCAAGGGTGTTTCACACGAGAAGCAAGCTCCTCAACTTTATTGTTTTGCGAAGGAAACGAGGATTTACGAATACATACTAAATAAAAACTCTAAATAATGATTATTTATCCTCAAAATATCTTTTAAAAAATCAAAGAAATACAAAAGAACACTTACATGATAGCAGGTAGCGTCTTTGAATGTGGAAGTAATTTGTATATAATTTTTTAGTTATGTAAAACAAATTTTTAATGAATTCAGGCAGTGTGCAAAATACCCCATTCATGCTGCATGAGTGAATTAATTTTGAAAGAAATATCTTAACCTATTTTGATGATTACTTTTCTTGATGAGGAGTTTCTTAAGGTCATTTCAAGGTCTTAAGGCCATTTTACTTTTCGTTGAAGACAACAATTTCCACTAAAAAATGTCAAATAGGGCGTCTTTTGACCTTAGTGTTTTGAAAATTTCACACTTTAGAAGTATGAAATTGATAGGTATGAGGAAGTGTTCAACTCCAGGATTCGATTTTGGATGTTCAAAATTGGAATTCCTTAAAACAATTCCGACGTCTTTCCCAAATATTTTGAGGCTGTTTCTCTTAAAATCTGCCAAAACAAATGGTATTACACAGCATATTTAAACGAGATAGTTATTATCTATACCATTTTGGGTATCTGTACAATAAAACTCCACATCACGAACAGTTATTAAACATATATGCGTAATTTCTTATGATAAAAGTGCGGAAAAACAAGAAATAGTGATGACTTTTTTTAAATAATAAAATACGGACCGTTTCCGTCGAAGTTTTTCATGACGTCCCAAAGCTACTACTTGATCCCACGTAACTCCAGGAGTGCGATATTTTTGATGAATTTTTCTGAAAGTTTTATTCAAGATCGAAAATCCAAACTTTACATTAATTTTATTCTGATAAAGTAAAGGGTTTAGCGAAATTGGCCTCATCTATAATGTCAACCTTTTTAAAATGGTATCACGGTTTTGGCGAAAGATTTGATGGTGCTGCCGGAGCTGCTCAAATGTCGATTAATTTGTATTCAAATTAAGGACTTCATTACTCAAATTTTCCATAATACAAGGTGTCCCGAAACCAACCAGCAACGCATCAGAAATAGATTCTACAACTAATTTGAAACAACTTTTCTCTCTTAGCACTTTTCTTTGTACCCCACTCAAAATGCCACTTTTTTCACTTTGATTTTTTTTTTGGTTTTTCGACCTTGCGACACTAGCATGGTCATAACTTCCTCATTTTCCATGTAAATTCAAATAATGTAATTACACAGTTAGGAGGCGTGTTAAATTTTCCATGTCGTACCTTAAAGCACAAAGGCGCTATGTCCACCCATCTTCCACATTTTTAATTTTTTTTTTAATTTCAGAAAAACTCGAATTTAACAACACTATTATTGAGCTTCTTGACGATTATAGCTTGAAAATTTCTTGAAGAAATTGAAGACTTTAGTGCAATAAGCCATTATTTCAGGAATTGTGCACTGGTGAAAACTTTCATTGCGTTTTCCTCAAAACTACGGTTTTGGAAATTTCGCCTTAGTGCTTTAAGGTATCAATGTGACGTGTTTTTGATCAGTCCAGAAGAACTGTAACATAGGATAGTCTTTCTACCTCAAACTTGAAATTTTGTCAATTAAAAAAAGTGACATAATTCAAAACTTGATGTAAATTAATTTTAGAATCTATTCGTGAAGTATTACTGATTGGTTTCCGGACACCCTGTATTAGCAGTTCACCTATAACTTTTGAATGGTGAAAAAACCCTCAATTTTGGTTTAAATGACACGTTTTTTCGGATTCAAGCACCATTTCAACCATCAAATTTCATTGTAAACCTGAAAAATGGGTGGAGAGCAGATGAATTGGTGCATGTTTTTAGCTTTTGAGGTCCTCTAAGGATACTGTGTTTTAGAAGGAAAAATCACCAAAATGTTTAAAAAACAGAAATTCACAAAAATTTAATTTTCAAGTTTGAGGTAGGAGGACTATTTTATTGTATAGTTCTTCTGTACTGTTCAAGATTTCATCATGTGGGAAATTTAACGATCTATCCACGGTGTGATTAGATTTGAATTTACGTGGAAAATGAGAAAGTTAGGACCGTTTTAGTACCGCAAGGTCGAAAAAGCAAAAAAAAAAAAATCAAATAGAACATTCTGAGCGGGTTGAAAGTGCCAAGAGGTGGAAGTTGTGGCAAATTAATTGTAAAATCGATTCTCGAAGTATTTTTAATTGGTTTCGGTACACTCCAAAATATGGCAAAAATTCAAATCGAAGCTCTCAATAATTCTAAAATTGTGGCATCACCGAGTCTTGATACCTCTTATTGGGCTTCGAGCAAAAATGAGAAAAATTGGCTCTTGGATAGAAACAAGAGATTTGCACTGTATTTCTTGGCAAAGTTTTGACCAGCAGGACCTATCAAAATTTTCATGTTTGGATGGGAGTGTCTAGAAATTTACAATTATTAGACTATGCTATCCCTGAAAATAGGAACATATCAAGGTATACATCGTGATCTTTGGTCTTCTTGATAATAGCGATTATTATGCCATACTTCGCACTACAGTCAACACTTATGATTCAGAGTCAATTCCGTCTAATTCTTTTATTTAGCATGAAACATCCAACACCTTAATTGTTTGACTTGGAAACATGCTACTATTTGGGTGGCGGACCGGAAATATTACGGCCGATCATAACTTTTCTTTGGATTCATTGAATAGTCTAAACGAAGCTCTGGAACATCCAGCTCAGGGTGCAGCTCGTAGAGCTGAAGTGCCGGTATGGCGATTACATCCTCAGTCCCTCGGAGAGGAGGCCGGCTGACTCAAAGGAGATGGCGGCAGTGGTTGGACAGCTGTGCAGAGCAGAGGGTAGTAGTAGTACGGGTGAACTGGGAGTGGGAAGTGTCTCTGGACAGGTCGATCGTCTCTCACCAACACCTTCGAGAACAAACATAATTGATTCAAATATGAACGTAAGCTGAAGCGATCATTGAGCGAGTATGAATGATGTTGATTCGGGAGGTCCCAGAACGTAATGACTTCCCATTTTCGAAAGTAAGGGGGAAAAAATCACTAATCTTTGGTTTAATTGACAACATAAGGTGACAGGTGCAAAAAAATCAATCCGACAATCGATTTTGAGATATTAATACTAAAAAAAATGCAGATCTTGCTGAACATTTTGGTATACGACATCATTAATTTTAGTGCATATAGGCCCATGAAACTCAGTGGCGAAGTTTGAATTTAGTGTGTTCTGCAAGCGTAGCCGGCTTTCTTGTGTGACACATTACAAGCAATTAATGTTGTTGATAAGACAATGAAAAAACTGAAATCGCTGGTGATACTAGTATTGCATTCTTCTTCTTTGCTAGTTATAGCTGATATCTGAGGAATAAACACAGTGAGTGAACGCGTTTTCCCACGAACTATGTTTTCGTACCTTTCGGAACATGTTTCTCAAGTTTGGAACCACGTAACAAGATGCATTTTGAAGGCGGAGGCGGGGGTGGAAGGGGCAACCGAGCGCCAGTTCGTAAGAGATTAGACTAACCCGGAACGAGGAAGGAACGGCGACCGAAACATCATGTTAAACCTACCTTTACTGCCACTCTTTTGCCGGGAACGTCATTCTGCAATTGCTTCCGTTTCGTTTTATATCTTCTATTTTGAAACCATATCTTCACCTGAAACAAGAATAAAAATAGGTACTCATCACTTACATTTATCTATGATGACAGAGCGCTATTAATATTTCAGATACCTATTCGAACCAGAACATACAGAAAAGAGGAACCCCCTCCCCTCCAATTTGAACTAATTGGAATTTGATCCGTATTCTGAACTGGATCTAAGAGATAACCATGCGGATAATTGGCACCTCTGCAGACCTTTTTATTCAGTAGGGTTCCTTCAAAACAGATCTTCACACTAAACGAGGGCAGAAATTCAGGAGTCAACTTTTCAACTAATTTGCAACATTTTTTGTTTTATAACTCATCACTCATCACATCTTTAACATTTGACCCTGCTCAAACCCGCAGACTCTTACTACTCACTTACATTTTTCATCCGAATTTGATGAAATTTTCTAGGATTGTCCAGATTAGCGTGTAGATGGTCCCCTATGAGGATAGTGAGAGGTACTTAGAGATTGGTGTTTTGAGATTAACTACTACGCATTGGATCATCTATATAATCGGGTTGTGGATACGAGGAAGCTATGTGCCACATTCACTTGGCAGACGTTTTTTATTCGATTTTCGGAGTCTACGTACCTTGAAACGTAAACCAAGAAATTTTGAAAAGGGGGGGGGGTTTAATTTTTTCTCGGTTGATTCGAAAGGTTCATGATTGAAAACCAACATACTACATTGCATGTACCTCTCGATCAATAATTAGCTACTGAATAGAGTAGAAAAAGGAATTAGTTGGTGAATTGAAGCATTCACTTCGGAATTGACAGTCAAAGTTGAACTTGGCAAAAAGTGGAGCGAAAGTGCCCATAGTCACTTTATTCAGATTGGTCTGAAACGACCATTCAAACCAGTCTAATGCCAATTATGAAATAGATTTGTGATGAGTAAACTAACAGACTTACTGCGCAAGAACAGCGAGCATTGCACTCAAATGCAATTAAACTACTTTCCCCAAATTAAAAAATTAAAGAATAGTTGATATCATTAACTTTACTATGAGGTCATTCTTTCTTTTAGATAGTCGTAGAAGCTGTTTAAAATTACAATCAAACCTACAGTAGATATTAAACAAAACCTATCTTCTTATAAATCAGAGATTATCAAACAATTGAATTGAGATGCGTTTGTTTAATTAATTTATTCAATTCATCAATCATACTCGTAGTTTTTTTTTTTTTCAGGAGCACCATTGTTCGTCAATTGTTTAGGTACCATCCTCAGGTTACAAAATATACGTGATTCAATCCGTCTAGGCTTTGAAAAAATCCGATTTGGACAACAATAACGATTACTTGGTTTTAAGATTAATTCGAGAACCATCCATTAATCAAAGACGTAACTGCTTCGTTGCACGGTGTCGATTATTATTAATTATTGTCTAATTCTAATTGCCAATGATGGTGAGTCTGGTATTGAATTTCAGTCTCTAGCTCCCAATTATAATGTGAGACCGCTTCTGTAAAAATGATCGTAATGAGTTTGCTCGATCGGGTTTACAATTAGGAATTTTAAAGAAATTTAAAGACGCATTGGTCTAATTAGTCGGGACTCGGTTTTGTAAATAAAAGTTGTCTCTATCTTTGAGAGTCTAATCAGTGAAATTCAATAAGGAACGATTAACTGAATGAGGCATCTACTAAAGCTGATCATTGGGTTTTTATTGTTTGATTTCGAAACAAAACATGTTGGTCAACTGAAAGGCAGAGTAATTCATTGAAAGTACCAGGGGTCAGTGAGGAATGAATTCCCTCGAGTAACTCGAGAAAATAGAGAGAGGGGAAAACAAGCTTTTATTAGCGAAATAACAACACTATAATTTAACGTAAACAGCCATGTGAAAATCATGATCAAGAGTCGCCAAAATATTTGAATCAAAGAAAGTAGATTCGACACCATAAATATTTAACTAGGTAGTTGTCAATTATATCGGAAGCCAGAATGAAGTACATTGATGTATATCCGATCTCTTACAAGGGAGGATACTATAGAAGAATGAGGATATTGCACAATGTGGATAATATGCAAGGTGGATACTATACAGATGGTTACGAAGGGTGTGGGTGTAGGGTATACTCGTACATACAGATAGGGATAGATAGCTCACTATATGAGTTGGATCCTCACTTCTGTTGTGAGCTGAACTGCCCACCCTCTCTTTATGGGCTACGAGTTTCGGTGATATCATGGAAAAGTGGAGAGATCCACATGAAATTCATAACACCGTGTTCCCATGAGTTTCCGAGCAGCGGAGCGTTCATTATGTTCTAAGCCTTAAGTATGACTAGTACAACAGTTTTTCTGCAACATTTCGATGTTGCTTCTCTTCTATGCTATAAATGCAATATATTTCATCAAAATCTGTCCGGAGTTTGAAGGCAATAATTATATTAGGACACTGCGCAGGTTCTTACCTGTGTTTCTGTGAGTTTTAAAGTGTGGGCTAGGTCAGCTCTCTCTGGACCTGAGAGGTAGCGCTGCTGGCTGAACCGCCGCTCCAGCTCGTAGACCTGGGCGTGGCTGAAGGCTGCTCTACATCTCTTTTTCCGCACCTCAGGCTTCCCAGACCTCGAGAGATCTTCTATTGGTCTAATCATTAGTTCACCTGAACAACATCATCAATTATGTATAAGTAAAAGTTTGCCAAGTTTGGTGTGTTGTGTGACTTCTTCACGTAGAATAACTAGGACGTCTAGATTAGTTGGTGTGAAGAAACCATTTACTCTACAAGCTGATACCTCATGACATGGATTATGTCTATAGGCTGGGGATCGTATTTTATTTCGATGTTGTACGATTGGAATAATACTCGTCATAATAGTAAGTGTTGACAATGGTAACCACAGTTATTTACCGGTTTATAATTGCCCGTTGCTGTTTATTGGTATCGCGTTACTTTTTTTTCGTGTAACAAAATTTTCACGACCCCCAGCGATAAAATCTATGTCAAGATGCGTTTTATAGTATAACTAAGCAATAAGTACCTACCACTGACAAATTCCCCAATATGCGACTAGATTTTCACGACAATGTTGGTAGTTAGCCGAGTCGTACGCGATTGTGTAAATCGTTTTAAATTTTATTACGTGTCCCGTCGCTCATACTTATTGGATTATGAAGGTGTCATTGTGCTTCTTCTCATTGTGGCCCAGTCCCAAACTGCCCTCCAAAGTTGAGAAAAATCTATCTATGAAATTGTATAAAAGAGATGTTTCCGTAACTCGGAGCCAAACTTGTTCAGAAAGCACTTAAATGCAAAATTTCGGTGAACATTTTGATTTTGTAGGAATCAACATTTATTTGATCAGCAGCATTTAATCTACAATTTGTATTAGGAGAAAATATTTCACTGCCACAATTGATGGTCTTGCACATAGTATGAGGATAAGTAATTATATACGTAAGCACTTAGAGCACTGGGCAGCCGTATCCATCTAGTAGCTTGGTTTCAGGGTCCGATATCCGACCCCGGGCTGAGGGACAAGGATTGTGCCTCTTTAGGTTATACCCTTCTCCTCCCCATGCGGTTTGAGTTCAGCTCCAAGCCCCACGGGGCCCACTTGCTGGAGCCGTGATACATATTTGAGTAGCCGTGGCCTTAATTGCAGGCCGGATAAATGTTCCTCTTGTCCGGACTCGGGAGGATCCCCTCTAGAACGAACGATGGGTAGCCTGCTCGTACCAGATCTTGGCTGACCTGCCATGCCGTATCCCATGCTAGGTAATCGTTCGCCTAATCACCTTTATTAGATTTTGCTGTATGTTGGTCGACGCTGCCGCAGCCTTAATAGTGTGTCCAGTTCATATTTCTGAATTTTGGCAGCATTGATGTCTGCAAGTGATCTCTGTCCAGAGCAAGAGATTACCGAGATCAATAATGAAGGCTGCACTTAGAGTACCACAAAAAGAAGATAATCTCGTTTTGGTTTATTATTTTCAATAATGAACCTTTGGAATCGACCAAGAAAAAAAAAGAATTCAACACCCCCTCAAAATTTGATGGTTAACGTTCCAAGGTACGTAGAATCCAAAAATCGAATAAAAATTTGGACGTCCGCCGTACGCGGCACTTAGCATTGACCGATTTTGATGAAATTTGGTATGTAGGCTCCATTTGGGGTCTAGTTGTGCCCCGAAGGTTTTGGTTGATGTAGGTCATTTCTAAGGGTTCCAAAATCAATTTTGAAATTTTGAAAACGCCCTAACTCAAAAAATTTTGATATAAAGGTATTGTTTTTCCTTCAATTTAAGATTCTATAGAATTTTTAGAATTTTTTGAGACCACCCGGAGCTCTGTAGGACAAACCGTTCGCTCACTACGAGAATTTAAAGTTTGGACGTGCGATAAATCAGAAACACGAGTGTGAATCGCAAAAGAGGCCTAATCTCCGTTCAAATTAAAGCTGACCGAAAATGCGATCGATGTTTTTCTTCATGTTGGATGGTTGGTGGCTTTGCAGACGAGTGATCTATGTAGAAAAATAAAAAATAATAAACCATTGTGTAATAATTTGCAGCGTTTTTTTGCTTGAAGTGGGGCTCAAGTCATTCTGGTCATACTTTACGACGAGCATAGCTGTTTAACACGTTGAGGATAGTTATGGCGGGCACACCTTCGTCTAACCATGAACTTGCAAACCTGGAGCACATGTGTGGTTATAGATTTCGGCAACATCCTCGTGATTCATTTTATTAGAAGTTAAGTGCACTTTCGCTATGCTAGCATCATCATAACTTGTGGCTTATTTTATTTACAATAACATATGCAGATCCTCAGCCTTATATGACATGTAGATTGGTAGGTAGGTATTTATTATTGACCTCGGTGAAAAAATTGGGATATAATTAATAAATACATTTGTGTGGGTTCCAAGTAACTAGGTATTTTTATCAGTATCAGTTTGCATTTTGGGAATTGAAATTGTTGATACAGCTCTAGTGCCTTGTAAAAGGTCGGCATGAATACTGAGAATCCTTTCCTGAAAGGAGGGAGATATTCTTAGAGGTTGAGAAAATATCTCAATATTATAGAGCAGGAAAATATACATGGTTTTAGTAGGGAACAGGGATACCAATGCTGATACAGTTAGGGTGGAACCATGTTTGGTTCAGATCCTTAGTTTTAAAGGTCTTTAGCATACATGGAGTGTATCCGAAATTTTTGGCTTGCAGAGAGCTCATGTTCATTTTAAATTACGGAATAGAGATAACCTTTTCAATTTAGATGGTTCAATGTATATCATAGAAGGTAAATTTAGAAGGAACCCTAACGATTTCAGACGTTTCACTACTTTCGGTAAAAGGACAATTCTTCAGTCCGTCTTCCTTTTGATGTATTTTCGTAGCAGAAAACTGGTTGTATCTTTTTATAAATGTTGTAGATTGAATAAATATTATGAAACCCGACATTTAAGCGCGACAATCAAGAGTTGATGAAGATTATAGTCACCCGTCTCTCACGATAATTGCTGACTCTGGACCTCGTGAAAGGCATATTATTCGATTTAAGAGCTGTACAAGATGGAGTTCTTTATCTTAGAACCCCCTCATACTGTGAGTTTAAGGGTGGAAGCAATTTTCTCCGGGATTTCCTCTTTAATCGGCCTATTAGGAGCTGCTTGCACCACCCTCCGGCCTTCATCTTCAGAAGACAACCCTGGCGGTAGGGCAGAAGGGAGAACCTAAACGCGCAATCAGAGTAATTGGAGGCCAACCTCTGGGGGTCGTGAAAAGGCTTCTCTCCTATAGCTTTCGAACACCCCCAAGAACACGTCGTTCTAAGGAGTCACCATTAAACTCCGTGCCAGGCGCTAGCAGTTTCGTTCTTCATAACACTAAAAGCATCAACTAATGGAATAAAGCGCTTCTACCCTTTCAAAATCCCATCTCAATAGCAGGAAGCCGCGGTTTCGACTTTTTTTCTCTTTATTTTGGCCTCCTCACTTCCTGAAGGCATCGCATTGTCAAGCGAATACCCCTCCCAGTCGAATCACTTGAGTATAATTAGTTCGGTGTTTGCCCACCTGGCTCCATCGCTTCGTGTTGTTGTTTGGTTTGGCTTGGGGAACGCTTTTCGAGTGTAAACGATATCATTTTCCCTCTCTCCTCCTCCCGAGTTTCGGAACACACTCCGAAATTATGAGGATTATTTTGGGACTTTGAAACTGGGGGTGGTGACCGAATTTTGGTTTATTATTTCCAATAATGACCCTTGGAATCGTACGAAAAAAATTTAACCTCCCTCAAAATTGGATGGTTTTCATTTTAAGGTATGTACGCAGAGTACTGGAGTTAGTAATCCAAAAATCGAATTTAAAAAAAAAATTGATTTTGACAGTTTGGTATATCAGCACAATTTGGGCGCCCTGAAGGTTTCGGTTATTGTCACATTGTCAATCACGTCTAATGGGTAAAAAGTGGGATCAAATATTTTCAAAAACCTCCGCACAAAAACTTTTGATATTCACGTATTTTTTTTTTCAAATTAATTCAAAACAATGTAGTTTTTAAAGAATTCAATGACACCATCCAGAGTTCTGTAGGCCCAACAGTTATGATAGGTAATTATTACCTACCTAATTAATGAATGTTCCATGAAGGTTTTCCATAAATTCTCATCAATAGTGTTCTTTTTTTTTTAACGAATTATACCATCCAAACGATCAACAATTTGTTGTGCTAGAGTTTATTGTGACCCAGTGGAGTTCATGTGTCCCAGCCAGGCTAGGTCCATAGCCTTTAAGGGCCCAAAACCCTCCCCTCGCTCACCCATAGTTCTCGGAGGTAGTTGAAAAATCTCCTTTACTGAGTTTTGGACGAATGTTGAGTCAGAAACACGAGTGTGAATCGCTCATGAACGTTCGCTGACGGAAGTTAGCCAAATTTTTAGGTGACCATGTGCATTTCTGTTTAGTGTCTTCGAATAGAATTTCATGTCGATCCCTTCTGCTTCCCTTCGTATAGAAAGGAATTTCGTATTGAAGGTGCCCATAACTTTGGGACATCGAGGAAGGAACTTTCCGTCAAAAATAAACTTGACTTGCGCGGTAATGTGGTTAGAAGGTACTCTTAATGGAAAATTGTTCTTCGCAAACGGGCTATCTTAAAAGAAAATAATAAACCGTTGTGTAATCATTTGCAGTGTTTTATGATTGGCTTTATCGGAGGCAGTCTGTCTATAGGTTCATCCCAAACAAAATCAAGGTCCGATTTTAGATTGCAGTATTCAGGTTAGCATTGAGAAGACACTGAATAGAACGTGAATATAGCAGTCATACTAGTAATTTCGCCACTGAGGAGAGATCCTACAGCAAAATAGGACGGCATTAAGCAGAGTCCCAAAATCCTGAGAGCGCTGATAAATGACGAATTGAATTAAGAGTTGTAGGGATGGGCCAAGGATATAATAGTATTATGATTTTCCTCCCACATTTTGGCCCAAAAAATTATTGAATACAATTATTCTGTCACGTTTCTCATAAGGGATCTACTCTCTTCAAAGCTATTCTTCTAAACACTTAAAAGCGTTTCGTGATTTGTCAACTTTGATCAAGTTTATTGTACCGCTTATCATCCAACGTGGGTCCCAACAATATTGTAGCGAATACTAGGGAAAAATCAATGGGGTGTGCGCATAGGTCGGAAAAACTGTTTATTGTTATTGCTTCCGAGTCTACCAAGGTAGCGGAAACTTTGTTTTCACTTTTCAAGGACGAAAAAAAAATTCTCCAAAATCAAAATTTTCACTCGCGTTTTGCGTTTTAGACCTTTCTGAACAATTTTGGTTCCGTGTCTGTGTGTCTGTCTGTCTGTCTGTCTGTCTGTGTGTCTGTCTGTCTGTCAGTGTGTCTGTCTGTCTGTGTGTCTGTCCGTCTGTCATGAATTCCTTGTAACGCGCATAACTATACGAAGATGAAATTTTCAGGAATTGTGCGGGTTGGTTTGTAGACGGTCCCCTATGAAAATCATCATCCTCGGACTGATAGAAGCAACTGCGCATGCGCAAACGTGAATTCCTTGTAACGGCCATAACTTCTACATTTTCCATCCGATTTTGATGAAATTTTCAGGGATTATGCGAATTAGGTTGTAGATGGTCTCCAATGAAGATCATCATCCCCGGACTGATAGTAGCCGCTGCGCATGCGCAAACGTGAATTCCTTGTAACGGCCATACCTTCTACATTTTCCATCCGATTTCAGTGAAATTTTCAGGGATATTACAGATTAGTATTTGGATGGTCCCTTATGAAAATCATCACCTTTGGACTGATAGTACCACTGCGCATGCGCATACGTAAAATCCTTATAACAGCCATAACAATTACATTTTTCATCCGAATTTGATAAAATTTTCCAGGATTGTCCAGATTAGCGTGTAGATGGTCCCCTATGAGGGTAGTGAAAGGTACTTAGAAATTGGTGCTTTGAGATTAACTACTATGCATCGGATCATCTATATAATCGGGTTATGGATACGAGGAAGCTATGTGCCACACCCACTTGGCAGACTTTTTTAATCTAAACTAGACCTAGACTAGAATGTTGACACGAACCGCGACCTTCTAGCGTGAGAAGACCTTTTTCTATGATTTTTCAAAGTTTCGAATGTTTATGACGTCACAGTGGGCTAGGGAGTCCCGTCCAGGCGGGAGGGACGCGTGACGTCATTAACATTCGAAACTTTGAAAAATCATAGAAATAGGTAGATCTACTCATCCAAAAAGAGAACGGCTGGTGTCGAAATTCTCAAGATGAGGTCTACTTTCGATAAAAAAAAAAAAAAAAAAAAAATCAGGCGCACCCCCCATTCTCACTTTCTCCAATAGTTAAAAGATTCGGGAAGCTTGAAAGCAAAATGAAGCGGTAAGTACCTATAGGAGTACAGTTGTGGACGCTGCTGCAGATTCAGCGGAAAAGGGACAAGCATTTCTGATTTCAGTAGGAGAACCACAAATGCTCTTCATTCTATTCTTCGAATAGGTTTGGTGGCACTCCAGAGGGGGCTGTCTAGGTTGTGCAATTTTTCTCTTTTTCAATTACAAGGGCTACCTATTAGATTGTAAGAAAACTCAACATCCAAATTAACTTCCAAATCCGATCGCTAGCAATGCACTGGTTCTTCGGCGTTCTTCTAAAATCAATAAATCGTGGTACATTCTGAACTTTTATGCAATTTTATTGAGAAGCTACAAGGCTGGATTGCTACGTGAAGATGACCTACCTTCTCTCCCACCACTTGCGCTTTTGCACTTGGTAGGCGAGTAGCGTACTCCGTCTCCTTCCTTTTATCCCTTCTATATCGCCCGTAATAATCTGCATTTCGCTACTGTCAGGGGAGCATTATCTGGATTATATGAAGCAATAGTTTTCAAGACCTCATCATTTGCGATCTAATGTTGTTAGAAGCAAACCGGTATTGATAACGGCGGTCGTTGGGGAAGATGGAGCACGCAAGCCAATCGCACGGAAAATTTTTACTGCGCATTAAAATTTTATGATTAAGATAAGCGGGTAAGTCTCCTTTCGCTACTTTGTGCGCGGCGCGTATTCTAATTCGACGCCTAGCTCGAGTGCTGGCGACGTTTCAGGTGTTGATTTTTTTGCAGATAGCAGAAGATGGATAAGTACGAGTATTACAGATGATCAACAGTAACTTCACTGACTCACATCATCGATGGTCGAAAAATGAATAAAAGTTGCCTCACTAAGATCTTCACGATTCAACAATTTTATGAATCGTATTACGATGAAACTGATAATCAAAACCAGGGCGCCAGCCTCCAAACGATTTTGTACAACTTCGATTTCGTACAGTTTTATTAGAGACAAAAAACAAGGTGAGGTTTTTTTTCAGTTTCTTGTTCTGATATATCGCTGGTTTTTGTCCACAACTTTTCCAGTTGTTTCTTCATTTGTGTTGTTGAACTACTAGGAATTTCTTCCCCTCCATCATATTTGATGAAAAGGAACACAAACTCATAGGATTTTTTCTCATCCCTCTCATTTGTGACGCTGGCACAGACGTCCCATGCAACTGGCACTCTTACACAGTTTTCACAATCTCTAACTAAAAAGACAACTTATCTAGCAAAGGAACGCTGCTGACTCTTTTGAAGCAACACGCACCATCAATTAATCACTCCAAATGGATTAGAAACAAAATAAATTTCCAGGAAAGGTGCTTTACTAATTTAGGAAAATCCCTGGCGGAACTTCTTTTTTTAAGCCTCAAAGAGTGTCCTAGGTAAATTATATTGGAGGCGACTTTATTCTACTAGGCACAACTCTTTCTGCTACTCGTCAACTATCGTCAACAGTCTTGCCTATTCGAAGTCCTGGAAACAAGCTCTCCAGCAGACTTGGACCACGAGCAGCAAAATCAGGTTTTACATACTCAATTTTCTATCTATTTCTCTGCAGTGAACTGCTAGAAAGGATTCTTTCATTAGAATTCTAAGCTTAAAAAACCAAAAAATTCTAAGCTTATTGAAAATAATGAACCAAAAACAACCCAGAAATAGGATACTCAAGGCCGGTTGAAAAATATGAATTTCTCATACTTTTAAGTTCATCAAAAAAAGGGAATTTTCAAACAGAAAGTCTTCAAAGCTACACGATAAAGTGGTCAGTACTGTGGGTGTGACGCATAGCACAAATCGTAAAAAACTAACCAATCAAAAAAAACTTTGGTTAAAAATTTAAAAAAAATTCTTTGCATTATGTCACTTTTCTTGTGGGCCAGATAGTTTCATATTTTGGGAGAGAGAAGTATTAATACGAAAGTCGAGAAGGACACTCACTTACTATCGAGAGTAAGTAAGATTGAATCGATGAAAATGGAAAATACAGGAAACACACTACTAAGTTGAAAAACAAGAGGTTATTTCAAAAGTTTCAAGCATTCTCACCTGGTTACACTTTTCACCCTTCAGAAGTAAACATCACAGTAATTTTGGGGGATAAAGCAAAAATTTAATTAAATGCTATCCATTGTTTTGCAAATAATTTTTTGACCGAATAAATAATTATGTAACCATAATTTGATTGCCAGTCCAACGTAAATAGGGTATTATTAGATGAGTAACCTTGAATGAATGAGAGATATGAGAGTTGATATTTTAGGATGTTGTATGAGAAGTTGGAGAGGTCGGTTCTCAGGGTCTAACCATCCAGAATATTCCACGCCACCCAGGCAATATCCAGAAGAGAACAAAGTCCTTGTCCCTTGGATCATCACTGTTAGGTGGTTTCCTGGTACTACGTAGAAAGAGGTCAATACCTGAAGTCTTTTCCACGTACAGAGCGAAGGGTCCTACACGTGCTGATTTACCGATTTTCCCAGAATGACGATTTGCCATAGTTTCCAACCGCTGATCCCTTTTACAAGGAATTCCGTGGGGGCAGGAGAGGCAGCTTTCTGAGAAGGATACTAATCTGCCCATTTTCACCTGCTACAATGCCAAATCTCTCCACTTAACACCACCAGGGTTGCCAGATCTCCAAAGTTTCACCAATCTGAAGAAGGCGAAAATGGGAACCCTTTTTTGACCGACTTCATGCGCGGCGAAGCCGCGCCGAAGGAAGGAGGTATACAGTTCGGTGTGTCATGGGACGACGATTTTTTTTTTTTTTCTGTATGTTTGTACCACTAGCATTTTCTTATTCGGGCACCAATCTGCCTGATTCTTCTTGAAAAGTGTTCTACAAGTATCCATAGTGGTCCCGTTTTAATCAGATTTCATTTTGCTTTGTTAAAAGTATCGAAATTTTGTGAAAATAGTTCAAAAAACGTGTTTTTTCGGAAGATTGTTCCGCATCCTCTCCCCCCGCCCGACTCCTCGAAGCCACCCACCCCCCCGCCCACCCGCCCGTCACCTCCGGCATATTCTCGGACGCCTGCCGCCCCTCAACAAATTCAAGGGGGACCACCCTCTCATTCATTGGGGACCATCCTCCCCATTAAGAGTGAAACGCTCATTTCTTCAAGATAAACTTGATTATGAAGCAAAATTTTAATTTCAAAAAATGATATTGAACTCAATTTTGAAAATAACTTTAACATTTCATTGAAAGACGAGTTTCCCGACGCATTGTACATTTTTGTACATGTTTGTGTAGGTACATTCAAATTTAAGGTCCGATTCTAAGCTTCACAAAAAATGAGATGCTTTATGAGGGGGTTTCCGATAACCATCAAATTTCGGTAGACTACCAAGTGGGTCTAGCACATAGCCTTCTCATCATCCAAAACATGTTGCAGCGAGCTAAAATATGAAGTTCAAGTCCGATTCCGATGAAATTTCCAGAGATTGTACGAGTTGGCGTGTAGATGGTCCCCTATGAAAATCATCGCCCCCGGACTGATAGCCGCTGCGCATGTGCAAACGATAATTTCCTTGTAGCAGCCTTCATTTCCACATTTTCCATCCGATTTCAATAAAATTCTCAGAGATCATGCAAATTGGCATATAGATGGTCCCCGATGAAAAGCATTGCCAAGGAACTGATAATAGCCACTGCGCATGCGCAAACGTGAATTCCCTGTAAGAGCTATACTTTCTACATTTTCCATCTGATTTCGATGGTATTTTCTGGGATTGCGCGGATTTGAGTGTAGATACTCCTCTACGGACATCATCGCCCCCATTTTACTTACGTTGAGTGAAACAGTTTGGTGCAGGAGGAAGGGAAATAACAATGCGTGTTTTTTCGCTCACCAACAGGTTCTAATTACTTAATGCTTATCCAATGGGACGTCCCCTGGAATGCATGCATTACTAAACAATATGTTTAATAGTTTTTTGGACTCACTAATAACTACTTTAAACAATAATACTGTAGGTATAGGTACTAAAATAAAATGTAAAAATTAAACAATAATGTTACCTACTACCTTCATAAAAAAAACCTCAAAAAGTAATAATTATTCCACATTAAAAAAACCATTAGTGATTAAAAAATACAAGTAAAAGATTTAAAAAAGAAAAATAGCGAAAAATGTCGAAAAAAGGTTAACGGTCGGTAACTCAAAGAATACCGACTTTAAACAAACGTACTTGGTAGAAGGTAAATTATGTAAAATTAAAAAAAAAATTATATAATAAAAGTCGAAAAAATTAATGAGTTAAAAATTAAAACGAATTATTTAAAAACTTAAACAAAAGTACTTGGTAGTAGGTAAGTTATGTAAAATTAAAATAATTAAAGTCGAAGAATTAATAAGTTAAAGATTAAATCAAATGATTTAAAAAATTAAATTTTAAAAATAAATTTAAAAAACTACTAAAAAGTAAAAAATAAAAAATTATGAAAATACAAAAATAGTAAAATAAAAAACTTTTTAACAAAAAAACGGACCGACCTCAAAACTGATGATGGCATCCCACAAAAAAGGAAAAAATAATAACGACAACTTATTCAGTTAGGTTGGTAGGTAGGTACGCAGTGAAGTCGCCGCCGTGCCCATCTGCAGAAACAAACATACACAAGTAGTTTCCACTTCCATCTGGTTAGTATTACAACATGGGTCGATAGTGCAATACAAAACATGAATGAGAGTGGGTACCTATCATTGAGGTAATGCATGTGTTCCAAAACGATTAGGTAGTACGTCACTGCTGTCGTATGAAGGAGGATGAGAGAGTGACAATAAGTGTGAATCTCAGTAAGAATATTTCCTTTGATAACAGCTGAAGACGTCTGCGTCACCAAAAATGGCAGTTGGATAAAAATTGAACATGAGAAGGTTGTTTACTTACTTACCTACCCTTAATCCTGTTTTGTATTGCACTATCGACGCATGTTGTAACACTAACTGGTTCATTTGAGTATGAACTCATATCACAAACCCACATCATGATCTAGACAATTCTACATTCAATATGCCATACATGGAATATAAGATTAATTAGATATTATGTAATCAAAGATTGATCATGTATAATTAGATAAATAACTATTAGATACTATCTAATCAAGAGATGGTTTGTTCGAATCCCAACATTTCGTACGGGGATTCACACTTATTGTCACTCTCTCATCCTCCTTCATACGACAGCAGTGACGTACTACCTAATCGTTTTGGAACACATGCATTACCTCAATGATAGGTACCCACTCTCATTCATGTTTTGTATTGCACTATCGACCCATGTTGTAACACTAACCAGATGGAAGTGGAAACTACGAGGGTCGTCTCAAAAGTAAGTTACACTATTTTTTAATACCCGCGTACGAGGTGGGAAAAGCCTGGGATTCCTAGGGAGCTTTGGTCTGGGTGTAGTGGCAGCCCTGTAAAATTCCTATGCGTCCGCCATTATCCATTCGTCAGTTACAAGCAAGCCACTATGGAGCTACCACTCACTCCTACCGCCGATTGCGAAATACGTAGTGTCATCCGTTTTTTAACGGGAAAGAATAAAAGTGCGACTGAAATTCATCGCGAGTTGTGTAGTGTGTACGGTGACGACGTTATGTCAAGGCCAATGGTTTCTCGTTGGCGCCAATCCTTTATTGAAGGCAGAATAACTCTACACGACGAACAACGAAGCGGCCGCCCATCCACGTCACGTGCCCCGAACATTGTGGAAGATGTCCGAAGGGTCGTCGACACCGATCGTCGGCTTACGCTTGACGAAATTCATTCGCAACTCTCCCCAAATGTTGAAATTAGCCGTGCATCACTTCACAGAATCATTTCTGACGATCTGAATCTGTCCAAAGTGTGTGCAAGGTGGGTTCCACGTCTCCTTTCAGATCAGCACAAAGAGCAAAGGGTTGACGCTGCACTTCAATTTCTCCAGTTTGTTGATGATGAAGGAGATGGTTTATTCAACCGAATAGTGACTGGTGATGAAACATGGATCCATCACTGGACACCTGAATCAAAAAAACAGAGCATGGTGTGGAAAGGAAAGGACGAGCCCACTCCAAAAAAGGCGAAAGTTGTGGAATCTGCTGGAAAAGTTATGGCGACAGTCTTTTGGGATTCCAAGGGGGTATTGTTGATCGACTACCTGCCACGTGGGACTACGATCACAGCTGCACGCTATTGTGAGGTGTTGAAACAACTCAGAAGGGCGATCCAAAACAAAAGGAGGGGAAAGTTGACAAAAACAGTGTTTTTGTTCCACGACAACGCTCGTCCACACTCTGCTCGTCAGACACAAGAACTGCTTGAAGAGTTTCGATGGGATGTTTTTGGACACCCACCTTACTCCCCGGATCTTGCACCAAGTGATTTTCATCTTTTCCCGCAGCTGAAGCAACATCTCGGGGGAAGACGCTTCGCAAATGAAGACGAACTTAAAGAAGAAGTTGAAACATGGCTAAACAGTATGGCGGCAGAATGGTATGAAGCTGGGTTGAAAAAACTGTTGCCACGATACCAAAAATGTATTGATATTCAAGGCGATTATGTAGAAAAATAACTAATACATGTAATTTTCAAAATAAAACCTTTTTAACGAATTTTGAGGGTTTTAAAATTTATTTTTGTCATGGTGTAACTTACTTTTGAGACGACCCTCGTACTTGTGTATGTTTGTTTCTGCAGATGGGCACGGCGGCGACTTCACTGCGTACCTACCTACCAACCTAACTGAATAAGTTGTCGTTATTATTTTTTCCTTTTTAGTGGGATGCCATCATCAGTTTTGAGGTCGGTCCGTTTTTTTGTTAAAAAGTTTTTTATCTTTCAGTGTCATTGTAAACCAGATCTGAACTTGTCGCTAATCCCTGAATCCAAATTCGCTTCACTACGTCAACCCAAATTGACGAAGTCTAAAAATCTGTTTTAAACGAACATTTTTGAATTATTAGAAAAACCCCATATATTTACCACTTGATACATATTATGGTACCTAAGGAAAATTTTACTTCAATGACCCTTCTCTCGTGGTGATCTTGGTTTGTCGTTGAGGAGTAAAAGAAACCTAAACTGTTCAAAGAGATAAAGGAAATGCTTGCATACGAGTCTGCAACACATTGGGACATTTTCATGTGTGTTTTCTTATTGTATTTATTCCTAGGCAGATCTCACCCGTGCATTGCCCAGTAAAGATCAATTAAATGGGCCATAAGAGAAACCGCCCATCCGTAGGTACTTAATTGAATTCGCGATCGTGTTGACTCAAATGGTCAAACTCTAATGGTTGAAACTAATAAACCAAAACAAAATGTCAACCACTACACAACAAGGTAGTGAAGTAAGGTTGTTAGTTCATGTACCCAAGCATCAAAATAAGAAAATTGTTTATTGGTCGCGTGAGCAAGATTTGCTTAGTTTTCGTGACTATTTTTCAGTTTATGTGCCAAAGCAAAGACATGAAAATGTCAAAATTAGATTAGAAGAGTGGGTTTGAGTGCGGAACGATGAAATTTATCCATTAGAGGGAAAAACAATAGATCATGAATACGTCCATTGTTTCTATGAATAAACAGATTTTCTTTTCTAAAAAATAAAATAAACTCTCCGGTCGCACGTAATAGTATTCTAAGGAACCTTGCTTCATAGCTGTCTGTATGTAGCTATGATTTTGTTTACTTTAGGTTCGCATTGCATTTTTTGTGGCAAAAAAAAAGTGTCACGAAAAATTCCTTGACCCCCAGCCAAAAGACATATATGTACAAAAAATGCAATGCGAACATGAATATCGTCACCTATGTTCACACACCACCTATCTACATTTGGAAACTGTGGCTGTGGAAACTATTCTTCACTGTTGATAAGTGGTTAGGAAAAACCGAATGTGGATACGAGGTGTGTTCAAATTAGTGTTTTCTGACTCACCTGATCTAGATAGAGCAATTTTGAGCTAACCAGTGTGCTCAGCGCGGAAAAAATATACATAAATGAGAAAACCTCATTTTCGCCAAAATGGTAGATAGGTGGTGTGTGAACATAGGTGACGATATATCCATGTCAAAAAACTCAAACATATTCTCCTCGACACTTCGAACTTACAGAATATGCCTATCTCTATACTTTGTTTTTGTGTTTTCCTTCAGTGTACCATACTAACATACCTTATGCACAAGGTATGTTTTGAATAAGTTAAGATTCCATACTCATGTACCTACTACTCTTCTCCCCGAACTTATTCCATTGCTCACTAACTCTTGTCTACCATCACTATACCATTGACGACGCTTCTTTGATGAGAGGTTTTCAAGTTTTGGACCTTGATGTGCTTTTAGATTGCCGGCAGACATTCTCTACTACATTGCTGCTATATAGAATGCTGAATTTGACCTGAGTCCAGCTATTGTCGCGCATTATAAAGCTTTAATTCTCCCGATTACAGAATGTGGATCGGTGGAGTGAAGCCCTCACTGTATGTGTCATCTCAATCAGCGGGATGAGGTCATCATAGATTCCTTCGCTACGTGGCTCACGAACTACATTTCTCACAAGATTCAGCAAGATATGAAGAAATAAACGATCAATGCCTCCCTCCGAACCCCAGTGACCGACTGCCTGACTGATCTGACCATCTTCCATCGGCTTGTCTTGATTCCGCCTTTCTTCTATCCAAGGTGATTTTTTGGCAAATTCAAAATCCAAAATATCCATTCGTATTTCACCTTTTTGAACAATTTTGGTTTTCTTGCCCTTCTGTCTACTTATAAATTAAATCTTTGTATTGGGCAACTATACATACAATATGGTCTGAACTCGGTAAAATGTTCAGGGATTGTCCAGGATGACATGAATATTGTATCCTGTAAAAAGTACCTTCCCTGGATCAATAGTAGCTCCGTGCATGCACAAAAGCGAAATCCTTGCAACAGCCATAACTTCTACATTTTCCATCTGAATTGGATGGAATTCTCGCGAATTGTGTGGGTTGGCAAGTAGATGGTCCCCTATGAGCGCAGTGCAAGGTATTTTGAGATTGATGTTTTGAGATTAGCTACCATGCATCGGATCCCCTGTAGTAGGTACTGGGTTATGGATACAAGAATTTTTTTCAATCTTCTTAAAATGAACTTTCTAAGTATATTTTGTATCTTTCTGTATTATTAGTAGTAATTGTTTCAACTATAATAGGTAGATGTTAATTTGCCTTACTACCGGTCCAGTTTTCAATAAATAAATGAACTTACAAAGGAGTGACGCCTATAAAACTCCGATTCAACTTATTGTTTTACACTTATTTAATCAGGCTCAAAGGACTAGAAATGTTGCAATGCCAAACACTGGGCTAAGTGGTAAGTGGAGGAGGAATAATATAATAATAATAATATAATAAAATAAACTTGGGGAGAAGTGGACTGTGAATTTACTTTTCTTTATTACACAAATTTAAATTGGGCATAAGAAGAAGAAGTCATGTTGGTAGGCACCTGGATTCTGTCGAAAACCAGTGTTCAGCTGCTGCAGGGCCATGGTAGGCGTGATCCCCAATAGGACAGCAAGGGGATCGATCAAGAAACAAAATTTTTAACCCCCCCCCCCCTCAAAATTTGTTGGTTTACGATTCAAGGTAAGTAGAATCCGAAAATCGAATAAAAATTTTTCCGTATTTATAGTAGTACCTGTAGTATTGAATTTTTAGATCCCCTTAAGAACTTGAGGGTTGGACTCATGAAAAATGAGAAACACGAGTGTGAATTGCAAAAGAGGCCTAATCTCCGTTCAAATTTTAGCTGACCAAAATGCGATCGTTGTTCGCTTTTTCGAGTTGTACTCAGTTCTGCGACCTTAGCAATCAGTAAACGAGTTTCCTCGAATTTTTTTTCGAATTGAGTGTGAAGCGTTTATTTATTCCAAATATCTTGATTGTGAAGCAGGTGTGTGGTAGGTAGTATCTATGGTTGGTAGATGGTGACAATGGTAAAGCCGTGTTCTTTGCAGACGAGAGATATATAGGAAAAATAAACCTTTGTGTAATAATTTGCAGCGTGTTGGATCTCTGTTTGCACTGAATGTTTAAAATTGGCGTACTATCTACATTCGAAATTACAATGGTAGTCAGGTGATTAGGTAGGCCTCTGCTACAAAAAAGTCTGCCAAGTGGTTGTGGCACATAGCTTCCTCGTATCCATAACCCGATTGTATAGATGATCCGATGCATAGTAGTTAATCTCAAAACATCGAAACAAGTTAATCTGTAACATCCTGAAAATTTCATTGGAATCGAATGGAAAATGTAGAAGTTATGGCCGGTTTTTTTTTTCAAATCTCCCCTCAAAGACTAAAGGTCTCTCTGACGGAGGGGGCACGCCATAAAACAAAATAAATAAATAAATAAATAATATAATGGGGAGGACGCCCAGGACTCACCCGACGCCGGCTCTAGGGCCACCGGTTCATAAAGGACCGGGGGGCCGGTTCATAGGGGACCTTCGGGTAGTTACGTGAATTCACGTTTGCGCATGCGCAGTGGCTACTATCAGTCCAAAGGTGGTGATTTTCATAGGGGACCATCTAAATACTAATCTGTAACATCCCTGAAAATTTCATTGAAATCGGGTAGAAAAAGTGGAAGTTATGGCCGTTACAAGGAAATTCACGTTAGCGCATGTGCAGTGGCTACTATCAGTCCGAAGGTAGTAATTTTCATAGGGAACCATCTAAATACTAATCTGTAACATCCCTGAGAATTTCATTGAAATCGGATGGAAAATGTAGAAGTTATGGCCGTTACAAGGAATTCACGTTTGCGCATGCGCAGTCGCTTCTATCAGTCCGGGGATGATGAATTTCATAGGCGACTGTCTACACACCAACCCGCACAATCCCTGAAAATTTCATTGAAATCGGACAATAACTTCGTATAGTTATGCGCGTTACAAGGAATTCATGAATGACAGACAGACATACAGACACACAGACAGACAGACACGGAACCAAAATTGTTCAGAAAGGTCTAAAACGCAAAACGCGAGTGAAAATTTTTCGTCCTTGAAAAGTGAAAACAAAGCTTCCGCTACCTTGGTAGACTCGGAAGCAAAATACACAACGATAACGATGATAGGAGGCTATCAGACGAGTGGAAGCTCCAGTGAACAGAATTGTTTACAAAATACCTAACAATAGCTTGTTGGATTAGCAACAATATCAAAATAAATCTATGTAAAGGAATAACGATAAATTACGTAGAAGTGCCGTCAATAAAATACTTGAGTTAGGTAGTGTTCAAGATAGTTTGAGTCGCAAATGATCGACCAGGAAAACTGTAAGTTGAAACAGTAATACGTTATTATTATATTAAAGGAAATATTACATTTAATTTCAATATTCAAACTCAATGTATTGTGACTATATTGTATCGGGCTTGCCGTATAGTAAAATAAATGAATAAATCGTACAGAGTGGCGAATCGTAAAAACGATTGAACGGAGGTGGCAGTTGTTGGTGGAAGTATCAGATGGACGCTGGAACCACAATACTCATGAATCCCTTTATCGAATCACTTCAGCACAAATTAAACTTGCTTGAAAAAATAATGGGTTTCCTTAACAGCTAGTAAACTGGTTTCAATATCACTGCTGCTTTTCGATTGACCAGAGTTTGGCAATTATTCTGGGTTTGAATTAAATTCGAACAACAAATGTTGTTTGAACAACAAATTTTGTTGTTCTGACCGCAGAATCGGTTTCATCACTCTCTAAAAGACCCAAATTTTTAGCTCCTAAATCTAATTAACAATTCAGAGGAATTCATTGAAAGTAGAAGCGCCTGAAAACTAAATGACGTCCCGACTGAACAATCTTTCTTTCTCTCCCTCGTTTCCTGCCTGTGGGAGTGAGATGGCGATTGTTCAGCAGTGACTTTAATTCGTTTTTACCGACATCAAAACCGCCATAAGCGCGAAGGAGAAGGTTCTCGTTTTAGTGTGTCGAGGGACGACGATTTTTAAAATTTTTTGTATGTCTACATTTATGTATGTCAACACTTTCTTTATTCTGGTACCAATCTGCCTGATTCTTTTTTAATTAGTAGTTATCCCATTTCAAACGGATTTCATACTGCTTTGTTAAAAATGTCGAAAATTTGTGGACATAGTTGAAAAACGTGGTTTCTGATTACGGGAAGTTTGGTCCAAATTTAATCAACATCCCCTGTAACTTCCAACCGAGTCGTTCGCGGACCGTTTTTGTATATTCAAATTGAAGGTCTGATTGTCAGCTTTAAAATGAGATGCTATATGATGGGGATTCCGATAACTAAAAGGTGCTGCGGGGGTTAGGAAGGGGGAAATTATAGTCGGTTAATCGCGCAGAACCTGCTTGAGCCTAATAAAAAGAGTTCAAGAATGTTCAAGTTTTCCTACCAAAAATATGAGGGATATAAGTAGAACAGTTAGGTGATGAGAGGGTATTCTACCAAGTAGGTGTAGCACATAGCTTTCTCGTCATAGAAACAGATCTAAATTACGAAAACTGAGGGAAAATTAATTTCAGATTTAAATTGAGGACCACTAAAAAGTAAAAAATAAAAATATTATAAAATTGAAAAATAATAAAATAAAAACATTTTTAACAAAAAACGGACCGACCGCAAAACTGATGTGGATAAACACCAAAAACAGAAAAATAATAACCACAGCAAATTCAGATAGGACCTAGGTATGTAGGTAGGAAAATATGCATTTAAGTCGCCGCGTGCCCATCTGTAGACACAAACTAACCATCTTCCATACTCGATGATCCGTTTAGTATTACAAGAGTATGTACCATTGAGTTAATATGTGCTCCCAAACTAGTCACTGCTGTCATATGAATGTGATAGAATTTCTGAACCTCCCTTGGAATTGTTGTGAGGGTTATTTTGAGACTTTTGATTCCTCCAAAGAAACTGATCGGAATGCCCTTGGAATAGCTGATCCACAAAATAGAAACCAATCAAAATCAAAAACTAGGGACCTGATCCCTAGTTGAAATTTTTCAATATCTCTGAGGAAACAGAACCAAGAACCAAAGGGAAACTGATCCAAAACCATTATGGGAACTGATATAAAGGTAATAGGGGAATTACTTTGTGTTGTGATTGTTCGTTATACCTATGGATATATATTATAAGCTTTGTTACCTAATTAACGTTCAAACTATCCCACACCCACCCATAAAATTAAACGAACAGAGATTTACATTCATACTTGGTGTGGAAGCATGTCTGTAGTATCATACTACAGTATCATAGTATCATATTATATCATAGTATCATACTTCCATAATGGGTGTGTATATTTGGGAATAAAAGAAAACATAAGTAGAAGATACTGAAGACTTCAGTATCTTACGTACTTAGTACGTTTGTGTCTACAGATGTGCACGGAGGCGACTTCAATGCGTACCTACCTACCTACGTACCTAGGACCTATCTGAATGTGCTAAGATTATTATTCTTCTCTTTTTGGTGTTTACCGACACCAATTTTGAGGTTGGTCCGTTTTTTGTTTAAAATATTTTTTTAGGCGCTTTTTCCTTCCGTGTTCCACCCAATTCCAATTTTTTGCCGACCATCATAGTTCTCGTTTTGGGAAAGCTTTCTAAACACTTTGTTCAAACTATGATTAAATCAAAATAAAGAAGGCAAGAACGTTCTCCATAGTATAGCCCAGCTCTTGGCTAAAATCCAATGAGAAGTTCCGCTTGAATAATGTTACTGGAAATTCTCATCACATTTTTAATTAAAACTGTCATCGAAGTTTGGAGTCGTAATGCTCATTATATTTTGAACGCTCCACCTCCCGAATGGCGTAATCGTTCATTTGAAAGTCTCCGCTAATAACTTTCTCCCTTAATGGCCGCAATCAAAACTCTCAACTCATTAAAATAGTCAACTCGATATCTATTGATTAAAATTGTTTTATTTTATGGGTGCCAGCAGCGGAGCATCAAATTACAAACTGTACTGTTCCGAAATTATAGTACTACCTGCTCAATAAATCATTAAGTACAGCTATTTAAATAATTTTGTAATTCAAGTATTCAGTTCTAAAGTCATTTTTTCGAGCACAGTCCACATAAAATAGGTTTTGGTTTACTATTTCAATAAAGAACCTTTGGAATAGAACATGAAAAATTAATATTAACACTCCAATCCAAAAATCGAATAAAAATGTTCCCGTCAGTCCGCCGTACGCGGCACTTTCCTTAGTTCCCATGGACCGATTTTGATGAAATTTGGTGTATCGGCTCCATTGAGGTCTAGTTATGCCTCGAAGTTTTTGGTTCATGTAAGTCACTTCTAAGGGGTAAACATATTGTTAAGTAATGCATGCATTCCAGGGGACGTCCCCTGGACTTGCACTTTCAACTATCATGTGCACTTTCAACTGTGCACTTTCAACTATCGGACTCACTCAATCTTACATCCCAATTTATTTTGAAATAAACGTATTTTGAATCAAGCGAAATTCTCTCTAGGTTTTCTATAATTCGTAACTAAAATTGGTTTCTATAATTCGTTACGAAAATTGTTTCCTTTATTTAAGTAAATAAAATTTTAAATGAATTCTAACTGAATTAACGGGTTTTCCCCATTTTTCTCTGATTCGATTTTGATGATTCCAGCGGAAATCTTTTGTTTTTTAATTCCCTAGGCTGCTGTTCTAATAAATTTAAAATCCTTGAAAATTTCAAATTGAGGTATAGATTTTAAAGTTGAGTCCCTGTAATTTAGGGGAATACTATCCCGGAACGAGGAACGAACGGCAACCGACTGAGACCCCCGACAATGTTTTACGATTTTTTCCATCAATAAAAGATAGTGTTCAGATTTTAGATAAGACGGAAACCACCCAAACGATGAACTATCGTTAAATGAGCAATTGATTGTGATATTTATCAGAGCGTCCACAACCCTCTCTCTCACCTATAGAAGGGGCATAAGAAGCCAGATTCTTCATAGATGGATGATCTATACAGAATAATAATCGTTGTGTAACAATTTCTGGAATTTAAAAAAATGTTTCGTGGTTTTTATGGAAAATAATAAAAAAAAGTTGCTGGCCTGACACCAGAAAGCAACGTACTTCCTGCAAAAGGGAAAAACCAAAAGGAAAAGTGGGGTTTATGCTAGCAGCATGTTCTACTTGTCATGGGTGGGGCAAAAGAGTATGAGCAATTGCCAATAATGTGTACTAACAGTTAGTATAGTTACTATACTTGGTACTCTTTTAAGAGATAAAGCTATTCGTTTCTTGATATTTGCTCTTTCCACTTAGTAGAACTCTAGGACTTGGATGTTGAAAGTGTATACTAGGCGTGTAAAAAATATAAAAATGTCTGCCAAGTGGGTGTGGCACATAGTTTCCTCGTATCCATTGGCCGATTGTGTGGATGATCCGATGCATAGTATCTTATCTCAAAACATCAATCTCTAAGTACCTTCCTCTACTCTCATAAAGGACTCTACACGTCAACCCGTACAACCTCTGAATATTGTTGGAAAATTTAGAAGTTGTTGCTGGTACGAGGATTTCACGTTTGTGCATGCGCACAAAATACTTTCTATGTGGGGGCCATGATTTTCACAGGGGACCATCTCCACTCCAACTCCCATAACTCCTGAAAATTTAATCGTAATCAGGTGAGAAACGTAGAAGTTATGGCTGTAACATCGATTTCATGACAGACAGACAGACACTAAACCAAAATTGTCCAGGAAGGTCTGAAACGTAAAACGCGAGTGGAAATTTTGATTTTGGAGAATACAAAGCTTCCGATACCTTGATAGACTCGGAAGCAAAATAAAAAAGTGTAGTATGATAAGGCAGAATAAAATATAAAATATAAAGAATATAGGTAATATTAGAATATAATATACAGCAAAAGCCATCAACTCTAGTTCAGAACTGGGGGCTGAGGGCGTTGAGCTCGACAGTTTCCGTACTGTCGAGTTGCAGTATTGTTTTGAAGTGGCAAAACTTGAGATGCGTTCAAATAGTTTCCAAGCTCACGGAAATCATGGCCAAATGTTTTACCGTATGAGATTAACTTTTCTCAAATCAAGGACAAATGTCCCCGCTTTTCAACCATCCTTCTTGAGCTTGTAAAAACAATTTCCGCCCAAGAGACTGTGGTGAAAAATCTTCTCTCATTTCCTGAAATGAATTTTAAACCCTATCAGTCTCCATCTCGATACGAATTAGCTCTTCAACAGTGAGAAATTTCACCAGTTGTGGCGTCTCCGCTGATGACTCTGACAGACGTGGTCTTAGCGTTGAAGAGGACAAATCGTCACCAGATGTCTTCAGTTGGTTTCTATTTTCCTTTGGCACAGCGGGGTTGCTGACTCGGGTCGCCAGAGTTTTTACAGTCGACGGTTTCTTCAAGAGCTGGCCCTGGTAGGTTGAGGTACCCGCTGCGAAACTCTTCCGTGTCATGGTTTTCTAACTGAATTATTTACGATGCCACTGGATGAGTATTTCAAGAGTTGTTTCGAAGTGGAAGCACGTGTCGATTTTCCAAGGGTGTTTTCGGGAGTTCTGGCGCTTTGACGCCACCTACTGACATGCAGTCTAAGCTGAAGATTCCTCTTCTCAATATGGTACAATAAATAAATAAATTGCTTCGCTCGCTCACTCAAGTAGATGAAGATGTAGTTTCACGAGGTTATTGTGTGTTGAGTCTTTCATTATTCTGGTGCCGCGATTTTACTTCTCATACTTAAAGAAGTCTATCACAACTGGACTTTTATTACCATCCGTAGGCCAAAATGTAGGTGTTTTGGCTAAATGAAAATCGCTTTTTTGGTGCAATTATTGCCTCATTGTTATTTACTTTTTTTCCTTTTTTAGTTATAGTAGGTAAGTCCTGAACCCAAATAAAAAAAGTTCTTAGTGATCGTCTCCCCCAAATAGGAAGTTATTTCCCAATGAGTTAAGGAGACTTTTATAGTTTTAGCGAATTTTCAAGGAAAATGAAGCTATTGCAATGGCCTCAAAATTTTTAGAATCGACTTTTTCGAAAAATTTTCACACTGAAATCCGTTTTGGAACATTCTGAAACGATCCCTGAAGTTTTTCCAATCATATGAATATGAACTCCCTTAAAAAAAAAAAAAAAAGATTATGAACGCGATCTGTTGAACTCATCTTTAACTTCGTCCCTGAGCTCCACCAAGCCGTGAATATATACTCCTAACATCTTCAAACCATACCCGTTGCATACAGTATGTTGGTATGCTATACTGAAAATCGAAAAAACCAAGAATCGTGTAAAAAAAAACTTTCTAAAAGAAATTGCAACACCATTGTTCCTGTTCTTAAACATACCTTTAACTGAAAGATTTCTTTGAAAATTCGCTCATTAATTCATGCTGCATGAATGGACTTTTTTCTCTCTTCAAATTGTGTCGGGGGGGGGGGGGGGAGTATATAGCAGCTATTCTAAAGCTTCTACTGCTTCCAAGTCTTCCAAGCAAGTGGAAGCATTGTTTGTGTGTTTCACTTTTCAAGGCTGAAGAAAAAATCTTCTACAAAATCAAAATTTCCCCTTGCGTTTTATGTTTTAGGCCTTCCTGAACAATTATTTTTATCCGTGTCAGTCTGTGTGTCATGAAATTCTTGTAACGGGCAAAACTATACGAAATTAATTGCCCGATTCATACTTCTTACTTTCAGCTCTCATTCATACAGCTGATTATAGGTAAAGTAGCAAACTTTGCACTTTCCATTCTAGCGCTGGAGTTAATCAAGTCAGTAGGTATAACAAGTCACCAAATACCTGCCAAAACTATGCTTTGATGTGATCCTAAATAGTAGAAGGTACCTAATCGTAATGAATCCCAATGTTTATACTCAGGAAGAGTTCGTAGCATAAAATAAATACTTCAATCAATCAATCACATTTTCTTTGAGTGAAGAAATCTCAGTCTTATCCTTTATATTTTATCCCCTTGTCAATATTGAGGTATGGAGTTGCCTATCCCAATACCAATGGACGTAAATTTGATTCAACAGATTTTGATCAAGTGAATTCCAAATGAATTGTAGAACTTCGAATATGTGCTTCTATGTAGCACAAATATAGCTGAAGGAAATACTGGTTTTGTAAAATATTGGTTAATTATTTCCAATAATAAACCTTCGGAATCGACAAAAAAAAAACCCACCTCAAAATTGTTTGCTTTACGTTTCAAGGTAAGTAGGAATCCAAAAATTTAATAAATTTATCCCGTCCGTCCGCCGTCCGCAATACGCGACACTTTCCTTAGTTGCCATGTTGATGGAATTTAGTAAAAGGGTCTAGTTGTGCCCAGAAGCTTTTGGCTGATGTCAATCACTTCCAAAGGTTGAAAAATAAAGGCTGACATTTTCAATACGCCCTACTTCAAAAATTGTTGATAAATGTAAAATTTTTCATGAATTTCAAATAGTATTGACTTTTAGACTTGAATGAGACCACCCAGAGCCCTGTAGGACCAACCGTTTTCCCCCCAGGAGAAATAGAATTTTACAGCCAGTTGTGTTTGTCTAGCAACCATAAACCAAATTTCTATATGAATTTCTATGAAGGGCAACTTCAACACTCATATAACGATGCCTTGCTAGTAGCTACTTTTTCCCAAGATAAAATTAATAATGAACCTGTTAAAAAAAAACTTGAAAAAAAAAGAATGAATACATCTGAATTGATTATTGTTTCATCATTTTTCTCAGTTGATCAGAAAACTCAATCCTATACTAGTAGAATGATATAAACTTGAAATACACTTTATCCATTTCTTCAGCAGTTAACATTATGTGGTCCTTGGTGTGACTCAATTACGTGTTTAGATACAAAAATATCTCTTTAGTTTTGATTCTTTAAATCATGGTTTACAGCCGAAGCAAAAAGTAATACCTACTTCCAGTAAAGTAGTATCTGTTTTCGATTCTCGAGATTCAAAATTGAATTGCTCGTTTCTTAAAATTGATAAAATGTACGATAAGCATCTGTTATTTACAAAAGAAAGACTCGATTCTTTTGAGCTTCCCAGTCACGTAATAGAATAATTTATACTTAATTTATGATAACCCTACAATCATGTGTAAAAAAGTTGGTAAATCACGATTTTTGTTCATATTGATCATGATTTTTTTATGAGATGGATTTCGTTAATTTATTACCTGATGATGCCCAACAATTGGATAACAAGCATTTGGTCACTAAATTAAAACGCTGCAAATTATTACTCAATGGTTTATTATTTTTCTATATAGATCAATCGTCTACAAAATCACCAACCATCCAATATAAAATAAAAATAAAAAATAAAAATCACCAACCATCGATCGCATTTCGGTCAGCTCTAATTTGAACGGAGATTAGGCCTCTTTTGCGATTCACACTCGTGTTTTGATTTATATGTATATATATATTTCAATATAAACCCTTAAATTTTTGTAGGGAGCGAACGGTTTGTCCTACAGAGCTCCGGGTGGTCTCAAAAAATTCTAAAAATTCTATAGAATCCAAAATTGAAGGAAAAACAATACCTTTATATCGAAATTTTTTGAGTTAGGGCGTTTTCAAAATTGATTTTGGAACCCTTAGAAGTGACCTACATCAACCAAAAGCTTCGGGGCACAACTAGACCCCAAATGGAGCCTACATACCAAATTTCATCAAAATCGGTCAATGCTAAGTGGCAAAAGTGCCGCGTACGGCGGACGGACGGCCAAATTTTTATTCGACGTAAACCATCAAATTTTGAGGGGGTGTTAAAATTTTTTTTTCTTGGTCGATTCCAAAGGTTCATTATTGAAAATAATAAACCAAAAGGTGGCTGATAGGTGTTTTGTTTAAAATCCATAAACCAGAGGGAGTAAAGAAACTATTTCAGTTCATGATTTTTTTTGAAGTTTGATTATCTTCTGGGTAAACAAGACCAAAACAAAGGGTAGGCTGAGGGGTGTCCTTCCTGGAATCAGCTTTGAACTGCTGTTCGCAAACCTGCACTGCGCATGCGCAATGGCTTCCATCCCCTTCCAACCGCCGAGGGCAGGAAAACGGAAACAATCAGTCTGTCTTCTTTTCCATCGGTTGGGGTGATTTCGGGTGGATTTTGGTTCCTAAATCAAGACGAAGTAGTGAAATTGTGCGAATTTTATCTTCTTTATAGGTCGTCGATTTACTTTTCGCGTTGTGAAGGCCTTTTTCGACACACCGGTCGGAGTGAATGTGTGATTAGTGACCAACCAAGCCTTGAAATCATCCATCGCATCTCCACTCGCTCGTATTTCACTTCAAGAGGTATCCTGCTTATCAAGGTAACCACAAGTTCAGATCTTCCCAGACATGTACAGATTTTCAGGCTAAAAACAAAAGTTATTTTTCAATTACGGGTTTGTTACGCATTTTGAAAGTAGGTGCCTACTTGAGCAGTGCCAGGGGGAATTATTAAACCTACCTAACCTAGTAAGTACCTAACTTGCTTGTTGAAACTGTAAAGGTGGGTACGTTATTACTATTTGGGACCAATTGAGTGGTTGTAAATAGAATAATATGACCTGCTTCATACTCGCTATTTTGGTATTGAACGTTTTTCGCGCTTTGGAATCGAGTAAAAAAATGTATCCCTCCTCAAAACTAGGTGGTTTACGTTTCAAGTTAGTAGGTACGTAGAACCCGAACATCATTGCAATTTATTATTGCAGGTTTATCATTTTCATGTATACATGACTTGCCAGTAAAGAACACCGCTTTTCTATTGTCAGTAGGTGCCTACCAAGTATATTTTCGCCCAAGCTTCACTAACAACTTTATTATGGAAAAGAAAAAATTTACCAGCGAAGAATTGTAATTTGGGTTTTAGTTGCCGAGGAAGCACAGCGGATGAAACTCACGTACGGCCGGTAGGTACTGGCAAAGCTGTGTTCTTTGCGGCCGAGTGACTTTATAGAAAAAATAAACAGTTTTGTAATAATTTGCAGCGTGTTTTGTTTAAAATGGACTTCATAAAATAATTTTTCTTACACTCTCGCGTTGTAGATCGGGTGGTAGGTAGGTAAAACAACAGCTGTCATAAAAGTAGGTAGGTACGACCCTTCGGAAATCCCGATAATTTATTTTACTTCCTGAGAAAAACTGGAATCCAAAATGTGACCTCAGAGACCCTTTTTTATTACAAGCATTTATTTAGTTTTACATTTCGGGCTGTAATCAAATCTTGCAAGTTAAATTTGATCCATTTCACGGTTTCCCATTGAGCTGAAATTTTGCATACATGTATAAATCGGATGGCAATGCAATATTTTTATGACAGATCTGATGATGGAGCTGGTAGGTGGCCATGGGAACTCCGTAATTGAACGATGCAACCCCATCGAGTTTCGGCTCATTTGATTCGATAATTCATTCTTCCTTTAACGACAATAATTGTAACAAAGCTTAATTATTAAGCTTCTTCGTCTACAACAAAATAATTCCCTATCGTACCTACATAAATGTATATTTTTAACACTAACACCCCAATTATTAAATCAACCCGTTTTGGTTTATTATTTTTAATAATGAACCTTTGGAATCGACCAAGAAAAAAACATTTTTAACACCCCCTCAAAATTTGTTGGTTTACGTTTCAAGGTACGTAGAATCCAAATATTGAATAAAAATTTGGCCGTTCGTCCGCCGTATGCGGCACTTTTGCCACTTAGCATTGACCGATTTTGATGAAATTTGGTATGTAGGCTCCATTTGGGGTCTAGTTGTGCCCCGATGATTTTGGTTGATGTAGGTCACTTCTAAGGGTTCCAAAATCAATTTTGAAACTTTGAAAACGCCCTAACTCAAAAAATTTTGATTAAAGGTATTGTTTTTCCTTCAATTTAAGATTCTATAGAATTTTTAGAATTGTTTGAGACCACGCGGAGCTCTGTAGGACAAACCGTTCGCTCACTACAAAAATTTAAGGGTTTTACGTACGATAAATCAGAAACACGAGTGTGAATCGCAAAAGAGGCCTAATCTCCGTTCAAATTAAAGCTGACCGAAATGCGATCGATGTTTTCTTCATGTTGGATGGTTGGTGGCTTTGCAGACGAGTGATCTATATAGAAAAATAAAAAATAATAAACCATTGTGTAATAATTTGCAGCGTTTTTATTACAAGCATTTATTTAGTTTCACCTGTCGGTCTGCTATCTTTCAACTTAAATTTGATCCATTTCACGGTATCCGATTTAGCTGAAATTTTGCATACTTTGTATAAATCGGATGGCAATTCAAGATTATCATGACATAGAGCTGATCTGATGATGGAGCTGGTAGGTGGCCATGGGAACTCCGGAACGATGCAACCCCATCGAGTTTCGGTTCATTGGATTCGATAAGTCATTCTTCCTTTAACGACAATTAAGCTTCTTCGTCTTCAACAAAATAATTCCTTATCGTACCTACATAAATGTATATTTTTATTTATTAAATGTATATTGTGTATATGTGTATTGTATTTATTAAATGTATTTTTTTATTTATTAAATTACATTTATATATAATATTTTTATATATAATAATAAAAAATAATTAAATTAATATTTTATTATTATTACATTTATATAATTTTTATTATTTTACACCCCAATCACCCCGTTTTTATCTTAGTCCCAATTTTATAAATGAAAGCGTATTACATTTTGATGGTATAATTAAGAACATTTACTTAGCACCTTCTTTTTCCTCTTGCTATCACACTGAACACTCTTTTAGTTATAAAATTGGGACCGATAAAAACAGGAATATTTAATAATTAAGGTGTAAAGTCTTTGTGTTAAATTAGTACCTACTTAATTATGCATGATACGGAATTACTCGTATTTTGTCGTAGACGAAGAAGCTTAATTATCGTTAAAGGTTAAAATGAACTTATAAAGTGTTATATAATCTTATAAGAGTTACCTAGCTTATTTCTAACTTTTGAGTTCATTTCATTAACAAATAATGAAAGTTTGTTTTTTAAAAAGGATTTTTAATTTTATTTTTGCACTGATGTTTTAAAAATGTGCCCAAATCTTGTCCTTATTCACGGGACACCCTTCAAATCACGCCTCTTTCCCAGTCTACGTTTAGTATTCAAAGTCCGAATCCCTCACTTTCCCTACCTTCTTTTCTTTCTAGATCCACCAACCTCCTTATTTCTGAGAGCCCTTTTTCTGGCAGAAGTACTGAAAAGACCAACCCTCCGAAAAGCGGTCTGTGTAAGGACCTCTTGGAAAACTTTAAACTCGTTTCCTCTCCTTTCAAACGAATCTCTGGCATTGAAAACATTTTAAGAAGAAGTTACTCAACGTTCACTAGAATTTAATTTTCCTGAATATATATTTCGGTTCGCCGATTATAAGGGTAGAGTTCGTTCCCTCAACCATCACAAATTCTTTAGTGTAAAACTTCTTAGATTAGTTACAATAATCCATCGTTCGTTATTATTTGTGCATATCGGATTATTATCTTCAGTAATGAACCATTGGAATCGAGCAAGAAAAAAATTTTTACCCACCTCAAAATTTGATGTTTTACGTTTCAAAATACGTACAATTCCGAAAATCGAATTAAAAATTCAGTCAGTCCATCGTTCGCGGCGCTTAGCAACCGATTAACAACCTTAGGACCGATTTGGTTGAAATTTGGTTTATGGGCTCCATTTGGGGTCTAGTTGTGCCGCGAAGCTTTTGGTTGATGTCAGTCACTTCTAAGGAGTGAAAATTAAGGGTTGAAATTTTCAAAAGTGCTCTAGCTTGAAAACTCTCGAAATAAATTTTTCACAAATTTAAGATAGTATTGAATTTTTAGAGACCACCCAGAGCTCTACCTATAGGATAATCCGTTCGCTCCCTACGAGTACTTGAGGGTGGGAATGGGGTATTTCGGTGGGTCGGAAATTCAGGTTTTTGACCTCAAATTTAGATTCAGCACCCTTGAAAACCTATACACTACAACTTTAAGCCCAATTATACTATAACATGTGGTAGAAAAATTAATTAAAGACATCACACGTTTGAAAAAGGCGGGCCGCTATAAATGCACACACACTAGGCAAGGACTACGCCACGGACTACGCCGCACGCGTGTGTGAGTAGTATTTTGTAGTATCCAAGAGGTCCTCCAAGGGTTTATGTTCATGGATACTTTTTTCAAAAACAGTTGGCTAGCTACGTCACGATTGGCTAGCTACGTCACACCATTCAAATCTTCAACTTTCCTTAGCTTCTGTAATTTTTTAAAAACATTTTCTCGACGAACAGACCCGATTACCGTTATTCCTGAGCCTTACTCTTTTGAAAAAAATAATAATAATAATAATAATAATAATAATAATAATAAAAAAAATTGACTGAAATACCCCATTATGATCGTCAGAATCGCGACTGTGAATCACCAAAAATCTCCGTTCAAATTTTGTATGACCAAAATGTGATCTAGAGGTGTGTCGGTATAGATGTACCGGGACTGTGGAACCAAGTATCATCTTGTAACGGCTCCATGCAGTAACAAAACTCTGCAAATTATTGCACATTGGTTTATTATTTTTCTATAGATCCCTCGTCTGCAAAGCCACCAACCATCCAACATGAAGAAAAACATCGATTTGAACGGAGATTAGGCCTCTTTTGCGATTCACACTCGTTACATCACAATTTTTTGAGCTGGGGCGTTTTCGAAATTTCAAACCTCATTTTTCTACCCTTAGAAGTGACCTACATCAACCAAAATTTTCGGGGCACAAATAGAGCCCAAATGGAGCCCATATACCAAATTTCATCAAAATCGGTGAATGCTGAGTGGGGCAAGTGCCGCGTACGGCGGACGGACGGCCAAATTTTTATTCGATTTTTGGATTCTACGTACCTTGAAACGTAAACCAACAAATCTTGAGGGGGTGCTATAAAATGAAATGTAGCTAAACTTGAAATTTTCAAGGATTTTAGAAATTCGTTAGTGCATTGGTCTTGGGAATTGCAAAACTGAAAGATTGCCGCTGGAATCTTCAAAATCGAATAAAGAGAAAAAGTTCCCAGAGAAAAAATGAGAAAAACCGTTTATTCAGTAGTTTTTCCCATTTGTCTTTGGCAATTATTGTTCGATTTTGATGATTCCAGCGGCAATCTTTCAGTTTTTCAATATTTCAGTCTTTCAGTTTGTTATTCGTGGTAGTATAGGTACTTTCAGTCAAACTGACTGATGACCTTGCGCGATATTATGGTTGGTAGGTAATTATTTATATTATTAATGGAAAAGCCGCATTGTTTGCTGACCTTACTATTACCTATTATGCTTTGCTTCTTCTTTGCTTGGTGTATTTTTGTGATGTTTTTATCTTACCTATTTAACCCTTAACTTGACAATGTAGCTTTAAAGCAACATCAGTCTTCCCACGTCCCATAACTTTTGAGTTCAATTCGGATATATGAAGACAAATCTTGCGAAACTTCCTTAATATAATAATATATTATCTTAATGAGATAATACTAAAGATAACATTAAAAAGGTATATTTAGCATATTATCTTGTTAATTTGGGTGGGAATGTTCTATTTTTTTAAAGAATTTATTCCTTTACTAATTTCTAGAATGTATCTTAATAATAAGTTAGTAGAAGGTCCTGATTAAGTACAATATGAGGTTCAGTATCTTGGCACTGTATCGCAATATCCATATTAATAAAAACCTATCTGTCGATTTCTTGGCAATGTAGCTGTTAAGCTACATCTGTAAAAGTGACCATAGCAATGGCCTAAGGCTTTAATGTTTTTCTATAAAGCATTTTCCCCTTATTTTTATTATCACCTAGCGTATTTGGCACCAATAAAAAATAATTAGAGCGATTTGTCAACCTGTATTTTCCTTGCCAAGTTAAGGGTTATTAACCACAAAAGAAAACATGATCTAAAATTGATGAAAAACAAAATTAAAATAAATCTAATTGGGCAAATTTAGCAAAATTTAAATAAAATTAGCTGAAATTGTTGCTATGGCTTGGATGTTGAAGAAAAATGGATATTATTAATTCCTTGGTTGAAAATCAGGTTGTTGATGCCACGACCAACCTGCATGGGCCCCAAATGAGACACTCCAACACACCATCAAAACCCCCTCTGTCCGATGACGTTATCACTTCCTTTACACAAACAAAGTCGAAAGAGAAGAAGCTTCGAACCGGGAATCCTGAAGCTTCCGATGAAAACGACCGCCCTAAAAAAGGCGATTATTTGCTTACCGACAGCTCCCCAACATGAAATAAATATCTCCGCCGGGGGAAGTCACCTAAACAGGAAAACGGTGATAAAAAACTAAAAGAACGGTTTAGGCCCCTCCAGGAGTAAAGGGTAAATAACGATGTTCTGTATATAATAACCTGCCTCTACATAAATCCACGAGAGGCAGGAGAAAAATTTTTTCAACCGTTTAACCCTCTGTTTTCTGTTACGGCAAGTGTAATCCACCATGACCCCACCAGGTTCGTTGTTGTCGTCTGGACTCTTTCAAATGATTTTTTTTTTGCTTCCTTAACCTCTCTACGCCCTATTCGTTTTTTTCCTATTTGGTAGTAGGTACTATATTTTAGGACGGAGCACTCAATTTAAAACTGACTAGCTTGTTAGCAGGAGAAGCCTCTCCACTTTTGTATATATTTATATTACAGCCTCGGGAAGGGAATAGTGTTGGTTTTAGTGCGCGGTAAATCCGTTCGAGAAACCCGTTAGTTTTTTAATTCACGTTCGTTTATCCGAAACCGGCGATTGAGGAATAAATATGTAAATTAAACGGAATCATCTACGTAAATAACCGCGGCAGATTTTACATTTCGGCCTTGTTTATTCAAATTTGATGTTATCATTAGAGCTCTTAATTTCAAGATTTAACATTCTTGTCCCATTAGATAGGTTTGTATACTTCAGTGGAAATTTGCACCTTAAAAATGCCTCCAAGTCAATATTATCAGGTATTTCAATTTGCTCGTATAATCAAGTATACAAATGATTAAAAAAAGCTGCAAATTACTGCACAACGGTTTATTATTTTTCTGTAAAGATCACCCGTCTGCAATAAACACAACTTTTCCATTCATAGCACCTTTTTTTTTTGGCGGGCAGTTGAGAAAATGTTTGGGATCCACAGGTGGAGTTTGATCTCGTAGGATAACTGGGATTCATGCCCACATAACCAAAAAATTCCTTTTCTCCCTCTTTGGAACTCAGCCCGGAACTGTTCAACACATTACTTCGGGCTGAGTTCCAATGTGAGAGAAAAGGAGATGTTTTTGGTTTATTATATTTTATTTTCAATAACGAACCTTTGAAATCGAGCTAGAAAAATAAAACCCTCTAAATTCAATGGTTTCAAAGTATGGTTAATTTTTTTCGAAGGATTTTTTCATCTCAGAAAGTGGTACCTATTTTGCGGTACTTTGATTTTGTTCCCATGGACTGATTTTGATGAAATTCGGTATATCGGTTTGGGGTTCAGTTGTGCCCTGGTTAATGTCAGTCACTTCCAAGGGGTAAAAAGTTGGGGAAAACGATTTTCAAAAAACCCTAGCACGAAAACTTTCGATTCACAGCTGTTCCATTCATTACCTTCATTTCCAAACATTTTCAGTGACGAATGACTCCACTTAGAGCTCTGTGAGGAAAATTAATTGCCTGATTAATGAACGTTCCATGCTGTTTTTAATGAATTTAAGATTGTTTCCAAGTTTTAGGTATAAATTAAACCACCATGACGATCAACAATAATTAAAAACGTGTTTATTGTGAAAATAATCAGAATGCGTGTGTCCTGCGAGCCTAACTCCTAAGGACCCGAACCCCCTCTTTAGATGGTAGCTGACATGTCTCTCGCAATGTTAGTTGCTCTCTGACTCTGAGGATTGAGTGAGAAACACGAGTGCAAATCGCACATGAACGTTCGTTCTCATCAAAAATTGCGGTCTTTTCCGATTTCTTCGAATAAAATTTCATGTCGCCGGGTTATTTTTCTCTATTAACCAAGAATAACATTTCGTATTGTATCCACCCACAACTTTGGGATAACAACGTTCTGCTGTTGGGAACTTCCTGACCAAATAATCTGGATTCTTAAACAATTATACGCGATATTATGTGGTTGGTAGGTACTCGTGGGTACTCATAATGGAAAAGCCGAGATATTTGCTGACGGGCGATCTTCACAGAAAAATAATAAACCTCTTCGCAATAATTTGCAGCGTTTTTACTTCCGAGTCTACCAGGAATGCGGAAGCATTGTTTTCACTTCTCAAGTTTGAGAAAAATGTGCTCCAAAATCCAAATGTTCTTCAACGTTTTAGGCCTAAATTTTAAAATGTTTACGTTTTAGGTATTCCTGAGCAATTTTGATTCCGTATCTGTCTGTGTGTCTATCTGTCATAAAACGGAGTTACTAACCGATTTCGATTTAATTTTCTGGGAATGCGCGGATTGGCGTGTAGAGGGAATGAAAATTAATTATGAAAATGATAAATTATGAAAATGATCATCCCTGGATCAATAGTAGCCTCTGCGCTTGCGCAAACGTATAACCGCCATAAATTCTACATTTTTCATCCGAATTTGATAAAATTTTCAGGGATTGTACGGGTTGTCGGTTGTCGGTTACATGGTCCCCTATGAGGTAAGGTGTTTTGAACTTAGCTACTATGCAACAGATCATCCATACTACCGGGTTATGGATACTAGGTAGCTACTTGCCACACCCACTTGGCAGAATTTTTTAGTGGGATAAAATTCATCATAAACTGAGTGAGACGCGCACCCTTCAATTTTCTTACGAGTTCAAACACCACCTGTCTGTGGATCTTCGAGACTTCATTACCGGCCTGCCGGACAAGAAGGAATTGATAGTGGACCATCCACAAGACCTACAATGGCCGGAAATTCAAATAAAAATAAAATTTTACCACACCCTCTAATATTTATATATCCTCAATTTCAAGTATTATTCACTTGTCAGCGTCGGATTAGCTGAATTTACCTGAATTAGTTGAATACATTTCGACAAATGCTACATCAGATGATCGGGGAAATCACATCATAGAAAACAAATGAAAATCGAACAAGTTGTAATGTGACGTGGCAGATAGATAATTCCTAGTAGAGATGGGTATCGTTATAAAAGTGTCGATATTTTGTATCGATACAGTATCGTATCCGAGTATCGATATCCCAAATATCGTTGAGCATGAGTATCGATATTTTAAAGTATCGAGTATCGATACTTTGTGTCACAAACTATCAATATTATCCAATATTCTCAAAAAAAAAAGTAATTTTTTCAACAATTTTTATTCATTTTGGTTTATTATTTTCAATAATAAACCTTTGGAATCGACCAAGAAAAAAAAATTTTAACACCCCCTCAAAATTTGATGGTTTAAGTTTCAAGGTACGTAGAATCCAAAAATCGAATAAAAATTTGGCCGTCCGTCCGCCATACGCCGTACGCGGCACTTTTGCCACTTAGCATTGACCGATTTTGATGAAATTTGGTATGTAGCCTCCATTTGGGGTCTAGTTGTGCCCCGAAGATTTTGGTTGATGTAGGTCACTTCTAAGGGTCCAAAAATGAAGTTTGAAAACGCCCTAACTCAAAAAATTTTGATTTATAGGTATTGTTTTTCCATCAATTTAAGATAGTATAGAATTTCTAGAATTTTTTGAGACCACGCGGAGCCCTTTAGGACAAACTGTTCGCTCCCTACGCGAATTTAAGGGTTGGACGTACGATAAATCAGAAACACGAGTGTGAATCGCAAAAGAGGCCAAATCTCCGTTCAAATTTTAGCTGACCGAAATACGATCGATGTTTTTCTTCAAGTTGGATGGTTGGTGGCTTTGCAGACGAGTGATCTATAGAAAAATAATAAACCATTGTGTGATAATTTGCAGCGTTTTCACTATCAAGAGTCCAAGCAGGGTGATTTTCTCCATGATATTAACGTTATTTGTGCAACCAAAGAGTAATGACCCAAAAGCCTCTCTACTTTCTTCATTTTTTAGCCATTATGTTGAATTTTCCGCGAGAACTGTATCGATATTCGATATTTAGAAATATCGGATCCAAAGTATCGATATCCAAAAATATCGGTTAGTGCAGTATCGATACTAAATTATCGAGTATCGGTACAAAAGTATCGATATTTTGAAATATCGAGTATCAATACCCATCCCTAATTCCTAGTGATGGCATATCGAACGAAATATATCGATATATCGTTGCCATCCCTAATAATTCCCTCAGTGGACAAGTCAATTTAACAGTCATTATATTCTCAAAGTAATTATTTCTTCAAAAGTTTGAGTGGTTCAGTGTTTGTTTATCATTATCTAGTTAAAAGTAGAAGTTAGTACACTTTCAGTAGGAGTTTTCACCACATCCCGAGTGTTGCCATGCTCTGATGTAATCAATGTTATCTTAGTCCTGCCCGATATTTGGCATGTTGATATTCGTCACGAACAGCAAGTAAGCAGTTGACTCCTGGGCTCAATAAGAGTGATGGAGGAGGAAACAAAGTCGTCCGGAAGTGAATTAAAAAGCCCGAGATGGAGTTCTCATAAGCGGCGTGAAGTGGCTACAATTAAAAGCCCTCTCCCCTTCAACAACATCAAACAACATAATCTTCGAATTACCCATTAGAGAGGCTTGCGGTGGGATTTCACTTAGGGGTGGCTGGTCCCCAGGAAAAAACAAACCCAGACAGGACCGACCCCTCTTAGCGAGTGAACCACAAGCGAGCGGCTCTTGCGGCAGCATCAATCAGTACGAAACCTGACAGGCCGGTGTTTGCCCTGCAACCAGAGACCCTTCTCGGTCTCGAGTGTTAAGTGCTCTAACCGCGCAATCTCTCGTCAAACATCGCATTCATCATTCTTTTATTTGAGACGGTCATATCGCAAATGGGCCGCTCCACTTATTTCCTACTGTAGATCCGGAAGTAATGTTGGTAGCCCTTCACCCCAAGAGATGACAAACTGCTAGCTTCTCTCAAAATAATCGAATGAACTCTCTCAGCTTTGCGAGTAAGACTAGGAATACCAAAGTACTTTTAATGTTAAAACTTAAGAATACCAAAGTACTTTTTATTTTAAAACGCTGCAAATTATTACACAATGGTTTATTATTTTTCTATATAGATCACTCGTCTGCAAAGCCACCAACCATCCAACATGAAGAAAAACATCGATCGCATTTCGGTCAGCTAAAATTTGAACAGAGATTAGGCCTCTTTTGCGATTCACACTCGTGTTTCTGATTTATCGTACGTTCAACCCTTGAATTCTCGTGGGGAGCGAACGGTTTGTCCTACAAGGCTCAGCGTGGTTTAAAAAAATTCTAAAAATTCGATACTATCTTTAATTGATGGAAAAACAATACTTTTATATCAAAATGTTTTGAGTTAGGGCGTTTTCAAAATTTCAAAATTCATTTTTCAACCCTTAGAAGTGACCTACATCAACCAAAATCTTCGGGGCACAAATAGACCCCAAATGGAGCCTACATACCAAATTTCATCAAAATCGGTCAATGCTAAGTGGGGAAAGTGCAGCGTACGGCCGTAGAATCCAAAAATCGAACTAAAATTTGGACGGACGGCCAAATTTTTGTTCGATTTTTGGATTCTACGTAGGTACCTTGAAACGTAAACCAACAAATTTTGAGGGGGTGTTAAATATTTTTTTTCTTGGTCGATTCCAAAGGTTCATTATTGAAAATAAATAAACCAAAATTTGAGAAAAGGTACCAAAGTAGTTACATTTAATGTTAACATTTGAGAATACCAAGACATTCAATCAGGACAGTGTTAATTACTCGCATTTTGCGAATCAGAGCTTTCTGAAAAATTCTGATTTCATGTCTGACAGAGGCCAAACCCCTTTGCGAGCAACGCCATTTTAAGTGAAATTTTCAGTAAATGGACGGGTTAGTTTGCAGTTAGACCATAACATGTGCGCATGCGTGAACATGAATTCCTCTGTACCTACTAATAATCAACAAATCCGAATGGTTTCTACTAATAAATTCCATTGCCACGATAAAAGCAAGAGGAAAATATAAAATTTGTAGCCCCAAACTTTTCGAAAAAAATTATGCAATTTTAATGGCATTACGTGATTTTAGGATCACGAGTATCAGTCCCTAAATGCCATTACCTTTGCTCCAAAAGTAATGTTTGCCTGACAAACTTGATTACCTATTATAAAACATCGATTTCTCACGATGAAATCTCCCGACTCTCCTATGGCTTGAAGGTTGGTTGGGAGGTGGTTCAATATTATTGTTTTACCTAGTTCTCGTGGTTGAAACAACCCGGATAATTTCAATCGGTGTATTTACTCGCGAATCGAGAAAAACGGACTGTTCGGTCCAACCAGCAATTACCCGAACGAGAAACGACAGGTTATTTGTTCAACTTGTTTCATGAACCGGGGACGTCATTCTTTGTTTAGGAATCTCTCGATAGTGTTGGCTGAGCGCCAACAGCTTGCAGGGCTCACTTCAACCACATCATTGTCCTATAAAAACCGAGCTGAGAATTTTTTAGAACCTCGAAGTCTGCGATGGGCTTATCAAGTCGTTGTTCGATAAGGGCAACGCTATAAATATCAGCGAAGGAGGAGAAAGGATGCGAATTAGTTGCGAAATTTGGGGAGTAGTTCCGCCAACACCCAGTCGTAGTGGGCAAACACCTTTGAGAGAGGGAGATGGAAAGGTGAGAGTGAAGGATGGCAAAGAGAAGCAGCATCGGTACATTGTGTCACCCAAATGCAACAGGATAAATTGGCAAGAGCAGAAATCCAAAAATCAATGGCAATGAATTAAATTCAAATCATTAATTTATTCGTTTTAGGGACTTAGCCCTTCAATAAGAAAAGATCCCAAGCATGGGGATCAATATTGGGACAATATTGACTCAAAGCTTTTTATGGGAAATCGCAAAAACATATTTAGACCGACTGATACGTCTGGAGAACATTTTTTTCGGCCGATTTTAATGTCAAATGTTTTTATAGCAAAAATCCAACTTGATACAATACAAAGTAAAAAAAAAGAAAAAAAAGGCAATCAAACACTTCAATCAAATTCAATATTAAAAACGCTGCAAATTATTACACAAAGTTTTATTATTTCTCTAAATAGATCACTCGTCTGCAAAGAACATGGCTTTGCCATTGTTAGCACCAACCAACATGAAGAAAAACATCGATCGCATTTCGGTCAGCTAAAATTTGAACAGAGATTAGGCCTCTTTTGCGATTCACACTCGCGTTTCTGATTTATCGTAAGTCCAATCCTTAAGTTCTCGGAGGGAGCGAACGGTTTGTCCTACAAGGCTCAACGTGGTCTCTAAAAATTCAACACTACCTATCTCAAATTGATGGAAAAACGAAACTTTATTCAACATTTTTTGAGTTAGGGAGTTTTCAAAATGGCAACCCTTATTTTTAACCCTTAGAAGTGACTTACATCAACCAAAAGCTTCGGGGCACAACTAGACCCCAAATGGAACCGGTAAGTATACCAAATTTTATCAAAATCGGTCAATGCTAACTGAGGAAAGTGCCGCGTACGGCGGACGGTGGACGGTCGGCCAAATTTTCATTCGATTTTTGGATTCTACGTATCTTGAAATGTAAACCAACAAATTTTGAGGGGGGTTAACATTTTTTCTCGGTCGATTTTGAAGGTTTGTTATTGAAAATAATAAACCAAAAACTCTGAGACCCTATACAGCTCGACGTCGATCAATTTGGTTTTGAGCTTTGACGCAAGCTGACTATTTGGTAATGCCTTCATCCAGTCTGGCAGGACGTTAAATAGACGAACTCCATTCTGAATGGGGTTGGATCTTAGGCAGGCTGAGAGATTAGTAGCTGGTGGCCGCAAGTGGTTCCGGTATCTTGTGCCCTAGTTGTGATAGTCCGAACCACGAAACACCAAGTCCATATAGCCTTGTATACAAGATGTAGCTGAACACGAAGAGGCTAGGGATCGTAGCTTCCTAAAGTAACCTCTACAACTTTGGTTGTAACCCAACTTATACGTAATCGTAATGGCTGCTTTTTGTTTTTGAAAATAGCATCACTGTAGCGTTGCCCCACATCAGAATCATGTACGCTGTATAGCTCATGAAGAGCGCAAAGAAAGCCATGCGAAGTATGGAGAAGGATACAGACACTGAGAGTCGACGGAGAGCAAAGTTACTGGTCGCCAGAACGCATCGAAGACTGTCGATATGTGAGCTCCATGACAGGCGATTGTGTAATGGGGTAGTTGCATGATATTTTTTTGTATTTTTTCTGTGTAGAGAATCTCTATTGAAGTACGAATCTGCAAATAAAACTCCCGGAAACGCTTCCAAAAAATTTAGAGATTTTTTCGAAAAACGGGATTTCGGATTGAGGCGGGAAAACCTACACACGGCTTGGACACTGCGGGGTGGGGGCCACGTCACGGGTGTGAAGGGGGCCAAGAGACCCCTTCCTTTGCCCGGGGGGTCCTTTGATAGCAACCCTCTGTTGGGTTTGTTTACGTTCGTTTGTGGCAATAAAATTGAAGAATCACTCACACTTTGTGGTGCTTTCATACTGAATTTTGCTAGCTGTGCAATCGAAACATGTTGCATCAAAGATTTTGTTTCCTACTGGCATTCCCTCCACTGTAACTTAAACCTCATATGGTTGTGAAGAAATGCGGTGTTCTGGTGTTACTCGAGCCACAACCTCGCAAATTTGCTAGATTCTTCTAAGTTGGACATAACCAACATCGTTTTATTTAACAATTTACAAACACTCATTGGTACTACGTTGTACAGGATAATGACACTACAATGAAACTTCCAATAAATGAGCAACCATTTGGATGAAGAAGTACTACACACAAGAAATCACAATTACAACTGACCTTTTACTATAAAAGTGTCAACTTACCTCACATTATTGGCTCCTTTTATTTTGGCGCTGACGAACTTGTTGTTATTGACGTAAAAATCGTACAACATGCCAATATTTATGTACGGAATATTTTCCAGGGAAGCTACCTCGAAACTCTAGTCGATGGCTCTCCTTTTTGGCATATTGACATTTTATGTCAATACTTTGGCACATAAACGAAAAAAAAGTTACGGTTGTTTTTCTGATGATTTCTACTTACAGCCAAGTTGTTCCTACCGAACTTTATCTTCGTCATTCGCGTTCGTAGAAAAATCGTTCACCATTCGTTGGAAAGCCCTACATTTACGCATAAATGATATACTGCCAAAACCGTTGTACATACGGAAGAAACTGAGGTAATATTATACTCCTGAGTTAAAAGAACTATCAACAACATTCGAAAGCAGATTGGGTAGGTAGCGGGAAAAAGTGAAGACATGTGTTGCAGACTCGTATGCAAGCGTTTATTAAAAGCTTCTTGAAACTTTACAGTGAACATTATTTTTTCCAAACCAATCAACTAATAAATTATGGTAAATACTGGTGTAAACTATAACAACTAACAACTGTAACAACTCGGACCGCACTACGAGAAAGGGCCAACCGAAAAACTGATAACGTGATAACTATGACCGTTAAAGCAACGGGGTTAATCGAAGTATCCCGCGCCGATGTGCGGGCATCGGCAAAACAGCCAAAATTATGCTTCAAAATTTTCAATTTAAACGATTAATTCAAACATAAAAAACCTGAAAAATATATTTCAAAGTTTTTTTAATCATCACCATCATTTTGCAAGTACATTTCAATGTTTCTGACTCGAATTGTCCTCGATTGCAGTGATCTCAACGCACTCTATCGTGAGATTCTCGTTTAGGGATGACGTAAGAGGAGTGGCCCGCCAACACTAAAAAGGATGGTACTTCTTTATTGAAATACGGCTAAACTAAATGGAATTTCGAACTGAAAACTGGTCCATATACGTTTTTAAGTGCGCTAAATTCGAATCTGAAGTCAAAAACACGAAATTCCGACCCAGGCAACTACCCCATTGCAGACACAACAAGTTCATTGTAGAATCAAGAGGGCCATTTAGACAGAACTGCAGATTTTGCGGCTTGTCCTGTCCAAGTTCAATCTCAACATGTTGGCGTCGCACCACTCAATTGAGTATGGCATCGCAGGACAGAAGCTTCTCATTCAAATATTGGGAAGTAGACCCAGAGGCGAGTCCTTGCAACCAAATTTGCGGGAAATTAAGAAAAAAATCTGTATGCCACTATTGACGAAATTGTGGATGGAATTTTTTTTCGGTCTCAGCAATCGATTTGACACGTTTTACGTTTATATCCCGTGGGCTCACGCCCTTAAAAAAATCATGTCACTTCACTTTTTAAGTTCATCACTTTTTAAGAATTGCAGGCTTTCTGAAATCACGATACATTACTCCATTTATCATTGGAAACTCGGGAAGTTGTAAAATAATGGAACACAGTTGCTGTAGAAATGGAAAAAAGTCCACCAGTTTTCGGGAATCCAGAAAAACGTCTGCCAAGGGGCGCGGCACATAGCCACCTCGTATTCATAACCCCGATTGTACAGAAGATGATCCGATAAAAAGTAGCTAATCTACTTGCCAACCAGCACAATTCCTGAAATTTTAACCGAATTCGGTCGATAAAATTTATCGTTTACAGTTAATGTAAACGTTATGGTAGTTACAAGGGTTTTACATTTGCATATGCGTAGGTTACTATCGATTCGGGGGAAGGGGGGGGGGAGAATTTTCGAAGGGGACCATCTTCCCGCGAACCCTCTCATTCAATGAAAATTTCTTCGGAAGTGGAGTTTTTAAGGATTTAATGACAGACAGTCAATCACACAGACAGACTCGAAACCAAAATTGTCCAAAACGTAGAACACGAGTAGAAATTCTGATTTTGGAGAACAACTTGATCTTCTGAATTTTAGCAATCTTGTTACAGTTAATCGGGACCTTCCGCTGGAGTACGCAAAAGTCTGTCACATGGGAGGAAGCTATGGTGTATGATTTATTGTGGAAGGAAGCTATGAGAGGATTAACTAGCTTCGAAATCTTTTGCAGGCGCGTCTGCTGCTGTAGTTTTATAACGGCCAGCGAGATATCGAATTGAGAAAACTAGTAGTAGCCTACCCAACTACTGTTACTAGAGACTATCAGGTATGCAATTCAAGCAGAATCCAATTGTACAGTGAACCTGGAATGTACATTCCAGAAGTCACTAAGCTCAAACTTGTGAGGTGTTCGGAGTTCCCATGAAATATCCGGTCTCGATTATTTTGAACCGAGTGTCATCAATAAGGTTATTTTCTCAGATCTTTTTAACTAGATGTCGCATCCTCAACTACTATTCCAAAATTGAGTGAAATCAAATCATTCGATTCGGCTCTAGAAATTGAGCTCTCAAAGGTCAATTTTGAGGAGTCCAAAACGATGCGATAAAGGTGGGCAGATCCCATAAAATCAGCCAATGTTTGAATCACTATGTAGTCCATTTTTACAACTACACAATTGATTCACAAAAAACGTTCTACACTTGAGACATCATTTCAAATTGGCATTCATGGCAAATTGGCATTTTTTGTCCCATCCTTGGTAATTTGATATAACTCGGACACTCAAATCCGCCACTTCGATATTTCACCTGCTACTCATCAAAATCTCCTATGTGTGGTGGTCCAATCACACCGCACTTACTGTACCATGTCATTGCCAAATTTACATACTTTTTGTCGTCCTTTTTCGAAATCTTTATTTTTAAACTTCTTGGAGAATTTGAAAGAAAAGCATAATTTTCCGTACTCCTGTATTTTCATGAATTTTTGTAGAAAACTGAATAAATGACTTAAAACCCTGATAATGTTGATTCAGGGAATATTTATGTACGACAGAGATCGTGAGCTCAGATGCTTGGGCTGTTCCAATTGTCACGAAATTCTTAGGAGACTATCAGGGATAAGCAGCACAAAGCCAAAAAATTTTATCGAAATCGTACGGCGATTTCCTTGGACAAAGAATTAACCACAGACAGACTGACAGACTCGGAAGTTCAAAATGCTCTGAATTTTGGTTTATTATTTTCAATAATGAACCTTTGGAATCGATCAAGAAAAAAATGTTTAACCCCCCTCAAAATTTTTTGGTTTACCTTTCAAGGTACGTAGAATCCGAAAATTGAATAAAACATTTTCCGTCCGTCCGCCGTACGCCGCACTTTTCTTAGCAACACTGGACCGATTTGGTTCAAATTTGGTGTATTTGTTCAAATAAAGGTATCCTTTTTTCACCAATTTAAGATAGTATTGGATTTTTAGAAATTTTAGAGACCACGCGGAGCTCTGTAGGACGATCCCTTCGCTCCCTACTAGTACTTAAGGGTTTTCCTTAAACAGAATCAAGAGTCTGAATCACCAAATAGGTCTAATCTCCGTTGAAGTTTTAGCTAACCAAAACGCGATCGCTGTTAATTTCTTCGAGTTGTATTCAGCTTTGCTTCCTTAGGAAACAGTAATCAAATTTCCATATGAAGCTCCCTATTTTTCGAATCGAGTGTGAAGCGTTTAGTTCTTTCTAATAAACTTGATAGTGAAGGTGTGAAGGCAGTATGGTGTGGTAGGTAGTACCTACCAATGGTTGGGAGGTAAAAAAAGAAAACGCTGCAAATTATTGTCCAAAGGTTGATTATTTTCTGTATAGATCATCCTTCTGTATAGATCCCTCCCTACCAACTCTAGGTACCTACTACCTACTAGGGAATTTTTGAAATTTCAACCCTTCATCTCCATTTGGTTGGTGGTTGGGGTTGAAATTCTCAAAAATGCCGTAGTAGGTAGTAGGTACCTTTGGTTGGTAGGGAGGGATCTATACAGAAGGGTGATCTACATAGAAAATAATAATCCTTTGGGCAATGATTTGCTGAGTTTAAAGGAAGAAATCATTGATTAATTATTAATTATTGATAAAATGTTTTTAGAATACTGAAAATTATTTGCAATGTTTTTCAACACGTAGAAGTTATCTGTTTTTCTTTAAATTTTATGAATTTTACTCAATTGGAGAAAATAAGTGGGGGGAGCTAGTTACTGGGACTCCCTGTATATTAGATTAGTTCAGTGGTAATGTGATTCATTAGCGTGATAAAGTGTATCTTGGAAAAGGAAGTTCCGTTGATCGCCGGTAGTTCGGTTGGTGTGTGCCAAATTATTTCATGTCCAAATTTTATACTTTTGGAAATGTACATGTTATTCATTCTCAATAATCGGTATCAAGTGCTTACTCATCGACTACACAATTTTGTTGGGCGTAGAGATGAGACATTGTTGGGCTAATAATAAACTCGATGTGGAACAGTCAGTTGAAATAGAGCACTTCAACCCACTCCGATCCCCATTTCAACCTCTCGAGATTTTAAGATTCCATTTCGCAAGAATGACGTCACGACCAAGTTTTCGAAAAGAACGCAGAAAGAGCGATAAGTTCGCCTCTTAGGTGGAATTCCGAAATGAGGTTCTTGCAAAAAGCCTCTCGAGATCGTCAGCCTTCTAGAAATTTCTTTTTTTTTCAAGACTTCTTTGATTTTAATATCATTGGATGCTCCCAATGGTAAAGTCGCGACAAACATATCTGTCGGGGAAGAATTTCTGGGGATTACGTATCCATATAAAAAATTCGAGACCCTCCAAAATCATTACTTTTCTTGCATTTTAGGGTAATTTGAGTAATTTTTGAGTAATTTGAATCCTTTTCTATTTGAATACCTACATGAGGCAAAAACGATTCAAATAATTCCTTGTTTGGTTTATCATTTTACTGTTCACTCATCTGCAAAGAACTCGGCTTTTCCGCAGTATTAATGCCTTCCGACCATATTATGACGCGAGGTTATCCTCTATCTACTTAATTTTGACAGAAAATACCTACCAGAAATAACATCGCCATCCGAGAGTTGTGCGTGGCTTCATTAGGAAATTTTTGGTTCATTGTTGCTAAGAAAGCACAAACTAAGTAGGTACAACACGAAACTCAATTTAAATTAACAAACAATGATCGCATTTGATCAGCTGAAATTTGACCTGATTCCTATTTCCGTCAGTGAACGGTATTTTGCGATTCACACTTGGGATGTCAGATTCTTCAAAATGAATCGATTTAAATCGTATTGATCTTATAGAAAAGAATCTAAAAAGCATTGATTTTGTTGTTTTTTGTTTTGATTTGTTGTAAGTCCATTTACCTAAAAACTTTGGGGCACGACTAGAGCCCAAACAGTGCTGTTAAACAAAATTTCTTCAAAATTGGTCCATGGGAACAGGGTAAAGTGCTGCGTACGGGAAATTTCAAAAATTTGATTTTCGGATTATACATTGTACCTTGAAACGTAAACCATCAAATTTTGACGTGGGAGGAGGGAGTTAAAAAAATGGGGTTTCTTGCTCGATTCCAAAGGTTCATCATTGAAGATAATAAACTGTAAAGGGAGCGGAACGACACTATCACAGTAAACCTCAATATTTTTCATTTTAAATACCATCTCAAAAAACAAATCAGCCGAACCTGCAGTTGTTGTCCCAGGTAATGACATTCCTTCATAAATTCGGTTAGATCCTTAGCGGCAGAAACTCGAATCGAAACCCATTGTTAGGACTATCAAAGAATAGGTTGAGCCAAATTGGTTCGATATGATTCCGTAAGTGATCGTAACATCAAAGAAAGGCGCAGGTGCCTGATTCTTACCTTTATTTGGAGCTAGGCTATTATTTTTTTTCAGTCCTAACGAAGCTTTTGGTTCACCGACAAAAGTGTTTTTGCCTGTCATCCAATTTTTACATATTACTTACTTAATTGCTCGATCGTCGAAAGATTTTTACGTTGGAAAATATTAATAATAAAAAAACTCCAATTTATTATACCTATGCATTCCTTCTGAAGTCTCGATTGATGATTAACTAATAAGATGAAAAAAAATCCATTTTTGCAGCATTATTGAATTTTAAAAATATAAGTTTATTTCAATCTCTTCTTCCGGCTCTACAGCCCACTGTGCTACAGACCTCCCTTGGCCTCCCAAACAATATTTCTCCATCGTACTCGATTCTCCGACTCTCTTCTCCAGTTTCTCACTTGCATTGTCCTTAAATCGTCCTCCGCATCGCTCAGCCATCGTCTTCTGAGTCTTCTTCGTCTCCTCTTTCCGTCCATTCTTTGACATTGAACTTTGGAACATTGAAAAAATACAAAAAAAGTGATTTTTTGCCTATAACTCAGAAACGATCAACGATCTTTTGGCGAAAAAACTCGTATATGTGTAAAATGAAAGCACCTTAAATTTTCTACAAAATTCATTTCATACGTTTTTTCGTTAGACGAACTGTTTAGGCAACGGAGCTGGTTGAAAATATGCGTATTTTCGCTGTCACCGAGAATTTTAACGTGCTTTCATTTTGAATAATACAAGTTTTGCTGCCAAAACTTGATCGTTTTTGAGTTATAGGGATAAAAATACCAAAAAATCACTTTTTCTCTCATTTTTTGCATTTTTCTATGATCTGTCAATAAATGTTGGTGGCAAACCTCAGATTTAGATTCAGCACCCCAAAAAACATAAGGAATTGAAGGAATTATAAATCCCCCCAAAACTTTTCTGTGACCATTTTGACTGGGCTGTATGTTTTCGCCTTCCATCAGTTGATTTTCTATCATGCTTTTTCTTATCGATATTGCTTACATGATGTGTTTATGATTTTAAATATTTTCGAATTTTGGTGTGTTCTGATTTTGAGGTGCAAGCAAATTCCAACCCAAAATGATTTTTCTTCGTGTTTAATGGAGCAATATATTTATGATTGTGATCAGACTATCGATGATTCACGTATTTTAATAAGGTTTAATAATACAAATCGTAATAATATTAAAACATATAAACGATTATTGTTAAAGTAGCTATCAAAATATTTATAAACAACAATTGTGTCAATTCACTCTGGGTTATGAGTTCTCCTGTTGCAACTCCTTACAATAGGGCAATCACAGTGGTCCAACATCATAATATAAGTGCCGAGGATATAATAGATGAGATTCAATTTAGTGACCACTAAAAATAAGATGTCCGAGTGTAAAAGTATTTTTGGACAACACTCGAGGAGACATTGAATTTAATGTTGCCACTTAAGAGCCATTTTGAAGACGAAACGAGGGTCTTGAACATTTGACTCAATACTGAAAGTGACTCTCAGTACTAGGTATAGGTTTTTGACGGTGCATTCGATCTAATAATGTCTATTAGAGTTGGGTTTCATGGATTTCCTTGGAGTTGTTCAAGAATTTTGTCTCGACAAGTGGTCATTCAAATCGGACTTCAAGAGGTAAAATAGAATGGAAGGTGAAATAAAATGGAATCTTACAGCGTCGGATCGTGCAAGCTCTTCCACTCGTGAGAAACAAAACACTATTACTTTCCGTTAGTCCTCCGTTTGACATCCTGAATAGACATTGCAGTTTCTTTGTTCAACGCAACATCTAGTACCACTTATACTCTTCGAGCCCCATGGGTCTTGGGCTTCAAACTTCAAACCCTGTTTCTTTTTAATTATGAGCCCAAACGATTATGTCCACCATAGATCTGGAACCAGTAACAATTGTAGAACTCGAAAAAAAGGAAGGATCGTTTTCTCATCATCAGGATATGCTATTAGTATAACTACGGAAATCGTGGTCCGATGTTGACGATATTTCAGGATTGAGGAGGGTCTCAAGACACCGGACAAATTACAGTGGGTGATTACACTCAATCGAGATTTTACGAGAGCATTAATTATCTCATGATCTGATAGCTCGATTTTGCTCAAATTTGGAGAGGCGTTTGGGGCCCAAGAGGCGAAAATCACACATTGATCCGATAGGTGACAAATCTTAAACATAATCGTGGATTACTTTTCAATCATGTTGCTTCTTACTGACGTTAGGCACCAGCATCATGATTGTAAAAATTATATTTTACTTTGGGGATTTATCAGCTCTTCTGTTCTACACTAACTGATTTTATACGTTTACCTTATTCTATGTGAGGAAGCCGACACAACTTGCCAAACTTTTTTTTATGCAAAGGACCGATTTTCATTCGTCTGTTCCCGTAAAGATTGTGTACTTGTTTTCCTTTGTGACTTTGTTTTCCTTTGTGACTTTGATCGGGTGTACTTGAGTACTCGTATATGATTAATCATAATTCCTGTTCGGGTTCTTCATTCCATGGATCAATCATCGCAAAAATACCTTTAGTAGGATTGTGACAACTCCATAGTAGCAGGTGGCAATGATTAGGAACTTTCTACGTTGTCTAGATGATTATAAAATGCAAAATTAATTAGGTTCTGTTCTTGAATACAAACCGAAGTCTTTCAATCCTCCACTCATAGTGTGTTACTACGTACATTTCGTATTCGTAATGGTTTAAGTTTAATAGAAAGAAGTACTGATGATGATATCTCACTTCTTACTTTTAAGGATCTGTCAAAAGATTTGGTCCGATCTCTCATTCTAAATTAGTTGAAACTATTAGAAAACAGGCGTAGATAGTGCTATCCTAATACCAGTGTGTTGGCACGGTAACATGAGGCGAATCAAACTATCGTATTGATATTCTTCAGGGGACAGTTCTTGGTCCTGTTCTGTTCATCGCATTCATAAAACAGTCGAGATCCTACCCTCACTGTATCAGGGGATAACTGGCAAAAATGATAAAAAAAAAGAGAACTGAACTCGGCCTAGATTTTGGAACGTCTAAAAAATTAGCCATGCAGCTAAATTGTGTAAAATCAAAATTTTTAGGTTTTAGTATGGCTAACTCCCAAAACCTTGAAAATGAGGATGTTGAGCGTAACCTTTCGTCTTGCGATGGAGTGCTGGTCTGTTTCTACCCAAACATATCAAGGGTTTCAGCATATCTACGTGTAGAGACAGACCAGAAGCTTCGATGGAATATCCATATTGAGACTATGTTGACTAGAATAGAGTCACGGAAGATGGTGTATCATGCACATGTTCTGCCAATTATCATGTGAGGTGTCGGTTGATGGGGTGGGGGGGGGGGAGGAAGTGGAGAGTAACCGATCAATTCGCTGTTAGGTTCCCGACCGGTGAGTTGTTTAAGGAATTTAAAGTTCTTGGAGCGAAAGTCCTCATTATGGAAATAATTCGTATAATAATATCGTCGCTTTTATGCCACGAATGTGCGATTTGTCAGTTTTTTGGGAATTGCGATTAGAACTTTTTAACGGCTTCGAAAAACCAGGTTTTAGTCCAGGGCGCAAAATACCCCGTTATTATTAAACCGCTACGACCCGAGTGATCGTTCCATGTTGCTGGGGAACATGCGCAAACTTTAATCACATGTTAGAGCACATTCGTTGTTTTCAGTGCTGAATTTGTAGGCTGGCACTAGTCAAAGCTATTTTTGACATTTTCATGTCTGCTTTGGAACATAAACTGAAAAATCGTCACAAAAACTAAGCAAGTCTTGCTCACGCGACCAATAAATAAAATAGATTCACTGTGTTGCGTAGAGAACAATCAACTATTTTCTTATTTTGATGCTTGGGTACATGAACTAACAACCTTACTTCACTAACTTGTTGTGTAGTGGTTGACATGAAAATGTCCCGGTGTTTTGCAGACTCGTATGCAAGCATTTCGAATCGAGTGTGAAGTTTATTTTTACTTTTATTTTTTGTAAAAATAATGTCTGCTCCGAAAAAAATGAATAAATAAACCAAAATGTATTGCAGTAGGTAGGTACTTTATTTAGGTACTTGGGTATCACGAATAGTTTATAACTTGAAAAATATAAAAAATAATCACAAAATATGAAGATTGGGACTCTTGGTAGCATAAAATAAAGTTAGTTGAATATACGCGTTCTAATTAAAATAATAATCATAATAATAACATGGTTACCGTATTTAATACTTTTAGAAATGTATAGAGCATAAGTCATAGATAATACACGAATAACATAATAATAATAAAAAAACGTAAGCTCCGCGAATGGGAGAATTTCATAGTTGAGGGAGAGACCAAATTCGCGAATGTGGTACATTCGTGAGGTTTAAATTTAAATTCGTAATCCGCTTCAGAGGCAGAACCGCGAATGAGCACATTCGCGGTTTTGAGATCATGACGTTAGGGCACTTTACTCACATTCGTGGATAATTTACTGAATAGTATACAACATGCTTATGTAGATGGCGCTAGAAACTCAAATTCTAAAAACTAGCACAGTCTCGGTTTTGGCATAAGGGCGACTATAATATAATATATTATAAGAGAATGAAAACATGTGTAAATTGAGTAAAAACCCACAAGATTGAGTGGTTAGTGTTTGAGACAGCCACCTCCCGGCTTGGGGGATGTGGACAGAGAGCTGTGATTATTGGGGATTCAGCTGTCTGACGGCCTACCATTCAGCGTTAGATCTGCAGGTAAATTGAATCTTTGAAGAGTTAGCAGGTCAAGAGATGTAAAGACATACCTTGTCGGTGTGTGTGGTGGTGCAGCTGAGGATAAAATAGGTGCAGCTGATTCTTGGACATGTCGATCGGACTACTGGTGTCCAAGACAGGACTGATGGGGTTGGACTCAACCGGCTGCTGCTGAGGCGACTCTCCGCGGTTCAGGATGTCCGCTATGGAGAACGGCGTTATTTTGTCTTTACCGTGTGTTTTCTCGACCATCTCGCATAATTCGTGAAAAAATTGATAAATTCGCAAAAAAACAAAACAACAACGGTTCGGTTGTACAAATGTTGTGGTTTGTGAGCAAAATTAGGGATTCAAATGCGTTAATTCCGTCGAACGGGGCATTTTGCGACGCGGTTTGTTGTTTGCAACGTGTTCAGGCTGGTTCGGAACGACTCCTCGGATGAAGCCGAAATCTCGTCCAAATCCCGTTCGGGTTTGAAGGGATCCTCAGAGATCCAGAAAGCGTGCAGCACTCCCTCCCCTTCACAGCCACAAACTCAGTTCCAACCCCCTTTTCGAAATCCACCAATGAGAAGCGAGCTGGGGCCTCTGAGCGGCCACGCCCACCCAATCAAGCTCCACCAAAGTTCCTGCTAAAGTAGCTCCCCCACTGAAATCCGTATCACTGCTTCTCAGCTTCCCTTCCAGAGCTGGAGCACTTAAAATACCAGCTGGAGGGTGCTTCATTTCACTAGCTATTGTCTCCTTCGAGCGTTTATCATCCAATTAACTCGAGCCTCGGAGCGATAAGACCGTCATTTTTTCTCTCTCTCTCCTCTCTCATTGTGAAAAGTTTATTTTCGCGATTTTATTGCCAATTTACGCGGGCGATCGGAGAAAAAACTCGCTTGCATATCCTTTGCTACCGGCTCCATCAAAGGGGCGGCCTTCTTTCATACCGCCAGCCTCCTCCACGCTCTGGCGAGCTTTACGAGAACTTGTCAGTTCTTCAATTAGCGGGAGAAGAACTGGGTGATTATAGTCATGCTTTACGGTTAATAACGCTACCAACTTTTGATTTAATTTCTCGTAAAAATCATAAAAATAAAATGTTATCCAGAACAACCTGACGTTCTGCGTGATCTTGAGTAATTGGCTCGTGAAACCGGACTTTCAGTATTGGTCCAAAACACCAATAATATTCACTTTCCACAGCTTCTCAAGGCTACGAGGTGGAAAGGAAAATAATACTAAATTGAAATGATATGGAAATAATTTATTAGGTACGCTAAAGACACGATGTACAAGACGTGAATAACTGCTTGGAGAAACAAAAGAGATTATTACCGGAAATCTCTAACCAGGAGTTGAACAGTACTTCGCTGGGTGGAGGAGTCGGATATCAATTTACATGCGAAAAGAGAAGTTACGAGTTGTCAACAAAAAAAGAGCACTTCCATTCAATAGGAGTGAAAATGGCTTCGGAGCTCACTCAGCTGATCAGTGATCTGAGGAGTGAAGAAGATTTCCTCGAATGCTGGAGACGCCTGGAAGAGCACTTCCATTCAATAGGATTGAAAATGGCTTCGGAGCTCACTCAGCTGATCAGTGATCTGAAGAGTGAAGAAGCCTTTGAGCAATGATTTGCAGCGTTTTTTACCCACCAACATTTTTTTTACCCTCCAACTTTTTTTTACCTACCAGCTAGGTCCTACCTACCACACCATACTGGCTTCATACCTTCACAATCAAGTTTATTAGAAAGAACTAAACGCTTCACACTCGATTGGAAAAATAGAAAGCTTCATATGGAAATTTGATTACTGGTTACGCAGAAGGCAAAACTGTATACAAATCGAAGAAATGAACAGCGATCGCATTTTAGTCCGAAAAATTTGAATGGAAATTAGACCTCTTTTGCGATTCACACTCATGATTCTGTTTTATCGAAGGAAAACCTTCAAGTACTCGTAGGGACCGAACGGTTTGTCCTACAGAGCTCTGGGTGGTCTCAAAAATTTTTAAAAATTCAGTACTATTCAAAATTGGTGAAAAAACGATACCTTTATTTCGTTTTTTTTTTACATCATTTTCAGATTTTTATACATCAACCAAAAGCATCGAGGCACAACTATACCCCAAATGGAGCCCATATACCAAATTTCAACCAAATCGGTCCAGGGGCCCTATTCTGATTCACTAAACGCGCCCGCAGTGGCTTCGCGAAGCAACTGAGTGGTTTCCCGAAACCACTGGGTGGCTAATTTTCGGAGTTAGCGATATGGATATTATAATAGCGACCTATTCTAATTCACTAAACGCACCTTTTTTCCGTTTCAGTGGTTAACTGAAGTAACTCAGTGGTTTCGAAGGCTCTTTTCTTAGCGACTGGCCCGGAGCAGTCGCTTCATTTATCAACCAAGTGGTTTCAGTTATCAACCGAGTTGTTACTCAAAATCTTTCGGTTTTCGAGAATTTCTCGTGTTTTTTTCCACGTTAACATTTACGTATTTTATAGGGGACCATTTTTCTGCATTTAGGGGTACTATATCTTTTACCCCCACCTCAAACATACAGTATGTTAGGTATGCTAGTACCAAATCCTCCACATAAATAATCGTGTAGGTACTTTTTGGAAACAGGGTGATCAGGAGATTCACATTTTGGTAGAATTACATTTTTTACCCCCACCCTAACATACAGTATGTTAGGTATGCTAGTACCAAATCCTCCACATAAAAAATTGTGTAGGTACTTTTTGAAAACAGGGTGATCAGGAGATTCACATTTTGGTAGAATTACATTTTTTACCCCCACCCTAACATACAGTATGTTAGGTATGCTAGTACCAAATCCTCCACATAAATAATCGTGTAGGTACTTTTTGGAAACAGGGTAATCAGGAGATTCACATTATGGTAGAATTACATTTTTTACCCCCACCCTAACATACAGTATGTTAGGTATGCTAGTACCAAATCCTCCACATAAAAAATCGTGTAGGTCCTTTTAGGAAACAGGGTGATCAGGAGATTCACATTTTGGTAGAATTACATTTTTTACCCCCACCCTAACATACAGTATGTTAGGTATGCTAGTACCAAATCCTCCACATAAATAATCGTGTAGGTACTTTTTGAAAACACGGTGTTCCGGAGATTCACATTTTGGTAGAATTACATATTTTACCCCCACCCTAACAAACAGTATGTTAGGTATGCTAGTACCAAATCCTCCACATAAAAAATTGTGTAGGTACTTTTTGGAAACAGGGTGATCAGGAGATTCACATTTTGGTAGAATTACATTTTTTACCCCCACCCTAACATACAGTATGTTAGGTATGCTAGTACCAAATCCTCCACATAAATAATCGTGTAGGTACTTTTTGGAAACAGGGAGATCAGGAGATTCACATTATGGTAGAATTACATTTTTTACCCCACCCTAACATACAGTATGTTAGGTATGCTAGTTTCAAATCCTCCACATAAAAAATTGTGTAGGTACTTTTTGAAAACAGGGTGTTCCGGAGATTCACATTTTGGTAGAATTATATTTTTTACCCCCACCCTAACATACAGTATGTTAGGTATGCTAGTACCAAATCCTCCACATAAATAATCGTGTATGTACTTTTTGGAAACAGGGTGATCCGGAGATTCTCATTTTGGTAGAATTATATTGTTTACCCCCACCCTAACATACAGTATGTTAGGTATGCTAGCTCCAAATCGTCCACATAAAAAATTGTGTAGGTACTTTTTGGAAACAGGGTGATCAGGAGATTCACATTTTGGTAGAATTACATTTTTTTACCCCCACCCTAACATACAGTTTGTTAGGTATGCTAGTACCAAATCCTCCACATAAAAAATTGTGTAGGTACTTTTTGGAAACAGGGTGATCCGGAGATTCTCATTTTGGTAGAATTATATTGTTTACCCCCACCATAACATACAGTATGTTAGGTATGCTAGCTCCAAATCGTCCACATAAAAAATTGTGTAGGTTCTTTTTGAAAACAGGGTGTTCCGGAGATTCACATTTTGGTAGAATTATATTGTTTACCCCCACCCTAACATACAGTATGTTAGGTATGTTAGATCCAAATCCTCCACATGAAAAATTAAGGGGGTACTTTTCGGAAACAGGGTGGGGGTAAAAATGTAATTCTGCCAAAATGTGAATCTCCTAATCATCGTGTTTCCAAAATGTATCTACACGAATAGCCCCACCCTAGCCCCACCCTAACATAGGTACCTAACATACTGTATGTTAAGGTGGGGTTAAGCATTTAATTCTACCAAAATGTGAATCTCCGGATCACCCTGTTTCCAAAAAGTACCTACACGATTATTTATGTGGAGGATTTGGTACTAGCATACCTAACATACTGTATGTTAGGGTGGGGGTAAAAAATGTAATTCTACCATAATGTGAATCTCCTGATCACCCTGTTTCCAAAAAGTACCTACACGATTATTTATGTGGAGGATTTGGTACTAGCATACCTAACATACTGTATGTTAGGGTGGGGGTAAAAAATTTAATTCTACCAAAATGTGAATCTCCTAATTACCCTGTTTCCAAAAAGTACCTGCACGATTTTTTATGTGGAGGATTTGGTACTAGCATACCTAACATACTGTATGTTAGGGTGGGGTAAAATATGTAATTCTACCAAAATGTGAATCTCCTAATCACCCTGTTTCCAAAAAGTACCTACACGATTTTTTATGTGGAGGATTTGATTCTAGCATACCTAACATACCTTCTATATTTACATTTGTGGTGGGGGTAAAAAATTTAATACTTCCACATTATGAGCCCTCACATCGCCTTGAATCTTATGAAAAAAGAGTACTCACATGAATATATTTGATACATTTTGATTTTCTAACTTTTTTCAATCCCAACTTATTGCATTATAAGTTCGATTTATCGTTGTTTATGGAGGGGGTAACAAATAAACTAATCTATTCATTTATACATCTATTCCCCTCCCTCTCCCGTTTCCAAAAAGTGTTCATTCACCTTAATTGGTAAATTTTAACGGTACTAATCTCTTGGAAAATGAATCGGAAACACTATTGAGTTTATAATATCCATGTCGCTTCAGTAGCAACTTGGTGGTTAAGTTAGCGACTGGTGCGTTTAGTGAATCAGAATAGGGCCCCAGTGTTGCTAAGAAAAGTGCCGCGTACGGCGGACGGCGTACGGCGGACGGACGGAAATTTTTTTATTCGATTTTCGTATTTTACGTACCTTGAAACGTAAAACATCAAATTTTGAGGGGGGGGGGGGGGTTAAAATTTTTTTTTCTTGCTCGATTCCAAAGGCTTATTATTGAAAATAATAAACCAAAAACAAGTGGGTGTGGCACATAGCTTCCTCGTATCCATTACCCGATTATATAGATGATCCGATGCATAGTAGTTAATCTCAAAACACCAATCTCTAAGCACCTTCCACTACCCTCATAGGGGACCATCTACACGCTAATCTGGACAATCCTAGAAAATTTCATCAAATTCGGATGAAAAATTAAGTGAGTAGATGTATGTGATCGGATCAAAAAAATACTTAGCCTCGGCTGGGGTTCGAACCCGCGACCCCTGGGGGACAGTTGAAGTTTCGGCTGTTACAAGTAGTTCACGTTTGCGCATGCGCAGTCGCTTCTATCAGTCCGGGGATGATGATTTTCATAGGGGACTATCTACAACATAATCCACATAATCCCTGAAAATTTCATCGAAATCGGGTGGAAAATGTGGAAGTTATGGCCGTTACAAGGAAATTCACGTTTGCGCATTCGCAGTGGCTACTATTAGGTAAAGGTGATGATTTTCATAGGGGACCATCTAAATACTAGTTTGTAACATCCCAGAAAATTTCATCGAAATCGGATGGAAAATGTAGAAGTTATGGCCGTTACAAGGAATTCACGTTTGCGCATGCGCAGTCGCTTCTATCAGTCCGGGAATGATGATTTTCATAGGGGACTATTTACAACATAATCCACATAATCCATGAAAATTTCATCGAAATCGGGTGGAAAATGTGGATGTTATGGCCGTTACAAGGAAATTCACGTTTGCGCATGCGCAGTGGCTACTATCAGTTCAAAGGTGATGATTTTCATAGGGGACCATCTAAATACTAGTTTGTAACATCCCAGAAAATTTCATTGAAATCGGATGGAAAATGTAGAAGTTATGGCCATTACAAGGAATTCACGTTTGCGCATGCGCAGTCGCTTCTATCAGTCCGGGGATGTTGATTTTCATAGGGGACCGTCTACACACCAACCCGCACAATCCCTGAAAATTTCATAGAAATCGGACAATAACTTCGTATAGTTATGCGCGTTACAAGGAATTGATGACAGACGGACAGACACACAGACACACAGACACACAGACACACAGACAGACAGACAGACAGACACGGAACCAAAATTGTTCAGAAAGGTCTAAAACGCAAAACGCGAGTGGAAATTTTGATTTTGGAGAACTTTTTTTTTTCGTCTTTGAAAAGTGAAAACAAAGCTTCCGCTACCTTGGTAGACTCGGAAGCAAAAGTTGGTAGGTAAAAAAATGTAGGTGGGTAAAAAACGCTGCAAATCATTGCTCAAAGGCTCCTTCACTCTTCAGATCACTGATCAGCTGAGTGAGCTCCAAAGCCATTTTTACTCCTATTGAATGGAAGTGCTCTTCCAGGCGTCTCCAGCATTCGAGGAGATCTTCTTCACTCTTCAGATCACTGATCAGCTGAGTGAGCTCCAAAGCCATTTTTACTCCTATTGAATGGAAGTGCTCTTCCAGGCGTCTCCAGCATTCGAGAAGATCTTCTTCACTCTTCAGATCACTGATCAGCTGAGTGAGCTCCAAAACCATTTTTACTCCTATTGAATGGAAGTGCTCTTCGAGGCGTCTCCAGCATTCGAGGAGATCTTCTTCACTCTTCAGATCACTGATCAGCTGAGTGAGCTCCGAAGCCATTTTCAATCCTATTGAACGCAGGAAGCTGAAATTTGAGAGGGAAGGTCAAGGGAGAATACAGATGGTGGTAGGTGCTATTCATGGAGAACCAGTGATCTATACAGAAGGGTGATCTATACAGAAAATAATAAACCTTTGAGCAATGATTTGCAGCGTTTTGGAATAACTCCCAGTTCTCGCTACTCATGGAGATGGGGTTCCGAGTATTCTCCTTTACGCGGAAACCACGCCAATAGGTTTCTTTCGATAGGTTTTCTTCTTTAATTTTTAATTAATTAATTAAGCGTCCCACTGTGTGTTCTTTCGTCGAAATTCAATCAGTATGGTGTGAGGTTAATCCCTGATTTTTGGCAGAACTTGAGTCGAACTTTAAGTTTTCTGAAATCTTGGGATACCGATTGTACCTTCCCAGGAAAATGACCCATATGCTACTTCCTTACACTGCCCTCATAAGGGACCATCTTCATATTCATCGAAATCAGATGGAAAATGTTATCGTTGTTACAAGGATTTTATGTTTGCGCAAGCGCAGAGGCTACAATCAATTTGGGACAATGATTCTCAAAGGGGGTCATCTACACGCCAATCTGAACATTGGCTGAGAAATTCATAAAATTTGGATGACAAATGTAGAAGTTATGGCTGTTATAAGGAAATTGACTTTTGTGCAGGCGCAGCGGCTACTATCAATCCGGGGGCAATGGTTTCCATACCTGAAAATTGCAACAAATCAAACACAGACAGACAAACACGAAACCAAAATCGTTCAAGAAGTCTAAAACGTGAAACGCTGGTGAAAATTTTGGTTTTGGAAAACATTTTTTTTCCAAACTTGAGAAGTGAAAACTGTGCTTCCGCTACCTTGGTGGACTCGGAAGCAATAAGAAATAACATTGTACATCTTGAGTACATAAAATATAGTACCACTAATCGAAACATATATTGTGTAATATAATAATATTATATTATAGGTATATTATACCTACATCTACAAAGTAAGTACCTACAATTAACGACGAACAGTTCATGAGAATTGTGGATTCAGTGTCACGAGCAAATTCAGAAGGTCAACAGTTGCGTCAGGAGCTGGAGATGCATCAAACCTAGAGTATCAGCACAACCTCCATTCGAAAATTTCGATCCAAAGGAGAATGCAATTACAGTAGAAGCTTCAAAATCGGACAAGGTACAAATCTCAAAAACATCTGCAAACATGAATACAACTGACGAAATACATCGAATTCCCAGGCGAGAATACAAATCATAGAAAAATAACGTCACATCTTCACGAGCTTCACACGAGCTTCGTGCCACACCTATTTGTCTGACTATGTTTTCCATTAACCATTCATTTTATTTCCGTCAAGAATCCTTTTGGTTTGTCATTTTCAATAATAAACCTATGGAATCGACCTAAAAAAAATTTTTCGTCAATATTTCTGGTTTTCATTGACATGGATGTACCTAATAGGTATAGTATACCTTTTGGCTGAGGGTCAAGGAACTTTTCTCGACACTTTTTTTTTACCACAAAAAATGCAACGCTGCAACCAGTAAACAAGATCTTATAGCTGGATGTAGGTAGCTAGGAAGCAAGGTTCTCTAGAATACTGCGATATATTACGTGCGATCGGAGAGTTTTTTAAAAATCTGTTTATTTATTGAAAAAGTAATACCTAGGAAAGGCACATAACTATATCTTGCGAGCATTTTATTTCATCATCTTAATTTTCAAATTACACCTACAACAATGGACATATTCATGATCTATTGTTTTTCCCTCTAAGAGAGAAATTTCTTTGACTACTTTTCAAAATGAGTACGTAGAATCCAGATATCGAATACAAATTTTGCCTCCGTCCGCCGTATGTGGCACATTCCTTAGTTACCACGGATAGATTTCGATGAAATTTCGTATATTTATGGGCTCCATATGGGGTCTAGTTGAGCCGAGAAGCATTTGGTTGGTTTCAATAACTTCTAAGGGGTGAAAAATAACGGCTGCAATTTTCAAAACGCCCTAGCTCGAAAACTTGGTGTAAAGGTATTTTTTTTAAATCATTTTGAAATAGTATTGAATTTTTAGAATCGAATGATACCACCCAGAGCTGTGTAGGACCAACCGTTTGCTCCCTTCAAATCTCAAGGGTTGGTCTTACGATGAATCAGAAATACGAGTGTGAATCTCCGTTCAAATTTTAGCTGATCAAAACGATCGCTGTTAGTTTCTTCGAGTTGTTATCAAATTTGCGTCCTTAGCAACCAGTAATAAAATTTCCCAATGAAGGCACTCACAACTCTTTATTTCATCGAATAGAGTGTGCAGCGTTCGTTTTTCCGAAATAAACTTGATTGTGAAGCAAAAATATGATTGGTTCTTTGTCACATATCGGCAATGGCAAATTTGTGTTCTTTTCAGGCGAGTGAACTAAACAGGTAAATAATAAACCTTTGTGTAATAATTTGCTGCGGTTTTTAATAACTCTTTCTTTTCTACGATTGGCAAAGTAATTTTAAAGTTCTTTCAATGGGATTTCCCTCGATGTAGGCTCACGCCCTCCGGAACTGTGGCGCTTCAACGGTTGATTCTGTGTATTTATAAAGAATCCAGAAGATCTCTTATCTCACCGACAAAGTGGAGTGTAGACTCATACAATGTAACCCTGTAGATATTATAATTCCGTGTGCTTACAACAGATAAGGAATGTAAAGTTTCAACATAGGTAACGCGAAAAGTAAATCACGCATCCAGACGGCTGTTTTGAAAAGAAAACTAGATTATTCATGCTTATCGATCGTAAACCGAAGACGAGTGTTTACTGCCGACGAAGATAGAAAATCGCGAGTTACAAGTTAGGAGACGTTTGATGGCTCTGAAGCCTCTCATTATAATGCTCTTTATTTTTGTTGTCGTTCCGTTTCAACGTTGTAGTTATTTCAGAGCCTCTTGGATTCTCAAGCGCACATAACCAATTTGCTTTAATAGTGCTGATTAATCATCCATGTACGGTGAAAGACGAGATTTTAATTGCCGATGGGTTTTCTGGTGTCTTCAATACGCTGGAGCACCTCAAGGTAATCTCTGAAAAATCCACATATTCGTCTGGTTGGATGTATGGGCACCTGTCTCGTCTGACTTCGGCAGGTCATACAGAAGGAGTACGACTCAATTATTGATTCTAGTAACGAAAAACGCTATCACCCTCCAACTACCCAAACTTCTATGCGACGAGAGTTCTCGTCCACTCTCTGGACGTACATCTCAATGTCTGCACATCATAAGAACAAATTGTACCCTAATGGCTTTCCTTCTACACAAAACCTTCCATTCGAAGGACAAATAATCTCAGTACTGCAAGGGACGTGCAGTGGTCAATTTTAATGCATTTTTGTGTATGGGCTCTATTTGGGGTCTAGTTGAAAATAAGGGCTGAAATGTTCAAAAACACCCTAGCTCAAAAACTTGTGATATAAAGGTATTGGTTTTTAACCAATCTAAAATAGTATTGAATTTTAGAATCGAATGAGACCAGCTAGAGTTCTGTAGGGTCAAGCAAATCATCAGAAACACGAGTGTGAATCTCCGTTCAAATTTTAGCTGACCGAAATCGTAGTTCGTTCCTTCGAGTTGTACTCAGTTTTGCGTCCTCGGCAACTAGTATCCAAATGTTTAATGAAGGCACCCACAACCTATTTCTTGAAATTGAGTGTGAAGCGTTTATTTCTTCAAAATAAATTTGATTGTGAAGTACGTAAACTGTAAACGTTTGGGTGGTGATGGCTGAACTACCCGTTAAAAAAGGTGCAAATTATTTCACAAATGTTTATTATTTTCCTGTATAGATCACTCTTCTGCAAAGATCACTATTCACTATTTATTTTTACCTAGCGCATGCGCCGAGGCTACTGGAAATTTTAAAGCCTCAATTGGGGGCCATCTAATTACTAATCTGTAACATCCCTGAACATATCATTGAAATCGGATGGAAAACGTAGAAGTTATGGCGGTTACAAGGTATTGACGTTTGCGCATGCGCAGTCGCTTCTATCAGTCCGGGGATGATGATTTTCGTAGGGGACCGTCTACACACTAACCCGCACATTCTCTGAAGATTTCATAGAAATCGGACAATAACTTCATATAGTTATGTACAAGGATTTCATGACAGACACACAGACAGACAGACACGGAACCATAATTGTTCAGAAAGGTCTGACACGTAAAACTCGAGTGAAAATTTTGATTCTGGAGAACTTTTCTTTCATCCTTGAAAAGTGAAAACAAAGCTTCCGCTATCTTGGTAGACTCGGAAGCAAAATGGGTGATTCATTGTTGTGTTAATTCTATATTAATTATTATCCTCGCGATGGAGAGATGTCACACTGATGAGAAAACATAAACGACATTTTCACCCATTTTGGTTTATTATTTTCAATAATGAACCTTTGGAATCGACCAAGAAAAAAAAATTTTTAACACCCCCTCAAAATTTGATGGTTTACGTTTCAAGGTACGTAGAATCCAAAAATCGAATAAAAATTTGGCCGTCCGTACGCCGTACGCGGCACTTTTGCCACTTAGCATTGACCGATTTTGATGAAATTTGGTTTGTAGGCTCCATTTGGGGTCTAGTTGTGCCCCGAAGCTTTTGGTTGATGTAGGTCACTCCTAAGGGTTCCAAAATCAATTTTGAAATTTTGAAAACGCCCTAACTCAAAAAATTTCGATATAAAGGTATTGTTTTTCCTTCAATTTACGATTCTATGGAAGTTTTAGAATTTTTTGAGACCACGCGGAGCTCTGTAGGACAAACCGTTCGCTCACTACGAAAATTTAAGGTTATATTGAAATATATATATATATAAATCAAAACACGAGTGTGAATCGCAAAAGAGGCCTAATCTCCGTTCAAATTTTAGCTGACCAAAATGCGATAATGGTTGGTGATTTTAATTTTTTTTTATTTAAAAAAATTTATTTTTTGATTTTTTTCGATTTTTTTCCCCTCATATTGGATGGTTGGTGATTTTGTAGACGAGTGATCTATATAAAAATAATAAACCGTTGTGTAATAATTTGCAGCGTTTTTGTGAAACCATCAAAAAGGATCGATACTTCAAAATATCGATACTTTTTGAAAGGACCTAGGATCGTATCGATACTTTTTGATACTTTCTGGATGTATCGATACGATATTATATCTATACTTTTGAAGTATCGGACATCCCTACCCCTTAGAAGTGACTGACATCAACCAAAAGCTTCGCGGCACAACTAGAACCCAAATGGTGCCCGTATTACGAATTTGAACCAAATCGGTTCAGGGTTGATAAGAAAAGTGCTGCGTTCGGCGGACGGACTTAAAATTGTTTATTCGATTTTCGGATTCTACGTTCCTTGAAATGAAAAAAACATCAAATTCTGAGGTTGGGTTACATTTTTTTTCTTGCTCGATTCCAATGGTTCATTATTGAAAACAATAAATCAAACCAAGTTACGGGTTGAACATATTTTTGTGTACTTAGGAATCGGTTGACACTAGAGGAGAGTAAAATAATTCAAAATACTGTATTGATATGAAAATAGCTCTATTCGAAATGGAAGACTCGTCATATTTGATTCCGGTGGTAGCGTCACGCAATCCATTTATGGATTTATGTGAGAAGTTATGCGTGATTTTTATCGAGTTAAACTATATTACCCACCTAACTAGGTGCTTTCCTCAATCTTTGGCTTATTATTCACTTTTATTCAGCCTTTATCTCCATCGTCAACCAGTGTTTACCATTGTTAGGTTTTACAATAGCGCTAGTTCAATAGAAAATGCGAAGTCTACGGCAGTAAACTAAGTAGGTAAGCGTTTCTCAACTGGGGTGGGATTTGTGGACACTCACAGATGTCAACTCTTATCATGAAAGGCTCTGAATGAAATCAAGAAAATATAAAATCAGATAGATTAAACTAAAAAGAAAAAAATCGAGCATCTCTAGCGAACGTACCTTGAATGTTTCTCTGAGTTCAAAACGCTGCAAATTATTGCAGTTGGATTTATTATATTTCTGCAGTATATAATAATTATAGTACAAACCTGCCAAGAACATAGGTTTTCCATTATCAGTACCTACCTACCAACCATATTTTAGCGCGAGGATCATTTTCAAGTTTATTTTGAGAGAACGTACCTACCAGCAAACATCGTTATCTGACTGTTGCTATTCTTAACGAAATTCGGTTCATGGTTGTTAGGGAAAGCACTGGTTGACCTAAAATTCTATTAGAAAACGCTGCAAATTATTACACAATGGTTCATCATTTTGGTTTATTATTTTCAACAATGAACCTTTGAAATAGATAAAAAGTCACGGAGCAAGAATTAATGAGCGAATTTTCAAAGAAATCTTAAAGAAAGAAACAATGGTAAAAAAAGTAATTACTAAGTCAATGGGGCCTGATTTTTTAAAAAATTTTCAATCGAAAGTAGACCTTATCCTGAGATTTTGACACCAGCCGGTCTCTTTTTGGATGAGTTGATCTTTTCCTAAGATTTTTCAAAGTTTCGAATGTTTATGACGTCACGTGCCCTACCCGCCTGGAAGGGACCCCCCAGCCCACTGTGACGTCATAAACATTTGAAACTTTGAAAAATCATAGAAAAAGGTCTTCTCTCGCTAGAAGGTCGGTTGGTGTCAAAATTCTCAGAATGAGGTCTAGTTTAGATTAAAAATAACAATAAACAGTTTTTCCAACCCATGCGCACACCTCATTATGTGATCTAATAAAATATTTATTTTAAATGTTAGGCAATTTTTCTAAATGTAAGGAGCCCATATTCACATTCTACTCGTCTATTCGGGGGAAAAATATTCCAAATATGACTGTTCAAGGAAGGAAATTCAAGTTTGCGCATGCGCAATTGCTACCACCAGTCCGGGGGTGATGGTTTTCGTAGGGCACCATCTACGCTCCAGCCCGCACAATCCCTAAAAATTCCATCAAAATCGGACAATAACATCGTTATCCCCGTTATAAGGATTTCATGACAGAAACAAAACCAAATTGGTTCAGGAAGGTCTAACGTAACAAGCAAGAGACAAATTTGATTTTGGAGAATATTTTTTTTTCAGTATTGAAAAATGAAAAAAAGCTACCTTGGTAGACTGGGAAGCAATAATGCCAGTACATCAAAAATTATCGAGATTGGGCGTTTTTACCCCCTAAAAGCGACTGACAGTAACCAAAATCTTCGGAGCATAACTAGTACCCCAATACCAAATTTCATCAAAATTGGTTCGTGGGAACTAAGGAAAGTGCCGTGTTCGGCGGACGGTAGCCATTTTATGCAGTGGGGGGGGGGGACAATTTTTTTTTCTTGGTCGATTCCAAAGGTTCATGATTTCCATTTGGGGTCTAGTTGTGCCCCGAAGCTTTTGGTTGATGTCAGTCACTTCTAAGGATTGAAAAATAAGGGTTAACATTTTGAAAACGCCCTAGCTCAAAAATTGTCGATATAAAGGTATCGTTTTTCCATCAATTGAAGATAATATTGTATTTTTGGAATTTTTAGAGACCAAGCGGAGCTCGGTAGGACAAACCGTTCGCTCCCTACGAGAACTTAAGGGTTGGACTTACAATAAATCAGAAACTCGAGTGTGAATCGCACAAGAGGGTGTAACGTTATTGTTGTTGCTTAACGATTCTATGTTCAAATCCTAATAGATTTACCTACGATTCTACGAATCAGGTACAATGAATTCATATGAGAAACCACTTTATTAAAGTTCTTCTTATAAGTTTTGTTTTATCGATAATGGTTACTCAACTTCGGCTGAGATGGTCTGGTGCTCTGGCAGTAGGTAGCAACTCCGCTGGCAGTAGGTAGCAACTCCGCTGGCAGTAGGTTGGTAGATCTTCTTTCTTCGGATGATGGGTTGATAATGTCTTTTCTCCTTCTTTGACTTTTCTTTTATTTCTCACTTACAACTTTTCACTTCTCCAAAACTTCAATCTGAACAAACCGTTTTTCTTTTTCTCTTTTTCTTCTTTCCTTCCCAGCTGTTTGACTTGGTTAGCTTTTATAAGGCAGTGGAGGTGTAGTCGCTTGTCGTAATGTAGTTTCGAGTATGTACCCATTCTGCCTATCGTAGGTAATGATTTGGCCATGAACATACTTAATCAACTGCAAACACCAATCGTGTTGGTACCGTTATAAAAGCCCTCCCTTCAAATGAAACGATTTTGTTTTCGTAGGAAAAATTTCCGTCAGAAATCGAAATCGTTCCTATTATCTGTAGACGATCCATCACACCAATGCAGAGGTTTTCAGTCCACATCACTATCAAGTATGAATATCACACTACAGGCAAAAAAAATTATTCAATATAAAATTTAAAAAATATCTAAATTCCACGAAATATTTAATTGATTGTTAAATGTAGTTAATTATTTGAAATTAAACTCTCACGTTTACCTAACCGATATTGTATTGTTTAAACTGTTGTAATTGTTTATAAGTAATGTCTATCATTGCAATTTTGTTATGTACTGAATTTACCTCAAAAGCTCATGGAGGGGAGTACTGTACTGGATTAGATCATTTGCATGGTACGTGTTTTTAAGGGTCTCGTTTGACTGCGGTATTTTTAACTTGTAGATAGCCTGTCCAATTCTCTGTCCAATTTTGAAAGGTCCCTCTCGAATTGGGAGAAATTTGCCGTATATCTTCTGTTCCTTGTTACTGTGTCTCCAAGCTTCTATGAGTACCAAATCTCCCACTCCGTGGGTGACGGTTTTCCTAGATGAATTAAGTTTGTTGTTTTGCTTCTCTCTTGTTGCTTTGATCTTCTCTGCTAAATTGTTCTTTATTTCTTCATATTCTTCCATGTTTGGTCTTTGATACGGAGGCAATTCGATGTTATCCTCCCAAATACGCTTCGGATTTGTCCCATATTGAATATAGAAGGGTGTGATCTGTGTAGCATTATGAACTGTTCCATTCAGTGTATCTTCAATGTGTTGAACGTATTTCACCCATTGGTTGTGATGGTCCCCTAGAATACATCTGAATTGGTTTCCTAAGTTGCGGTTAACTCGTTCTGCTAGGTTACATTCAGGGTGTCTTATCGGAATCAGGACTGACTTAATACCTTTTGAAGATAGAAACTCTTGGAATTTTTTGGACGTGAACTGAGTGGCGTTATCGCTGAGAATCTTTTTAGGCTTTGACAGTTTTGAGAAATGACTCTTCATTGCTGATATAACACCCCCAGTAGTAGCTCGTTTCATAGGGTACAGTTTCACAAACTTTGATACGTTATCCACTACTACAAGTATGAATCGATTATTATATTGCCCTGTAGGTAGGGGTCCGTAAAAATCCATTGATAATAGGTCGCCGGGACCGTTAGCCGTAATTGTTTGAATCGGGGTCGAGTGGCGAACATTTGGATGTTTGCACGTTTGGCATATGTGGCAAGATTTAATAAGAGCCTTAATTTTTGTTCTCATCTTTTTAAAGAAAAAATGTTCTTGGAGTAATTTATAAGTTTTTTCAATGCCAATGTGGTTGTAGTATATGTGAGTCAGACATACCAATTCATCCTGATATTGGCTAGGGATATAAACTCTTTTTTGTCGACATGTTCGAACTTCGTTTCTATCTTCTCCTGAAGAACCTTGATCTCTCGGGTGATTCGTTCAATGGTATTGTTGAAATATTCTTGATTTTGAGCTAAGTTGTTGAAGCGGAAATCATTTTTCTTTTCAGAATTTTGGTACTCCTCCTGCAATGAGTTTTCCCTCAAACTATCTCTATCTAGGTTAATATATTTTATTTGTTCCATTATTTTTTCGATTTGTGACTCAACCCTATTTTCTATTTTTCTAAAGTGTGAGTAATTGTATAAATTGCGTTGTTGAATACATCGAAAGATACAAATTCTGAGTTATGTGTTGATTTGATTACGTCTGAATTGGAACCTAATTTTCTTTCTCTTTGTACTGAATGGAATTCGGTATGCCTATCATGTGATTCATTCCGAGAGTGATTAGGGCTATATAACGACATACCATGCTGAGATGAATCGGAGTGGATTGCCTCATTCTCCAGCGCCTGCGCTCTCGATCTGCTTCGAGTCACTGGATGCATTTCGAGTAACAGGGTCGGTCAAGATGAACCAATCTGTAAGATAATTTAGGTTAGAGGGTTTCTATTTTTCGTTGGGCGCCAATGTAACGTTATTGTTGTTGCTTAACGATTCTATGTTCAAATCCTAATAGATTTACCTACGATTCTACGAATCAGGTACAATGAATTCATATGAGAAACCACTTTATTAAAGTTCTTCTTATAAGTTTTGTTTTATCGATAATGGTTACTCAACTTCGGCTGAGATGGTCTGGTGCTCTGGCAGTAGGTAGCAACTCCGCTGGCAGTAGGTAGCAACTCCGCTGGCAGTAGGTTGGTAGATCTTCTTTCTTCGGATGATGGGTTGATAATGTCTTTTCTCCTTCTTTGACTTTTCTTTTATTTCTCACTTACAACTTTTCACTTCTCCAAAACTTCAATCTGAACAAACCGTTTTTCTTTTTCTCTTTTTCTTCTTTCCTTCCCAGCTGTTTGACTTGATTAGCTTTTATAAGGCAGTGGAGGTGTAGTCGCTTGTCGTAATGTAGTTTCGAGTATGTACCCATTCTGCCTATCGTAGGTAATGATTTGGCCATGAACATACTTAATCAACTGCAAACACCAATCGTGTTGGTACCGTTATAAGGGCTAATCTCCGTTCAAATTTTATCAGACCGAAAAGCGATCGCTGTAGGTACGTGGTAGGTAGCTTGTATCTATGGTTGGTAGGTGGTGACAATGGCAAAGCCGAGTTCTTCGCAGACGAGTGATCGATATAGAAAAATAATAAACCTTTGCGTAATAATTTTCTGCGTTTTGTGATGTGACAGCATTTCGCGATGGGTGCGATTATAGTGTCAGACGTGTTTCAATAGGTGAATGAGTATGTCGAGCTTTTCTAGGTACTCGAATTTATGAAGTAAACAATTATTTGTTTAAAAGTAAAATATATTTACACTGTTGATGTTATTCAGAAGAACACTGGAATCTATTGAACAATTACCATTCTGTACAATAATAAGAGGAGTTACCACATTAAAGTACAAAAAATAAATAAAATAAAAATATTATCGAATTATGGGCGGAATAATTCCCAGTTGACTCAAGGATTTCAAATCTTCCCCGACAATTTCTTGCGCCCTGGGATCCGCGAAGACTGCTTTGTTGGCGACCTCTAACGGCGAGTGGGTCATCAGCTTGTCCATGTCCATCGCCCGGGGAACGTCACTTCTCGCGACGGCCCCGAACAGTAGGAAGACCAGACCGGCGATTTCAACTCGACGGGACTCAGACAAGACGTCGGAGAAGGTTGGGATGTAACCGCCGTATCCGAGAGATTTCAGATTTGCCTCGAGTGAGTTTTGGTATTCTCTCAATAGGCAGCGCTTCGATGTTGCGCGGACTTTGTGGTTAACACTTGTCCAGAAGAAAAACTGGAGGTCCCATATGAAGGAATTCACGTTGCATAGCTGGAAGTCAACAAATCTGCAACAAGAAAGACGATTGGCTTTTCTTTTGTTCTTCTTGGAAAGTTTTTCAAGTATGTTTGTAAAGGGTGGGTATCTTCTAGAGATGGTAAGTGGGGAAAGTGATGACGCAGGATGAGAAGGGGAGTGGAAGTTGCAAAGCTTTAGTAGGGATGGCATATCGAATGAAATATATCGATATATCGATCAAATGAAATATCGTCAATGAAATATCGATACCTCCGATATATCGGAGAAAATATATCGATATTTCGATATATCGGAGAAAATATATCGATTTTTCGACGTATCGAAAGATCTACTGTAAAATGTCACATGTGAAGTAGGTAGGTGAATTTAATAGTTTTAAAACAATATAAAAATAATTTAGGATGACATTTATGGACATATCGGAGTATCTACTAGGAAAAACTTGAAGAAGTAAGTAGGTAGGTGAATAGAAAAGTTACTAACATCATTTTGGAGGAAATATTATCGATATACTCGACATATTGGAAGATCTATTTGGAAAAACCGTGTGAAATAATATTTCACATATTACGTATTAACCTACTTTCAAAAGTTACTGGGTATGAATGATCGAAATTCATTGTTTAAAAACTGGAAAAAAGTGCGAAAATGTCATTGCAATGTTAAATTAATTTATAAATTGACAGGGGTATAGGTACTGTGGACGATCATGATCCTTCAAAATTGAAAATAATTGTTGTGAAAACCTGCTTCATTTCGTAGAGTAAGTAGTTTTAAGCTGGACGGGCCTCCATTAATTTTGGCTTAAGTCAAGTATTTGAGCCTTGAGAGCCACTGTAGGTGTAAACTATGAACACAATCATATCTGAGCTGAAGTCAACAGTCTGAAATCAACCCATCAGTTGGTACCTACAAAATTTGGAATAAAATTACTAGATGTTTTTACAAGTACAGGCGTCCCTTCTCGTCCATTTATTTCAATATTTAATTTTTACTAAAAAAATAATTTTTTTTTAAAACTTGAAAACAGGTCGCGATATATCGTTAAATATATCGATATTGACCGATAATATCGGTTCTCTATATCGATTGTAAATATATCGATATATCAAATGTAATATATTGATATGTTTCATATATCGATATATCGTTGCCATCCCTAAGCTTTAGTGATAGGAAGAGCAATGCAGGCCTAACAGCTCCATTATCATTATAGTGTCCCGGTTTCATTCTCCAAATCCACCGCCAAATAGCGTCTTGAAATTACCACATTTTAAATTACCATTTTTTCACCTACGTTCTGTAGGTTTTGTAATTTGGAGCAACCAATTAATCAAAATTATAGGCAAAATTTCGGAAAACCCCGCAAATAGGGAATTTAAGAATCCGAATCATAATCCGACTACAACTTCGTATAGTTTTGCCGGTTACAAGGTTTCATGACCGACACGGACAGACAGACCGACACGGAACCGAAATTGTTCAGAATTGTATAACGCGAGTGGAAATTTTCTTTTTGCAAAACATTTTTTTTAACCTTGAAAAGTGAAAACAATGCTTCCGTTGCCTTGGTAAACTCGGAAGCAAAATCAGTGAAATACCGTAAAATTGATCCACATAGTAATTTGAAACAAAATTTCAAATTCTATTGTATAATTACAATAATTATTCTATAATAACGATGGAGTCATTGATTAAAAAGAATCTCACACCTGACAGATGTGGCTCTGTTGTCCGAACTCGATCGTTTGAACATTATGTTGCTTGTCCACAAGTCGCCATGGTTCACAACAGCAAATCGCTTGTCATGTTTCCGTAGAAGTTGGCCAACCGTGCGCAGAATACCTGCTTGGCGACCGCGTATCCATTTCGCTACTGGCAACCTGAAATATCATGTTTTTACTCAGTTACGCTCATTAGTTTTCCAATTAATAATTACCTGATGAAGGAGTAATAACCAGAAAACATCTCGTCATGGTGATGGGAAAAAGTAAGATAGACTCGCAAATTGAGAAGGCAAACGCAGTAAAGGTGGCTACAGAACAACTGTGTCAATCACCTGCATTACAGCGAACGTGAATTTGTAATTATCTTGAGAAAACAACCACGATTTAATAATCCTCCACCTTGGCACAGAGGACCCCTTAGTCCCGATGGGAGCTGACGAGTGTTTTCATGTGATTGAATAATTAATTTGATTTGACTTCAGAATGCCAGGAAGAATGTGTTGGTTGTTGTGTACGCGACCACTATTATATTTATACATCGATATTGTAGCATGATTTGCTTCTATTTATCGGGGCGAGGTCAGGATTAAACGGTCTGCGTTCCGACGTATCGATGATTTATTTCATCACTATCCAAGAAAATCTACAACAAGGATAAGATATCATTTGCTACTAGATAGAAGATGGTATGAAAATATGAAAGCCAACTAGTTAGGTAGGTAGTAATGGTGTGGGGGGGATTGCGCCTGATTTTTTTGTTGAATTTTTAATCGCAAGTAGGCTTCATCCTGAGAATTTTGACACCAGCCTCTTTTTGGATGAGTAGATCTTCTCCTATGGTTTTTCAGTTTCGTATGTTTGTGACGTCACGTGCCCTACCCGCCTGAGAGGGACCCCCAGCCCACTGTGACGTCATAAACATTCGAAACTGAAAAATCATAGAAAAACGCTGCAAATTATTACACAATGGTTTATTATTTTTCTACATAGAAAAAATCTGTATAGACCACTCGTCTGCAAAGAACACGGCTTTGCCATTGTTACCACCAACCAACATGAAGAAAAACATCGATCGCAAGTAGATATAAAAATAATGAACCAACAGTCAATGTGATGGGATCAAAAAATTTCTCTACGAGAGTACGATTTCGAACCCGGAATATTGGGGTGGGAACCGGACGCACTAGTCCCATATGGGTGGGAACGCTACGCCAGCGAGTCCCATATGGAAATGAGATAGTTCTCCCATCGAACCTGACCCAAGGGAAAGAATTGAAGGGACAGATTCTCCCTTACATTCTCGTAGGGAGCGAACAGTTTGTCCTACAGGACTCCGCGTCGCCTCAAAAAATTCCAAATATTCAATACTATCCTAAATTGATGGAAAGACAATACCTTTATATGAAATTTTTTTGAGTTAGGGCGTTTTCAAAATTTTAACCCCTTAGAAGTGACTTACATCAACCAAAATCTTCGGGGCACAACTAGACTCCAAATGGAGCTTACATACCAAATTTCATCAAAATCGGTCAATGTTAGGTGAGGAAAGTGCCGCGTACGGCGGACGGCGGAAATTTTTTTATTCGATTTATAAAACGCTAGAAGGTCGCGGTTGGTGTCAAAATTCTCAGAATGAGGTCTAATTTAGATTAAAAAAAGTCTGCCAAGTGGGTGTGGCACATAGCTTCCTCGTATCCACAATCCGATTATATAGATGATCCGATGCATAGTAGTTAATCTCAAAACACCAATCTCTAAGCACCTTCCACTACCCTCATAGGGGACCATCTGCACGCTAATCTGGACAATCCTAGAAAATTTCATCAATGATTTCATCAATGATTTCGGATGAAAAATTAAGTGAGTAGGTGTATGTGATTGGATCAAAAAAATTCTTAGCCTCGGCTGAGTTTCGAACCGGCAACCTTACGAGCGCAGATGAAGACCAGATGAAGACCTCTGACCTACCGAAGACTTACAATTAGTAGGATTTGAGATTCTCACAGGAGACCATCCCTCTATGAAAAACAATGCTCTGTGATTTTCATAGGGGACCATCTACAACCTAATCCACATAATCCCTGAAAATTTCATCGAAATCGAGTGGAAAATGTGGAAGTTATGGCCGTTACAAAGAAACTCACATTTGCGCATGCGCAGTAGCTACTATCAGTCCGAAGGTGGCGATTTTCATAGGGGATCATCTAAAGACTAATCTGTAACATCCCTGAAAATTTCATTGAAATCGGATTGAAGATGTGGAAGTTATGGCCGTTACAAGGAATTTACGTTTGCGCATGCGCAGTGGCTACTATCAGTCTACACCGTCTACACACCAACTCGCACAATCGAAAATTTCTTCGAAATCGGACAACTTCGTATAGTTAGGTTACTAGACACGGAACCAAAATTGTTCAGAAAGGTCCAAAACGCAAAACGCGAGTGGAAATTTTGATTTTGGAGAACTTTTTTTTTCGTCCTTGAAAAGTGAAAACAAAGCTTCCGCTACCTTGGTAGACTCGGAAGCAATAACAATAAACAGTTTTTCCAACCCATGCGCACACCCCATTTTGTGAACATCCTTTTAAAGATATTAATATATGATTGTTTAACTTGCATTTTGGTTTATCATTTTCAGTAATTAGCCTTTGGAATCGAGCGAGAAAAAACTTTTACCCCCCCCCCGAAAATTTGATGTGTCACGTTTCAAGGTACGTAGAATCCGAAAATCGAATAAAACATTTTCCGTCCGTCCTCCGTACACGGCACCTCTTAGCAACACTGGACCGATTTGTTTCAAATTTGGTATATGGGCTCCATTTGGTGTCTAGTTGTGCCGCGAAGCATTTGGTTGATGTCAGTCACTTCTAAGGAGTGAAAATTAAGGGTTGAAATTTTCAAGAGTGCCCTAGCTCGAAAACTCTTGAAATAAAGGTATCGTTTTTTCAACAATTTTAAATAGTATTGAATTTTTAAAAATGTTTGAGACCACCCGGAACTCTGTAGGACAAACCGTTCGGTCCCTGCGAGTATTCAAGGGTTTTCCTTCGATAAAACAGAATCATGAGTGTGAATCGCAAAAGAGGTCTAATCTCCGTTCAAATTTTATCTGACTAAAATGCGATCGCTGTTCATTTCTTCGATTTGTATACAGTTTTGCCTTCTGCGTAACCAGTAATCAAATTTCCTTATGAAGCTGTCTATTTTTCCAATCGAGTGTGAAGCGTTTAGTTCTTTCTAATAAACTTGATTGTGAAGGTGTGAAGCCAGTATGGTGTGGTAGGTAGTACCTAGCTGGTAGGTAAAAAAAAATTAGTAGATTAAAAAAAAAAAAACGCTGCAAATCATTGCCCAAAGGTTTATTATTTTCTGTATAGATCACCCTTCTGTATAGATCACTGGTTCTCCATCAATAGCACCTACCACCATCTGTATTCTCCCTTGACCTTCCCTCTCAAATTTCAGCTTCCTGCGTTCAATAGGATTGAAAATGGCTTCGGAGCTCACTCAGCTGATCAGTGATCTGAAGAGTGAAGAAGATCTTCTCGAATTCTGGAGACGCCTGGAAGAGCACTTCCATTCAATAGTATTGAAAATGGCTTCGGAGCTCACTCAGCTGATCAGTGATCTGAAGAGTGAAGAAGATCTTCTCGAATGCTGGATTCGCCTGGAAGAGCACTGATCAGCTGAGTGAGCTCTGAAGCCATTTTCAATCCTTATGAACGCAGGAAGCTGAAATTTGAGAGGGAAGGTCAAGGGAGAATACAGATGGTGGTAGGTGCTATTGATGGAGAACCAGTGATCTATACAGAAGGGTGATCTATACAAAAATAATAAACCTTTGGGCAATGATTTGCAGCGTCTTTTTTTTTTGAGATGAGAAGTTCTAAAGATGTTCTCATAATGAATACATACAACCATACATGGAAATAATAAGTATAGAAAATGGTGGAATAGAGCATACCATTCAGCAGTCCAATCCATTTCCATAGCGTGACACATCACCTCAAACAGAGTTCTATAGATTTTATCCACAACGATTTCAGAAGATTTCTCGGATGGCAAACTAACGGAGCCAAGATCAACCAACGTTTTACTCATAGCGTGGAATCTGGCGATGTTTTGAACGACCAGCAAAGAATCATCTGCGCCCAAGCCGCTTTTCATGCTGTTCACTTCAAATCCCAAGTCCTGAAAATCGAGTTTGGTTTATTATTTTCAATAATGGAATCGACCAAGAAAAAATCTCAAACCTCCCCTCAAAATTTGTTGGTTCACGTTTCGGGGTAAGTACGTAGAATCCGAAAATCAATTAAAACGCCACGTTTTATTTCAAAGTAAAAGTAAACAATTTTTAATGCTTGCATCCGAGTCTGCAACACATTGGGACATTTTCATGAGTGTTTTCTTATTGTATTTATTACCTACCCAAGCATCAAAATAAGAAAACAGTTGATTGTTCTCTACGCATCACAGTGAGTCTATTTAATTTATTGGTTTCGCGTGAGCGGTTTTCGTGACGATTTTTCAGTTTATGTGCCAATGCAAAGACATGAAAATGTCAAAAATTCGTCCGTTCGCGGCACTTTCCTTAGTTACCATGGACAGATGTTGATGAAATTTGGTATGAGGGCTCCATTTGGTGTTTAGTTAGGCTCCGAAGCTTTTGGTTGATGTCAATCACTTCCAAGGGTTGAAAAATAAGAATTTATCGGAATTTTCATAACGCCCTAGCCCAAAAACTTGCACTGTATAGGTATTGTTCTATCAGGAATTTAAAATGAAATTGAATTTTTAAAAGCGAATCAGACCATCTAGAGCTCCGAAGAACCAACTGTTCGCTCCCTATGAGAACTTGTTGGGTTGGACTTGCAATAAATCAGAAACACGATTGTGAATTGCAAAATGGCCTTAGCAACTAGTAATCAAATTTTATTTCTTCGAATTGAGTGTGAAGCGTTCATTACTTCAAAATAATCTATATTGGTAATTTGCGGCAAAGGCAAATCTGTGTTCTTTGCAGTCGAGTGATCTACACATGAAAAAACGTCTGCCAAGTGGGTATGGCACATAGCTTCCTCGTATCCATAACCCGATTGTATAGATGATCCGATGCATAGTAGTTAATCTCAAAATACCTTTCACTACCCTCATAGGGGACCATCTACACGCTAATCTGGACAATCCTAGAAAATTTCATCAAATTGGAATGAAAAATTAAGTGAGTAGATGTATGTGATAGGATCAAAAAAATTCTTAGCCTCGGCTGGGATTCGAACCCGCGATCCCTGGAGCACAAATCAAGACTCTCTCCTCTGAGCTATTGAAGCCTTGTCATGTAAAGATTTGAGATTCTCACAGGAGACTATCCCTCTATGAATGAATCCTTCTATGAAGAACAATTCTCCATGATTTTCATAGGGGACCATCTAAACACTACTCTGTAACATCCCTGAAAATTTCATTGAAATCGGATGGAAAATGTAGAAGTTATGGCCGTTACAAGGAATTCACGTTCGCGCATGCGCAGTCGCTTCTATCAGTCCGAAGGTGGTGATTTTTTTAGGGGACCATCTAATCACTACTCTGTAACATCCCTCAATGTTTCATTGGAATCGGGTAGAAAATGTCGAAGTTATGGCCGTTACAAGGAATTCACGTTTGCACATGCGCAGTCGCTTCTATCAGTCCGGGGATAATGATTTTCATAGGGGACCATCTAAATAGTAATCTGTAACATCCCTGAAAATTTCATTGAAATCGGATGGAAAATGTAGAAGTTATGGCCGTTACAAGGAAATTGAGGTTTGCGCATGCGCAGTCGCTTCTATCAGTCCGGGGATGATGATTTTCATGGGGGACCGTCTACAAACCAACCCGCACAATCCCTGAAAATTTCATCGAAATCGGACAATAACTTCGTATAGTTATGCGCGTTACAAGGAATTGATGACAGACGGACAGACACACAGACAGACAGTCACACAGACGGAGAGACAGACAGACACGGAACCAAAATTGTTCAGAAAGGTCTAAAACGCAAAACGCGAGTGAAAATTTTTATTTTGGATAACTTTTTTTTTCATCCTTGAAAAGTGAAAACAAAGCTTCCGCTACCTTGGTAGACTCGGAAGCAATAAACCTTTGTGTAATAATTTACAGCGTTTTGTTTAGTAGATCGAAATGATTATATTATTGGGCTAGTGTGAAAATACAAGAGGCCCGTTGCTGGCCGTTTAAATGATCGGGTGTTCAGTTCGAAGTTTGTATCCAACGCCAGGTAGTCCAGAACTGGCTAATCCACTCATTCGACTTCACGGTTCTCCGATTTGAAAGCTTTTTGGTTTATTTTCAATAATGAACCTTTGGAATCGACCAAGAAAAAAAAAGTTTAACCCCCCCCCCCCCTCAAAATTTTTTGGTTTACGTTTCCAGGTACGTAGAATCCAAAAAACGAATAAAAATTTGGCCGTACGTCGTACGCGGCACTTTCCCCACTTAGCATTGACCGATTTTGATGAAATTTGGTATGTAGGCTCCATTTGGGGTCTAGTTGTGCCCCGAAGATTTTGGTTAATGTAAGTCACTTCTAAGGGTTGAAAAATGAATTTTGAAATCGCCCTAACTCAAAACATTTTGATATGAAGGTTTTATATTTAATTATTAAATTTGAATTTGTGCGGTGTTAGGCGAATGTTTGGCTGGTGAAAACTACCAGAATCACCTGGATGTTTGCTTTGGGCGAATATCTCTCCACTCTTCTCAAGTTCGCTAAGGATTTGGCAAATAAAAATATGGAATTTCGAGTAATGAGATACCAAACCTGTACCACCACTTTGGTTATAAAAATAATGAACTGACGAGAAACAAACATTTTCCTTTCATTGCTTCGTTAACCATTTCATCGTACTGCTTACTGTCAAATCTTGAAGAGCAAGAAGGTTGTCTGACTGACATCCGTACATAACTGGCCAAAGGGCCTCACGATTGACGCCAATTTGTGCCATCACGGCAGTCATCATAGGAAGCACTGTTGAGTAAATCTAAAAAATGAAAATGGCAGTTTAGACTAAAAATTGAAGTTTTTTTTTTTGCACCAAGTACTTATTTAATACTTTATTAACAATATCATTTTGAAATTCGGATAAGATATTTCTAAACCAGGCATGTCACTGAGTTTCGTTCACTTTGACACTTTTCTAAGCTCTTCTACATTGACTCGTTGACATGAAATGTTAGCCGAGAAACGAGTTCTGCATAATCATAAAGTTTCATCGAAATCAGATGGGAATTGTAGAAGTTATGGCCGTGGTAAGGAATTCATGTTTGCGCATGCGTAGTGGCTAGTATCAGTCCGGGGGTGATTATTTTCATAGGGGACCATCTACATTCCAAACTGCACAATACCTACCTGAATATTTCATCGAAATCGGATGAGAAATGTAAAAGTTGTGGCTGTGGCAAGGAATTCGTGACAGACAGACATACTGGCGACGATGTTTCATGTATCAACAAATATAAATTGAAAATTGGACTCCAACTCTTGATCACTTTCAGATCAATCTATGAGTTAATAATCATAGTTCATGAGTTAAGAATTATTCACCTTAATTTCAGTCCTGAACAGTGTATTGTAATTGCTAGCCTGGATGAGATTTTTCCACTTCTTCTGGGTCTTTATAATCATGGAAGCGTCCATATTTTCTCCATGTGTGGACACGAAACGCAAATGAACTCTTTTCGTGTGGCTGGTGAAATGTTCGCTGTGAACATCAGGCGAGTTGTCAGGGTGGATGATGATCTCAACGTGAACTGTCCCAGTCTGGTTTGGCTTGCCCGGTATTTCCGGTCTGTTACAGAAATATTGGTTGAATATGGTTCTGACGAACTTCGGACCCATGCCTGAAACAATGGGATGTAGTGTTTTCACGTGTTGAACTGAAAAACTACCATGAAAAAGTTCGTAAAACTCTAGTTTTCGAGATTGGAACCAGAAGAAATTATTAAAAATAACTATTGAGTCGGAACTGGAAGAAAATAGAGCCATAAAGTAGAAAATGTAGAACTTATGGCTGTGACAAGGAATTTACGTTTGTGCATGCGCAGTGGCTACCATCAGGCTGGGGGGCGATTATTTTCATAGGGGACCATCTAGCATCTACATGCCAACCCGCACAATCCCTGAAAATTTCATAGAAATCGGACAATAACATCGCATAGTTTTGCCCGTCACAAAGATTTCGTGACATAGATGGTAAGTAACAAAATTGTTAGGTACCTAAAACGCGAGTAGGAATTTTGAGTTTGGAGAACTTTTTTTCAACCTTGAAAAGTGAATAGAATTCTTTCGCTACTTTGGTAGACTCGGAAGCAAAATATCGATTAAAAAATCTACGTCGTCCAGAAAACATTATTTGGATGGGAAGGTCTGTCGCACGTACGAATCCTTCATCCGTTGCTCGCCGCCTATAAATCGAAACGCTTGAACTGGGTCGTTCATTCCATCCCGATGGGGATAACCGCTTTTGTAACTTACCGAAGGTAGACTCCTTCATGTTGGAGTTGGCCGGAGCAGAAAACAACTCAAGAGTAACCTAGTGATAAAATAATTTCCGTAAAATGAAAAGAACGGATCGGTAACGCAGAGGATGAAAAGCAAATCGAGACGATTCGAAAACCTCAACTAGGTATGTACGGTACGAAATTTGAGCTAGTTGAATTATTTACGTCTGTTCTTGCATTTTCCTTTCGACGGTTTATCTTAGTCAAATAAAATATCTATACCTAATTATCACAAGTCACAACCGGAACAATAGTGTGAAATATGAAAAATGGTTGAATATTTTCTTATCATTCTGCAGCTGTTGTGGTTGTAGTGATAAATTATCAATGTAAATTCAAAGATCACGGTAGGTATAAAATAATATTAATGTTGGTCTGACATCTGACCTAGTAACAGCTGATGAGTCTGTTATCAAAACCTGCGCGGACAGCCCAGCGAGTAGGGATGGAGTATCGAACGGATAACATCGATGTCGATATGAACATGAAGATGAAACGTATGAAAAACATTGATATTTTTCGATTACTCGTCAACCTCGTCCGTCCGCCGTACGCGGCATTTTTAGATTTGGTTGAAATTTGGTACTTATATGGGCTCCATTTGGGGTCTAGTTGTGCCGCGAAGCTTTTGGTTGATGTTCTAAGGCGTGAAAAATAAGGGTTGAAATTTTCAAGAGTGACCTAGCTCGAAAACTCTCGAAATAAAGTATTGTTTTTTCACCAATTAAGATAGTATTTTTAGAATTCGAAGTAAATTGAATGAAGTTATCAGATAATCAGACCAGATTCTGGTCAGGAGTTTTTCTGGTTTCCTTGCAGTACCTTGAAGTTCGATTTCATACTATGTTACCAGACCAACTCCGCGACATATCGATAACATCGGACCCAATAATCGATAGGTATATCGAAAACATCGAGTGTGAAACGTCGATGCGCTTGTTTGTCTAATTAATAGTGATGCAACATCGATAGAAAACATCGATGTTTTTGAAATCCACCATCGATGTCGAGTGGAAACATCGACCAAAAACATCGATGTGCCCGATCATAATTATACAAATATTCGAGATCGTTTGCTTGTAGGTACCTACTCGAATAGACTTTTTTTTCATCTGATGAATCAATTTCTAGCCACTAGGTCAATTTCTACCCCAGTACATTCGCCAAATGTATATTTAAAGCAGTTACACCCCCCCCATAAGTTAGGAATACACCTCAGTGAATAACAAAAGTATCTATTGTTTATTATCTTATAGCACTTGTCCAGGCATTTTTTAAAAATAGGAGAGCATTGAAAGGAAGATAATATTGCAGATTTAAGATAAATCTTGTTTTATTAAACAAAAAAGTAAAAAAACACATGGTAGGTAAGCATTCAGGTTAAGGTTTTTTAATGTTTTTACTCGTAGTTGATTATTTTTATTCCTCCAAGAGATAAGAATGTAATAATTCATCGCGATTGGTATTTTAACGCTTGTTTCATTCATTATTTTAATGTGTAAACTATTGAGAAAACCAATAGGAACAACAAATCAGGGGAAGTACGACATCGATTGAAACATCGGTAAGAAACATCGATGTTGTGAAAACATCGCCATCGAAACATCGATGTTAAAAACATCGATGTTTTGAAAACATCGATGTCGATGTCGCATCACTACTAATTAATGGTTTGTTTGTTTTGTTTTTTTATAGTTGCACTAGCCTGCGATGTTTGTTTCATAATACAAATACACCATCAGAATAGGTACACAAGATTGGTACTGTAGAGTAAACTAATATAAATACTTACCCAAATAATCCGCCGAGCAGTCCATTAATTTGAGTGACACAACAGAGCGCAAGAGAACGAGGAAAATATTACTGAACTGGATGAACGATGAAATGATGGCGAGGTGAATTAAAACTGTGAATCACATCTTCGACATCAAGAGAGAAGGGAGAGAGGATGGATACTGAGATGTCTGTCCTCCATGATGTGAATCACAGTAACGTCCCAAGGTGCGAAGAACGTACGGCCGCGGCCTCTGGCCTTATCCGACGAGGTTAGCGAGGTTCTTTTCTTGTTCGACGCGGAAATCTACCTAGTTGTGCACTACATACCCTGAATTTTGAATTCAGCCTTTAAAGAAGGAATTCACTTTGCTGCGTCTGTGTCCTTTGACCGTAGTTAGTTCGTCGAAAATAAAACGCTGCAAATTAATTCACAAAGGTTTTTTCTGCATAGATCACTCGTATGAAAGATCACAGCTTTGCCAATTCTCAACATTGCTACATTTTGGTTTATTATTTTCAATAATACGAGGAATCGAGCAAGGAAAAAAGTTTTAACCCCCTCAAAATTTGATGTTTTACGTTTCAAGGTACCTACTTAGAATCCGAAAATCGAATAAAAAAATTTCCGTCCGTCCGCCGTTTTACTTTACGCGGCACTTTTCTTAGCAACACTGGACCAATTTGGTTCAAATAAGGAATATGGGCTCCATTTGGGGTCTAGTTCTGCCGCGAAGCTTTTGGTTGATGTCAGTAACTTCTAAGGGGTGAAAATTAAGGGTTGAAAATGTCAAGAGTGCCCTAGCTCGAAAACTCGAAATAAAGGTGACGTTTTTTCTCCAAATTTAAATAGTATTGAATTTTAAAAAAATTTTGAGACCACCCGGAGCTCTGTAGGACAAACCGTTCGGTCCCTACGAGTACTTGAAGGTCTTCCTTCGATAAAACAGAATCATGAGAGTGAATCGATATTATATTATTATATAATACCGATATTATCGGTCAATATCGATATATTTACCGATATATCGAAACTTGTTTGCAACAAGTAAAACAACAAGTAAAAATTAAATATTAAAATGGATAGATGAGACAGGACGCCTGTGAGGTAGGTTTCTATGATTTTTATATTATGTTGTTAGGACCCCTGAGAGTAGTTTATCCCCAGATTTTGCAACCCCAATAACCCTTTAGACTTAGTGCTCTGACAACCATGACATTTTCGCACTTTTACAACTACGTATGATAATTTCGATAATATAACTTACCTAATACCTTGTAACTAACATACTAGTAACTTTTTAAACCAGGTTAAATACGTTTAAATACCGTTTTTCCAAGTAGATCTTCCGATATGTCGAGTACATCGATGTATTTCTTCCAAAATGATATTAGTAAGGTTTCAATTCACATACCTACTTACTTCAATAAGATTTTCCAAGTAGATCTTCCGATTTATTTCACTCGATTTGCCATCCCTGCATACCTTGTAACGTAAACCATGATACTTTTGAGAGAGTTAAATACTAACTTCAAGGAGTTTTTCCATGCAAATCTTCCGATATGTCGAGTATATCGATGTATTTCTTCCAGAATGATGTTAGTATTGCTTTTAAACGTTTTAACTCACGTATCTATTTCACAAGATTTTCCAAGTTAGATCTTCCGATATATCGAAATATCTATATATTTTATCCGATATATCGGAGGTATCGATATCTCATTGACGATATATCGTTTGATTAATATATCGATATATTTCATTCGATATGTCATCCCTAACTAAAATGCGATCGCTGTTCATTTCTTCGATTTGTATACAGTTTTGCCTTCGTAACCAGTAATCAAATTTCCGTATGAAGCTTTCTATATTTCGAATCGAGTGTGAAGCGTTTAGTTCTTTCTAATATACTTGATTGTGAAGGTGTGAAGGCCCGTCAGTATGGTGTGGTAGGTAGTACCTACCAATAGTTGGTAAAAAAAAAAGTTGGTAGGTAAAAAACGCTGCAAATCATTGCCCAAAGGTTTATTAATTTCTGTATAGATCACCCTTCTGTATAGATCACTGGTTCTCCATCAATAGCACCTACCACCATCTGTATTCTCCCTTGACCTTCCCTCTCAAATTTCAGCTTCCTGCGTTCAATAGAATTGAAAATGGCTCCGGAGCTCACTCAGCTGACTAGTGCTCTTCCAGGCGTCTCCAGCATTCTGGAAGATCTTCTATTGAACGCAGGAAGCTGAAATTTGAGAGGGAAGGTCAAGGGAGAATACAGATGGTGGTAGGTGCTATTGATGGAGAACCAGAAATCTATACAGACGGGTGATCTATACAGAAAATAATAAGGTACTTTCTACCTACTACACATACTGCCTTCACAATCAAGTTTATTTGGAAGAAATTAACGCTTCACACTTGATTCGAAGTAATATTCCTTCGTATGGAAATTTGATTACTGGTTGCTAAGGACGGAAAAAATTAGTACAACTCAATGAAACGAACGATCGCATTTTGATGAACTTAAATTTCAATGGAGATCAGGCCTCTTTTGCGATTCATATCTGTGTTTCTGATTTATCATAACCCTCAAGGCCCATTTTAACGAGCAACTAAAATTGCCGAAATCCGGCAATTTGAAGCAATAAAAATTGACGGCAATTCGACATTTTTTCTATCTACCCCTTTCTTAAACAGTTGTGGATCAACAAAATTTGCTCAATATTTTCTTACAATCGGAAAATATCTGTTGAGGGTACTTTGCATCATTTAGGTATGCTGTTTATCGATGCGATTGTGAAATATTGATTGGGAAGAGTAGAGTTATATTATATCGAATCCTCACTATTCACAGACTCCTGTCCCGATACTGAGGTTCATGAAAACAATAATGATCCGAAGCAACATTTATACCGAATCGATAACAATAATATGTATGCATCGAAGACCCGGGATGTCGAGTATAAATTAGCGCATAGTATACATTTATATACTTAGCATTATTCAAATAGTATGTTTATTGAACGGAGATCGAATCATCGAGTATAACAAAACAATAATAACAACTTATAATTTCTTCACAATGTAGTATTTGAAGGGCCATGATTAAATTTTTATTCTATACCCAGAATATTTTACGTTCATAGTAGTTTATATTTTATGATCTGGAAGGAAAACAATTATTTATAATTCATACTCGTAGAAAAATATATATTTGTATATTTAGGTAAATGTTTGTTTACAGACAAGTTATATATACTTCTATATTGATTTATATAATCAATCAATGGTATTTTCTTATGAGTTCATGGAATCTCGTCTTTCTCCCTGCCACTCCAGAAAAAAAAACCTGTGTTGTTGCCTGTAAAGTCGGTATACGGGCGAAAGTTTTACGTGACAACGACTTTGAGTGGTAAAATAATTTTAATGTTAATATTCATTCGTATAGTAGGAAGAAGGATAAAATAAAATTCTTTGTCAAGTTGCACAGAGTAGGTATTTCCCGTAGGTAGTAGGTATTTCCCATGGGTGGGGGGGGGGAGTGAGTGCCAGGGAAGGGTGGACGCGGTGGGTGGGTGCGCGGGGGGGGGCGCCGAGCTGCACCCCCTCCGTGAGCGGAGCGTAACGCAGTTTCTTGAAGTGTCTCCCAGTAAACCAATTTATAAGACGTTATCACGTCAAAATTGCCAAAAAAACAAGCAATTATTGGAGCCCACCGGAGATGGAATTCAAAAATTGCCGGAAAAAACTTGCCGACTTCACGACAATTCACAATAACATCACTATTGAACGGTCATTGTGATGATTAGATGAATTTGATAATTAGGAGACAATTTCACATCATGTGTATCAAGTTTCTGTGTCAGATATTTCTGTATGCATGGGACGATCCCCAGTGGCGGCCAGTGACCCCAACACGGCCAAAACTGACTCAAAACTGACTGAATCTTACTGTGAACTTACGGCTGTGTCTCTGGAGGTAATTTTGGACGCCGATTCTAATTAAACCGTTGCCAGAACTAGGTTTGCACTTAATCAAATGGTTAAAAAATCTTTAAGTTATTGAAAATTTAATAAAACGAGCCGGAAACTCTCTCTGCATGTGGCAACGCTGTCATGGAAGGGGCCGCCCAACGTTGGTGGCTCACTTCCACCCATGCACACAGATATACCTAACGATGGCATCACATGATAACCTCGTATCTCAAAATTATCAAATTGTTCAGGAGAGACAAAAAACTGTTTAGCTCTATCGGCAATGATGATTTTAATCTCCCATAGTTGTCAATTTATTATTTCAAGTTCATGTAACTAGAAACACTGTCCAATGATGCAAAATCATTGGAAATATGTTTTAGAAATCAGTATTATTTTACTTGAAACCGGGTATACGAGGTTTTCACATTACTTTTAAGAGGCTCGACCATCGTCAACTCTGAATGAAATTAGTAAATACCTACCCCCTAATTTCTAATTAAGGCTCACACTGTGGAACTGAAGATGTAAACCTTCAATAACCCTTAACTTTCCTTTTTTTGGTGATTTTAGTGGGATATGCAATGGGGGAAGAGAAGAGCCAGCAGGAAATCTCAAATAGATGGAAAAATTACCAGAACGATAGAACTAACTTTTAGCACGCTTGAAGGCTATGAAAATGGATCTCAGTATAAGGTAGGTAACGAAGAATTAAGCTAAATACCAAGTATTCTGAAACATTACTCATGATATAAGGACTTATCAAATAGGACTTAGATACGACTTTAAAGAATAAATTATAAACATCGCACAACTTTGAGAATCAAGACTTTAGTAAGATGAGGAAATTGAGAGTAATTCATTCAGAAGATATCACTTTGAGAAAAAAGATATCACAATCTTTGAAAATAGGACGTGAATACGACTTTAATGAATTATATACAACACAAAATTTTGAGTATAATTACCAAGATTGTATACTAATTATCATGAGTAATTTCTCCAGAAAATATCACTTTGAGAAACCTGCAATCTTTTGGTCAATTCCTAAGAAATCGCCCTTCTCAAGGCTAGGAATATTATGGAATTCATTTTTTTTTTAAACACAAAAACGAACATTATGGTGCCTAGAGAGAACATTATAAACGAACATTATGGGCGAATTCCAGTATTTTTTTACCTACCAACCATTGGTTCGTACTACCTACCACACCGTACTGACTTCACACCTTCACTATCAAGTTTATTAGAAAGAACTAAACACTTCACACTCGATTCGAGAAATAGGGAGCTCCATATGCAAATTTGATTACTGGTAGCTAAGGAAGCAATGCCGAATACAACTCGAAGAAACGAATAACGATCAGATTTTACTCAGCTAAAATTTCAACGGAGTGTAGACCTCTTTGGTAATTCACACTCGAGTTTCTGATTTATCGTAAGTTCAACCCTCAAGTTCTCGTAGGGAGCAAACGGTCCTACAGAGCTCAATTTGTAGAAAATTTTGAAAAATCGATACTATTTTAAATTTATTGAAAAAACAATACCTTTATTTCGAGAGTTTTTGAACTAGGGCTCTATTGAAAATTCCATCCCTCATTTTTCAACCGTTAGAAGTGATTGACATCAAGCAAAAGCCACAAATTGAGCCCATGTACCGAATTTCAACATTTTTTTTTATCAGGTTTTCGAATTCTATGTACCTCATCACATTTTGAGGGGGGGGGGGGTTAAAATTTGTTTTCTTGCTCGATTCCAATGGTTTATTTTTGAAAATAATAAACTAATAGGAATATAAACTTAGCGAACCCCTAAAGTTAAAATACTATGCATTTTGCTATCTAAAATACTCTGCTTTCTGTAGGCTGTCATAAAAGTGGTGACCGTCTTTAGGAATTACATCTTTGATGTCTTTAAATTTTGATGCTCTTATAAAAAGTATTTCTGAATAGAGAGAAGATGGAGAGTTGTCGACGATCCCAAATATTCACTGTGGCAATGGTGAATATTCCTTACTAAGATCAGTCTTCACAAGAATACTGAATCCTGATACTGAAATAATACTTTTGGGGCTGTATTTCGCTTCCGTCGTCCCGGAAATAAAACTTTGAGGGTTTATTCTACAACTATTTTGCAATGGCTTTGTTGAAAAGTTTAAAAAACGAGGATTTTATGGGGGTCTGAGCCTGATACACCCTCCTGTACAAATGATACGAGGTTATCATTCTAGTAAAACCACACCATAAACGCATTTTTCCGAGCTACTGGGACTTGGTTTTAGTTCTTCTCAATCCAAATACTAATTATGAGCTCCAATATACAAGTTCAAAGGAGTACTTTCCCAATGGGAGAAGGAAATTTTCCAAAATAAGCCAAAGCACTACACACTCGTCTGAGTAAACAATTACAATGATAACCTCGTATATTTTTTTAGTGATAAGATGCGAGGTTATCAGTGACGTTCAGCCCTCTTGATCAAAACCGAGGTTATCGTTTTGGGCGCTAGAAAGCAGAAAATGCAATTCCCGCTAAAAATTGAACGAGGAACCCCCCGTACCGAACCGAGGAACCCCCCGAGGAACCCCCCGTTGTACCGTATTGTACGAGGTTTTCACTCAGAAAATCCAAAAAAAAATTTTGCCAAAATCATATGACGGAGTATAGTAATTTCCTTTCCTGAGAATCCCCTTTAAAAATTGATCACTGATTGATCATAGTAAACCGAGGAGATCAAAGTTCTTAAGATCTTCCCCTATACTCCTCAGCGCCTTGCCATCATTGAAGACTGATTCATCCATAACTTCGTGAGGCGGATGAGTCGTGATCTTTTCCATATCGAACGCAGATGAGGTCTCAGCAGTCATCATTGGTTGAAACATGAAACATCCCAAGTGGCCATACTGAGTTCTCTCCCACTCAGATTTGACGTCTTCCAACGTCGGCACGTAACCCTTGTAGTTGAAAAAGTTGAGATTTTTCTCAAGGGACACTTGGTACACTTCAAATAGCTCGTGGAGTCGCGTTCTTCGTACGGTGGGAATCGTGCTCGTGATTAGGAAGTAAACGAGGTCCCAAATGAAAGAGTTCAGGTGAAACATCTGATAATCCACTAATCTGAAATGTTTATAAACACAAACATGTTTGGTTTATAATCAAACTAGCAGCAGTTTGAATTTGAACATAAATACTCCTCTACCAGTTTTGTCTCATTAAAAAAGGCACAGATAATGATTTGTTTAATTATCTTGTCGAATGATATCGAAAATTATCACCTAAGTGTAAAATTCGTGATTTCGAATAACATTTTGAAATTTAAATGTTTGTATTGATTTGGCAGGTAGGAACTGTCGGTACTGATGACCGGAGATCGAATTATTTCCTGAGCATAATAGGAAAACTGTTGATGAAAACAGTCCAGCTATGAGATGGCTGGGGGATGGGGAGGCACTGGGGGTGGTGGGTGGAAATGTTGCTCCTTCAGACTGTGGGGGAGCAGGAAGGGGCAACCGAGCGTCGGTTCGTAAGAGATTAGACTAACCTGGGACGAGGAAGGAACGGCGACCCACTGAGACCTCCTTAAACCTAACAAACTCTTCTTCTTTAGCCATATAAATTAACTTAAATTCTAGAATCTTTAAATTGGTCAGTTTTGGTACAAAACCTCAACTTTTGGGACAAGAAACTCCCACATAAAATCAGCTTGCTTGGCGGCTGTGGTCGACTATAGTCGGTAACACCAGCTGACTTACTTATCCCTCATCAACTTACCACCTCTACCTTCCAGTTCAAGCTAAAATTTATCAATTTAGCTAATACCTATGTATTCGTATTGGGAATGTGTTGAAGTAGGGTTAATCTCTCAAGTCCTTACAATGAATAATTTAAAAATTAAAGAAAATTATGGAAAAAAGTTTAGGAAGAAAATATTTAAATTTCAGTTAGGTAACTTTTCTTTCTGACCTTTACAGTTTTAACCCAGTCAGCAACATCTACAGAAATTGGCTAAGCCTCTTCTTTTCTACTGAGGCAGTGCACTATGTACCTATCTCTCCTTGACTATCCCCATCTTTACCCAAGCTAGGAGTAACTACGCTGGAGCATTTATCCTAACCTTGGATGTTAAAGGTTTTCAGTCACGACATTCTAGATACATTGAGCATAATTTACTTCAATTACACATCAAATAAATTATCAAAGTCGGAAGCAGAATGCTTACCTAATGGATACAGGAAAGTTGTCCTCAAACTCCATGTATTTGAATAACATATTTGTCATCCAAGGATCTCCGTGATTGAGCACTTCAAAGCGCTTATCAAACTGTTCGCACAATGAGACCATATTTCTCATGAAAACACTTTCCTGATTTCTCAACTTTCCAGCCAACTCCTTCCTAAAAATAAAGAGTATCAAACTTTTCTTCAATCTGGTTGGCCAAAATGCTAACAAAATGAGTTAAATGATCGTCAGAATCTCCGGAAATAAGTAACCCACTCACCATTCATCTCCCCAAGAGTTGAGCATAGCGTCCGGCAAAACTGTTAGAAAGCAATGCCACCACTTGTTCATTGTAGGATCTTCCGATGCGATCGCTAATTTGCCTTTATTTGCTTCGGTAATCATACCTCTCTCAAGCAGCACCTTGCTCATAGCGTGGATTCGAGACAAAGCCCGAAGAACTAACTTAGAATGGTTGAAGTCTAAGGAGTTTCGACGTTCGACTCCTACGTACCCTTCTTCCTACGGCAAAGAACAAGGAAGTATTAGTACATGAGATGATTTATTACAGATTTATTCCGTACTAAATAACTAAAAACCGAACGGTAATAGATTGATATAATAAACATATTGCTTAGTAATGCAATCCAGGAGACGTTCCAATGGGTAAAAGGATTAGTTCAATTTAAACCAGTTGGTGAGCGATAAAACATGCATTACATGCATACATGCACCTTCCTACTGCACAAAACTGTTTCACTCAATGTAACTAGTTGGTATTTTGAGTGAGAAATAGTATAGGAAGAAATAGAGTAACCCCCCCCCCCCTCACCCTTAGCCACCATAACATTTTTAGCGGCATGCGAGCCTCGAATTTGAACAGCTTTTTAAAATCCACGATCTACGACGATACCCAACATGCGAATTCGAGCCCCCCCCCCCTCAATTTCAAAGCTTGGGTACAATTAATAAGATATAAAGGAATCGAAATATTGAAAAATCGTGTATTATTGTGAATATTATCCCCCCACTCGCCCCCACCCCCCGCTAATTTCGATACTCTGATGAAATAGTGTGGAACTCGGAAGTTTTTGAGTCTAACTAAAAAGAATCTCGCAAATCGGTTAGAAAATAAGGCCTGGGAAGAGTACAAGAAAAGATTATGCCCGATAACTCACGATTTTCAAGCTTTAACGCCCCTCCCCACCACTTCAAAAATCTCACCTCGCAAATCAGTGAGATGATTTCTTCAAATGATTTTTAAGGGCACCATCTATATGCCAAACCACACAATCCCTGAAAATGTCATCGAAATCGAGTAAGAATTGTAGAAGTTATGGCTGTGGCAAGGATTTCACGTTTGCGCATGCGCAGCGGCTACTATCAGTCCGGTGGTGGTGATTTTCGTAAGGCACCATCTACACGCCTACCCGCACAATCCCTGAAAATTTCATCAGAATCGGATGAATAATGTAGAAGTTATGGTTGTGGCAAGGATTTCATGACAGACAGACACGGAACCAAAATTGTTCAAAAAGGTCTGAAACGTTAAACGCGAGTGGAAAATTTGATTTTGGAGAACTTTTTTTTCAACCTTGAAAAGTGAAAACAAAGCTTCCGCTACCTTGGTACACTCGGAAGCAATAAAATAAATGAATAAAATATAAATACATAAAAATCAATATGAGTGAGTTCATTTTTACCGATAAATCCTTTAACACGATCATGTTATATCGTCGAAAGCCGAGTAGATCTGGCCACAATTTTTCACGCTTGTCGCCGAATTCCTCCATCAAATCTTCCATCATAGGTAATATCGTGGTATACATCTAGAAAACAATTCAAAGAAGTTTATAACAATAAGTTATAACAAAGAATTATTTATAACAAAGAATTTTATAACAAAGAAGTTATTGGGCAGAATATAAAACTGCAGTAATTCGGATTAGAACTGAGTATATTTTAATTAAACGAGAGCACATCAACGAGACAATAGAGAGTAGGCAACAAGTGAGAGAAACGATGTGGAAGTGGTAGGAGAGGGGTTGATGGAAGGTAATCTAGGAACAGCAATATGGTGCTATTGACAGAATTGGTATTAATCAATACAACCCCCCAATTCTGGAATGGTTCACAATTTTTAACTAAATTTAAATCTGCTGTTACACAACATTGAACAAAATAGATGTGAGAGATGAGATCAAACATTTTCTTTCTTTTTTTAGGTATCACAAAATTTACAATATTGAAAACAAAATTTGTCAGACTTACAGTTTCAATTACTAAATCTTAAATGAGATCAATTTTTGTTAACACAAATATATATAATTTTTTTTAAGCTTGTATTTTTAGCCAACTTAAATATTAATTTGACAAACACCAAGTTTTTCCCTAAATTTAACAAATTGCTGCTTTGGAAGAACCTTGGTTAGGCAATCAGCGATCTGATCTGTAGTTGGTATGTAAATTAATTTCACGTTTCCATTTATGACATGATTTCTTACAAAATGGAATTTAACGTCAAAGTGTTTTGACCTTTTGGTTTCGAAGTTACTGGCTATTTTTATGCAGGACTGATTGTCCTCAAAAATGTGAACGGTTGGATTTAAAGAGATTTCAGAGAGAAGTTGTTGTAAGAATAATATTTCACAAATGCAGTCTGCTAAGTCGTAGTATTCGCTCTCTGTTGAGCTAATGGCCACAGTTTTCTGCTTACGAGATCTCCAAGCTATGGTATTACCATTTAATTTTATAGCAAAACCTGTAACACTTTTTCTATCAACGTCGTTGGCGTAATCAGAATCCCCGTAGGCTGTGATAAGAAATTTAGAATTTGAACTTGACTTTTCATACTTCAGAGCAAAATTTCTTGTTTCCTTCAGGTAACGAATTACATTTTTTAAATAATTCCAATGTACAGAATCATACGAGTTCTGGAATCTGCTGAAATACGATATACAGTAACTTAGATCGGGTCTAGAACCCATCATCAAGTACATAAAGCTCCCTATAAGTTCCTTGTAGGGTGCATCGAATTTTTATTTATTGACTCAATTGGTTTCAAGTATAATTTTGGTTGCATCGGAATAGCAGAAGTTAAGAAACGAACGATACGAGCAACAATTACTGTTAAATGCGTGTTTAGCTTGAGTGCAAGGCTCACCCAAACCGCTCACCCTTACCTGTCCCTGGGCATCAGAAGGTTTTTGACGACTGAACTTTACAGAAAAATAATAAAACGTGGTATAATTAGGTCAGGTGACCTTTAGAAGCAAAATCTTCGACCCATAGCTAGGTGGCCCAAGAACTCAATTTTTGAGTCATTGTCAAGGATTTTGGGCCTCAATTTTCAGGTGACTGAGAAGCTAAAATTTTAACTTTACTGGTCAAAGTAAGAAAATTATAATTATTTACGCTAACAAGTTGAAATTAATCGTACTCAAACTCTGTGCGCCTTGGTAGGAAAAACTGTTTATTGTTATTTTTAATCCAAACTAGACCTCATTCTGAGAATTTTGGCACCAACCGTGACCTTCTAGCGTGAGTAGATCTTTTCCTATGAATTTTTAAAGTTTCGACCGTTTATGACGTCACAGTGGGCTGGGGGGTCCCGCCCAGGCGAGAGGGGCGCGTGACGTCATAATCGGTCGAAACTTTGAAAAATCAGAGGAAAAGATCTACTCACGCTAGAAGGTCGCGGTTGGTGCCAAAATTCTCAGGATGTAGTCTACTTTCGATTAAAAATCTAAAAAAAATCAAGGCGCACCCCCCATTTTCGACTCATAGCTAGGTGGCCCAGGAACTCAATTTTTGAGTCATTGTCAAGGATTTTGGGCCTCAATTTTCAACTGAGGCGACTAAGAAGCTCAAATTTTGACTTTACTGGTCAAAGTAAGAAAATTCATAATTATTTACCAACGCTCACAAGTTGAAATTAATTGTTCTCAAACTCTTCAGGCTTCAAAATGAAGATCTAACAAAGATCTGTAAAAATATTGGTTGAGGAGTTGGTGGGCGATAAAATATTGGTGTCGTCACTTCGTCACTCATTCCTTCTAATTTATGTTATTCGTAAATTGGGTGTTTCTGAGGGCGTTGAATCCGATTCCAGAAACAACAAATTAAAAACCACAATAATTGTCCATCAAGACAGGCGTGATTACAACTGCTTACTTCTGTTTCTACTCGAAATACTGGCCACACCATCGCTTCTTTCGATCCTTCGCCTTGTAATTCGTTTTTGACGATGATTGAAAAACATTTCTTTTTCCCTGAAGCTGTGAAGCAAACCATCTTGACGCGGCGGACCAAGCTGATGTGGTTGTTGCCTTTGGGAGCTGCATTTGCCGCGTCTACCGAGATGACTTCCACCGGTTTTTCTTCGTGGAAACGTTTCTTCAAAAAGCGTGCCAATAGCTGAGTGTCCAGCCCTGCAAACGATAAATTCGATTTCGTCAATTTTCAAATATAAAATTAACTAGTCATTACCGAGTGTTTATACAAAAAGTAATTTTCTGAACAAATTTGGTTTGTCTTTGTCTGTCTGTGGTTGATTCCTTTTCCTATGAATACCAAACATCAATATCTTTATTTGATATAATTTGTCTCCCAATTATTTTTTTAGGCCCCAGAGCGGTTGATTCACGATATTATGTTTCAAACTGGTCCCCAAATTTTTTTAAAATCTATTAAAAAAACTATCAATGTTCATGAAAGTCGTGTTTCATAAATTAATGTTTTTAATATGGATTGCTTCTTTTTACCGACAGGTTGTGGTCAACAGAATCTAATTTGTAGAGAAAATCTAGTATCGGCTACGCATTGAACGGTCAACGGAAACAATAGATCTCTTAGAAGAAAACTCATTTTACAAAAAAAAAAAAAAAAAATATGTATTACAAAAAAGCCATTAAAAACGCAGCAAATTATTACACAAAGGTTTACTATTTTTCTGTAAAGACTACTCGCATGCAAAGAACACGGCTTTGCCATTGCCACCACCTACCAACCATATTTTTGCTTCACATTCAAGTTTATTTTGATGAAATAAATTAATTAATTAATCAAATCAAATTTTTTTTGGTAATATGTTACATGATGGCTTGTAAGATTTTCTTGTCCTGATAACAGTCATATGGTTAGATTTGAAAATAACGATTTTTCAAGCTTAGATAAACTGGATGAAAGTATGGGGCGACACTAGTGCCATCTCTCATCTCAGAATGGAGGGGGAATACGAATTTGTGGTGATTACAAACCAACTATTAATATTTTCCTAAAAATTGACCAACATCCGTTACCTACTGCTGGAAGCTTATTCCAGAAAATCCAGGAAAATTTGGTATTCGCAAAACTTGACCTATCGCAGGCATATCAACGAATGATGTTGGATGATGAAAGCAAAGAAATGACTACTATTTCTACACATAAAGGGTTATTTAGGTATAAACGTTTACCATATGGAGTTTCATGTGCTCCGGCTAAATTTCAAAAATGTATTGAAACCTTATTGGATGGTTTAGAGGATGTTTCCGTTTTTCTAAACGACATTTTAACTGGCGGTAAAGATAACTCTCAGTTATTAGAACGGGTAGAAGAGATTCTGCGGCGATTGGAAGACTCAGGCCTTACACTCTCTGAACAAAAATGTGAATTTGGTAAGGAATCTTTGGTATACCTAGGATTCAACATCGATAGTCGTGGGTTGCACACAACTGACGACAAAATCAGGGCAGTCTGTAATGCTCCAAAACCAGATTGTGTCAAGACCTTACAATCATTTATAGGTTTTGTAACTTATGTTGCAAAATTCATTCCGAGAGTAGCCGAAGTTCTTTCTCCCTTGTATAAACTGCTTAGAAAAGATGCAAAATGGAACTGGGACAGTAAGTGTGACGAAACCTTTTCAAAAATTAAAGAGTTAGTAGTTCAACATCGTAGTCTTGGTCACTACGATCCTAATCTACCGTTGCGCCTGACCGTTGACGCATCAAATCAAGGTGTAGCGGGGCTTTTGTCACAGCCCAAAAATTGAATTGGAATTGATGTTCCAATTGCTTACACTAGCAGAACATAATCAGCTCCTGAGCAATCATATTCATCCATCCATAAGGAAGCCTTAGCTATTCCATGCGGTAAAAAATTTCATATTTATGTTTTTGGTCGGAAATGGACGTTGGTGACTGACCACATAATATGTGGTCAGTCACCAACGTCCATAATGATAATGATATTATCATTACTAGCTACATTTGGTCCGAAAATAGGGATACCAGCGTGCGCAGCCAATAGACTGCAGCGCTGGACAATCATGCTATCAAATTATAATTATGACATGGAATATGTCACTTCAGCTAAAAATCCAGCAGACTGGTTGTCTCGTGCTCCACTTCCGGACACAGTTCGCCCTGATGACACTAGTGACTTGACATTAAATTATGTTTTCGAAAATGAAAACTTACCTTCGAAGTTCAATGATGTGGTTTTAGCAACGAAAAAAGATTATGTTGTGGTGAAAGTGATTGAATTTGTTAAGTTCGGTTGGCCTAATGCTTTAGTTGAGGAGAGTTTAGTTCCTTACTTTAGATTTAAAAATGAGTTTCACGTCGGAAACGATGTGCTCATGAGAGACTATAGGGTAGTTACTACTGTAGTCCCTAGTCTTCTACAAAACCAAGTTTTAAGTGAGCTTCATAAATCTCACTTAGGTATTGTCAAAGTGAAGGCACTCGCACGTGCATACCTACGTATGGTGGCCCTCTATTGATCAAAACATTGCATTTTTGATAAAAAGCTGTATTCCATGTGCTCAAAATAAGGATAATCCATCAAAAAACTCATTAGTACCATGGGAGTGGCCCTCTAGGCCTTGGCAGCGCCTCCACATGGACTATCTTGGCCCTCTGAATAATCATTATTTTCTTGTCGTGATTGACAGTCACTCGAAATGGTTGGAAGTGTGTGCAACCAAATCCATGACGTCATCTGTCACAATTAAAATTTTACGGGAAATGTTCGCTAGATTCGGCATTCCAGACAATTATTCAGCATTTGTTTCCGACGAGTTTGGCAAATTTATGGACATGAATGGCGTAAAATTCAAATTTGGAGCACCTTATAGTCCCAGAACGAACGGTGCTGCTGAAAACGCTGTTAGATCAGTGAAACGTGCCTTGACAACTGCCTTAGGTAGAGGAACTGGTAGTTCAGATCTCGATTTGGTACTTGCAACGTTTTTTGTTGGATTACCGTAATTCGAAACATCTTACAACGGGGGTCTCCCCAGCCGAAACCTTACTAGGTAGACACATTAGGAATCGACTTGATTTACTCCGACCTCCACCCACTCAGAATCGAGTTCTGGAGAGGCGAGCAAAGCAAGTCGAGAATAATGGGTGTGTAGAGTCAGAAGCATGGGCTCCTAGAGACTTAATTTGGGCAAAAAATTATCGGCACCACGAAGATCAGTGGCTGGCTGGGGTGATTGAGTCAATATTAGGCCCCAGGAGGGTTAGACATTTCATACCCGAATTGAACATGACCTGGGTGAGACATGTTCACCAAATTAGAAGGAGAACTGAGCCCTCTCAACTTACTCAAAGTCATGGGGAAAATGTAGGTACCCAGACCAGCCCAAATTTCGTTCGCTCAAGTTCGTCTGCAGACCCAAGGAAACAGAATGTGGTGGGGGGGGGGGGGGTCCTCTCCAATGGATTTTATAGGTTTCAAAACTCCTTCACCAAAACCCAAATGTGAACCTCGATCTAGAGCGGGTCGGTTGATCAGAAAACAGAAGAGACTCATTTTCAATCAATCTACCTAGGTACTAAGTAGGTACTTTTGTAAATTTTCGATCTATTTTACTTTGCTTAAGAGCTGTTGTGCGTTTTTCTTTTTGATTCCAGGAAGAAAAGTCCTTCCTGCAGAAATTAGAATCACTGTTAGAAACTGCAACTGTTTTCTTTATGATGTTGTAATTATTCTTTTCATTACAATTTAAGAAGTATTGGTAATGTAATACGTCTTTTTACTACAAGAAGAAAAGTGTGGTAAATCCAATTCAAATTTCTTTTTCACTGTTATACACCGCAGTTTGTTCGTATGCAACAATGTATTTTTTTTCTCTTCTTCATTCTACAACTATTGGAAATTTATAAAATTTCAAATTTTCAAGAAAATTCATTGGGGAGGGGGGGGGGAGAAGTGTAGTATCCATGATGTTGAATGTCTTATTCATTGTGGGAAAGTTGGCTACATTGTTTTCGGAAGCCATCAACTGGTGTAATTCAAATAAATCTTTCTCTTTCGTCTCACAACCGTTGTGCAGTTTCCTTCAAGCTATTTCCCCGTTTTTCTCTCGACACTTCATTAATGCTTCACACTCAATTCGAAAATAGAGGGTTGTGGGTTCCTTCGTTAGGAAATTTTATTACTGGTTGCTGATGACGTAAAACTGAGTACAACTCGAAGAAACAAACAACGATCGCATTTTGGTCAGCCCAACTACGGAACGGTTGGTCCTACAGAGCTCTGGGTGGTCTCATTCGATTCTAAAAATCCAATACTATTTTAAATTGATGAAAAAACAATACCTTCATGAAAAAAGGTTTTCAGCTAGGGCGTTTTGAAAATGTCAGCCCTTATTTTTCACAACTACACCTCAAATGTAGCTCATATGCTAAATTTCATCAAAATAATTCAATGGGAACTAAAAAAAGTGCCAAGTACGGCGGACGGCCAAATTTTTATTATATTTTAGCGAATTTTTAAGGAAAATGAAGCTATTGCGATGGCCTTAAAATTTTTAGAATGAACTTTTTCGAAAAATTTCTTCACTGAAATCCGTTTTGGAACATTTTGAAACGATCCCTGAAGTTTTTCCAAAAATAATATGTATATAATTATTATAGGTATCATAATAATATCATAAATATATGTGTCACTCTGCACGATAACTTGAGTAGGTAATTGTTTAGCAAAAATTTTTAGGTTTTGACTGGAGCTGTGACATATCAATTTGAATTGTCAGTCTTAACCTCAAGGTATCCAGTAAATCCTTAGGTATATTTATATCAATTTGTTTGGGAAAACACCTGCGTCGTAATATTTAGTCTTTTGGTTTGACTGAAGGAGGAAACGTATTGCGACAATGATGAGAAAATTAGGTGATTACGCAGCGTCTTCAGCTCGAGTGGAATGATCTCATGTACGAGTATATTAACATATTATGCATTATAATCATCTAAAATTATTATTAATATAGTATATTAAGGTAACATAATAATATAGTAATATAGTAATATAGTAGGTACACGTAATGTTATACCTACCTACATTATTAGAGATTGATGTTACCTCATTACCTATTACAATATTACCTTTTATATTTTGAACCATGATCAGATGGAGCCTACAATCGATTGTTTTAATCGTTTAACACAATTTTATAACGAATTGATGTCATGATAAGTGGTAAGTTTGTGACGATAACAAAGTGGTTGTAAAATGGAGAGAGGAACTCACCGTGGTCCTGTTCAGTCATATTCGCGGTCAGAGGATGTTGTTTACATCTGCTCTAGACCTACACTACCTATAAACGGGAGGACAGGCGCGGAATGGATCCACCCCGCAGATACTTCAGTCCCCATCCACTCAGATTGGACGAGCCCGACGAGGTCAACAGCCTTGTTGTTGCAAGTTGCGACAAGTTGAGTTGCGGGTGCACCGAGGAACGAACTTAACGATATTTCCACATAATTATATCGAAGTTAACATGAAGGCGCTAACACGTAAAAGACAAGGAGGGGGACCACAACAGGTGGCAGTCAGCTGATACTGATATCGAACAGCTGTTGGTACTACGGCCATCGAAAACGATTTTTAACCCCTTTTTGACCGACTTCATGCGCGGCGAAGCCGCGCCGAAGGAAGGAGGTATACAGTTCGGTGTGTCATGGGACGACGATTTTGACGTGATAACGTCTTATGAATTGGTTTACCGGGAGACACTTCAAGAAACTGCGTTACGCCCCGCCCCCCTTCTCTGGCACTCACTCCCCCCCCCCCACCCATGGGAAATACCTACTACCTAGGTACGGGAAATACCTACTCTGTGCAACTTGACAAAGAATTTTATTTTATCCTTCTTCCTACTATACGAATGAATATTAACATTAAAATTATTTTACCACTCAAAGTCGTTGTCACGTAAAACTTTCGCCCGTATACCGACTTTACAGGCAACAACACAGGTTTTTTTTTAGCATTTTTTTATTCGGGCACCAATCTGCCTGATTCTTTTTGAAATGTGTTCTACAAGTATCCATAGTGGTCCCGTTTCAATCAGATTTCATTTTGCTTTGTTAAAAGTATCGAAATATTGTGAAAATAGTTCAAAAAACGTGGTTTTCGGGAAGATTGTTCCGCATCCTCTCCCCCCGCCCGACTCCTCGAAGCCACCCCCCCCCCCCCGACCAACAACTCGCCCGCCAACCCGCCCGTCCCCTCCGGCATATTCTCGCACGCCTGCCGCCCCTCAACAAATTCAAGGGGGACCACCCTCTCATTCATTGGGGACCATCCTCCCCATTTAGAGTGAAACGCTTATTTCTTCAAGATAAAGTGGATTGTGAAGCAAAATTTTAATTTCAAAAAATGATATTGAACTCAATTTTGAAATTAACTTTAACATTTCATTGAAAGACGAGTTTCCCGACTGATTGTACATTTTTTGTACATGTTTGTGTACATTCAAATTTTAGGTCCGAATCTAAGCTTCACAAAAAATGAGATTCTTTATGAGGGGGTTTCCGATAACCATCAAATTCCGGTAGACTACCAAGTGGGTATAGCACATAGCCTTCTCATCATCCAAAACATGTTGCAGCGGGCTAAAATATGAAGTTCTGGTCCGATTCCGATGAAATTTTCAGAGATTGTACGAGTTGGCGTGTAGATGGTCCCCTATGAAAAGCATTGCCTCCGGACTGATAGCCGCTGCGCATGTGCAAACGATAATTTCCTTGTAGCTGCCATCATTCCCACATTTCAGAGATCATGCAAATTGGCATATAGATGGTCCCCTATGAAAAGCATTGCCAAGGAACTGATAATAGCCACTGCGCATGCGCAAACGTGAATTCCCTGTAAGAGCTATACTTTCTACATTTTCCATCCGATTTTGATGGCATTTTCTGGGATTGCGCGGATTTGAGTGTAGATACTCCTCTACGGATATCATCGCCCCCGTGTCACTTACGTTGAGTGAAACAGTTTGGTGCAGGAGGAAGCGAAATAACAATGCGTGTTTTTTCGCTCACCAACAGGTCTAATTGACTTAATGCTTATCCAATGGGACGTCCCCTGGAATGCATGCATTACTAAACAATATGTTTAATAATTTTTTGGACTCACTAATAACTACTTTAAACAATAATACTGTAGGTATAGGTACTAAAATAAAATGTAAAAATTAAACAATAAAATTACCTACTACCTTCACAAAAAAAACTTCAAAAACTAATAATTAATTCCACATTAAAAACTCCATTAGTAATTAAAAAATACAAGTAAAAGATTTAAAAAAGAAAAATAGCGAAAGATGTAGAAAAAAGGTTAACGGTCGGTAGGTAACTCAAAGAATACCGACTTTAAACAAAAGTACTTGGTAGTAGGTAAATTATGTAAAATTAAAAAAAAAATTTAAATATGTACCTAATAAAAGTCGAAAAAATCAATAAGTTAAAAATTAAAACGAATGATTAAAAAATGTAAACAAAAGTACTTGGTAGTAGGTAAGTTATGTAAAATTAAAATAATTAAAGTCGAAAAAATTAATAAATTAAAAATTAAAACAAATGATTTAAAAAATTAAATTTTGAAAATAAATTTAAAAAATCACTAAAAAGTAAAAAATAAAAAAATAATGAAAATACAAAAATAGTAAAATAAAAAACTTTTTAACAAAAAAACGGACCGACCTCAAAACTGATGATGGCATCCCACTAAAAAGGAAAAAATTATAACGACAACTTATTCAGATAGGTTGGTAGGTAGGTACGCATTGAAGTCGCCGCCGTGCCCATCTGCAGAGACAAACATACACAAGTAGATTCCACTTCCATCTGGTTAGCATTACAACATGGGTCCATAGTGTAATACAAAACATGAATGAGAGTGGGTATCATTGAGGTAATGCATGTGTTCCAAAACTATTAGGTAGTACGTCACTGCTGTCGTATGAAGGAGGATGAGAGAGTGACAATAAGTGTGAATCTCAGTAAGAATATTTCCTTTGATAACAGCTGAAGACGTCTGCGTCGCCAAAAATGGCAGTTGGATAAAAATTCAACATGAGAAGGTTGTTTACTTGCTTACCTACCCCTACTCCTGTTTTGTATTGCACTGTCGACGCATGTTGTAACACTAACTGGTTCATTTGAGTATGAACTCATATCACAAACCCACATCATGATCTAGACAATTCTACATTCAACATGCCATACATGGAATATAAGATTAATTAGATATTATGTAATCAAATATTGATCACGTATAATTAGATGAATAACTATTAGATACTATCTAATCAAGAGATTGTTTGTTGGAATCCCAACATTTCGTACGGGGATTCACACTTATTGTCACTCTCTCATCCTCCTTCATACGACAGCAGTGACGTACTACCTAATAGTTTTGGAACACATGCAGTACCTCAATGATAGGTACCCACTCTCATTCATGTTTTGTATTGCACTATCGACCCATGTTGTAATACTAACCAGATGGAAGTGGAATCTACTTGCGTATGTTTGTTTCTGCAGATGAAGATAAATTAAATTTTAAACTGTTGAGGGGGGGGGGGGGGTTCGTGGGTACTTCGAATTCGAAGAAACGAATTATTCACGCTCGTGTTTCTGATTTATCGTAAGTCCAACCCTTAGGTTCTCATAGGGAGCGAACGGTTGATCTGACAGGGCTGTGTGTGGTCTCATTCGATTCTAAAAATTCAATACTATTTTAAAGTTTTGAAAAAACAAAACCTTTATATCAAAAGTCTTTCTACTTGGGCGTTTTGAACATTTCAGCCCTTATTTGTCAACCCTTAGAAGTGATTGACATCAGCCAAACTCTTCGGGTTACAACTAGACTCCAAATGGAACCCCTATACCAAATTTCATGAAAATCGGTAACAAAATCTTTATTAGAGCCACATTTTTATTAGTTTTTTGGTTTCTACGTACCTTGGAACGTAAGCTAACAAATTTTGAGGGAGGGTTAAAAAAAAATGTCTTGGTCGTTTCCAAAGGTTTATTATTTTCTTCATTAAGGCTCATCATAGTTCATCCCTGTGGCTAAAAATCTCAGGGTAGCCACGAGCCTATCTTGAGATAATAAATTTGCTCATGGGTGTATCTCTCTCTTGAACCAGTGGAGATATCAAACGAAGTTGGAGATGGTACGACTCCTCATCCATCCTCAAATAATTTTTCCAGGTTCGAGAACTAGGTCATTCAATAAGTTCACATTAGTGAACTGGTTTCTTTTGAGAAGCCATTGTTTCGCCCATTTACTTTTGGGTTTTCTCTTCTTGATGAAGAGAAAAACAGCTGAGTAGCACAGGAGAGTATCGTTGTCCATGACAAGATTTTACGTGTGCGCAACAGGTAACTACACAACACTTTGGGGTCAGATCAGCACTGTTGGCGTGGCGTGGCGTGATGGTGAATGGCTAAGCAAATCTCCGACGATTTCTCGCCACGCCATTTGGAGCGGTAGTGAACCTATGAAGTCACTACCTAACCTATGAAAAATTCCCTATGAGAACCTAAGGGTTGGACTTACGATAAATCAGAAACACGAGCGTGAATAATTCGTTTCTTCGAATTCGAAGTACCTACTCACTTTTGCATCCTTAGCAACCAGTAATTAAATTTCATGATGAAGGCACCCATAACTCCCTATTTCTTCGAACTGAGTGTGAAGACTTTATTTCTTCATAATAAACTTTATTGTGAAGGGAAAATATGGTTGATAGGTAGTGACAATTGCAAAGCTGTGTTCTTTGCAGGCGAGTGATCCATAGAGAAAAGTGATAAACCTTTTTGTAATAATTTGCAGCGTTTTTAGGTTCGCAGTTTTGCACTTTTGGTTGCTAAGGACGGAAAAAATGAGTACAACTCAATGAAACGAACGATCGCATTTTGATGAGCTTAAATTTCAATGGAGATCAGGCCTCTTTTGCGATTCATATCTGTGTTTCTGATTTATCATAACCCTCAAGGCCCATTTTAACGAGCAACTAAAATTGCCGAAATCCGGCAATTTGTAGCAATAAAAATTGACGGCAATTCGACAATTTTTCTATCTACCCCTTTCTTAAACAGTTGTGGATCAAAAAAATTTGCTCAATATTCTCTTACAATCGGAAAATATCTGTTGAGGGTACTTTGCATCTTTAGGTATGCTGTTTATCGATGCGATTGTGAAATATTGATTGGGAAGAGTAGAGTTATATTATATCGAATCCTCACTATTCACAGACTCCTGTCCCGATACTGAGGTTCATGAAAACAATAATGATCCGAAGCAACATTTATACCGAATCGATAACAATAATAATATTATATACATATATACATATTATGTATGCATCGAAGACCCGGGATGTCGAGTATAAATTAGCGCATAGTATACATTTATATACTTAGCATTATTCAAATAGTATGTTTATTGAATGGAGATCGAATCATCGAGTATAACAAAACAATAATAACAAGTTATAATTTCTTCACAATGTAGTATTTGAAGGGCCATGATTAAATTTTTATTCTATAAGGTGCGTCGGGGTAAGTGCAGAAATGGGGTAAGTGGGGAGTATGCCTTTCACAAGCAAACATAGGGCTGATACGAATATCCTTTTTGGGTGTTGTAGAGAACTACGTTAAGTTTCACCAAACACCACTAGAGTGTCCTCATGTCGGTTGTAACCTTCACGGTGAGGTTATGACGTACCACATGACATGTGTTTTCATCTGTGAGGTCTAGGTGATCAACTATTTTTCAACCCGAGTTCAACCTGCCTCTACTTGGGTATTGCTAATGACTGACAAGGTAATTATACACTTTGAATGTTGCAGTTTCATTGTACGTATGACATTTTGTTCTAACTTTGGTTATTTTGAAAATAAGACCTCCTCTGCACTTTCCCCGTTTTTTCCTCCTATGGGGGGTGCAGAGTAAGAAACATGGGCAAGTGTGGAGTTCCGCAATTCCCCCTAAATGGATGAACAAGGGAAGTATGGAGCGTACACTCAAGCATAATACTATGTATTTTTCATCTACTCTTGTTGTGAACTTGAGCACTTTTAATGTAACTGGGAACTTTTTTATTCACTCCAGTAAAGAGGGAGAACGAAAGATGACGTCCTGAGTTGGGGTGGAGATGGTTCCCTATGAAAATCATGCACCCCCCACCCCCAATTGAAAGGTTAGGGCAAGGTACTTAGAGATTGATGTTTTGAGATTAACTACTATGCATCGGATCATCAATACAATCGGATTATTGATACAAGAAAGCTATGTGCCACACCCACTTTGCAGACTTTTTTCATTTCGAAGTTTTATGCAAACTTTTGCAATGTTAAGACAACCATTTGTAGTATAAGACTGTAAAAAAACGTTCTTATTCGTAAGACTGATGACTTACAGTGATTTAAACAATTTTTAATGAAGATTCAAAAGTTTGAATTTTGCAAGATTTTTATGTGTTCTCTATACCACGTTTTTAACTTTTCAAAACTGTGTAACTTCACCAATTTCTGTCCGATTTTAACTTTGCAAAAAGCAAAATAATGCCTGAAACGAGCTCTTCTACACACTTCCCCCTTCGCATTTGTAACTCCAACGACATGAGAAATGAAGGGATGCTCTGCACTTACCCCATTTAGGCGGGGTAAGTGAGGAGTACGGACAAAAATTATAGTATTGCTCGAAAAACCCACTATAACTTTTAAAAACCTTAAAATAACTACACAACTGGTAAGAGGATAGTCCGATGTGTGTAATGAAATAAGGAAAATAAATCTAGCTTTAAAAATGAGTTTCTCAGGGTCTACCAAAGTTGAACTATGCAAATTGTACTCTGCACTTCCCCCGACGCACCTTACCCAGAATATTTTACGTTCATAGTAGTTTATATTTTATGATCTGGAAGGAAAACAATTATTTATAATTCATACTCGTAGAAAAATATATATTTGCATATTTAAATGTTTGTTTACAGACAAGTTATATATACTTCTATATTGATTTATATAATCAATCAATGGTATTTTCTTATGAGTTCATGGAATCTCGTCTTTCTCCCTGCCACTCCAGAGAAAATTGCCAAAAAACAAGCAATTATTGGAGCCCACCGGAGATGGACTTCAAAAATTGCCGGAAAAAACTTGCCGACTTCACGACAATTCACAATAACATCACTATTGAACGGTCATTGTGATGATAAATTTGATAATTAGGAGACAATTTCACATCATGTGTATCAAGTTTCTGTGTCAGATATTTCTGTATGCATGGGACGATCCCCAGTGGCGGCCAGTGACCCCAACACGGGTAAAAGTATCCCTACGGCCAAAACTGACTCATTCTTACTGTGAACTTACGGCTGTGTCTCTGGAGGTAATTTTGGACGCCGATTCTAATTAAACCGTTGCCAGAACTAGGTTTGCACTTAACCAAATGGTAAAAACGCTGCAAATTATTACACAATGGTTTATTATTTTTCTGTACAGGGTGTCTACACTTTCGATGGGCATAACTTCAGGGTTCGATTCTACAAGGTATTTCCAACAAAAAATGTCTCTTAGCAATTTTCTTTTAACCCACTCAAAATTTGATGGTTTACGTTTCAAGGTACGTAGAATCCAAAAATCGAATACAAATTTGGCCGTCCGTCCGCCGTACGCGGCACTTTTGCCACTTAGCATTAACCGATTTTGATGAAATTTGGTATGTAGGCTCCGTTTGGGGTCTAGTTGTGCCCCGAAGATTTTGGTTGATGTAGGTCACTTCTAAGGGTTCAAAAATGAAAAATTATTGAAAATAATATACCAAAAATCTTTAAGTTATTGAAAATTTAACAAAACGAGCCGGAAACTCTCTTTGCATCTGGCAACGCTGTCATGGAAGGGGCCGCCCAACGTTGGTGGCTCACTTCCACCCATGCACACAGATATAAGATATTATATATTCTATGACGGAGTATAGTTATTTCCTTTCCTGAGAATTCCCTTTAAAAATTGATTACTTAATATATCATAGTAAACCGAGGAGGTCAAAGTTCTTAAGATCTTCTCCTATACTCCTCAGCGCCTTGCCATCATTGAAGACTGATTCATCCACAACTTCGTGAGGCGGATGAGTCGTGATCTTTTCCATATCGAACGCAGATGAGGTCTCAGCAGTCATCATTGGTTGAAACATGGAGAATCCCAAGTGCCCATACTGAGTTCTCTCCCACTCAGATTTGACGTCTTCCAACGTCGGCACGTAACCCTTGTAGTTGAAAAAGTTGAGATTTTTCTCAAGGGACACTTGGTACACTTCAAATAGCTCGTGGAGTCGCGTTCTTCGTACGGTGGGAATCGTGCTCGTGATTAGGAAGTAAGCGAGGTCCCAAATGAAAGAGTTCAGGTGAAACATCTGATAATCCACTAATCTGAAATTTTTATAAACACAAACATGTTTGGTTTATAATCAAACTAGCAGCCGTTTGAATTTGAACATAAATACGCCTCTACCAGTTTTGTCTCATTAAAAAAGGCACAGATAATAATTTGTTTAATTATCTTGTCGAATGATATCGACAATTATCACCTAAGTGTATAAATCGTGATTTCGAAAAACATTTTGAAATTTAAATGTTTGTATTGATTTGGCAGGTAGGAACTGTCGGTACTGATGACCGGAGATCGAATTATTTCCTGAGCATAATGGGAAAACTGCTGTATGAAAACAGTCCAGCTATGAGAAGGCTGGGGGATGGGGGAGGCACTGGGGGTGGTGGGTGGCAATGTTGCTCCTTCAGACTGTGGGGGAGCAGGAAGGGGCAACAGAGCGTCGGTTCGTAAGAGATTAAACTAACCTGGAACGAGGAAGGAACGGCGACCGACTGAGACCCCCTTAAACCTAACAAACTCTCCTTCTTTAGCCATATAAATTAACTTAAATTCTAGAATCTTTAAATTGGTCAGTTTTGGTACAAAACCTCAACTTTTGGGACAAGAAAATCCCACATAAAATCAGCTTGCTTGGCGGCTATGGTCGAATATAGTCGGTAACACCAGCTGACTTACTTATCCCTCATCAACTTACCACCTCTACCTTCCTGTTCAAGCTAAAATTTGTCAATTTAGCTAATACCTATGTATTCGTATACCTATAGTACTTATGTATTCGTTGAAGTAGGGCTAATCCCTCAAGCCCTTACAGTGAATAATTTAAAAATGAAAGAAAATTACGGAAAAAAGATTGGGAAGAAAAATATTTAAATTTCAGTTAACTTTTCTTTACACCAATTTCAACCCAGTCAGCAAGATCTACAGGAATTGGCTACAGAAATCTATATACCTATTTCTCCTTGACTATCCCCAGCTTTCCGTCTTTAAACATATTTACCCAAGCTAGGAGTAACTACGCTGGAGCATTTATCCTTACCTTGGATGTTAACGGTTTTCAGTCCTGACATTCTAGATACATTGAGCATAATTTACTTCAATTACACATCAAATAAATTATCAAAATCGGAAGCAGAATGCTTACCTAATGGATACAGGAAAGTTGTCCTCAAACTCCATGTATTTGAATAACATATTTGTCATCCAAGGATCTCCGTGATTGAGCACTTCAAAGCGCTTATCATACTGTTCGCACAATGAGACCATATTTCTCATGATAACACTTTCCTGATTTCTCAACTTTCCAGCCAACTCCTTCCTGCGAATAAAGAATATCAAACTTTTCTTCAATCTGGTAGGCCAAACTGCTAACAAAATGAGTTAAATGATCGTCAGAATCTCCGGAAATAAGTAACCCACTCACCATTCATCTCCCCAAGAGTTGAGCATAGCGTCCGGCACAACTGTTAGAAGGCAATGCCACCACTTGTTCATTGTAGGATCTTCCGATGCGATCCCTATTTTGCCTTTACTTGCTTCGGTAATCATACCTCTCTCAAGCAGCACCTTGCTCATAGCGTGGATTCGAGACAAAGCCCGAAGAACTAACTTAGAATGGTTGAAGTCTAAGGAGTTTCGACGTTCGACTCCTTCGTACCCTTCTTCCTATGACAAAGAACAAGGAAGTATTAGTACATGAGATGATTTATTACAGATTCATTCCGTACTAAATAACTAAAAATCGAACGGTAGTAAATTGATATAATAAACATATTGCTTAGTAATACAATCCAGGAGAGTTCCAATGGATAAGGATTAGTTCAATTTAAACCAGTTGGTGAGCGATAAAACATGCATTATTCCTACCTTCCTACTGCACAAAACTTTCACTCAATGTAACTAGTTAGTATTTTGAGTAAGAAACAGTATAGGAAGAAATAGAGTAACCTCCCTCACCCTTAGCCGCCATAACATTTTTAGCGGCATGCGAGCCTCGAATTTGAACAGCTTTTTAAAATCCACGATCTACGACGATACCCAACATGCGAATTCGAGCCCCCCCCCCCTCAATTTCAAAGCTTGGGTACAATTAATAAGTTATAAGTAAAGGAATCGAAATATTGAAAAATCGTGTATTATTGTGAATATTATCCCCCCACTCGCCCCCACCCCACGCTAATTTCGATACTCTGATGAAATAGTGTGGAACTCGGAAGTTTTTGAGTCTAATTAGAAAGAATCTCGCAAATCGGTTAGAAAATAAGGCCTGGGAAGAGTACAAGAAAAGATTATGCCCGATAACTCACGATTTTCAAGCTTTAACCCCCCTTCCCACCACTTCAAAAATCTCACCTCGCAAATCGGTGAGATGATTTTTTCAAATGACGATTTTTTCAGTTCAAATGATTTTTCAAGGGCACCATCTACACGCCAATCCACACAATCCCTGAAAATGTCATCGAAATCGAGTAAGAATTGTAGAAGTTATGGCTGTGGCAATGATTTCATGTCAGACAAACAGACAGACACGGAACCAAAATTGTTCAGAAAGTTCTGAAACGTAAAACGCGTGTGGAAATTTTGATTTTGGAGAACTTTTGTTTTTCAACCTTGAAAAGCTTCCGCTATCTTGGTACACTCGGAAGCAATAAAATAAATGAATAAAATATCAATACATAAAAATCAATATGAGTGAGTTCATTTTTACCGATAAATCCTTGAACGCGATCATGTTATATCGTCGAAAGCCGAGTAGATCTGGCCACAATTTTTCACGCTTGTCGCCGAATTCCTCCATCAAATCTTCCATCATAGGTAATATCGTGGTATACATCTAGAAAACAATTCAAAGCTCAGGCTATGGTAGAAGGAAGAGGTTCTCGACACAACTTAAGTAACCAATTTTATAACAAAGAAGTGAATGATGAGACGCTGAGTTTTCTTTTCTTATGTACGAGTACACCAGCTAATGATTTATTCGAGCGGTTGTAAGCTGGGCTCGAATCATGGGTCAACCTACCCAATGTAAACTGGGCCTGATCCTTCCTCTTGCTCTTCCCCTTGGTGTGTGAACTAGTCCCAGGATGCTCTAATACTAGTAATACTACTAATACAAAGTTCACCGTAAACTGGGCCCAAGGAATTTGTCAATAAGTAGCCATTCATTCCACTAAGTTTTATTAGGGTTAAAACTAAAACCGAAATTCTTGCCGACCACAGTCAAAAATGTTGAATGATATGGTGAATCAAATATATGGAAATATTGAAAAATGTTGAAAATTGTGGTAATTTTGACGATTTATGGCAGCGGGGTGGGAACTGGAGAACTGACTCTAACGGTCAAGCCATAAGGAGAAATGTCCTGAAAGTATTTTCAAGTTCTCCAGCTATGAAATTTTTGCGTCTCCGTGTGGAAACTTTTGGTGGATGTTTTGAAACTCCTTTTCGATACTCTAACAGCACTTGTGTTTCACTAAAGGTAACCCGAAAAATACCTTCAGCCTCAGAGTTTGTGTCGATGGTAACAGCTCACACGTTCTGTTACTTACAGCATCGAAGGCACCAAAGATATCCACTCCCCCCCCCACCCACCTTCATATTTGATGGATTAGGTACGTTTCAAGATATGTAGCTTCGAAAATAAAATTTTAAAAAATCCGTCCGTCCGCCGAACGTGACACTTTTTGTGAATCGCAAACGACTGTCACTGACGGAAAAAGGGTAATCTCCGTATAAATTTCAGCTGATCAATAATGCATTCCCTTTCGTTTCAATGAATGGATCTGAAATGTGTTGCAAGTCATTCAGCTGTCCCTCCTCAAAACTAAGGACCAAATTCTACCATTGATGAAATTTAAAAATTTATGAAATTAATGAAAAAGCCATTTTATTATTATATCTACACAGAAAACCAATAAACCATTGTGTAATAATTCGCAGCGTTTTGGATTTGAACGGAACCATATGCATAACCCAAGGGGTCCAAATTTTAAAAAATAGGCCAAAAACGCGTTTTTAGGATTTTTGAGGTTATTACCGTCATAATGTAGGATGGTATAACTATTCGGATTCATGTAAAATTTTCTGTAGGTAAGTATACAATTATACAAATTATGATATAACTATAATTTAAGAAATAAAAATTGTCTCTAAATTGTAAATACCTATCAAAACAAATTAAAGGTATGTACAGTACGTACAATAATGTTGTGTATCATGGTAAAAACCTGGGTATATTCGTTGTACCCAAAAATGTTCGTCTACGTATGTTCGTGGCGACGAGTAAACCATGAATATGGACTCCTAACATCTTCAAAACATAATCTGTGCTTACAGTAGGATGGTATGGTGTATAGAAAATCGGAAAAAATAACAATTCACGTGAGAGTACTCTAGAAATTAGGAGTGAAGAAGAGGGAATTTTTTGATTTAAAAAAATATTTAACCAAAAGGTTGATCGTTTACTTTTAACGATTGTATGATTTGATTGATTTTATTTTATTGCATAGTTTTAACGATTCATGCTAGGTAGGTGCCACATCTGCAAGGATGACTAATCTCTCATGAAGCTAACGTTTCGATAGTTTTTAACCGATCGACTTTGAAGATTTTTTTGGAAATGTGTTGATTTACTCATATGTCACGATTAGACTTTTTTTACTCATTGTTAGGACAGCTAAGCACTCAATAATGAATCTTTGGAATCGAGCTAGAAAAAACCAGTTATACCCCCTCAAAATGAAGGTTTACGTTTCAATGTATCCCAAGGTATTCCAAAAATCGAATAAAAATTCTTCCTTCCGTCCGCCTTTCGACCTACCCCGTATTTTGATGAAATTTGGTGCATCGGCTCCACTTGGGGTCTAGTTGTGCCCCAAACATTTTAGTTATTGTCTGTCACTTCTAAGGGGTAAAAATTGGGGAGATACGTTTTCAAAACGCCTTAATTTTCGAATTACAAAAAGATCATGTTGTTCCATTAATTAAAAAGTCCCTAAATTTTTGAAAATTTATGACATTGTTTTGAGTTCTGTGGGACTAGCGGTTTGCCTAATGAGAATAAGGTAAGGTGGGGCAAGTGCAGAAACGGGGTAAGTGCGTAAGTGGGTCATAACTGTTGCTATTGAATTCAAAACTAGACGCCATCTACAGACTGCGTTGGCAACTATATGCCTTCTAACACTTATCCGCCAGAGAGCGCTAACGCCGATGGCAATTTCACCAGAGGGTTATGAAGTCAAGTTGTGCCTTTTCAGTCTGCTGCAAAGTTGGTGGTCCCATCTTCATCCATTTCCATCGGCCAAATTGGTGAGTATTTTGAACTGTTTCTGAGGTTAATCTACAAGTTCTGTAGTTGTATTTCACTCTTATAACTGAATAAAAACGTAATATTTTTTAATCAGTGAGTTACGCCCTACCACGCACTTACCCCACTAGTTTTTCAAAAAGGGGTAAGTGCGTGGTAGGGCGCAATCAGGGGGACCCAATGATCAAATTCATGAGAAAACATTCAACCTCTGGAGGACGTACCATATTGAAATACCCACCACGAGAGGACATCAGTTCAGTTGAGAAAAATGACATTGTTTGCATTCTCCCTCCCCCTGAAATAGGTCGAAGAGGAAAGTTAATAACTCAGTGAATTTTTGTCCGATTTTGAAATTTCAATTTGCAAAATCCTTGTTGGAAGATGCTCCTTTCGGCACTTGCCCCAGCGAAAGTAGCAGGCAAGTTCCAAGCTTTTCACAGGCCAGTTATGCACTTACCCCGTGTTGACGGGGCAAGTGCGTAAGTCGGACTTGAAAAACCTTTTTGATGATAATGCTAATAATTTTCAAGGTTATGGAAAAAACAATTATATATTTGAAAACAGGGGATTCATAGGTACCAAGAGCAAAAAGAAATATTAACTTAACATCAACGGCAGATTATTGAGGTCTTGTTGAAGGTGAACTTTGCAAAACATACCACGCACTTGCCCCACCTTACCTTAATTCAATACCTACCTAATAAATGAATGTTTCATGACGTTTTTTCATCAATTTAAGATTTAACTTAATCAATTTAAATCTTAAGAAACGAACGATACGAGCAACAATTACTGTTAAATGCGTGTTTAGCTTGAGCGCAAGGCTCACCCAAACCGCTCACCCTTACCTGTCCCTGGGCATCAGAAGGTTTTTGACGACTGAACTTTACAGAAAAATAATAAACCGTGGTGTAATTCGGTCAGGTGACCTTTAGAAGCAAAATCTTCGACCCATAGCTAGGTGGCCCAAGAACTCAATTTTTGAGTCATTGTCAAGGATTTTGGGCCTCAATTTTAGGTGACTAAGAAGCTAAAATTTTAACTTTACTGGTCAAAGTAAGAAAATTATAATTATTTACGGTAACAAGTTGAAATTAATCGTACTCAAACTCTTCAGGCTTCAAAATGAAGATCTAACAAAGATCTGTAAAAATATTGGTTGAGGAGTTGGTGAGCGATAAAATATTGACGTCGTCACTTCGTCACTCATTTCTTCTAATTTATGTTATTCGTGAATTGGGTGTTTCTGAGGGCGCTGAATCCGATTCCAGAAACAACAAATTAAAAACCACAATAATTGTCCATCAAGACAGGCGTGATTACAACTGCTTACTTCTGTTTCTACTCGAAATACTGGCCACACCATCGCTTCTTTCGATCCTTCGCCTTGTAATTCGTTTTTGACGATGATTGAAAAACACTTCTTTTTCCCCGAAGCTGTCAAGCAAACCATCTTGACGCGGCGGACCAAGCTGGCGTAGTTGTTGCCTTTGGGAGCTGCATTTGCCGCGTCTACCGAGATGACTTCCACCGGTTTTTCTTCGTGGAAACGTTTCTTCAAAAAGCGTGCCAATAGCTGAGTGTCCAGCCCTGCAAACGATAAATTCGATTTCATCAATTTTCAAATATAAGATTAACTAGTCATTACCGAGTGTTTACCAAAAAAGTTATTTTTCTGAACAAATTTGGTTCTTTGTCTGTCTGTGGTTGATTCCTTTTCCTATGAATACCAAACATCAATATCTTTATTTGATATATCTTGTCTCCCAATTATTTTTTTAGGCCCCAGGGCATTTACAATATTATGTTCCAAACTGGTCCCCAAATTTTTTAAAAATCTATCAAAAAAACTATCAATGGTCATGAAAGTCGTGTTTTATAAATTAGAGTCAATTTTTTTACAAATCGGGTTGTTGATACGAGGAAGCTACGTGCCACACCCACTTGGCAGACGTTTTTAATGTGGATTGCTTCTTTTTACCGACAGGTTGTGGTCAACAGAATCTAATTTGTAGAGAAAATCTAGTATCGGCTATGCATTGCACGGTCAACGGAAACAATAGATCTTTTAGAAGAAAACTCATTTTACAAAAATATATATATATATGTACCTCAAAAAACGCTGCAAATCATTGCTCAAAGGTTTATTATTTTCTGTGTAGATCATCCTTCTGTATAGATCACTGGTTCTCCATCAATAGCACCTACCACCATCTATATTCTCCCTTGACCTTCCCTCTCAAATTTTAGCTTCCTGCGTTCAATAGGATTGAATATGGCTTCGGAGCTCACTCAGCTGATCAGTGATCTGAGGAGTGAAGAAGATCTCCTCGAATGCTGGAGACGCCTGGAAGAGCACTTCCATTCAATAGTATTGAAAATGGCTTTCGAGCTCACTCAGCTGATCAGTGATGTGAGGAGTGAAGAAGATCTCCTCGAATGCTGGAGACGCCTGGAAGAGCACTTCCATTCAATAGGATTGAAAATGGCTTCGGAGCTCACTCAGCTGATCAGTGATCTGAGGAGTGAAGCAGATCTCCTCGAATGCTGGAGACGCCTGGAAGAGCACTTCCATTCAATAGTATTGAAAATGGCTTTCGAGCTCACTCAGCTGATCAGTGATGTGAGGAGTGAAGAAGATCTCCTCGAATGCTGGAGACGCCTGGAAGAGCACCTCCATTCAATAGGATTGAAAATGGCTTTGGAGCTCACTCAGCTGATCACTGATGTGAGGAGTGAAGAAGATATCCTCGAATGCTGGAGACGCCTGGAAGAGCACTTCCATTCAATAGCATTGAAAATGGCTTCGGAGCTCACTCAGCTGATCAGTGATCTGATCAGTGAGCAATGATTTGCAGCGTTTTTTACCTACAAACATTGTTTTACCTACCAATTTTTTTTACCTACCACACCTACCTATTGGTAGGTACTACCTACCACACTATAATGGCTTCACACCTTCACAATCAAGTTTATTAGAAAGAACTAAACGCTTCACACTCGATTCGAAAAATAGAAAGCTTGATATGGAAATTTGATTACTGGTTACGCAGAAGTCAAAACTGTATACAAATCGAAGAAATGAACAGCGATCGCATTTTAGTCAGATAAAATTTGAACGGCGATTAGACCTCTTTTGCGATTCACACTCATGATTCTGTTTTATCGAAGGAAAACCTTCAAATACTCGTAGGGACCGAACGGTTTGTCCTACAGAGCTCCGGGTGGTTTCAAAATTTTTTAAAAATTCTGTACTATTTAAAATTGGTGAAAAAACGATACCTCTATTTCGAGAGTTTTCGAGCTAGGGCACTCTTGAAAATTTCAACCCTTAATTTTCACCCCTTAGAAGTGACCTACATCAACCAAAAGCTTCGCGGCACAACTAGACCCCAAATGGAGCCCATATACCAAATTTGAACCAAATCGGTCAAGTGTTGATAAGAAAAGTGCCGCGTACGGCGTACGGCGGACGGACGGAAATTTTTTTATTCGATTTTCGGATTCTACGTACCTTGAAACGTAAAACATCAAATTTTGAGGGGGGGTTAAAATTTTTTTTTTTCTTGCTCGATTCCAAAGGCTTATTATTGAAAATAATAAACCAAAAGCCATTAAAAACGCAGCAAATTATTACACAAAGGTTTATTATTTTTCTGTAAAGACCACTCGCCTGCAAAGAACACGGTTTTGCCATTGCCACCACCTACCAACCATATTTTCGTTTCACATTCAAGTTTATTTTGATGAAATAAATTAATTGTAGTATCCATGATGTTGAATGCCTAATTCGTTGTGGGAAAGTTGGCTACATTGTTTTCGGAGCCATCAACTGGTGTAATTCAAATAAATCTTTCTCTTTCGTCTCGCTACCGTTGTGCAGTTTCCTTCAAGCTATTTCCCCGTTTTTCATTCGACACTTCATTGGCGACGAGGATGGGATAATTAATATAATAAGCTTGTGTGTGCCGGTGGAGCGAGAAAGCAAGGCCTACGACGACTTGATAAAGCTGTTTGATGATCATTTTATACCAGCGGAGAGCAATTTCTCGTTGAGACATCGTTTTTTCAATTGCGTACGGGAGAAAAGTGAGACATTGTGTGACTGGCTCGCTCGAGTTCGATCGCTGGGCGGACCTTGCAAGTTCACGGACCTAAACCAACATGTCATCGATCGTTTCGTACTTGGACTCCCGAAAGGACCTGTAGAGCATCGACTGTTTGAAGAGGACCGCACCAAACTGACAATAGCTGAAGCTTTGAACATTGCCACAGCTAAGGAATCCGCTTCTCATCAGTACGACCTTACTTCTCCACAAACTACGATGACATCGGCTGGGGAAATCAAGCAAGAGCCAGTGTTTCGCACCGCTATTCGAAGAGGACAAGGGAAAACCACTGCAAATTCCCGAGGGCAGAAGAAGATGACTCCTACTGACGGCCAGGTGCCTTGCAGCACTTGTGGAAGGAAGCGTCCATCCCCCTATGCAACGGGAATCATCTGGCTAAGGTATGCCCAAATAAGAAAAAGTTAAATAGTAATAGTTGTAATAAAAAGTCGTGGAATTCTGATAAAAAATCAACGAACAATTTGCAACACTCTTGACATAATTATGTAAATGAGGACCTTGTTGACGAATCAATTTATCGAATAAATGACGATGGTAGCTCATCAATAGCACCATTCGTCACGATAATTCAAATAAACAATATCGATATAACTTTCGAAATTGACACAGGTAGTCAGTCAACAATCATTATTTAAGTCAGTTAACTATCATTATTTGTAATACGTATATAAGGAACATTTTAGTACTTGTAAGTTGGTTAAGTCGGAGAAAACTTTTATTTCATATTTTGAGAACAAAGCTAAACCGATAGGTACATTTAAACCACATGTCAGATTAAATGGAGTTGACCATGGTTAACTATCATTATTTGTAATAGATTCAAATGGACCTCCACTTCTTGGTAGAAATTGGTTTCAGATTTTTGGTTTTCAAATAAGGAAACCAGACGTTCGTAAGACAGAATCTAAGAATGACAGTGTTTATCAAATCAAGGGAATGTACCTTCTATCAGTAGTGAAAAGTAAGTTCCCCAAGGTGTTTTCTACCAAACTGGGTACTTTCACGAAAGGAAAAGCTAAACTATAGCTGAAGAACGGAGCGGAGCCCCAAGTTCTTTCGAGCTCGGCCGATTCCTTTTTCAGCCTGCTGTTGAGCTGTTTTCACAACTACACCTCAAATATAGCTCATATACTTACTAAATTTCATCAAAATCAGTCAATGGGAACTAAAAAAAGTGCCAAGTCCGGCGGACGGCCAAATTTTTATTTTATTTTGGCGATTTTTTAAGAAAAATGAAGCTATTGCGATAGCCCTAAAATTTTTAGAATGGACTTTTTCGAAAAATTTCTTCACTGATATCCGTTTTGGAACATTCTAAAACGATCCCTGAAGTTTTTCCAAAAATAATATCATTAATATAAGTGTCACTCCGCACGATAACTTGAGTAGGTAATTGTTTAGCAAAAAGTTGTAGGTTTTGACTGGAGCTCTGACATATCAATTTGAATTGTCAGTCTTAACCTCAAGGTATCCAGTAAATCCTTAGGTACATTTATATTAATTTGTTTGGGAAAACACCTGCGTCGAATATTTAGTCTTTTGGTTTGACTGAAGGAGGAAACGTATTGCGACAATGATAAGAAAATTAGGTGATTAGGTACGCAGCGTCTTCAGCTCGAGTGGAATGATCTCGTGTTTATTAACATATTATGCATTATAATCATCTAATATTATTATTAATATAGTATATTAAGGTGACATAATAATATTATTATACTAAGTACTATAGTAGGTACACGTAATGTTATACCTACCTACATTATTAGAGATTGATATTACCTCATTACCTATTACAATATTACCTTTTATATTTTGAACCATGATCAGATGGAGCCTGCAATCGAGTGTTTTAATCGTTTAACACAATTTATAACGAATTGATGATAATCGATTTTCTGAAATAGGAACATTCTTCAGGTGAAGAAGAATGTTCCTATTTCAGAAAATCGATTATCATCAATTCGTTATACCTAAATTGTGTTAAACGATTAAAAGAACGCGAGAGCGGGCTCCATCTGATCATGGTTCAAACAAAATATAAAAGGTAATATTCGGCGCGGATCCGCGGATGGAAAACCACTCGTGAACGCGCTCTCGCGACTGGTTATGAAGCTCCTTTTAGCCAAGAAATTACTCATATCGACGCTAGGTGGTAGCATCGTACTATAGCGTTCGATTCCACGACTATGATGTCACGATAAGTGGTAAGTTTGTGACGATAACAAAGTGGCTGTAAAATAGGGATGGGACATCGAACGGAAAACATCGATATCGATGTCGATATTTCATAGAAACATCGATATCGATGAAACATTGTATGAAAAAAATCGATGTCGATAACATCGAAAGGTAAAAAATTGATGTTTTCAAAAAGCGGGATATTTAATTAATTTGTCAACTAATTAGAATCAAGGGAGAAAACCTGATGAGGCTGCTCTTCCTCTATTCATACGAAGTGGATAAACATTCTTTTAACGTGATTTTATTTTACTGGATAACCTACTCCATTATAATTTTTTTCATTCGTGATAAATCCGATTTTTATGCACTCCATTTCGATATCCCATACTTTCCCCATTTCAATGATTGGTTCAAGCATAAAGAGATTTTTTGACATTTTATGTCTTTACTATGGCACATAAATGAAAAATCGTCACGCGTGGAGCGTTACGCGGAAATTTCTGATGATTTTCACGTACAACCAATCGTTCCTAGGGAAAACTAACTTCCTCATTTTCCACCCCACAAAAATCGTTCACCACTCATTGGAAAGCTCTCAATTTATTAAACATAAGACATAAAATGTCTCTCGTGGTTGCGTACTTGTACGAAAGCTGTATCCACCGTTTGTGTTTCATTTTTCGTGAAAACACAGTCTTGAAATAGATTCTTGATTATTCTGAAGGTATGATTCACTATGTTGTATTGACGTGGATAGTTGTGTGACCCAGATGAAGTTTAGGCACGAAATGTTGACGTGGTTTTCTATTGTTTTCCAGTAATTATCTTGTTACGTAAAGTGATGATTGAAAGGTAGGAGATGTTCTTCAAATTTCAAGTAAATTCAATGAAGTTATCTGGTCTAAAATTGGATTTTGTCTGGTTCCCCTGCAGTAACTGGTAGGTCAAATTTGTCAAACGATGTTATCAAACCATCTCCTCGACATATCGATATCATCGGACCGAAACATCGATGTTTGAAAAACATCAAATAAATATAATCTATTTAAATCATAAATGTAAATCATCAAATTAAAAACATCGATATTACGAGCGAAACATCGATGTTTCGATATTATCGATATCGATGTCCCATCCCTACTGTAAAATGGAGTGAGGAACTCACCGTGGTCCTGTTCAGTCATATTGGCGGTCAGAAGATGTTGTTTACGTCTGCTCTCGACCTACAAACGGGAGGACAGCCGCAGAATGGATCCGCCCCGCAGATACTTCAGTCCCCATCCACTCAGATTGGACGAGCCCGACGAGGTCAACAGCCTCGGATGCCACTCAAAGAGGTGCAATAAAGAGTTGTTGCGACAGGTGAGGAAAAATCTTAAAGCGGGTGCACCGAGGAACGAACTTGACGATATTTCCACATAATTATATCGAAGTTAACATGAAGGCGCTAACAAGTAAAAGACAAGGAGGGGGACAACAACAGGTGGCAATCAGCTGATACTGATATCGAACAGCTGTTGGTACTACGGTCATCGAAAACGATTTTTAATCCCTTCTCCCATACTAGACCGGGAGCCGAGGCCAAAAACGGTGACTTACGAGTTGAAAGCTACAAACCAATTTTTATTAAAATGTCCTCCAAGGTGAGTAAAAAAATGGATTGCTGCCACTCCAAAGCCCCGTCTTTCAAAAATGGCGGCCGTTTGAAATTGTCAAATTTAGAGAAATGATGACTTACGGAGTTGATGGCTGGAAATAAATTCACTTGCAAGAACTAATTATCCAAAGGTGGAAAATACATCTCTGCCACCCTAATTCCCCGCCCCTGTACAGGCAGAGTCGATCAAATTTTGTCAAAATTTTGACCATTTTTTGACTTATTAGTTGACGGCTGAAATTTTTGTAGTAGGTTGGTATCCACGAGAAAGAAACAAAAAACTATCTCTGCCCTCCCCACCTCCCGTCTTCCGCTCAGCAGAATCGATTCAAAATTGTCACATTTTGACTAAAATTTTGACTTATTAGTTGACGCGTGAATTTTTGTTTACTAGTTCTCTATGCATATCTGGTTAATAAAAACCATCTCTGCCGTTTTGATTCCGCGTCGTTCGTTCAGCAGAGATGGTCCAAAATTTGACCAAATTTGGTCCCAAAATTGACTTATTGAGTTGATGGCTGAAATTTATTTTGCGAGTAGCTAATTATTAGTTCTTTCGAAATTCCTTACTCTGCCATTCTGAATGTGCGTCGTTCATTCAGCAGAGATGGTCCAAATTGATCAAATTTTGGTCCAAAAATGGACTTGTTAGTTGATGGCTGGAAATTGCATAATTATCTCCTACATGCTACTGTAAGACAATAAAACACACTCTGCCATCTTGGAAACGCGTCGTTTGTGGAGCAGAAGCCAATATGTACAGGAATATGTGTGTAAAATCTGCAGGGTGAAATTCAGCACCGAAAAATTGACTTATGAGTTGATGGCTGAAATTCATTTTGCGAGTAGGTAATTATTAGTTCTTTCGAAATTCCTTACTCTGCCATTCTGATTCCGCGTCGTTCATTCAGCAGAGATGGTCCAAATTGGTAAAATTTGGGTCAGCTAAAATTTGAACGGAGATTAGGCCTCTTTTGCGATTCACACTCGTGTTTCTAATTTATCGTAGGTACGTAAAACCCTTAAATTCTCGTAGGGAGCGAACGGTTTGTCCTACAGAGCTCCGCGTGGTCTTAAAAAATTCTAAAATTTCTATAGAATCTTAAATTGAAGGAAAAACAATACCTTTATATCAAAATTTTTTGAGTTAGGGCGTTTTTTAAAATTTCAAAATTCATTTTGGAACCCTTAGAACTGACCTACATCAACCAAAATCTTCGGGGCACAACTAGACCCCAAATGGAGCCTACATACCAAATTTCATCAAAATCGGTCAATGCTAAGTGGCAAAAGTGCAGAGTACGGCGGCCGGACGGCCAAATTTTTATTCGATTTTTGGATTCAATTTGGAAATGAAGTATCTTGGTGAATAGTGAAGTTAGCTGCAGTTCCTTCTACAGGCTCTTCTCGCTGCGAGCACATCAACATAATGTTAATGACTGTCTGTAGCAGGCGGGTTTACACACATAAAGTGAATCTCACACTTGCGTCATTCGGCCAGCATGCAGCATGCTTTGTTGTAGCTAGTGCCAGGCTATGATTTTGAGTAATTAGTACTTTTATCTACTAGCCTTGAGTTTAGCTAGATTTTACTCGGGAATACGTGGTATTCAAAACTACACAGATAACCAAACACATAAAATTCGATCATCATCTGCCGGACTAAATATCCTAGGTAGAAAAAATTTTGAGGGGGTGTTAGAAATTTTTTTTTCGTGGTCGATTCCAAAGGTTCATTATTGAAAATAATAAACCAAAAGTCGGCCGTAGTACACAGGATGGACATTTCGGGAATACCTAGGTACCTTCAGTACCGATGAGTGAGCCCACATCGGTTCAATACCTTATTACTATTACTATTATTTTTTTTTCTTTTGATTGTTCAAAAATATCTTGGTACAATAAATTAGACCTTGGTTCCAGTTGTTTTGGTCCAGTCATGTATCTACCCAACTATTTCTTCAACTGATTCTTTAAAAATATATGATAGCCTCGCATACCTATACTCAATTTTACATTCCACTATTTGAGTGTACGCAAATATTTCGAGAGGTATCCTTTCTATGGTTGTGGCTCGTTAATCTAATGTCTTGCATAATATACATGTTTGGAAATCCTGAGGAATAAGCACACAATACTATTTGACCGAATTGACAGCATTTAATTTCTAACTCACCTATCTAAACAATAAACTCGTGGATGTGAGAAGAGCATATTTCAATCTATAAATGTCACTTAGTTAGACCTTAATACCTTTTTTAAATCGATTTTATGGAATTAGTAGGGCAAATTCCTTCGCGCTCATATTATTGACACTCTTCTAAAATACTGGGAAAACCACAGTAGGCCCTCATAAACAAATTGTACAAGTTCATCATAATTATGAATACTTATCTATGTGAAACTATTCCTAGTTTAGGTACAAACTAAAACATTCCTAGTTGACGAATTTTTCATCCTTTGCATAAGTAGGAAACCTAGTTGGTAATTTTTACGCAGAGGTTTACCATTTCAAATATTGATGAAATATCCTGTGCCTGGTAAATTAACTACTAGCGAGAATTGTTTTCCAAAAAAAATTTGGTTTTTATGCTCTTCTCACATCCACGAGTTTATTGTTTAGATAGGTGAGTTAGAAATTAAATGCTGTCAATTCGGTCAAATAGTATTGTGTGCTTATTCCTCAGGATTTCCAAACATGTATATTATGCAAGACATTAGATTAACGAGCCACAACCATAGAAAGGATACCTCTCGAAATATTTGCGTACACTCAAATAGTGGAATGTAAAATTGAGTATAGGTATGCGAGGCTATCATATATTTTTAAAGAATCAGTTGAAGAAATAGTTGGGTAGATACATGACTGGACCAAAACAACTGGAACCAAGGTCTAATTTATTGTACCAAGATATTTTTGAACAATCAAAAGAAAAAAAAATAATAGTAATAGTAATAAGGTATTGAACCGATGTGGGCTCACTCATCGGTACTGAAGGTACCTTGGTATTCCCGAAATGTCCATCCTGTGTACTACGGCCGACTTTTGGTTTATTATTTTCAATAATGAACCTTTGGAATCGACCACGAAAAAAAAATTTCTAACACCCCCTCAAAATTTTTTCTACCTAGGATATTTAGTCCGGCAGATGATGATCGAATTTTATGTGTTTGGTTATCTGTGTAGTTTTGAATACCACGTATTCCCGAGTAAAATCTAGCTAAACTCAAGGCTAGTAGATAAAAGTACTAATTACTCAAAATCATAGCCTGGCACTAGCTACAACAAAGCATGCTGCATGCTGGCCGAATGACGCAAGGGTGAGATTCACTTTATGTGTGTAAACCCGCCTGCTACAGACAGTCATTAACATTATGTTGATGTGCACGCAGCGAGAAGAGCCTGTAGAAGGAACTGCAGCTAACTTCACTATTCACCAAGATACTTCATTTCCAAATTGAATCCAAAAATCGAATAAAAATTTGGCCGTCCGGCCGCCGTACTCTGCATTTTTGCCACTTAGCATTGACCGATTTTGATGAAATTTGGTATGTAGGCTCCATTTGGGGTCTAGTTGTGCCCCGAAGATTTTGGTTGATGTAGGTCAGTTCTAAGGGTTCCAAAATGAATTTTGAAATTTTAAAAACTCCCTAACTCAAAAAATTTTGATATAAAGGTATTGTTTTTCCTTCAATTTAAGATTCTATAGAAATTTTAGAATTTTTTAAGACCACGCGGAGCTCTGTAGGACAAACCGTTCGCTCCCTACGAGAATTTAAGGGTTTTACGTACCTACGATAAATTAGAAACACGAGTGTGAATCGCAAAAGAGGCCTAATCTCCGTTCAAATTTTAGCTGACCCAAATTTTACCAATTTGGACCATCTCTGCTGAATGAACGACGCGGAATCAGAATGGCAGAGTAAGGAATTTCGAAAGAACTAATAATTACCTACTCGCAAAATGAATTTCAGCCATCAACTCATAAGTCAATTTTTCGGTGCTGAATTTCACCCTGCAGATTTTACACACATATTCCTGTACATATTGGCTTCTGCTCCACAAACGACGCGTTTCCAAGATGGCAGAGTGTGTTTTATTGTCTTACAGTAGCATGTAGGAGATAATTATGCAATTTCCAGCCATCAACTAACAAGTCCATTTTTGGACCAAAATTTGATCAATTTGGACCATCTCTGCTGAATGAACGACGCACATTCAGAATGGCAGAGTAAGGAATTTCGAAAGAACTAATAATTAGCTACTCGCAAAATAAATTTCAGCCATCAACTCAATAAGTCAATTTTGGGACCAAATTTGGTCAAATTTTGGACCATCTCTGCTGAACGAACGACGCGGAATCAAAACGGCAGAGATGGTTTTTATTAACCAGATATGCATAGAGAACTAGTAAACAAAAATTCACGCGTCAACTAATAAGTCAAAATTTTAGTCAAAATGTGACAATTTTGAATCGATTCTGCTGAGCGGAAGACGGGAGGTGGGGAGGGCAGAGATAGTTTTTTGTTTCTTTCTCGTGGATACCAACCTACTACAAAAATTTCAGCCGTCAACTAATAAGTCAAAAAATGGTCAAAATTTTGACAAAATTTGATCGACTCTGCCTGTACAGGGGCGGGGAATTAGGGTGGCAGAGATGTATTTTCCACCTTTGGATAATTAGTTCTTGCAAGTGAATTTATTTCCAGCCATCAACTCCGTAAGTCATCATTTCTCTAAATTTGACAATTTCAAACGGCCGCCATTTTTGAAAGACGGGGCTTTGGAGTGGCAGCAATCCATTTTTTTACTCACCTTGGAGGACATTTTAATAAAAATTGGTTTGTAGCTTTCAACTCGTAAGTCACCGTTTTTGGCCTCGGCTCCCGGTCTATACCTGTTTATTCAAATTAAAGTCACTTTTTTGCACGGATAGGAATCGTATTTTTGTTAACTTGTTTCTTTTTTCAGTCGTTTCTTCAAATATGAAGTGGATTTAGTTTGTTGAGAGCATAGATCAATATTAGTAACTAATAACTAACGATAACTAACGATAACTGTTATCGTTATGTTAGTTTATTAATTTCGAGAATGAACTGTTTACCTATTCATTTCGAAATCAACCAAGAAGAAAAAATTTTAACTCCCCCTCAAAATTTGTTGGTTTACGTTTCAAGGTAGGTACGTAGAATCCGAAAATCGAATACAAATTTTTCCGTCTGTCCGCCGTACAAGGCATTTTTCTTAGTTACTATCGACAGATTTGGTTGAAATTTTGTATAAATACCATATACCTATGGGCTCCACTTGGGGTCTAGTTGTGCCGTGAAGCTTTTGGTTGATGTCAGTCACTTCTAAGGGGTGAAAATTGAGGGTTGACATTTTCAAGAGTGACCTAGCTCGAAAACACTCAAAACAAGTGGGTGTGGCACATAGCTTCCTCGTATCCATAACCCAATTATATAGATGATCCGATGCATAGTAGTTAATCTCAAAACACCGATCTCTAAGTACCTTTCACTACCCTCATAGGGGACCATCTGCACGCTAATCTGGACAATCCTAGAAAATTTAATCAAATTCGGATGAAAAATGTAAATGTTATGGCTGTTACAAGGATTTTAAGTATGCGCATGCGCAGAGGCTTCTGTAAATTTTAAGGCCTTGATTTTCATTAGGGACCATCTACAACCTAATCCGCGTAATCCCTGAAAATATCATCGAAATCGGGTAGAAAATGTGGAAGTTATGGCTGTTACAAGGAATTCACGTTTGCGCATGCGCAGCGGCTACTATCTGTCCGAAGGTGATGATTTTCTTAGGGGACTATTTAAATACTAATCAGTAACATCCCTGAAAATCTCATTGAAATTGGACAATAACTTCGCATAGTTATGCGCGTTACAAAAATTCATGACAGACAGACAGACAGACACACATACACGGAACCAAAATTGTTCAGAAAGGTCTAAAACGCAAAACGCGAGTGAAAATTTTGATTTTGGAGAACTTTTTTTTTTCGTCCTTGAAAAGTGAAAACAAAGCTTCCGCTACCTTGGTAGACTCGGAAGCAATAAAGGTATTGTTTTTTCAACAATTTGAAAATTTCAAATATTTAATACTATTGAATTTTTAGAATTTTAGGAGACCACCCCGAGCTGTGTACGACAAGTCGTTCGCTCCCTACGAGAAGTTAAGGGTAGAACACGATAAATCAAAATCGCGAGCGTGAATCACCAAAGAGGTCTAATCTTTGTTCAAATTTTATCTGACCAAAATGTGATTGTTGATTGTTTCTTCGAGTTGTACCCAGTTTTTCGTCCTTAGGAACCAGTAATCAAATGTCATAATGAAGGCACTAACAACAACTCTTAATTTTTGCTTCCGAGTCTACCAAGGTAGCGGAAGCTTTGTTTTCACTTTTCAAGGACGAAAAGAAAGTTCTCCAAAATCAAAATTTCCACTCGCGTTTTGCGTTTTGGATCTTTCTGAACAATTTTGGTTCCGTGTCTGTCTGTCTGTGTGACTGTCTGTCTATGTGTCTGTCCGTCTGTCATGAATTCCTTGTAACGCGCATAACTATACGAAGTTATTGTCCGATATTTATGAAATTTTCAGGGATTGTGCGGGTTGGTGTGTAGACGGTCCCCTATGAAAATCATCATCCCCGGACTCATAAAAGCGACTGCGCATGCGCAAACGTGAATTCCTTGTAACAGCCATAACTTCTACATTTTCCATCCGATTTCGATGAAATTCTCAGGGATGTTACTAATTATGTTTTGGTTATTATGTGATTATGTTATTATTGTTTGGATGATTATTTTATGTTACAGGGGGGGTAAAATTTTTTTTCTTGCTCGATCCAAAGGCTTATTATTGAAAATAATAAGCCAAAGTTCTCCAAAATCAAAATTTTCACTCGCGTTTTGCGTTTTAGACCTTTCTGAACAATTTTGGTTCCGTGTCTGTCTGTCTGTGTGTCTGTCCGTCTGTCATCAATTCCTTGTAACTATACGGAGTTATTGTCCGATTCCGATGAAATTTTCAGGGTATGTGCGGGTTGGTGTGTAGACGGTCCCCTATGAAAATCATCATCCCCGGACTGATAGTAGCCACTGCGCATGCGCAAACCTGAATTCCTTGTAACGGCCATAACTTCTACAGTTTCCATCCGATTTCGATGAAATTCTCAGGGATGTTACAGATTAGTATTTAGATGGTCCCCTATGAAAATCACCACCTTCGGACTGATAGTAGCTACTGCGCATGCGCAAACGTAAATTTCCTTTTAACGGCCCTTTCTTCTACATTTTCCATACGATTTCAATGAAATTTTCAGGGATGTTACAGATTAGTATTTAGATGGTCCCCTATGAAAATCATCATCCCCGGACGGGTAGTAGCCGCTGCACATGCACAAACGTGAATTCCTCGTAACAGCCATAACTTCCACATTTTCTACCCGATTTCAATGTCATTTTTAGGGATTACGCGGATTAGGTTGTAGATGGTCCCCAATGAAAATCATGGCCTTAAAATTTACAGTAGCCTCTGCGCTCGCGCATACGTAAAATCCTTGTAACAGCCATAACATTTACATTTTTCATCCGATTTTGATGAAATTTTCTAGGATTGTCCAGATTAGCGTGTAGATGGTCCCCTATGAGGGTAGTGGAAGGTACTTAAAGATTGGTGTTATGAGATTAACTACTATGCATCGGATCATCTATATAATCGGGTTATGGATACGAGGAAGCTATGTGCCCACTTGGCAGACGTTTTCGAATTGAGTGTGGAGCGTTTATTTCTTTCACCTGATTGTGAAACGAAAATATTGTTGGTAGGTAGTGGCAATAGCAATGATGAGTTCTTTGCAGTCGACTGATGTAGGTAAGTATACAGAAACATAATAAACCGTTATGTAATAATTTGCATCTTTTTTGGTCAATTTTCGAAGAAGAATTTTGTGAGCTAGTCTGAATTAAATAATGATATTTATGTTGTGTGTATCCACCCACGGTTTAACCAACTGTCAACTTTCTGAAACTTGGCATAGCAATCATTTTTCGAAAGCTTTGCAATAGCGGCCGTACTTGGGTTTGACGCCAGTCCCGATAGTTGAATGAAAGAAGTCCCAAGTTAGCTAGATTAAAATTACTAATCATTGATGAATTACACTAGATTACAAAATTTAAGGGTGGTTTGGCTGCCTCGTTCTTTCACCACTTTTCTTATGGTATTTGGTGCGCTGAATCTGAATCTGACGTCAGTTTTTGCTTCCGAGTCTACCAAGGTAGCGGAAGCTTTGTTTTCACTTTTCGAGGTCGAAAAAAAAAGTTCTCCAAAATCAAAATTTTCACTCGCGTTTTGCGTTTTAGACCTTTCTGAACAATTTTGGTTCAGTGTCTGTGTGTCTGTCTGTCTGTCTGTCATGAATTCCTTGTAACGCGCATAACTATACGAAGTTATTGTCCGATTCCAATGAAATTTTCAGGGATTGTGTGGGTTGGTGTGTAGACAGTCCCCTATGAAAATCATTATCCCCGGACTGATAGAAGCGACTGCGCATGCGCAAACGTGAATTCCTTGTAACGGCCATAACTTCTACATTTTCCATCCGATTTCAATGAAATTTTCAGGGATGTTACAGATTAACTTGTTTTGATGTTTTGAGATTAACTACTATGCATCGGATCATCTATACAATCGGGTTATGGATACGAGGAAGCTATGTGCCACACCCACTTGGCAGACGTTTTTTGTTTATGTCGGATTTTCAAGATATAGCTAGTTTTAAGATTTTTCTAGTTCTCACTTTTCTTCATTTTTTAGTGAAAACTCATCTTGCTCAAATCTCCTCAAAAAGTACTCAGACTTATAGGAAATTTCATGTAAAATCCGAATATGTACTTAGTTTTTAAGTAAAACTGTGCTGAACCCCCTATTTTCCACAAAACGTATCAAAAAACACCGGTTCTCAACGTTTTTTCTTCGGGTTTTCCCTTTCATTTTGCCACTTGAAAAAAAAAATTATGGCTAAAAAAAATTTTCTCGGGCTTTTACTTTGTAGGGGCGACACCCCAGAGGAGAATGAGACCAATCGCAGCCTCCTAAACCCATTAATATCGAAGGAATGAGCTTTTTCATGGCACTGAGATGAAAATTCACAAAAACTGTTAATTTTTCGAGATGAGTATGTGCGTTCCTAAATCTGTTTTCCTCAAATGGATTTTCCTTTCTTCTAAATTTTTTATGCTTGTCACCAATCATAATTGGGAAACTCTTGTTTTGTAAAGTGATTTTAATTCAGTTTTACAAACGAAACACAATAAACTGCAGAAAAGTTAACGGTGTAAATCTGTTTCATGAAGGCTCAGATGAATCAAAAGTTGGTATAATGTTTGGTTATTCCTCCACCTCAGAGGTCCCACCAAGATATAAAACCATGGAAGAACGGTACGAAGGGTATTGGGAAGTTCGCATGATGGCGGACTATTGTTGGACCTTAAAAAGAGATTTACCTCAGGCGGCGAAGTTTTCTCTAAATAGACGCCGGCGATGAAACCTCTGAGGTGGAGGAATATCCAAACATTGTACCAACTATTGATTCATCTGAACCCTCATGAAACAGATTTACACCGTTAACTTTTCTGCAGTTTATTGTGTTTCGTTTGTAAAACTTAACAAAAACAACAAAACAAGAGTTTCCCAATTATGATTTACTCCCCTTTGAGTACTTATTTTCGATCTTACTCTTAATAGGTGACAAGCATAAAAAATATAGAAGAAAGGAAAATCCATTTGAGGAAAACAGATTTAGGAACACACATACTTATCTCGAAAAATTAACTAACGGTTTTTGTGAATTTTCATCTCAGTGCCATGAAAAAGCTCATTCTTCCGATATTAATGGGTTTAGGAGGCTGCGATTGGTCTCATTCTCCTCTGGAGTGTCCTCCCTATAAAGTAAAGGCCCGAGAAAATTTTTTTTAGCCTTAATTTTTTTTTCAAGTGGCAAAATGTAAGGGAAACCCCGAAGAAAAAACGTTGAGAACCGGTGTTTTTTGATACGTTTTGTGGAAAATAAGGGGTTTAGCACAGTTTTACTTAAAAACTAAGTACATATTCGGATTTGACATGAAATTTCCTATAAGCCTGAGTACTTTTTTAGGAGATTTGAGCAAGACGAGTTTTCACTAAAAAATGAAGAAAAGTGAGAACTAGAAAAATCTTAAAACTAGCTAGGTATATCTTGAAAATCCGACATAAACAAAAAAAAACTGACGTATTTAGCGTATTCGGATTTAGCGCACCAAATACCATAAGAAAAGTGGTGAAAGAACGAGGCAGCCAGACCACCCCTAAATTTTGCAATCTAGTGTAATTGGTGTCCTGCATTAGTTCGGGCAACATAAATCAAGAGATATTCTAAGGCAGAACTGCTCATTCGAGCGAAATTCTTGAAACTCCTACCATCCCTGATTTCCCCACTACCGTCTTCCAATAGATCCTCCATCTAGTGAGTTCCACTGTACCGATGTCGAGCTTCCAGCGAAGGTCGCACCGAGTATTTGCGCTCAGTTGGTTGACGGCGAGTTGATGAAATTACACAGGCCGCTGCGGGCAGCACAACCTTTTCCATGCCATGATCACTACTGAATCCTCAAATGATTGAAAGTGTTGCATTTTTTGTTACATAGGTGTAGACGCGTTTAGAGGGGACAGTTTTACAACTTAGTTGCACAACAAAGTTTTAAAACATGCTACATAGCATGTTTTGAAACATTTGTTATACAACTTTGCTATTTGTTAACCGTGTGGACGCGCCTTAAGGTACTTATTGCTAATTCTTAAGTTTAAATTGTAGTTTGCTTGACGTTTTTATAGTTTCCAATAGTTTTTGTTTCGAAATAATAGGATCCACCTCTTCTTAAATAGGATTGATGGTTTTTCTGAGTTTTGTCTTGGACGTCGGAGTGGATCTCACTCAAGATATGCCCTTGAAGAAGGACATAATATGTCCAATATATTATATTGGAACGAAATACACAAAGCTCGGCAGAAAAGGAGTGAATACCTGTTGGACCCTCATGCCAATCAGTTCTGACCAGTGAAATCCAATGGGCCGATCTTCGTAGTTTCTGAGCTAATTCTAATGCGATCTTTTAGTTTATTATTTTCAATAATGGACCTTTGGATTTGACCAAGAAACAAATTTTACCCCCCCTCAAAATTTGTTGGTTTACGTTTCAAGGTATGTAAATCTGAAAATCGAATAACAATTTTGCCGTCCGTCCGCCGTACGCGGCACTTTCCTTAGTTATCATTGACCGATTTTGATGAAATTTGCCATATGGACTCCTAGTTGTGCCCTCAAGCTTTTGGTTGATGTCAATCACTTCTAAGGGTTAAACATTTGAAAACGCTCTAGTCTTTAAAAAATTGATATAAATGTATTGTTTTCTCGTCAATTTAAAATAGTATTGAATTTTTAGAATCGAATGAGACCACTCAGGGCTTTGTAGGATCAACCGTTTGCTCACAATGGAAACATATGGGTTGAACTTATGATAAATCAGAAACACGAGTGTGAATCGCCAGAGACCTAATCTCCGATCAAATTTTAGTTGACCAAAATGTGATCGTTGTTCGTTTCTTGGAATACTTGTCTCAATTTTTCGTCCTGAGTTTCCTAATGAAGGCCTTCATTTGTTCGAATCGAGTGTGAAGCGTTTATTTCTTCCAAATGAACTTGGATGTGATGTAGGTTTGTATAAGTAGTACCTATCCCACCTCCCCCACCCCTCCCATCACCCACATTCCTCAACTTCCCTCATCCCTAGGACTGGCGTCGGGTGGGTCTGGGCGTCCTCCCCATTTACATTTTATTTATTTACTTAGTTTTATTTATTTATTTTTATTTTATTTTATTTATGGCGTGCCCCCTCAGCCACAAAAGACAATTTGTCTTTGAGGGGAGTATAATTTAAAATGGGTTTTTTCTGGTTTATTTTTTTTAAAGTAGTGACCATGGTTTTATTTCTTCGAATTGAGTTTCGTGATGCATTTCATAACCACATTCGCTGGGAGTGTTGTGAAAGAGTTGTTGAGAAATCACCCCTCAAAAATCACTGGAATCATACAAAAAATGCTGATGCATCAGCATTTTTTTGTATGATGACTAAGTGACTCGGCGAAATAACAAAACCACAATTATAGTGGTTTTGTTATTTCGCCGAATCACTTAGTAAATACTGAATTAGAAGCCAAAGTCATTGAAATAAACAAAGTTATCTCCAAAACTGATACGGAGTCGTCACGATCCTCTCGAGATTTCTGTTGCAGGGAACTATTTCGCATGACCTTCTATATCATTCTATGAACCGTGATGGAGACATCCTGCGCCAGTTGGGTTGTGGGGCTCCGTGGAGGAACTGGTTTCCAGGTCGTTCTCTGTCAACATGGATGAGAATCACGGTGAGTGCTCAAGTTTACTATGAATATTCCTGTAGGTAACCTTTGACGAGTCAACGACCGTATTTTGGGAATCACCAACTAGGAGAAAAATCCGTACAGAGACTGACAGTTTGTTGTCAGTCGTCGATGATCAAAAGAACTTGTCGCAATGAATTATACAGGGTGTCTCGAAACCAATCAGCAATACTTAAGGAATTCATTCTACAATAATTTGCAACAACTTTACCCTCTTTGCGCCATTTTTTACTCCGATTGTGATGCCACTGTGACGGAGCTACAATTTCATTTATTTATTCATTCCCAACGGTTAATTTCAATTGTAAATTTCACGGCTTCAAGATTTAAGTGATTATTTCGGCTAATTCAGTTACCTATCTCCTATCATGTTACTACCCTATCATTTCATGTGTTATAAATTGAAGTATTCAATCGCTCTCAACATCTTGTAAAGACTGCTTGATAAAATAAAAAATCCTAGAAAACATCAAACGCACCATAGGTACCACTTTTTTCACTTTCAAGAGAATCGTAATAAAGTTTTCGCATTCAAACACCATTTTTTCTCGTGAATTTCAAAGTAATCCTAAAAATGGGTTTCCGTTGGAAAGCTGATGAAATAGAGCATATTCTTTTGTTAAGGGCCACTGAAGAAAACCGTATTTCAACCAAAACAAAAAATCATCACTAAAATGTTTGTATAAAAAAAAAACAGAAATCGGCAAATTTTCAAGTTTGAGGTAGGAAGGTATACAGGGTGTTTCACGAAAAGGTTACACCCCCCTTCATTTCCGCAAAATACAGCGTAAAAAATTCCGATCAACGCAATTCTTCATGATTTCTTGTGAGGATCTCAGGAAAAATACTTATGCGCAAAAAAGTTGCGCGCAATCGTGCGCAATTGACACTAACTTAATTTTTTCTAATGGAACCCCCCTTTTTTATTACAGATTCGGATTCTACGTCAAATTTCATGAAAAATTCGTACCCGCATCGATTTTGCTTCCGAGTCTACCAAGGTAGCGGAAGCTTTGTTTTCACTTTTCAAGGTCGAAAAAAAAAAGTTCTCCAAAATCAAAAATTTCACTCGCGTTTTGCGTTTTAGACCTTTCTGAACAATTTTGGTTCCGTGTCTGTGTGTCTGTGTGTCTGTCTGTCTGTCTGTCTGTCTGTCATGAATTCCTTGTAACGCGCATAACTATACGAAGTTATTGTCCGATTTCAATGAAATTTTCAGGGATTGTGCGAGTTGGTGTGTAGACGGTCCCCTATGAAAATCATCATCCCCGGACTGATAGAAGCGACTGCGCATGCGCAAACGTGAATTCCTTGTAACGGCCATAACTCCTACATTTTCAATCCGATTTTAATGAAATTCTCAGGAATTGTGCGGATTGGTGTGTAGACGGTCCCCTATGAAAATCATCACCTTCAGATTGATAGTAGCCTCTGCGCATGCGCAAAGGTGAATTTCCTTGTAACGGCCATAACTTCCACTTTTTCTACCCGATTTTGATGAAATTTTCAGGGATTATGCGGATTAGGTTGTAGATGGTCCCCAATGAAGATCACCACCTTCGGACTGATAGTAGCCACTGCGCATGCGCAAACGTGAATTTCTTTGTAACGTCCATAATTTCTACATTTTCTATCCGATTTCAATGAAATTTTCAGGGATGTTACAGATTAGTATTTAGATGGTCCCCTATGAAAATCACCACCTTCGGACTGATAGTAGCCACTGCGCATGCGCAAACGTGAATTCCTTGTAACGGCCATAACTTCTACATTTTCCATCAGATTTCAATGAAATTTTCAGGGATGTTACAGATTAACTTGTTTTGATGTTTTGAGATTAACTACTATGCATCGGATCATCTATACAATCGGGTTATGGATACGAGGAAGCTATGTGCCACACCCACTTGGCAGACGTTTTTTTTATTGCGCGCAATCTGGCTTTTTGAACGCTCTAAGTTGCGCAACTCCACAATTACGCAAAAATTAGGTTTTGGAGAACCCTAAGTGTGGCACATGTTTTTTCATCATTTTTTGACGCTGAATCACAGGGTGTATTCCGTTTTGAGGAAGACCAAGATTTCAAGAAAAAAATTAACATTTCTTCCACGAAAACATCAGTTTTGTGGTCGAAATCATGTTTATTTTTTGTTTTCTCACCTCCTTTTGAACCAGGGGCTTGGGGCCGTCTACGGTGGAGTTAAAAATAAAAACTGACAGCACGACCATGCTTGAACTTAATAAAATTGCCTAAAAACTCATAACGATTTAAAAAGAGCGATTTTTTCACTAATAACAACCAAATTTTTGGCCGTCATTTAGAAAAATTCCAGTCTAATTGAAAAACGGATGACACCATGTGATTTAGCGTTAACAAATGATGAAAAACATGTGCCACACTTGGGGTTCTCCAAAACCTAATTTTTGTGCAATTGTGGAGTTGCGCAACTTAGAGCGTTCAAAAAGGTTCAGGTTGCGCGCAATAAAACAAATCGGTTCGGGTATGAATTTTTCATGAAATTTGACGTAGAATCCGAATCTGTAATAAAAAAGGGGGGTTCCATTTGAAAAAATGAAGTTAGTGTCAATTGCGCACGATTGCGCAAAAGTATTTTTCCTGAGATCCTCAGAATAAATCATGAAGAATTGCGTTGGTCGGAATTTTTTACGCTGTATTTTGCGAAAATGAAGGGGGGTGTAACCTTTTCGTGAAACACCCTGTTTATTAGTGTACAGTTTTTCTGAACTACATATGGGAAAATATGGGAAATTTGATGAGCCGTACGTCATCTTCATCGGGTAAGATTTCATGCCAACGTGGAAATTGGCAGTCACCTTGATACAAACGTACAAAACACAGACAACGCAGAGGAAGACAGAGAAGTGTCGAAGTGACTAAAACTCGGTAGAGTACCTGATTTTGAGGTATCTAGTCCTAATTTCAAAATTGTCAATGAGTTTTTATTTCAGTAACCCCCCCCCCCCCTAAGAAAAAAGTCTGCCAATTAAGTGTGGCACATAGCTTCCTCTATCTATAACCCGATTGTATAGATGATCCGATGATATGTAGCTAGCTTTCCTTGCACTACCTAATCTCTGAAAATGTAATCAAAATCGGATGGAAAATGTACAAGTTATGGCTATTACAAGGTATTCACGTTTGCGCATGCGGAGTCACTTCTGTCAATCCGTGGGGTGATGATTTTCATAGGGAACCATCTAAACACCAACCCGCACAATTCCTGATTATTTTTGACCGACTTCAATGCGCCGAAGGCGCGCGAAAGAGGAGGTACTCAATTCGGGTTGTCGCGGGACGACGATTTTTTTTTTTTGTATGTCTGAACACCTTGCATTTCTTTATTCTGGTACCAATCTGCCTGATTCTTTTTGAAATGTGTTCTACCAGTATCCGTGGTGGTCCCGTTCCAAACAGATTTCATTTTGCTTTGTTAGAAGTATCGAAAACTTGTGAATGATGTTGAAAAACGTGGGTCCCGTTTTCGCGAATATTGGTCCGCATTCACTCTTCTTGCCCTGTGACTTCCGACTGAGCCGATGACGGACTATTTGTGTATAGTCAAATTAAAGCTCTGATTGTAAGCTTTAAAATTATATGCTACATGAGGGGGGGTTCCGATAACTAAAAGGTGCTGCTGGGATGAGAAAGGGGGAAATTATGGTTGGTTATTCGCTCAAAACCTGCATGAGCCCTATCAAACGTGTTTATGAATGCTCAAGTATGGGATTTTTCCTACCCAATATCAGTGATATAATAGTACTGTTATTAGGCATTCTACCAAGTGGGTGTAGCACATAGCTTCCTCGTCATCCATAATATAGTTGGGTAGGTAATGGTATAGGAGATCGTCAGAACTGAATGGTGCTGTACCAAATATGAGATATTGTACAATTTGGTGATGAGAGGGTATTCTACCAAGTGGGTGTAGCACATAGCCCCCTCATCACCGATAACATGATTAGGTAGGTAATAGTAGAGGACATCGTCAGAACTGCATATTTGTATTATAATAGCACTATTAGATGATGAGAGGGTATTCTACCAAATGGGTGTAGCACATAGCTTCCTCGTCATCCATAATATAGTTGGGTAGGTAATGGTATAGGAGATCATCTGAACTTAATAGTGCCGTACCAAATATGAGCTATATTGTACAACTAGGTGATGAGATGGTATTCTACCAAGTGGGTGTAGCACATAGCTTCCTCATCATCCATGATATAGTTGGTAGGTAATGGTATGGGAGACCATTTGAACTGAATAGTGCCATACCAAATATGAGGTATATAGTACAACTAGGTGATGAGAGGATATTCCACCAAGTGGGTGTAGCACATAGCTCCCTCGTCAATCATGTAATGGTTAAGTTGTTGAATTGTGTTGTCAGAACTACCAAGTACTTACCTACCAAATGTGAGGGAAGTCGAACAGATAGGAGATAAGAGAGTAGCTTGCTAGGTAGGAAAGTGAACCAAATACCTCCTGAAACCGATCCAAAAACGGAAACTCATCTATACATATGGAAACTGAACCGGATTACAGAATTTGGTCCACCCTACGGCTTCTAGTTCACCTTACTGAAATGATTCACAGTACGGAAACAGATCTATATTACGAAAACTGATCGAAAAACTGCGGGTAAATTAATTTCAGATTTAAATTGAAGACCACTAAAAAGTGAAGAATAAAAAATATTATAAAATGGAAAAATAATAAAATAAAAACCTTTTTAACAAAAAAATGGACCGACCTCAAAAATGATGTCCGTAAACACCAAAAAGGGAAAAATAATAATCTTAGGGAATTCAGTTGGGAAGGTGGGTAGGTAGGAACGGATTGAAGTCGCCGCTGTGCCCATCTGTAGACACAACCATACGCAAGTAGAGAGTAGACATGCGTCGATAGTGCAATACAAAACAGGAATGAGAGTGAGTATCATTGAGGTAATATATGTGTTCCAAAACTATTAGGTAGTACGTCACTGCTGTCGTATGAAGGAGGATGAGAGAGTGACGATGTGTGTGAATCCCCGTAAAAAATGTTTGGATTCCAACATACCATCTTTTGATTAGATGATATCTAATTATACCTAATCTATTGATCTAATCTATCTTTGATTAGATAATATCTATATAATCTAATATTGGAAGTTGTATATTTATATATATTTATATATTTATATATTTTATATATTGGATATAATCTAATATATCTAGTTGATGCATGTTGCATTGTCTAGATCATGATGTGGGTTTGTGATATGAGTATGGGTACATACTCAAATAATCGGTTAGTATTCAAAACCGGAGTAAAGGTAGGTAAGTAAGTAAGTAAATAACCTTCTCATGTTGAATCAGCAGCTGTTATCACAGGGAATATTCTTACTAAGATTCATTCACACTTAATGTCACTCTCTCATCCTCCTTCATACGACAGCAGTGACCTACTACCTAATAGTTTTGGAACATATATATTACCTCAATGATACTCACTCTCATTCCTGTTTTGTATTGCACTATCGACGCATGTCTACTCTCTACTTGCGTATGGTTGTGTCTACAGATGGGCACAGCGGCGACTTCAATCCGTACCTACCTACCCACCTTCCCAACTGAATTCCCTAAGATTATTATTTTTCCCTTTTTGGTGTTTACGGACATCATTTTTGAGGTCGGTCCATTTTTTTGTTAAAAAGGTTTTTATTTTTAATCATAACTTCGACCCTACAGATGTGCAGTTAACAAGGATTTCATGACAGACACAGAGCAAACCTCAATTGTCTAAAACGTAAAATGCGAGTGAAGATTTTGATTTTGGAGAATTTTTATTTTCAACCTTGAAAAGTGAAAACAAAGCTTTCGCTACCTACCAGCAAAACCTATTAATTCCAAAGTTGTGGGTGCCTTCATTTCGAAATTTGGTTTGAGGGACCCTCAGAAGACTCAAACGCAGGTCACTGCTGTGATAATAATCATTTTCACAACCAACTCTCATTAACATAACCATGATTCATCGTCCTGAGCTTTGGATGGTCTCATTCGTTTCTAAAATTTGAATACCATTCTATATTGATGAAAAAGACAGCAATTTTTTATTTACTAATTAAATAATTAATAATTATCGTTAGTAGTGAACAGTTGGTCCCACAAATTGGGACATTATTGAAAATAATAAACCAAAATGAGGTTTTTGAGTCGTCATAGTCTTTTTCCGATTAGAGATACCCTACCCTACTAGAGATAATTTGACCCTAAAAATTATCAAATAATTTATAAAAGCTTGGCAAAGATTGTTGAAAGCATCCCTTTCCATTTCTACAATCACTGCTAACTCTATCGATTCCCTTCGCTGTTATAATTGCAGGACTCGACACACAGCTGTTGGTGCGCCTCTTAAAGAAGCGTTTCCACGATGAGAAACCGCAAGAGATCACCTCCATTGAAGTGAAAAACGCGGTTCCCAAAGGTGACAACTACGCCAGCTTGGTTTATCGTATCAAAATGAAGTGCTTGACGGCAGCTGGGAAGAAGAGAAGTTTTTCCGTCATCGTGAAAATGGAACTGACAGCAGACAGCACCAAAGAACTGTTCAAATCTTTCCCAGTGTTTCGTGTAGAAACGAGAGTATGTTTTCACATTCACAGCTGACCACAGCAAGGATTTGTGCTTATGAATTTATGCATCCGAGATTTTTCAAATGTTGCCTGTTCCTTCTACATTACGAAGTTGGTGATAATAATTATTCGTGTTTTTATAGGTGTACACTTCGATAATCCCAATGATGGAAGAGTTAATGGAAGAATTTGGCGACAAACGAGAAAAACTTTGGCCGAACATCCTGGGCTATCAACCTTATCACATGATTGCGTTTAATGATCTATCGGTAAGATAATTATTTTATTAAGCTTCTGAGGAATATAGGACTAGGTAAGTTCTTCTTGAGGCAGTCAATCGATCCGAATTGCTTGATTCTAAGAATTGATTCTAAGGGTTTCTTCCACGTTAACATTTCACTCGAGCTGTGGAGATGGTATCTAATACATCAAAAGATTCCCGATCAAGTTCCGCGACAACGCCGAAGAATCCGTTCAACTACCAATTAGATCCTAATATTATGAATTCTAGCTGCATTGTATTTGCTAGTAATTTCATGATTCTCCCGAAAATGATTCGACGTTCTGGGAATCAGACGTTCCCAGGCCAGCAAAATCAACTCATGAGAGCGAGCAAATGAGCAAGCCATTGAGAACACATTCATATTTTCAACCCGTTTTAGAAGTCCTCAACAACTCAAAAATGCTACAAAATATTAGACATCGGTTTATTATTTTTCTGTAGAGATCGCGTAAAGGTCTGCGAAGAGCACGGCTTTTCTATTACCAGTACCTACCGCAGTATATTACCTATCGTACAGGGTTAACAGTCAAGTTTATTCTGACAGAAAGTTCCTACTAGTTAAACATTGTTATCCCAAAGTTGTGGATGGCTTCAATACCAAATTTGATTCAGGTCACCTGAGACCCCTTCCGCGATTTCCTTTTCTATCAAGTCTACGAAACCTTCCCCTCCAACGAGATGGGCCACTCACTCCTTTGCCGGGGGTGGCTGAACGTTCTCGACAATTTCTTTCAGCAACCCTTCAGGGCTTATTTTTGATTTTCTCCATCTCAGGGTTTATTTTACTCGTTGATCTCATCAAACATCCATGTTAATGTAATGTTAATTGTTAATATTTAGTTATAATTACTTAATTGTTAATAATCCTTGTTAATGTAATGTTTCCACATTACTCAGATACTCGAGGTTGAAAAGTGGAATGCCGAACTTTTCAGTGAAGTTCCCCACACATTCACACACACTTTAAGCTCAATACGCTTCCTAACCAAGCAGTTTCATCATAGGGTACCTCCAAAAAGTGCACTTGAAGAGTGTATAGGTAGAGAGGTTGCGATTGTGTTTCAAGAAATAATAATTATACATACTTTTGTTGAAAAAAAATATATATATAGAACCAAATCAAAATTGTCATTTAGGGACGAGATTTTAGATTTTTTTTTTTTTTTCGGCAGGCAGGTGAGAAATCTTTAAGATCCATAGGTGGAGTTGGATCTCGTAAGATACCTGGAAGAACTCAGCCCGGAACCGTTTAATAAATTACTTTGGGCTGAGTCCTGGGGCGTTTAATCAGTTCTGGGTGGGGGGGGGGGGCAGTTCTGGTCCAGATGCTCCCTCCTCTCTCTTTCTCGTTCTAAGAGTATCTTCCTTGTCAGGATGCTTTCTGTGTACTCTGCCACTGCGGTCCAGCTCCTTCCACCTTCCAGCATCCTGCTGATAACAGCCTCTGGTGTTGAACTCTGGGGAGCTAACTCCAGGTTTGCCATCATCTGGTTTCTTTCAGGCGCCCACTTGGTGCATTTGAAGAAGGTGTGGAACACATCATCGTCATCGTCATGGTAGATATTGCATGTAGGTATTCCCTTTGGAAGAAGCTGAAATGGCGGTCGAACGAACGTTTAACCTGAGATGGTTCTTTGCTCTACTTATATTTACTTGTCATTTAGAGCGAACCCTCAGTTTTGCGTCGAATAATACAAAATTGGCAGTGCCACAGGTTCAAAAACCAGTGAGCGATCATTTTGGGAATACTCTCTTCCAATGAATACGCACGGTGCCTGCTGATTCTCTGTCGTAATGAGTGGGAACTACGCCCTTGTGTAAATACGCGTATCATTCAGTTCTGTGTCGGAATATCGCCTTGTGAACAGATCAAGGCTGAAAGCTGCAGAGATGGAACGCAACTCAAAAAGGCTGAAAGAATCTACAAACTCTGCGAGGACAGCGTGGCAGATCATAAATGAACATAAAATCAAAAGAGGACGCCTAATGATTTGGCAGCCTGATGGTCTGGTCTGATAACAGCAGCAAGGCTTAGTAAAACCGCATTGAGGCGTTCAAACGATTAAGTCAAGTCTACAGAGTCCTTCAGCTACAGGAAGGGCGATAATTTTTCAAGTTTTACAAGCTTTTATTTAGTTTCACGTGTCTCGTTGTCTGTCTATCGGTCTGTAATCAAATCTTGCAAGTTAAATTTGATCCACTTTGCAGTTTTCGATCGAGCTGAAAGTTTGCATGCATGTATAAATCGGATGACAAATCACTATTCTTATGACAAAGAGCTGATTATTTTCAAGCTAAGCTGCGAATCGCTCAACCGTAGACCGTTCAGTTCCAACTCTAGACAGGAATGTTCGTTATATAGCTTTTCCGCGTCGAATTAAACGTTTTCCGGAACGAATTAAAGCTTAATTTTTATTTTTTTTAATTTACCTATTAACTTTATTTTTTCAAAAAAAAAGGTCTTCCATTTCAAAATAAAGATTGTTAAGAGAAATAAAGTTCACTGTAGATAGTACCCTACGAATGGGAAGGTGCTACTAATTGGAAACCATCCTCCCAATTCATAGGGGACCACCTTCCCATTTGTAGGGTTCTATCTACAGTGAACTTTATTTCCCTTAACGATCTCTATTTTGAAATGGAAGACCTTTATTTTGTTTCGAAAAACCTTTAATTTGTATCGGAAAACCTCTAATTTGACGCGGAAAAGCTATAATATGGCTATACAGGGTGTCACCCTTACGGGCGCACCACCGGGCAGGGTTCGATTCTACTACTAATTTGCAACAAAAAATGTCTGTTAGCAATTTTTGTTTAGAGGCTTCGTTTTCGAGTTATTTCATATTTAAGATTTTTTTCGTGTTTTCGACCTTACATCGCTAAAATGGCTATAACTCCCTTAATTGATGGAGTAAATTCAAATTTTATTATATCATTGGAAAGAGCGTCAGATTTCCTTTCTCCCTGATGGGGAATTAGAAAATTTCAAATGAAACGAACGGGTGTAAAATAAGCCAAAAGTAAAAAAATTGGGAAAATTTCGAAAATTTTCACTTTTTTCAAAGTTTGATTCTCGAAACGTCGTGAACGGAAATTTCCATGCTGTAAGCCTAAAAGTTGCATGTGAATCCCAGCTTTCTAACGGTGTAGTCATTTTTTTTTAACACCACTTATTCAGTTAGAAAATGACGTTTTTAGGGCAGAAAACGTTCAATTTCGGGTGTAAATCGGCGTTTTTCACCAGAAATGCTTTCCAACTTAATAAATCATTTGACATGAAATTTCACGTACTTTTTGACGCTGAATCGAATGATAACACTTTCCGATCTCCTCGACAAACAAATAGTACTTTTCAAGCCCTTTCCGTTGGGCGAAGGGCTCAATCTCGTTGTTCGTTTCATGCAAAATTCTCATTAAGGGAGGTCTGGGTTATAAATGACTCGCACTCCTTCCACTTTGTTGACTTATCTAATTTTTGCCCTCTATCTTGAAAATGTCGTCCCGATCATTTGCGGAAAGATAGGATCTTTTTGATAGATAACAAATTGGGAGTCGAGGACTTTCTGATTGTCGAGGAGATCGGAAAGTGTTATCATTCGATTCAGCGTCAAAAAGTACGTGAAATTTCATGTCAAATGATTTATTAAGTTTGGAAAGCATTTCTGGTGAAAAACGCCGATTTAGACCCGAAAATGAACGTTTTCTGCCCTAAAAACGTCATTTTCTAACTGAATAAATGGTGTTTAAAAAAAATGACTACACCGTTAGAAATCTGGGATTCACATGCAACTTTTAGGCTTACAGCATGGAAATTTCCGTTCACGACGTTTCGAGGAACAAACTTTGAAAAAAGTGAAAATTTCCGAAACTTTACCTATTTTTTTTACTTTTGGTTTATTTTACACCCGTTCGTTTCATTTGAAATTTTCTAAAACCCCATCAGGGAGATCAGGGGGGGGGACGCTCTTTCCAATGATATAATAAAATTTGGATTTACTCCATCAATTAAGGGAGTTATGGCCATTTTAGTGATGTAAGGTCAAAAACACGAAAAAAATCTTGAATGTGAAATAACTCGAAAACGAAGCCTCTAAACAAAAATTGCTAAGAGACAATTTCTGTTGCAAATTAGTAGTAGAATCGAACCCTGCCCGGTGGTGCGCCCGTAAGGGTGACACCCTGTATATAGGTTATAATATAACCTATATATAGGTTATATTATAACCTCCGGGAGCGGGAGGACGAATTCCATTTCTCGTGCGTCTGTCCGGTTCTCCGTGAGTTTAGTGCTTTTGGCTGTGCCACCATCTCCCGAGATGGAGCCATAGCCATACCGAACAGTGAAAGAGGGTTGTCCTGAGTGGTGGATAATTGTAGGGCAGCTTGGCGTTATAGAAGGTTCCTTGTGGAATAGTTTAATTTTTAATTGTTTAAGGGCGGAATTCATAGTCATTACTTAAGTCTGAGTGCACCCTCAAATGCATCGATAAGGGTTGGCGGGCACTAATTTGTATTCATAGACAAGATTTGAGGGCGCCCTGAGGGAGCACTCAGTGCGAATTCTAAGGGCGCACTCAACGGTATTCATAAACTAAACTCAGCGTTGAGTTGAGGCCCACCCTCGACTCAATGGGGCAAAATCCTGAGTGCTGGCCGGAGGTACCTTTAAGTGCCCCTCAACCACAGTTATTATCAGATTTTCCTACTGAAAATAGTGTACAGCAAGTGAACTACCTATTTATTTTGTTTTGTCTAACAAAAATAAGGCGATTAGACAAGTTTTTCCGTCAAAAATATCCAGTGAAGATCATCGCAAACTTGAATTTCCTTCTAACAGACTTTTCAATATATCGGTGAAATCTTCCGAGATTGTGAGTTTCTTTCTTGAAGTTGTCAAACATTCTCGCCTTCATTCTCAATACTCTTTGTTGTTTTACGATCTAGTAAAATGATTAGGTAGAACATACTTATAGAAAATTATATGGGTTGGTAATAAAGTACAAGTTGAAAAAAAAACATCCATATAGGTATGAGTTTATTTCGGGCTTTATATTGTTTCACACAGGTGAATAAATAAGTAGGTAGGTAAAGGTTTTGAAGGGTTCCAATCGTCATAAATATTCTTATATTTGCTTGTGAATAAACCTTCTTCATTCGGCCGGGAGAAGTTAATTTGTCTGAAACAATCAATGGGTTGATTTGGTTAAATGATGCCTAAGAACACTCATGAAAAGGATACCAAAATGTCTTTTTGTGTTTATTACTTTGAATAATGGTTCTTTCTTTCGTATCGTACCTACATATAGGTACATACTTTTACTGCTAATTTAAGGAAATCATAATTTCTTACCTTCTTCAGAGCAATATAGTCGAATCCGATGGCAGCAAATTCATTCCAACTGATGAAATTGCGGAGATAGGAATCAAGTTACAAACCTCCGAAAAAATGTCAGCACCCTCATATAATTGAACAGACTTCAATTTGATTGATTCACCACTGCTAATAACTCAAAACTAATGGTTACTTGTAGGAAGTCGGACAAAATAGAGAAATTAGCATGCACATCCACAGTAACGAAAATGCAATAAGAACCGGTGACAAGGTTATAACTCACGATCAGTGCAGAATACGAGAGGGAAATTTCCCCGTGCTTTTTACCCAAAATACCCTTGAAACAGGGAAATATCCCCACCGAGGCTGCCAACTTAAGGTGAAAATGAGTTGAGTAGCCCCTGAGCGTCCCCTCAGGCTCAGTGTGCACTCAGGCGACCACAACACTTAAGTGGGCCGTCTCAATAAACTATGAATACGGACTGTTGAGTCGAGGCCGACCCTCAACTCAGATAATAGACGATTTCTATTAATGAAAGTGGCAGTGCGCATGCGCGTCCGGGAGGTTACAATCTCGCAGGTTTCGGTAAACGGCTTCCCCGGTTCTCGTTGATTCTGTGTTTGTTCATGGCTGGATTGTTCCGTTTTCGAAAGTTTTTATATCAATTTTGCGATCCTAAAGTACGCGAGACAGTTTAAATGGTTTACCATTAGTGCTACGGCATATTATAGTAGTGATTCCAAGTCAGGAAGGCCGGGTAACGATCCTTCCGCGAAGTTCTACAGATTTCTCCAGTCGTGTTCATTTCTACGTGATAATGTTCTAAACTGGAATGACCAACAAGGGAAATCTCACGTCGAAGGCTGTTTCAAATGTAACATTTGTTGAACGTGGATAATTCGTTGCAACGAAATGACTCCAAGTTTCAAAAAGTTCGTCAAATCTACAAGGATACCTACTATGATTCGCTCAGGGAAACGCCCATAATTTCCGCCTAAAACGCCTCAATTTTCGGGAACCTTTAGTTAAATAGTTGAAATTGTACAGTTACGTTGCAACTGCATGTATTATTGTACCTACAATTAAAATCATCCCTTATTTTTATCAATAAATTGTTTGAACCTTTTCGTTCACTTTCTTTCTTTGCTTACCTTGGCAATGATCCCTTTCAATCCAACTCTACTGGGTGGGTATACACCTTGGGCTTTTGTCAAAAGACGGTCAAAGACTTTGCTAAAGACATCTCAAAATTCGAGACTTTGTCCAGCGGTCCGACTTTGTCAAAAGACTTAAAACTCAACTTTGTCCTAATCTAGCACTCAGCCTGAAAAGGCTAGTTTGCGCACGCTTAGCTGAAGAGATCCGAAAGATCGAAACGAAGTACCAAACATAACTATCAATTGAAAATGGGAAATTTGAAACTTTGCGACTCAACCCAAAAGCATCTTGATGCAGAAGGGGCAGTCAAACATTTGTTTCAGTGATGATGGGATTTTGGTAATCCGTTTTCGTCATATCTCGGTGACTCATCAGCAACACGAAGAAGCGTTGGAACGATTTGGATTTAAAGCGAAATTGCTTTATTCGACTTTGTCAAAAGACGGTCAAAGACTTTGTCAAAAGACTTTTTCTCAAAATTCGAGATTTTGTCAAAAGACGGTCAAGACTTTGTCAGTTTAGCTAAGAAACTATTTCCGAAGAGTTTAAAACATTTGTCAAAAGACGGTCAAAGACTTTGCTAAAGACATCTCAAAATTCGAGACTTTGTCCAGCGGTCCGACTTTGTCAAAAGACTTAAAACTCAACTTTGTCCTTAGCTAGCACGCTGCCTGAAAAGGCTAGTTTACGCACGCTTAGCTGAAGAGATCCGAAAGATCGAAACGAAGTACCATACATACAGTTGAAACTTTGCGACTCAACCCAAAAGCATCTTGATGCAGAAGCGTGGGCAAACTAGCCTTTTCAGGCAGCGTGCTAGCTTAGGATAAAGTTGAGTTTTAAGTCTTTTGACAAAGTCGGACCGCTGGACAAAGTCTCGAATTTTGAGATGTCTTTAGCAAAGTCTTTGACCGTCTTTTGACAAATGTTTAAACTCTTCGGAAATAGCTTCTTAGCTAAACTGACAAAGTCTTGACAAAGTCGAATAAAGCAACCTTGGGCTTTGTTCTTATTTAAATAATTTAAATTTCAATACTAGTTTTCATTGTCTGGATTTCATTCCATTTTTGAAATCACGGAGATTTCTGACGCATTATATTTTCATCATTGATCGTACATTCTACGATGAATTAATAATTTTAGGTTGCACCTCTCTATATTATTATTAGGATAAACCCATCCATCTTTTAACATGCGTGTGACTTTTATTGGGATCAAATAAGTACCTTTTGGTACGTTAATATGTTTATGTTGTATAGGTATCGAATAAAAAATCTTTTATACGAAGTCTTTTATAAGTAGTCTTTTTTACGAAATACTTTTATAATTATCGAAGTAGGAACGCAAGAAACACATTTGCAAACCAAAATTTAAAAATATTTGGAATAAAAACTTTTGTAAAATTACTTAGCCATCACAATTTTCTTTTGCATCTAATAAACTTTGAAAAACTCAGTTCTGTCCATACCTATCTGGGGATCTGACTAGGCTCCAAAAGTTTTTCGCAGGTACAAAGGGAAATTGAGGGAAACGACAAAGAAATTGGTAACAATATAAAACGTAACTAGACTGGATCATCGACAAACTTTCAACCCATAGTAATATGATAAATTGTAAACCAGGTACCTCAACAGGACTCACATAATATAAATATTATTTATTTATATTTATATTATTATTTATTAAATACACAGCTTTTAAAAATTGATTTAAGGATTGACCCAAAGTCCTGTGCAAATAACTTGGTTTACAGTGTGTCATTCACTAGCGAGCCTTCTCTTCATT
>CM019180.2:31364907-31403193 GCA_009739505.2 Apolygus lucorum
CATTAATTTCTATTCGCTTTACTATAAATTATTCTTGTCAAGTTACATAAATTACATATGTTGACTTATGAATGGAAGAATAGAAAGTGAATTGAGAGTTTTGCTGCCAATGGGCAACGTCAGGGTCAGCTCCATGAACCCGGGAACGTCTACCTAGAGCACCCATTCACGTTGCTAACCTCCCTGGGCGAGTAAGCCAGCTGGAAAAGAGGTTGGTCCGTTGTCATTAGAGAGTTTTTGCAGGCCATTGACGTGCCCGTGGAACCTTTTCACAAAGCACGGAAACCACAGAACCCATGATCTTGTCGAAACATTGACAATTGGTGACAATCCAGCAGCCAATTTTGGCAGAGTCCGTTTAGAATCCCTGAACGTGTCTCACCCATGACTATTTATAACAGTACATTTTTTAACACCTTCAGTGCGGATGACCGGTCGACCGGTCATCCCTGCATACCTGCCATACGGATGACCGGTCGACCGGTCATACCTAGCATTTCAACTCTCTTTGCGGAGGGGGCCTGGTACCTCCCCTTTTTGATATATTCCATTTTTTGCTTTTTTTCGTCTTCAGTATGAGTTCAACTGTCTAAAACATTGATTCGTTTTTGATGCCGAACTTTAATACGAATTTTGCGTTCAAATTCACCAATATCGGATTTCAAGCTCGAAAAATGTTCAGTACGGCAGGGTTGCACGACTTTGGGACCCGCATTGAAGGTGTTAATGAGGAATTTCACCATGTCGGAATTTCCTATTTTTGACCCCAAAATCGGATTCAGCACCTCTAAAAACCCCCTATGGCAAACTTTCAGCCCGAACTTTCTAATTTACGAATAAACAAAACAGTGTAGAAAATACGAATGTTTAAAAAAAAACGGAAAAATGACGTCACTCTGGAATAGTTCATTTACGGCCGCTTGAAGCGCTGAGATCGAGAAATCCATAGTCCCCAGATGCAAAATTTCATAAAACAGTAAAGTTCGAAATCGAAAAACTGAAGAAAAAAATAGAAAAAGCGAGATACGGAAAATTAGGTTTCCTCTGTTTTTGTTTGATAACTTTCCTCTTAGAAAACACGATTTCGTCGTCCCAATGGGCAACACTGGGAGGAGACGGCTATCCGAACAGCCCAATCAGCGAGCATTCCCGCTGCACGTCTGTTTTCCCGGTTAGTTGTGAAATTAAAAATTTTGACTGTCTCCCAAAAATAACAGGAGATTTATTTTCCGAAATCAGCCCGATTTTCATCTATCCCACGCCATTAACTATTCAGGAAAAATGCAAACAGAAATCGGTGAAATTCCTCATTGTCAATTGTCATCACTTGCCATCCATTACCAAAGAAAAATGACCAAAACAAAACTGGGGGAGGTTAGCAGCGTGATTGCGCTCTCTAGGTAGACGTTCCCGGGCCCCTTGAGCTGACCCTGACGTCGCCCGTTGGCAGCAAAATCTCTCTATCTCTTGTTTTTTCCAAAGTGACGCCGAGTCCTAGAGCCATGCTTTTATACCTCGTAACGTACAAAGTAGAAATAAAACGGCGAACAAAAGGAGCAAAATACCGAATTATATTTTTCCGAGAAAAAGTACAGAATTAACATTTTAGAACACAAACGGACTCGAGAACAAAAGAATTTTTTCTAAATTTCAAAACACTTGAAAAGAACAGCTGGGGCGATTTAAAACAACTACTGTGGAATCTACCCACAGTACTCCCCCCCCAGAGTCATCGAAACCTTACTGGGCGTAGCACACGTCGACCACTCCGTGTGGACGCTGGCGCAGGGTTGGCAGTGGTCGAGGATGGCGGTTTTGGGGACGGTGAAGGGCTTCTAGCAAGGGGAACTTCTGAGCTGGGATTTAGCAGGAACGCTGGTTTCAACCTGTCAACTGATATGGTTTGTTCCCCCCTGGGAGTGAGGAGCGTAAAAACTTTGTCCGTGCGAGCAGTCACAGCGTATGGTCCATCATAGGTCGGCTGGAGTGGTCGTCTGATAGCGTCGTGGCGTACAAACACATGGGTGGCATTTGGCAGCTCCCGATGAATGTACGTGGCCTTTGGCGTTTTGTGGTGGAAGGGAACTGGACGAATGCTGCGCACATGGTCCCGCAGCTTGAGAATCAGGTTGGGAGCATCCGTGTGTAGGGACCTGTCTTCGAAAAAATCAGCTGGTAATCGCACTGGTTCACCGTAGAGGAGTTCAGCAGGTGTGACGTCTAGTCCTGGGATGATGTAGGCCCTCAATCCTAATAGAACTGTTGGGTGGCGCGGAACCCAATCATCAGTCAGTTGCGACTTTAACGCAGCCTTCAAAGTGCGATGCCACCTCTCGATAGCACCATTAGCCGCCGGGTGATACGCTGTTGTGCGAATGTGTTCCATTCCAAGCATGATGGCGAGGTATCGGAACAGTTGACATTCGAACTGCGTGCCTCTGTCTGTCGTGATCCGTCGTGGAACTCCAAATCGTGAGATCCATATAGAGATAAGGGCCGTAGCGACCGACTCCGCCGTGATATCCAAAGGGGAGTAGCCTCTAGCCATCGAGAAAAGCGATCAATTACCGTCAAAAGGTATCGCGCCCCCTGAGAGATTGGTAATGGACCAACAATATCCACGTTTATGTGCGCAAACCGTGCTTCTGCCGGCTGGTATGAGCCCACAGCACTGGAGGTGTGACGCCATGTCTTCGCACGTTGGCAGGGAATGCAGGTCTTGGCCCAGAACATAACATCTTGCTTCAAGGATGGCCAACAGAAACGGGCCTGTACCAAGTTGACTGTAGCTGCGATGCCAGGATGTGCGAGGTTGTGTAGAGAATTAAAAACTGCTCTACGAAGGTGTTCTGGAATGAATGGACGGAGGTTTCCCGCCGATGCATCACATATCAACCTGACACCATCCTCAATAATCATTGGCTGAAGCTTGAGCTTGGTAGTTGATGATTGAAGCAAATGGCGAAGTTCAACGCATTCCTCTTGAGCAGCAGCGACGTTTTGAAGGGTTAATGCCGAGTTAAGTTCCATGGCAGCTATGCGAGAGCATGTGTCTGCAGGGATGTTATCCTTACCAGGCACGTACCTAATATCTGTGGTAAATTGGCTAATATAGTCCAGGTGTCGCAGCTGGCGAGGTGAAGCTCTTTCCGGACGTTGATTGAAAGCGTAGGCAAGTGGTTTGTGGTCGGTGAATATCGTGAACTGTCGCCCTTCTAGCATGAAGCGGAAATACTTCACACTGAGGTAAGCCGCCAACAGCTCCCGATCGTATGTGCTGTATGAACGCTGGGCTGGATTCATGTTTTTTGAAAAAAACCCAAGTGGTTCTAATGTCGAGTCGCGGAGCTGTTGCAGGGATGCACCAACGGCAAAATCAGACGCATCAACCATCAGTATGAGTGGAAGGTCGCAAGAGGGGTGTGCAAGCAAGGTAGCCTCTGCAAGTGCCTGCTTGAGTTCCGCAAACACCTGCCGGGTGTCGTCTGTCCATTCAATGCGGCGTCGATCGCGCTTCCTGGGCCCTTGACAGAGGTCAAACAGCGGCTGTTGGAGGACAGAGGCACGAGGCAGCGAGCGTCGATAAAAATTCACCAACCCTAGGAATTGTCGAAGACCTTCTATTGTTTCAGGTAAGGGATAATCGGTGATAGACGCAACACGCTCTGGGAGTGGCTTGATGCCCTGGGCGCTGACGAGATAGCCCAAGAAGGATATCTCCGTGACCCCAAAGACACACTTGGCGATATTGATGGAAATTCCGTTGGTACTGAGACGCTCAAACAAGAGACGTAAATGATCCGTGTGTTCGTCCGGCGATGATGATGCAATCAGGATGTCATCTAGATAAACATAGATGAATGAAAGATCCTGAAGTATTGCGTGAATGTAACGTTGGAACGACTGCGCGGCATTTTTCAGTCCAAATGGGAGAGCAACGAACTCGAAGAGGCCAAATGGAGTTACCACTGCAGTTTTTGGGATATCTTGCTCCGCTACTCTTACATGGTGGTAGGCTCTGACGAGATCCACCTTGGAGAAGATGTTGCATCCTGCAAGTTGTGCATTGAAATCTTGGAGGTGAGGAATTGGATACCTATCAGGGATAGTGACAGCGTTCAGGCCCCGGTAGTCCCCACATGGCCTCCAAGATCCATCTTTTTTGCGCACCATATGTAGAGGGCTGGACCAGGGGCTCTTCGATGGACGGCAGATTCCTAAGTCGACCATGAGTTGGAATTCCCTTTTGGCTTGGGCCAACTTGTCAGGTGGAAGTCTGCGTGCCTTGGCTGATATGGGAGGGCCTTTTGTCTCGATCACGTGGTCAAATTCACTGCGGGGACTGCAAAATGTGGGGTTTCCCTTGAGTAAATTCGGAAATGACGTGAGGAGTGCAGCATATTCATGGCCAGGGTTAATGACATGTACACTAGAATGTCCTGTTACGTCTGCTGTGGCTGCCATGCTCCAAAGTTGAGTTTTCGAATCGATAAGACGTTGATTTTTCAAGTCTACCAGCAATCCGAATTCGCTGAGAAAGTCAGCCCCAATGATGGGATACTTAACGTCAGCCACTGTGAAGGGCCATCGGAACTGGCGTTCACCATCGCATCACGTCGGGGTCACCAATATACCTCGTAACGTACAAAGTAGAAATAAAACGGCGAACAAAAGGAGCAAAATACCGAATTATATTTTTCCGAGAAAAAGTACAGAATTAACATTTTAGAACACAAACGGACTCGAGAACAAAAGATTTTTTTCTAAATTTCAAAACACTTGAAAAGAACAGCTGGGGCGATTTAAAACAACTACTGTGGAATCTACCCACACTTTGTTTCGGTTTTGATTTCTTGTTGATGAATGACGAATGATGCCAGTTGACAATCGAAATACCGTTATAAATAGAAAGGTAAGTCAAGGGCGTCACGTTTAGGCCCAACAGACCCAAACGGACTCCGGCAAAATTGGCAGCTGGATCGTCACTAATTTTCTATATTATGTCAAGACCATGGGCTCTGTGGATACGCGCTCTATGGAAAGGTTCCACGGGCACGTTATTGGCGTGCAAAAACTCTCTATTAGAGAGATTTTGTTTTGGACAAACAAATCAACAAGTGAGGGAATTTGGAACAGGTGAATAATAATTTCGAATTTTGCGTAGCCGAAATATGAATCAAATGTTAAACAAATGACGCCGCAGTACATTACATCGAACACAATACTCCATGAAGGCCCCATGGACTGGTAACCAGCAATAAATATATCAAAAATTTATTTCACGGAATGGAATACCTGACTCTCATTGACTCCTCCGCCGACGTCGAGGAAATTGGCAGGCTGACCGCCGTGGAGTTTGATGATATCCAAAGTAGCCATGGCCAGACCCGCGCCATTCACCATACAGCCTATGTTCCCGTCCAGTCTGCCAAACACAATCAAAAATTATAAACAGAAATGTTCAGAACGCCCTGAAACGCATGATACGAGCAAAATTAGGATTTTAGAGGATCTGGTTTTCTTATCATAGCTGCACGAATACGAAGCTGCCCAACAAAGTTCAATCAATAATAACATAGTTCCTCCTGAATTATTTCTGTTAAGTACTGGGTGTTATGAACTCCTAGTTGTATATCGATACCTTAAAGCACAAAGGCGCTATGTCCATCCATCTTCCAAATTTTTTTTTTTTTTAATTCTAGAACAACTTAAATTTAACAAAACTATTATCGACCTTCTTGACGATTATAGCTTGAAAATTTGTTGAAGAAATGAAAGAGTTTTGTGGAAAAAGTCATTATTTTAGGAATTGTGCATTGTTGAACATTTCTTTTGCGTTTTTCTGAAAACTCCGTTTTTGGACATAACACCTTTAACAGCTTTAAGGTATCGATATGAACAGCATCTAACAAAATACTCCTCAAGTCGAAGGACAACATGCGGGGCACTCGTGGATGAACATGACACCATAATCGTTGCCTTTTTTTCAATAAACAGGACCTCAAGAGTGGTGACGCAATTTTTGGTTTATTATTTTCAATAATGAACCTTTGGAATCGACCAAGAAAAAGAATTGTTTAACCCTCCTTCAAAATTTGTTGTTTACGTTTCAAGGTACGTAGAATCCAAAAATCGAATAAAAATTTGGCCGTCTGTCCGCTGTCCGCCATACGCGGCACTTCCCTCAGTTAACATTGACCGATTTTGATGAAATTTGGTATGTAGGCTCCATTTGGGGTCTAGTTGTGCCCCGAAGCTTTTGGTTGATGTGATCTCTTCCAAGGGTTGAAAAATAATGGTTGGAATTATGAAAACGCCCTAACTCAAAAAAATTTGATATAAAGGTATTGTTTTTCCTTTAATTTCAGATAGTATTGAATTTTTAGAATTTTTAGAGACCACGCGGTGCCCTGCAGGACAAACCGTTCGCACCCTACGAGAATTTAAGGGTTGGACGTACGATAAATCAGAAACACGAGTGTGAATCGCAAAAGAGGGCTGATCTTCGTTCAAATTTTAGCTGTCCGAAATGCGATCGATATTTTTCTACATGTTGGTTGGTGGTAACAATGGCAAAGCCGTGTTCTTTGCAGACGAGTGATCTATATATAAAAATAATGAACCTTTGTATAATAATTTGCACCGTTTTTGTATATCAGTTTGAGCTTTATAAACAAGGGTGATAGCAGAGGTGTTATTCTTAGCAGAGTTATTCTTTCTTTAATTAAAAAGTGGGGAGAAGGTGTGTTTAGTGAACCCTTAACGTATCCTGGAGGCATTCCACAATAGACCTCGTAAGGTTGCAGTGGAAGGAGTTTGTAGGTCAACTCATTAAAGACCTCCTATACTTTTCAAGATCACCGCCGTCACTTTGCTTCCCTATTTCATTGTTTCTGACTTGAATCGGCCATCTGAGCAGGGGCGTTGGGTGACCTCTGAAAGTGGTGGGGCACCAAACCAGAAAATACATGAACTAGACCCTAGGATCACACATACCTACATACTTTTGCGACAGAGGACCCAGTGGTGAAACATCAGATCTCAACTTCATTCCAGTTAACGATGAAAAAAAAATCATTTCTGGGACTCGAAAAGATAAAAATGTTAATTTGTTACTAAAACATTAAATATTCAATTTTTTTAAAACGAAAAGCACATAATTTCTTAATCATAAAGACGAGATCATAAAAAAAAGTGTCTCAACAAATTCTACATATTAGTCGAAATGTCTATAAGGCTTTTCGAGGGTCATATTCCCTTTGATGACTTTTAATTGTCTTTTGCAACGCCTACGTAGCATTTATATATGAAAAGTTGAGGAACTGAAGAGCACCAGGCTGCCTATTGTATTTCCCCATACCGAAATGTTGAACAGAAACGAAAAAATACGATAAGTAGGTAGGTAAGTCTAATCAGTGGTCAACTCCATCAGATCGTATTACAACAAACACCAAGACGACTTGAAATGCAGGGAAAATGGAATGGAAAACCGAAAATGATAAGAGGACCAGGAACGTAAACTGTCATTGTTTCACCTAATCGTGCAGTCTGGGCAACATACTGTGAAAATCTGTAAAAGTGGGGAGTATCCATTCAATTTTTAACCCATCTATAACTGATATCAGAAGTACTCCATGCGTTTACATCCTATGATGAGTCCATTGTTATACAATGAACTTTCATGGCAACCTGAACAGAGTATCCATCTATCTAGTTGAATCAAAACAAGTCATCATCAGAAAGAATAAAAAATCGATTTTGTCTTCCAGGGCAGGGGCCGAGAAAGGGAGGGGATAAACTAAAATAACACTACTGCGCATGTGCGGACGAGGAAAAACTAAAAATAAACAACACGTTGGCATGACGACGCCAGGGTCTAGTAGGGTCTAGCCCCAGATCTTGGGAATTCGGGAGTGGAGAATCGATTGTTTGATACAAATCGATTGTTGGATACCTATCGATTCCATCTTACATCTTCTCTCTCGTAGCAGGCCATGGAGACAGCCTTGGGCATGGAAGCTAGCTCCATGGCCTCGGGTTTTACCATGGAAATTTGACATAATAACTGCTTGTCAGTGTAGAATTATTTTTTACAAGTAAAAGCTCCATGCTTCCATGGATCATGAGTGAGTTTTGAGGAAAAAACTTTCTGCTAGGGATTTTTTTCTACTTTGTGGAGAACACTTTTTGAAGGGAGTTTTTCCAACTTTGGGGTAAAAAATCTAGGTTGCAGTGAGAGAAATTTTGCCGGGGCTAGACCCAAAGTGGCCTTATGGACGCCACGCCCCTGCATCTGAGAACCCTTGAACGCGGTCTATCGAGATAATCTTTAAGCCAAGTGATGTGAGAGTTGTTGCCGGCTCTCCCACCAACAAAAGTCAGGACGGTATTTCTGTCAGAGCCTATCTGGATATTATATAGAGGTGATTAGGAAGAGTCGATATATAGACATAAAAAGGATGATAAAAACCCCTTTTATTACATAAAACCCCCCTTTATTTACACAACTCTAAAGTCTCTCCACAATGAAGTACCTGCGGTGATCCTGCGGTGATCGGCGGGTGGTCCGGGTGAACAGCAAGGGTCTCTGAGCTTCAGGCAGAGTTCGAAGTGGTGGCAGAGTAGACTTCTCCAGATGGGCGCTGAGAATACAAGACGGGAGCTATTCCGTCGGGGATCAGTTCTGGGCGAAAGATACTCCTGAATTCGGTGGTCGAAGTCTTTATAACCTCGGTCGGGCGTCAAGAAGGGAGACAAGCGGCGAAATGCTGAGCCGGCAGTTCCGAACTTGGTCTGGAAAAAGTCGGATATCCCGCTGGCGATTCCTTGTCTTCCCCGGCATGTAATATATACCTACCTACAAGTAGTTTTATCAAGGGTTGTTTACATCTTACGTTTTTTGGCATATTAATTTTACCCATAGTTCTGTGATTTTGGGGGCAGTTATCATGACTTAATCCAACTGTCCCCTTTATCAGTTTTTTTGATTCTGATAAAATGTTCCCCTATTTTGGTGACCACTATTAGATGGGGCTTGTTGTAGCAGTAAATTACCTAAAACACTTGCTAAATTTTCGATTTGGCTATTATGTGCTCCTCGGCCAGTTTGTATTCTGCCACGATATGCCCCTCTATTTGGCCTAGAATATTGGTTGAACTGTTGTTGATTGCTTGAATTTCGCCAATCATTGAATCCCTGATTATATGGGTTACCTTGCCAGCCTTGATTTCTCTGGTAATTCTGAGAATTCTGGCGGTAATTCTGATATCTATACCCACGATAGCTCTGACTACTTACACGATTATTCTGACTATTTCCTCTTTTACGATTTCTATCCTGAAATGATCCGTGATCAACTGCCCTGTTCTGGCGCTCCGCTTCCAGAACCGCAACACGTTCATATAGGGTTTCCTCTGATTTTGGGGGTTTTTGTATTTCGATCTGTTTTTCGTTTTTAGGTAACCTAATTAAGGCTTCCACTTGATATAGTTTTATGACTGCCTGTTCAAAATCGTCTATTCCGGCAAGACATATTCTAAATTCGTTCGGAATACCTGCCGCTAAAATTCGTTGTTTTTCGCTGGTAGGCATGTCTGGAGCAGCCTTCCAAACTAAATTCCTTAGCCGATCAACATACTGTTTCATAGTTTCCGAATCTAATTTCTGAAGTGTTAACAGTTCCATCCTTGCAGATTCTATTAAACTCGGATCCTGAAATTCCTGTCTTAGTTGCAATTTAAACTCTTCCCAAGTTGGCCTTATTTTTCCTATTTTTTCATTTTGGTCGTACCAGAGCTGTGCGTCCGACAGAAAGAAACTCGGGATACTTCGCATGATTTCCCTTTGTTCCCAATTATGGTATCTTGCTAACTTCTCCCAACTGTTTATAAACTGATTTATATCTTCATGAGCCTGTGCCGAAAAATACCGTGGCGTTATTCTAATAGGCGTTCTCTCCATGATGATTGTTTGAGTCGACTTTGTGATTTTCGTAATTTCTGGTTTTAAATTCCCTTTTTCTGTTTCGTTTTTTGAATTATTACCCGCTTGTAAACCTAGGTTTTCATCAATTAAATCGTCGGTTTTTCTATTCTCTTCGCTTATTACAAAACCTTGGTTTGTTAATATCTCTCTAGCTTCTAAATAATTCTCATCATATTTTGCATTATTCAAAATAATTCGTAATAAATCCGGTACATTTAATTCTGATTTTGCCCATATTTCATTAATGAATAACCTATTTTCATCCCTAGTAAGTACAGGTTGGCCTAAATAAGTCACGATTTCAGCATATTCTGCAGCTGATAGTCTATTTAAACTTCTTAAAGGCTCATCTGATCCAATATGGTACCTATCAATCAGTCGTTTTACTAACAAGACTAACGTCGAGTCGCTATCCGTCATCCGTCACCCGTATTGTTACCTATAGTGGATTATTACCTATTATAAAATATCAGGATGAATTTAAGTTGGACGATGTATTTTTATTTAAAAATTCCCTTTTTCCACAGTTGTGTCATTAAACAAAATCTCCTGCTTAGGTGGATTTTGCTGAATGAATACCTGCTGAATTCAGGGGTCCTTCAAATTTGTTGACGATTTTTTGGCGACAGCACTTTTGCTGCTTGCGTACCTCGTTTCCTTACGTAAACAAGCTACACAAAATGTATTGCGGAACAAGACATGCCTTTGAAAATTCGGGGTCCTGCCTAAGTGCTTTCAGCCTCTAATTTTCAGGATGACTTTAACTTTTCTGCTCACCTTCTTTCAGGTCTGTTGTGCAAATTCCTTCTGGGTTATAAGATTACTGACCTTCATCTTATGCAACCGGATATAGGATATCGTTGCCAAGGGAGCAAATTTGCACACAGTATCTCTCAAAGAAATGGCAGTCCAAAATTTAAACTTTTAAAATTCTGATAATATATTGCAAAAAAAAGGAAGAAAAAAAAAAAGGGTTTCCTAGCCTAAGGCTGAACACTTCAACAACGGAAAATCTTATAATTAGTACACGTGCACACACAAAAAATATATATATATATAAAAAAATTCCAATGAGAGAGAGACAAGAGAATCGTATTTTTAACTTCTTTCCACAATAATTTATTATTATTTTTATTGTTTTAAAATAATTCAATTCAAAGTTTTCTTTCTGTAATTTATATTTAAAATCTTAACTTTATTGATTTTATTGGGGGCGAAACCTATTTTTTAGGCGCTCTCCACCATTTATGTCAGAGCCTATCTGGATACTTTATAGAGGTGATTAGGAAGAGTCGATATATAGACATAAAAAGGATGATAAAAACCCCCTTTTATTACATAAAACCCCCCTTTATTTATACAACTCTAAAGTCTCTCCACAATGAAGTACCTGCGGTGATCCTGCGGTGATCGGCGGGTGGTCCGGGTGAACAGCAAGGGTCTCTGAGCTTCAGGCAGAGTTCGAAGTGGTGGCAGAGTAGACTTCTCCAGATGGGCGCTGAGAATACAAGACGGGAGCTATTCCGTCGGGGATCAGTTCTGGGCGAAAGATGCTCCTGAATTCGGTGGTCGAAGTCTTTATAACCTCGGTCGGGCGTCAAGAAGGGAGACAAGCGGCGAAATGCTGAGCCGGCAGTTCCGAACTTGGTCGGGAAAAAGTCGGATATCCCGCTGGCGATTCCTTGTCTTCCGCGGATCCGACATTTCCTTAAAGAAATACGCTGAACTAAATGGAATTTCGAACTTGAAACTGTTACAGGAACGTTTTCAAATCAGCTAAATTTGAATTTGACGTCAAAAATACGAAAATCCGACCCATGCAATTACGCCATTTTGCCATTCAAAATCTAGAGCATTTTTTTTAAATCGTAAACCTAAAAAAAGCAAACATAATTTAAAAAAAAAAAAATAATGAAAGATTACAAATAAAGAAATGTACCTACATTTTTTAGGCTACATAATACAATGTAACTAAATTGAGTTAGTAAGTTCTGGTTCTGTAATTAATAAAGTTTTGAATTAAAAAGCTGTTTATTCTTATTTAAAGTACCTTTAACAGTACCTAACGCAAAACCTACATTGCTACTTTGCATTAGCTACTTCAGGAGTTATTTTCAAGAACCCGAGATTTACCTAGCTTTGATTTGATTTTACTTCAGGAAAAAACGCTGCAAATGATTACACAATGGTTTATTATTTTTCTATATTGATCACGCGTCTGCAAAGCCACCAACCATCCAACATGAAGAAAAACATCGATCGCATTTCGGTCAGCTGAAATTTGAACGGAGTTTAGGCCTCTTTTGCGATTCACACTCGTGTTTCTGATTTATCGTACGTCCAACCCTTAAATTCTCGTAGGGAGCGAACGGTTTGTCCTACAGGGCTCCGCGTGGTCTCTAAAAATTCTAAAAATTCAATACTATCTTAAATTAATGGAAAAACAATACCTTTATATCAAATTTTTTTGAGTTAGGGCGTTTTCAAAATTTCAAAATTGATTTTGGAACCCTTAGAAGTGACCTACATCAACCAAAATCTTCGGGGCACAACTAAACCCCAAATGGAGCCTACATACCAAATTTCATCAAAATCGGTCAATTCTAAGTGGCAAAAGTGCCGCGTACGGCGTTCGGCGGACGGACGGCCAAGTTTTTATTCGATTTTTGGATTCTACGTACCTTGAAACGTAAACCATCAAATTTTGAGGGGGTGTTAAAAAAAAAATTTCTTGGTCGATTCCAAAGGTTCATTATTGAAAATAATAAACCAACACGGTTTTCAGAAAATTGTTACTTCGACGTACATGAAAAATTATTATGTTTTCTGTGAGAAAAATGTCTTTCTAAAAAATTTGAATTAACCCGGTCTTTTCCTGCAGTCTTTTATTGAAGTCTGGGGGAGATATTCTGATTCACATTGTTGGGCACCTGCCCAAAATGAGGGCCAAGATTCAAAGGTCAGCACCAACGTCAAGGCAGACGACACTGTGAACTCAACGACACTGGGGGAAATGTAAAAATGAAATGAAAACTCAGGTCCCTCACTATATTTGTCGCCTTTCTGACCGGGCTGAATTCAGCAATATTAATCGGCAATATTCAGAAAAAATGCAGTAAAATCGTTAATACTTGACCAAGCTGGACCAAATTTGAGCAACGAGCGCCCTTCTGTTATGCGCACCAGATAGGAGTGGAAAGAGGGTTGACGAGAGAAGGGGGGAATTTCCTAAATTCAACATCTTAACGTAGAAATCAAATTGGATACTTTCCAAATCAAATTGAGAATTTTGTAAATAAAATTGAGATTTTCCAAATCAAATTGAGAACTTTTTAAATCAAATTGAGAATGATCTAAATAAAATTGAGATTTTCCAAATCAAATTGACAATTTTCCAAATCAAATTGACAACTTTCCAAATCAAATTGAGAACTTTTCAAATCAAATTGAGAATTTTGAAGAAGACGAAGATGAAATTCCGAGCAAATAGAAGTAAATAGAAATCTTTTTTTTTTTAATTTTTCGATTTTGGCCAAAGTAAAGACATAAAATGTCAAAAATCGATAAAGTCGTTATTACGCATCCAAAATCCACCAAATTTGGGGGTTACATTACTCTGAGTTTTGCGCACCAGATAAAGGTAGAAGGAGGGGTTGGAGAGGGAAAATTTCCAAAATTCAACATCTTAACGTAAAAAAATCGGTAAAATCCTTATTAAGATGTTGAATTTAGGAAATTTCCTCTTGATTTCTCGTAAATCCCTCCTTCCTCCTCTATCTGGTGCGCATAACTCAGAGTAATGTAACCTATTTGGTGGATTTTGGATGCTTAATAACGACTTTGCCGATTTTTTTACGTTAAGAAGTTGAATTTAGGAAATTTCTTCCCTCCTCACTTCTACACCCTTTCCACTCTTATCTGGTGCTCAAAACTCGTGGGAGTACGTGGCTCAAATTTGGTTCAATTTGGTTAAGTATAATAGATTTTACGGCATTTTTTCTGAATATTGGTAACTTCAGCCCGGTGCCTCTCTGCGCTATTTATTGCAGCAATCAAGGCATTGAAAGAAACCTGAGCTGAAATTTGCTTAGTTAGGTGCCACAGCAGACAATTTCTTGGTGTAATTACACGTAATTCATGCAAACCAACCTTATATAATTGAGATTATTCTCAGCAGCTTTGACTTCTTGTGGGTCTGTTTCGCTTTTATCGTCAAGCTGGAAAATGGCCTTCTGTCGGAAGTTTGCGTTGTCGTCAAAGTTGATTTTGGCGTCGACCGAAACGACTTGGCCATCCGACGTCTCCGCCAGCGGGTTGATCTCAACCTGTGACGAGATCCATTGACTCAGAGAGAGGAAATGATCAAATAAACAGAGTCTGATTGGTAGATCACTCTGGTTTAAACCTTTCAGTTTCACTCCACAGACCGCTTTATAATTACAATACACTTCATAATTTTAAGATAATAAACAAAAGACAAAGCGCCTACTTCTTCCAGCCTGGCTACCTCCCCGGGAAATCCCCAATCCTTGGTAATTATTCCCAACCCTTGAGGAATTCCCTAACACAGGAGTACACAGTCTGGTGGGTAGTCTTGAGCGTAGTACTCTTATGAAACGAACTTCTTGTCTGTGTACTTAACATCCTAAAACCTTGCCAAATTTAATCGAGAAGCTTTCAAACTTTCAATTGGTCAGTTTTAGCGAAACCTACAAATTAGTGTATATATTGTTCCTCAAGTCCGCCTTAATCGTATGGACAAGTACTGAGCGGAGTTTGCATAGCAGTAGATTGAAACCTCCCATCTAAATTCTACCTTGATGAGCTGTCCACGGGCAGAAACTGAGTAGAATTTATATTAACCTAACCTGAGGCGAAACGACGCAGGGATATCCTGGTGCATGGTACATCAAGTGGGTGTGGCACACAGCTTCTTCGTATCCATAACCCGATTGTATAGATAATACGATGTATCGTAGTTCATCTCAAAACACCAATCACTAAGTTTGCACTACCCTCATAGGGGACTCTACACGTCAACCCGCACAATCTCTGAATATTGTTTGAAAAGTTATGGCTGTTACAAGGATTTACGTTTGCGCATGATCACAAAATACTTTCAATTTGAGGGCCATGATATACAAAGGGGACCATCTTGTATAATTCCTGCAAACTTCATCGAAATCAGATGGGAAATGTAGAAGTTAACTCTGTGACAACGAAATACACGTGTGCGCGTGCACAGCGCTACTATCAGTCTGGGGGGCAATGATTATCATGAGGGACCATCTATACCTACGCCAATTCTCACGATCCCTGAAAATTTCATCGGAATCGGATGGGAAATGTGGAAGGTATGGCTGTGGCAAGGAATTCATGACAGACAGACACGTAACCAAATTTGTTCAGGAAGGTCTGAAACGTAAAATGCAAAACAGAACGTAATTTTTTTTTTAATAACTTGCTTCAACTGATCAAAATTTAATTTAAAAAAAACACTACCTATTATAATCTCAAAAAGGGAAAATTAATAAAATAGTGAAAACGAGGCTGATAAGCCTAATGAGCCACATGCTGAAAACGTTTTTGCGAGTTCTTCATGCTCGCATCCGCTCCAAGTGTGAATTTGACCTTGATGATGCCCAGTTCGGTTTCCGGCACGCCTTTGGTACGCGAGAAGCACTGTTTGCCTTCAGCGTCCTAATGCAGAAGTGTCATGATCAGCGTAGAGATGTCTTTGCCTGCTTCATTGACTATGAGAAGGCGTTTGACCGTGTCCTGCATTCAAAGCTTATTGAGGTTCTGAAAGAGTGTGGAGTAGATGGGAAGGATATTCGCATAATCCACAACCTGTACTGGAAGCAGGTGGCCGAGATACGAGCAGGTGATATTGTGACGCCTGAGCTCAGCATCCAGAGAGGGGTTAGGCAAGGATGCCTGCTTTCATCTCTTCTTTTCAACCTTTACGCAGATCGCATATTTAAGGAAGCGGTTGAAGATCTTGATGTTGGGGTCAGAGTGAACGGGGAGCGAATCACCTCCATCAAATATGCTGATGATACCGTGCTGTTGGCTGAGAGCCTAGAGGATCTTCAGCTTCTCTTGAATAGACTCTCGAGTGCTGGCCAACGGGCGGGTCTGACAATCAATATTATGAAGACCAAATGGATGGTTTTCAGTCGTTCCTCTCATGATGATGCTGTGTTGACACTCAATGGCCGCCGAGTTGAACGAGTAAGGAGATTCAAGTACTTGGGCTGCCTCATCAATGAATCTATGGATCCGGACATGGAGGTCAAATGTAGAATTGAGATGGCTCGTTCCGTATTCTTGAAAATGAGAAATCTTTTCTGGGATAAGAACCTCAACTTCTCTCTCCGATGGAGAATGGTAAAATGTTATGTATGGTCTGTCTTGTTGTACGGAGCGGAGGCTTGGACCCTAAAGGCTGCCACCCTGAGCAGAATAGGAGCCTTTGAGATGTGGCTATTGCGTAGGATGTTTAGGATCCCTTGGACAGCCCACATTTCAAACGAGGAAGTTCTCCAGCGGGCTCAAGTTCAGAGGAAGCTCCTGGTTACGGTGAAATGCCGTAAAATTGCATACTTGGGACACATATTGAGAGGAGAAAAGTATCGGCTACTTCAGTTGATTATAAAAGGGAAGATCGAGGGTCGGCGCGGTGCTGGAAGAAGACGGCTCTCCTGGCTGAATAACTTGAGGAAGTGGACGGGTATTCAGTGTGCGGAGGAGCTTTTCAGAACTGCAGAGGACCGGGACGCTCTCGCCGCAGTGATTGCCAACGTCCGGTTAGCCGGATAAGGCACATAAAGAAGAAGAGTGAAAACGAGATCCATCAGATCACGTTTTTACAGGGTCCATACATGGAGGTAGTACTGGGGTGGAGGATGCAAGCCGAGTCCTTCACCTCCAATGTCCAGGATGAGATCTCAGGGCCTGATGCCAAGCAGCCAGATGGATATGACTAAGAGCGCTGATGTAATTAGCTAATTTATACGCAATACCAATTAGAATTGAGGCAGCGAAATATTTTTCCAAATATAACTGTACCTAGCTATTCTACCAGTTGGTACTCGAACACACTAACCTGAGTTGCATCCACGTTCAGGAAAAGATCGTACAGTCTCTTGATCTCAGTAGCAGCCTTTTCCCGCATGTCTCCCTCGAAATTCAGGAAGAGAGCGACGTCGGTTGCGATTTCCGGAGTGACTCCCTCGAAAATGTCCACAGGGAACGTCTTTATGAGATGAGGGGTCTCCTCAGCCACCTTCTCAATGTCCATTCCTCCTGCTGGAGAAGCCATGATGACTGGTCCGTTCCAGCCTCTGTCCAAAATAAGGAAAGCGGTAAGAATTTATCAAAAATTAAATTTAGTTGGAAATGTACGTATTACTGGACTAGCTAACCATAACAGGATGGTGAATTCTGTGACATATCTGGTAAAATCGTGGTAGAAGTTCGTTAGCAGGATTATTATCAAAATGAGGAATTTCACCGAATTCTGTTTGCATTTTTCCTGAATAGTTAATGGTGTGGGATAGATGAAAATCGGGCTGATTTCGGAAAATAAGTCTCCTGTTATTTTTGGGAGACAATCAAAATTTTTGATTTCAAAACTAACCGGGAAAACGGACGTGAAGTGGGAACGCTCGCTGATTGGGCTGTTCGGATCGCCGTCTCCTCCCAGTGTCGCCCATTGGGACGACGAAATCGTGTTTTCTAAGAGAAAAGTTATGAAACAAAAACAGGGGAAACCTAATTTTCCCCATCTTGCTTTTTCTATTTTTTTCTTCAGTTTTTCGATTTCGAACTTTACTGTTTCGTGAAATTTTGCATCTGGGGACTATGGATTTCTCGATCTCAGCGCTTCAAGCGGCCATAAATGAACTATTCCAGGATGACGTCATTTTCCCGGGTTTTTTAAACATTCGTATTTTCTACACTGTTTTGTTTATTCGTAAATTAGGAAGTTCGGGCTGAAAGTTTGCCTTAGGGGGTTTTTCGAGGTGCTGAATCCGATTTTGGGGTCAAAAATAGGAAATTCTGACATGGTGAAATTCCTCATTTCATCAACTTTGCGACTGGAGTCGTGACAAGGATTCATTTCCAAAATTTTGTCAGCCATAATTGCTCATTTTTCCAACGTTTCATTGCTCACAATAAATTATAATATTTTTAATGGAATCTGGTCATTTATCAAGCCAAAAGGTTATTCGAATTTTGTCCGAAACGTCTTTTGACATTTTATGTCTTTACTATGGCACATAAATGAAAAATCGTCACGCGGGGAGCGTTATGAGGGGAGCGTCACGCGGGGAGCGTTACGCGGAAATTTCTGATGATTTTCACGTACAACCAATCGTTCCTAGGGAAAACTAACTTCCTCATTTATTCCACCCCACAAAAATCGTTCACCACTCATTGGAAAGCTCTCAATTTATTAAACATAAGACATAAAATGTCTCTCGTGGTTGCGTACTTGTACGAAAACTGTATCCACCGTTTGTGTTTTAATATCTTTTCTTTCAACCTTGAAAAGTGAAATTGTAAAGTAGATGGTTATTTTTTTTTTTTTTTTTTTTTTATTTCAACATTTCTATTTTAGTTGGTTTCAAAATCACGTTATGTACTACTTCTAGGAAAATTTAGATTCTCAGTTTCAGTCAATTATCTCATTTTTCCCAACAACTGATTGGCTTCAAGTCTCCAAGTTCGAGTCCCGTGAGTAATTTTCGAATTTGCTTTTCGTCACTTTCTTTGAAAATATTTAAGAAACGAGATTTGACAGCGTATTTATTAGTTCCTTCTCCTAGCTGAAAAGCCTACTAAAAGTAGGCAAAAACGATTCCTCCGACTCTCCCCACTGCCACGACCCCTCCAACCCCTCCATGCATGCGTACGTACGTACGGTTGGCGTTTTATGTATACACTAGCTGAAAAGCCTACTAAAAGTAGGCAAAAACAATTCCTCCGACTCTCTCCTCCACCCACTCCCTCCAACTCCTCCCGCCTCCAACCCCTCCCACTCCCACGACCCCTCCAACCCCTCCGTGCATGCGTACGTACGTACGGTTGGCGTTTTATGTATATAGATATAGATAATGAACCTTTGAAATCGACCAAGAAACACATTTTAACCCCCTCAAAATTTTTTGCTTTACGTTTCAAGTTACGCAGAATCCGAAAATCGAATAAAAACTTTGCCACAGACCGCCGTAGGTAAATTTGGTACCACTAATGTGCTGGAGCCCAAATGGAGTTGGGGTCTACGCAGTTGTGCCCCGAAGCTTTTGGTTGATGTAGGTCACTTCTAAAGGTAGAAAAATTGGGGCTGAAGTTTTCAAAACCCCTAGCTCAAAAACTCCCAATATGAAGGTACCTATTGTTTTTTCATCAATTTAAAAGAGAATTGAATTTTTATAATTAAATGAGACCACCCACAGCTCTGTAGGACCAACCGTTCGCTCCCTATGAGAACTAAATGGTCGGACTTTGAATGGACGATAAATCAGAAACACGAGTGTGAATCGCAGAAGAGGCCTAATCTCCGTTCAAATTTTAGTTGACCAATTGCGATCGTTGTTCTTTTCTTCCAGTTTTTCTAAAATTTGCGTCCTTAGCAACCAATCAAATTTTCCAATGAAGGCACTCACAACAAATTCTTTAATTCTTCAAACTGAGTGTGACGCGTTTATTTCTTCAAAAATAGAGAGTTTTCGCCACGTCTTTTGTGACGATCGTCCGCGTGTAATATCCATGCAACCGTCCAAATATGGTGACTGCGCATGCGTGACGACTCGGACGGCGAGCTCGGTCGTCTTGGACGCCGCCAAATGCCGGCTTTTGGCGGCGTCGGGAACGACGGTTTCCTTGACGACTGTGCCCTTCATAACCTCACACTTTTATAACCAGTTTCAATTTAGATCGGATGTAGCAGGATTTTGTGTTGTGTCCGAAGTTCGACTCCCGTGTTTTGGTTCTCGATTTTAGCTTTGATTTGTAGAACGGTTTTCATTTTCCCCGGAATTATCAAGTTTTTCATCTCTCGAAACAAACTACTCATCACCAGAATTCTGTTATCTTCGCATCAAGATCAAGTGAATCCAACGTATACTATTGTTGACTCTGTGCGAAGTTTACATTGTTTGAATGTCAATGAAATTTCTGAATAAATGCGCCCTTGTTTTTCATTTGATGTTGTATATTATTTATTCATCTACAAACACCTAACTACAGATCTACAATAAACAGGCGACGAGAGTCAGTTCATGTAAGTAGGTATCATTTAAGATTTCAATTGATAGTTCCGTTTGCTGTGATCATCGTACTTGTAAGTTGCATGACAAATTGGAAAAAATGCTCTTACTACAGTTATCAAGTTTATTATCTTTGAAAAACTACCTTCTTTTCACACATTAGTAGGTATTTGGTTAATTATGGATGTCTGCAATTAGGTGTTACGTCTGTAAGTTCGTACATCTATCCTAGTTTGATAGAAAAAAAACTTTCGTTTTTGTAATAGTCCGCACGTACTGGTAGGTAGAAACGAAGTACCTAGCTACTGTAAATTATCTATAGATATGTTACGGACGTGTTGTTAGACAAACAAGAAACAAGTAGAAAGGTAGCTACTGCAAAATCGGTAGTAAAGTACTATAGACCCAAAAAAATGCAGTAAGAGGTCTGGAAAAGCTAGTGTTGTTCACTACTTTCTAAAGGTAAAAACGATCAAAATCATCAGGAGGCAGGTTTTTATATCGCAATGTAGGGTCCGAAAGGGATGTAAAGAGGTACCTGCCTACCTATCCAAGTAGTAATAAATTTATTGCTTTTTCAATACGGCGAATATTCCAATTTTCGATCTGAAAAACTCATTTCGAGACCCCCGGAGTCTGAATCAGCTGTTCGCTATCGGCCATTTTCTAGTGAATTCACAGGTCGGTAGCTGTTTAGCGTCACTTCCAGAGTCCGCACCTTATTTTGTAACGACTCGAAATCCACCAAAAAAAGTTAGCATCTGCGTCTGCTGGCCCCATCTGTCTCTAGTCGTCACGATCTCAAGTCGTCGCGCCTGATGTGGCGAAAACTCTCTATTAATTTGTTTGTGAAGCCAAAATATGGTTGGTAGGTAGTGACAATGGCAAACCGGTGTGCTTTGCAGACGAATGATCTAGATAGAAAAATAATAAACCTTCGTGCAATAATTTGCAGCGTTTTTTAAAATAATTTGTTAACTATTTCTTTTGAAAATAGTTGTGTTCAACAGAAGTACAAAGTACAATGGAACGTGTGTGAGGGTGGCTGTCCATTTCCAACCCCTCTAAATACAAATGCAGAATAATAAAAAATTAATAATTCAATACTTTAGAAAGTAGTTAGATTTTTCTCATTTTTGTATATTGTTCATTGTATAACTATACTTTTATTATTTATCACCGTTAGAAGTTATTATTAAATCACATTACTTTCCCTGAAAAAAATAGTAATTTTCTCTTCCCCGTGACAACTTTTGACGTGATAACGTCTTATAAATTGGTTTACCGGGAGACACTTCAAGAAACTGCGTTACGCTCCGCTCACGGAGGGGGTGCAGCTCGGCGCTCCCTAAAGGCAGGCGCCCCGCCCCCCTTCCCCGGCGCTCACTCCCCCCCCCACCCATGGGAAATACCTACTACCTACGGGAAATACCTACTCTGTGCAACTTGACAAAGAATTTTATTTTATCCTTCTTCCTACTATACGAATGAATATTAACATTAAAATTATTTTACCACTCAAAGTCGTTGTCATGTAAAACTTTCGCCCGTATACCGACTTTACAGGCAACAACACAGGGTTTTTTTAGAAAGTTAAAGTTCAGATAGCAGTGTTGAGGGTAGTATCCATGAGACTGAGGGGGACCAGAAAAAAAAAAAGAAGTCTTGGGACAGAAGACGGAGCAATCCTGCCACTCCTTCGAGACTGAATGACGAGAGAAGCCAAGGAACTTCAGGGTACAATTGTCCAATGTCTTCGAAAATCGGCTCAACCTCAAGATCCACTCCGCCCCCAAATCATTAATAAATATTTGTTATCGTCATAAATCCACTTATTCAAACCAAATATTATTGACCTGATAAGAATACAAATATTTCTTCGTTACGCAACTACCTACAGGACCGTCTAGGCTTCCGATTCATGACATACCCTACATATCTCGAAATTCCGTGTAGGTACCAACATTTCAATACAGTTTCTTACCGGTCCATCAGGATGCTGAAGTACGTTTCGCGCGTGATATCCACGGACTCGGCTATCATCACCTTCTTCACCTCGATCCCTTCCTTGGGCGTTTGCTTCGTGATCAGTTTGTTTCCCAGCATCTGTTGTATGATGGGCTGAACTTTGCTCACGTCTTTGGTGATGTGAACTCCACCTTTGAAGCCAGTGTTGAAGTGACCTTTGCCTCGACCACCGGCAAGAATTTGAGCCTTCAAAGAGTAGAACAGACGAATTAATGTTTTGTATTTGAAGGCTACAACACAGTCTAGCAGCATTTTTGTCAAACATCGTTTTTGACGATTTTGGAAGTAGAAAAACATAATGCTTCAGGTTCCAAGCCTGGGTCTCTCCGATAGTCATAAATCTCGAAAATTGTGTCATATGGTAGGTAGATTTGTCACCTCTCACTATTGTTGGGTTGGATAACGAGCTACAGTAGAACTCCAATTATCCGAATTAATGGGGACTGGGACCCATTCGGATAATCAAATATTCGGATAATCGGAGTTTTTTTTTTAAATTGCCATTGGTGAGAAAAACATATTGTTTAGTAATGCATGCATTCCAGGGGACGTCCCATTGGATAAGTATTGGATCAGTTTAACCAGTTGTTAAGCGATAAAACTGTTTCTCTCGATGTAATTTATTTATTACTTTAGGCAAGAAATAGTGACACCCCCCCACCATTATAAACCGTAACACTTCTAGCGGCATGATAGCCTCGAATCTGAAGAGCATTTTAAAATCCATGATCTACGACACCCAACATGCGAATTCGAGTTCCCCCCCCCCCCACCCCCTCACCAACGCCAACAATGGTGCCAGTCTGGCACCAAAGCGAAAATAACATTGAACTTTCATCTGTTAGTTTTGGTAGGCAGTCCGTCGAGGTTCACATCCGTATTCAAGGTGAAACACCAAAAAACCCGAGAAATATGAGGTTTATGGTGCCCTGGCACCATGGTGGCACCATTTTTATTTCCATGGTGCTACAGAAAGTAATTTATGCAAATCCTAAGGTATAATGAGAATTTTTCCTCAATTTCAAAGCTTGGATACAATTAGTAAGCAGTAAAGGAACCGAAATATTGAAAAATCGGATATTTTGTGAATATTATCCCCCCACCCATCCCCTCCTCTTGCAAATTTTGGTACTCTGGTGAAATCATGTACAACTCGGAAGTTATTTTAGTCAAACAAAAAAAGAAACACACAAATCGGTTGGAAATTGAGGCCTGGGCAGAGTTTATAAGATTATGCTCGCTAACGTACGTTTTTCGAGCATTAACCCCCTTTCCCCCCCTTAAAAGGCGAAATTCGAAATTCCGGCGCTGTAGTGCACAACTAGATAGTTTTCCGAGTCGAAGAAAAAAAGAACCACGAAAATCGGTTGAGAACTAAGGCCTGGGCAGAATACACAAGATTATGCCCAAAAACACACGTTTTTTGAGCATTAACCCCCCCTTTCCCCTCCTTAAAAGGCAAAATTCGAAATTCCGGCGACGTAGTGCACAACTAGATAGTTTTCCGCGTCGAACAAAAAAAGAACCAGAAAAATCGGTTGAGAACTAAGGCCTGGGCAGAGTACACAAGATTTTGTTACACACACACACATACACACACACACACACACAGACATACACCTATGGTTTTTTTTCGCGGATTTGGATTCAGAATGGTCTAAAACGGATTACTTACTAAGTGGTTATTTTTTTTTTCTGTTGAGTGTTGTCCTCCTTCACCCCAGATCGATCGCATAAGGACGCCCAAGTCTTACTGTGGGACGAATCTTATACTCTCTTAGTATAATATATAGTATAATATAGTATAATATAATAATATAATACTATAGTATAATATAAAACTCCCAAGTCTTACTGTGGGAATCTTATAAACTCTCCTAAAAAGCTACGTTTTGATATTGCACTATTTTTTTATTGAATTAAATGAAAGAAACATGATATTTTCACATGTTTTAAATATAAATAAAATGTACTTATGTACAAGTTTAGAAATAAAAATCATTGTTTTTCAAACATCTCCGTCGCGGGGGGAAGAATAATAGCGCACTTAGACTTTTTTTGGACAAATTTTTTTCTGAAAGTGATTCGGATAATCGGCGATTCGGATAGTCGGAGTTCGGATAATTGGAGTTCTACTGTACTTAAAAATCCTACCCTGAACACAGCATCTGAGGGGTGGTAAATCAAATAAAACATATCGATATACTAATCACGATATATCGAAAAATGAATATCATTACGGGAAAAGTATATCAATAGAGGCACTTGATAATATCCATCCACCCACTACAAACCGCGGCATTTTATGTGGACCTTCTTGAGCCAGTCCTCAAAGAAGAAACCCCAGCAAACCTGCTAAAAGCGCTCACCCTGGAAGCTCTAGCTTTTCGTTTCCCCCAGCCCCAGTGGCTTTATATATACACCGATGGGTCGGCTAGAGGTGCGAACTCTCATGCAGGGGCCGGAGTGTACAGCAGCTGTTTCGAAAAGTGTGGCCCGGTGGGAAGAGTGGCGACAAACTTCGACGGCGAGATCGCAGGCATCCTCATGGCCTTGGAGGAATTGCTGGTTCGGGATGAACCATTTGCTGTAATTTTGGTTGATTCCATGGCTGCCATTTTAGCCGTGACGTCCAACAGCGCAACCGATTCCGGCAGGGTCATGGAATGTAGGAAAAGCGTTGCAGCGATCCTTGGTCGAGGAAGGGAGCTGGCTTTCCAATGGGTGCCGTCCCATGTTGGTATTGAGGGGAACGAGAGGGCGGATGCTCTGGCTCGGCAGGGGGCAGCAATGGAGCAACCTGAATTCGCCATCCCATATGGAGGGTCAAAACGGATCATCAAGGCTGCCATGAGAACTAGGACTGCCAATGCTATACAGGAGAAAGCGGAGGGACGACGGTGGGCTGTCCTTCTGGAACCTGAGAACAGGGTACCCATCTCTGCACCACGTCACGTAGCAGTAGCATGTTTCCGGCTTGCAACGGGTCATGACTACTTGCAAAAGCATCTACACCGAATCGGTCTGGCAAGAGACCCATTTTGCCCCCTGTGCCAGTCAGGGGAGGAAATGAACACGAACCATTTGGACACATGTTCTGCCCTGCAGAACACAAAAATGATATCTACACCGGACGACGAAACCCGCTGGCATCGTAAGGCCGGACTTTATTGGGCTGCAAGAACGCTTATGGCTGAATTGCCAAATAGTGTGACATAGTAAAAAAAAAAAAAAAAAACTTGATAATATCAGAAGATCTACTTGGAAAAACTCGTTGGAGTAAGTAGGTAGGTGAATAAAAAACCAGACTAGACGTTAGGTGTCGGACCGGCGCTAGTTCTCCCTGGCTCCACGGGGAGCGCAGGATAATTGGGATGATCGATGTTACCGATAATTGGAGCGCAAAAACCAAACAATCGCCAATTTATCGCTTATTAGATAAAATTGAATTAATCTATATTATTGCATATAATAATATTATATGCAGAAGTAAATGTGAAGTTATTATATGAAGGAGTGTTATATGAAGTTACAAAAGAGTTATGTAATAAAACAAGGATAATATATCATTAGGTACCATTGTACAATGTGTAAGATGGTACCTAATGATATATTATCCTTGTTTTATTACATAACTCTTTTGTAACTTCATGTTTGATTGGCCACACAATGGGGATGGAATATTCAGCTTAAGTAGTTCTTTTTGATTTTCTTATTAGATAATAAAGAGTGAAAAGTATAAACACTTACGAATATCTTATAATTATATCCCATTTTAAATAAATAAATAATGATGAATATAATGATATTTTATTTTATAATATCATATTATTATTATAGATTTTATAATAAAATGTGAATACTGGAGAATATTAAAAAGAAATGTGTGAGGTATCAAATTTGTCAGGCTATGATAAATGAATATAGCCAAAGACTATGGTCAGTTAACCTTCCATTGATCTTCTTCTTCTTACTTTACTTCTATTTAAAAATCCACCCGCCCTTTGAGTATATCTATGGGTTCGTTCGGTCAGGCAGTCCTGGACGGTCCAGGACTGGAGCAGTCCAGGACTCGTGACGTCACAGAGTCGCCCTGGACTGTCCGAGATTCGGTGTTGTCCGAACGCACACGGGACAGCACTGGAAGCATGGATATTTCATACGTACAAAATATCCATGCCAGAGAGATGTGAAATTTATTAATTAAAGACGATTTTATTTTAAGATTTATTAATTCATAGACGTATTTATGAATACTTCTTATTGATTTTACTCCTTTTTGTATAGGAAGAATAAATGCTTCTAAAATGAGGTTAGCTGCCTAATTAAAAGTTTCCTATTCCCCCAAATGGAAACTGCGACTGGAGCTTCGTAAAACTACCTACTTTAAATTGAAGTTAAGTTACGAGATGAAGTTATGGGTTACGAATCAACGAATTTTTACACAAGTAGTACAAAATTACTTACTGTGAATTGATGAGATGATTCCACTGCTACCAATTCTTCGAAGAGGTGTCTTGAACCACCCTTTTTACCAAGTGAAGCTTTCTTAAGAGTAGGTACAGGTAGAGTCATACAAAAGGGAAGGCCATTTTCGACAAGACGCTTGTATTTAAAGAAAAATGAAAGTAAAACGCTTTCGACTTGACCGATGGGTATAATTTCAAATAGAGACAGAACAATGGTAACGAAATTACGAAAATAAATTGAACGTATATACCTACAGATTTATGCTTCTTTACCAAAATCGTATTTCCTAAGCTACTCATACTCAATTTCAAAGTTCCGAGTCTTTAATTGTTTTATGAATAGAGGTTAATATAATTACTGTTACTTTACAATACTAGTTTTCAATTCCACTTTTCTTATTCCACATGTGCTAAGAGATATTTAGGTCGAAGCGGTCAGCAACATTCCAGAACGAAGCAGTTTGGTGCCCACAGTAGGTAGGTAGGCCACAAACATATCAGAACTCCGATTTTGGGCACTCAGCTTTCCATATGGACCTATATGTGGACAATATTATGAAATAATGAAGAACAGAATGAATATTTTTATAGTTTGATGTAAGTATGTATCGACAGTAGGAAAACTGAAAGATGACAAACCTGCTTGAGCAGAAAAATCGAGGGAGTGTTCGTACCAGCTACTCTACGAAGTGTTGATCATCAAATTCCAACACAACTTGTTGAATGTAGCTTTGGTTCTTCAGCCTCAATCTCCGATAAATCAACTCCATAACGAAAATGTCTTCGAAATCATCGTTCGAAAAAATAAACCACACTCATCACGTCACTTTCGCAATCAGAAGAATCAGCCGACATCATAATTGGATTTTCATAAAACTTATGAATTCTCGAAAGGAGGAGGAGCGGGAGCTCCTCGGTGAGGAGCGGGAGCTCCTCGGTGAGGAGCGGGAGAAAAAAGTGCAATGCGCATGCGCCGGACTCTTTACTCTCGCTGAAATCTGGAGTAAGTTCGGACGACCCTGGACTGCCTCTCCGAACGGCAAATCTCTCGTCCGGGACTACACTGGTCCTCTCCGAACGGCCAAAAGTGGGCGTGGTCAGCCCTGGACTGCCCGGGACTGCCTCACCGAACAAACCCCAAATCGTCCTCTATATCTTCCCCGGAAATCAAAGATGTATAAAATGGCTGGTCTACTTTAAGAATTAGATGCAGCATGCTTTGTAAGACATTCAACTTGGGTTGTGACACGCATTTCTAGTGGAGAGATAAGCAAATTATATTGATGTTTTTGAACGAGTTTTTGAACCCCCTTTCTTGCCGAGATCGAAAATATTTTTACCCTTTGAAATCATACTAATCAAGGGAACAGGCTTTCAGAATCAAAAATTTTTGAATGAATATTTTAGGTGAAAAGAAAACACGAGTACACTGATACATGCGCGAGATCAGTAATCAGTACAAAAGGAAAAGAGAAATGGGTCCAGCTTGTCTATACACTACGAATTTATTAATTTAGCTGTTTCAACGAAAGAGACACCTACGCAAGTACATCATACGAAACAGTAAAATGAGGCCCTCGCAGTTGCTCCAGGGAATCCAAACTAACCACCAATATTCATGCGTCGTTTGTTTGGTAATTACATAACTTTCTCATGATGTGTCGTAGGGAATTGTGAAATTCAAAAAGCCTTTTTTAGCGAATGTCGCTTAGTAAGTACCTATATTAGGAAATAGTTCCATTTTATAACAAAAGGAGGGCTCAAGTACCCAAAGAAATCGGTTCTACTTGGCGAGATGAATCCAACGATAGGTACGATAGGTATTTTGTCACTTAAAAGGTATTTTCGCATAACGCGGTCCAATTGATGAGCGTGATTAACAAGACCTCGATAGTTAAATAAATTTGAGATCAAGATAAGAAAAAAAACTTATTTAACTATCGAAGTCTTGTTTAATGGACATTTAATGTCTATAATTTGCCTCTGCTGCACTGCTGCACTCTCGGGGCCGCCTTGTCAATCACTCATTAACATCAAATTTATCGGTAACATCGGTCATACCAATTATCCAGCGCTCCCCGTGGAGCCAGGGAGAACTAGCGCCGGTCCAACACCTAACGTCTAGTCAAAAACCAGTATATGAATGGAGTAAGTTATCATGTTAGAAGAAAATATCCTCTTCAAAGAATGGAGAAAGCGCAGCTTTTTGACCGACTTCAACGCGCTGAAGGCGCGCGAAAGAGGAGGTACTCAATTCGGGTTGTCGTGGGACGACGATTTTTTTTTTTTTTTTTGTATGTCCGAGTCGCTTGCATTTTTTTATTCTGGTACCAATCTGTCTGGTTCTTTTTGAAATTTGTTCTACCAGTATCCGTGGTGGTCCCATTTCAAACAGATTTCATTTTGCTTTGTTAGAAGTATCGAAAATTTGTGAAAGAAGTTGGAAAACGTGGGTCCCGTTTTCGGGAAAATTGGTCCGCATTCATTCTTCTTGCCCTGTGACTTCCGACTGAGTCGATGAAGGACCATTTGTGTATAGTCAAATTAAAGGTCTGATTGTAAGCTTTAAAATGATATGCTATATGAAGGGGGTTCCGATAACTAAAAGGTGCTGCGGTGATGAGAAAGGGGGAAATTATACTGGGTTATTCGCTCAGAACCTGCATGAGCCATATCAAACGTGTTTATCAATGCTCGAGTATGTGAGTTTTCCTACCAAATATGAAGGATAATCATAGTACTGTTAGTTAGGTATTCTACCAAGTGGGTGTAGCACATAGCTCTCTCAACATTAATAACATGATTGGGTAGGTAACAGTGTAGGAGATCGTCAGATCTGCATAGTGCCTTACCAAATATTAGGGATATAATAGTACAATTAGGTGATAAGAGGGTATTCTACCAAGTGGGTGTAGCACATAGCTCCCTCGTCATCCATAATATAGTTGGGTAGGTAATGGTATAGGAGATCTTCAGAAGTACATTGTGCTGTACCAAATATGAGGTATATAGTACAACTCGGTGATGAGAGGGTATTCTACCAAGTGGGAGTAGCACATCGCTTCTTCGTCATTCATAAATAGTAGGGTAGGTAATGGTACAGGAGATCGTCAGAACTGAATAGTGCCGTACCAAATATGAGGTATATAGTACAGTTAGGTGATAAAGGGTTTTCTATCAAGTGGATGTAGCACTTAGCTCCCTCGTCAATCATGTCATGGTTGAGTTGTTGAATTGTGTTGTCAGAACTACCAAGTACCTACGAAATATGAGGGAAGTCGAACAGTTAAGGGATATGAGAGTAGATTGCTAAGAAGGAAAGTGACCCAAATACCTCCTGAAACTGATCCATAAACGGAAACTCATCTACACGTATGGAAACAGATCCGGATTACAAAATGTCGTCCACCCTATGGTTTCTAGTTCACCTTACTGAAATGATGCACAATATTGAAGAAGATGTAAATTGCGAAAACTGCTCGAAAAACTGCGGGTAAATTAATTTCTGATTTAAATTGAGGACTACTAAAAAGTGAAAAATAAATAATACCTAATATAAAATGGAAAAATAATAAAATAAAAACCTTTTTAACAAAAAAAAAAATGGACCGACCTCAAAAATGATGTCCGTGAACACCAAAAAGGAAAAAATAATAATCTCAGCGAAAACACACTGATGTATTAGGTTGTTGGATATAAATATCTTGTCAACAGATGGTATGTTGGAATACCAACAATGGGGAATTTGCCTCAAATTTTTTTAATTTTTTTTTCGAAAGAGGGTTCATTGATATGGAAAAAAACCGTAGTGTGCTGCTCGAAAAAGCATCCAAAAAATTTAGAGAATTTAAGTAAGATGAAAATGTTAAATGTAGCGGCAATCTGTTTATGGGGCCGCCCCGTGAAACGTCACGAGTCTTTGAACCAATCAGGATTCCGTTGCTCAATGAGACCCCCCTTCTCACTGGGGTTATCCGCGGGAAAGGTTATGTAAACAAAGAATCAACCGTTGATTATCAACGTGAGTTCGTGCATTTAGTTAGTCCTGATATGTCTTTATTTCAAGTGAAAAATCGTAATGGTAAAGAAGAAAATACAGTGTTTCATGAAGGGCTGCGTCAATGATGACAGTACAGAGAAAATATTCGTCACTGTGCCGAGCGTTCATCAGGGAGAGAGAAGGCGAAAATGGGTGGATGGGCGAATGGGCTGCTAGACGTCACCATTCAAGAACACCCTCTTTATTGTTGTGAAGACCATCTCAATGTAAGTTTTTGACTTATTGTAGTTATATTTCTTATTGCGAACGTTATTGCACTTAGGTATGTAACAGTCAAGACGTTCTGTTGACACGTTTTTGAGCGAAGAGGAAAGAGGCGAAGTCTGTCAGATTTCGCGTCGTTCTCGCGAAGAAACCCCGAGGTGGTACCGAATCACAGAGGACAATTAACATTTTAACATGGAACATGTTTTATTCGTGAGCTAAATGGCCAAAATGGTCACGAAATTTATTGTTTGACAAAAAGCGACCCCCCACCCTAATTTGAAATGATTTCCACTTACAATAAAGTCGTTGCTACGGAACTTTATCTTCGTCATTCGTATTCGTAAAAAATCGTTCACCATTTGTTGGGAAGCCCTAAATTTATGCATAACTTATATACTGCCAAAACCGCTGTAATTATGGAAGAAACTGAGATATACCCAGAGTTGAAAGAACTGAAAACATTCAAGGCAAGACCTTTGTTACTCGTCAACAAACGTAATATTATAGGTAGGTAGCGGAGAATTTTCTTTTCTTTAGTGCATTTTAGATAATATCTAAAATTATGTCGACTAAAGGTTCTGCACTAAATTTTGCTAAAACATGTTCCACGTTTTTATAATATTATAGGTAGGTAGCGGAGAATTTTCTTTTCTTTAGTGCATTTTAGATAATATCTGATATTATGTCGACTAAAGGTTCTGCACTAAATTTTGCTAAAACATGTTCCACGTTTTTATAATATTATAGGTAGGTAGCGGAGAATTTTCTTTTCTTTAGTGCATTTTAGATAATATCTAAAATTATGTCGACTAAAGGTTCTGCACTAAATTTTGCTAAAACATGTTCCACGTTTTTATAATATTATAGGTAGGTAGCGGAGAATTTTCTTTTCTTTAGTGCATTTTAGATAATATCTAAAATTATGTCGACTAAAGGTTCTGCACTAAATTTTGCTAAAACATGTTCCACGTTTTTATAATAATATTATAAAATATTTATAAAAATATTTATAAAATATTTATATAATATTATTATAGGTAGGTAGCGGAGAATTTTCTTTTCTTTAGTGCATTTTAGATAATATCTGATATTATGTCGACTAAAGGTTCTGCACTAAATTTTGCTTAAACATGTTCCACGTTTTTATAATTTACGACGTTTTATAATATTATGGGTAGGTAGCGGAGAATTTTCTTTTCTGTAGTGCATTTTAGATAATATCTAAATTTTGCTAAAACATGTTCCACGTTTTTATAATTTACGCCGTAGTTGTTAAGTAGAATCTACTTATGATATCTGATATCATCTGGGGGGTACAGGGGGGGCTTGCCCCCCCTCCCCCCCGTGATTTTTTCTTTCATTCCATTTTTCAATACATTTGTACGCTGTTTGAGTAGGAATGATCTGATATTGGTTTTGAATTTCAGTTAGAGGAAGATGGAGGAAAATTGGCGATACTAAAGACGTTGACTCTTCTTTAAACTTGAAACCAGACGCTGTGCCTCGCCAGATTCTCATTACTCCGAAGTGTTGATACAGTGGTAAGTTGAAGTTGAAAAAGTTGTTGTTGAAATCACAACCCCCCGTTTCGTAGTTGCGTTAATAATTTGTTATAATATTCGCGATAATTCGTTTCAAGACCAGCTCGGTCCTACAACAATGGGAGGGAAGTTATGGGGATTTTTTTGACATTTTATGTCTTTACTATGGCACATAAATGAAGAATCGTCACGTTACGCGGAAATTTCTGATGATTTTCACGTACAACCAATCGTTCCTAGGGAAAACTAACTTCCTCATTTTCCACCCCGCAAAAATCGTTCACCACTCATTGGAAAGCTTTCAATTTATTAAACATAAGACATAAAATGTCTCTCTTGGTTGCGTACTTGTACGAAAGCTGTATCCACCGTTTGTGTTTTTCATATTCCCTCAACAATTGATAGTGAATCTCCTGGTTTTTTTCGTTTTTTAAAGAAGGAAATTTCATTTAATTTTATTTTTAATAACTTGGTCGTGTGGAGCATCGTTTTCGAAGTACGATAGAATCGATTGAAATGGATCCCAGATCGTTCAGAGTGCACTAGACCTGGAAAGTTTCGAGGGGTGGGGGATAATCATTTGCACCTCACTAATCTGTGGCGAAACTCAAGTCTCTGATAAGTAATAGGAATGTATCATAAGAACAATGATATTCGCAACATATCCGATATTTTCTTTATTTTCTTCGTAATATTAGTCTTTAACCAAAACTCATGGCTACAACTTTTTTTTTTGTTGTCTCACAGTGGTGTTTTAATTTTCAGGTTCTGATCGATCCTCTCCCTTGGCAGAACCTTACCATCACCATCCCTCAAGCAGCCAACTCCAGTTATGAGGACCAGCAGGTTGCCACAGTTCGCTTCACTGGTAATTTTTGTAATCGTCTTTAATCCTAGATTTTTCTTTTGGGTGGCACCTAATAAGAGAAACAGATAACGACTCTGTGACGTGTAGTATTATAGTATCAGTGAGTTGATCTTTTGCCCACTAAAACATTTTGACCGGTTAGTAGCTGTTGTTCCTTCAAGCACCTACCTACCTAAGTTGATTGAGTTCAGTACTGTACGTAATGTCCACGTCTTTCTTTTATGTATTACAGGTTGAGAGTGACTTCGTCTGACACCTCTGAAGTTGAAAGCCAGTTCTCAGTGATGTCCGCATCTTCTACCAGTTACACTTCTTGTCTCAGGACCATTGGTTGATACGTGTGTTGTTCCTAACCTTACTTGGCTAGCATAACTACTAGGAAACTAGGAATATTATCCTACTATCTGTTTAATTTTTTGTTTACAGAATTTCTTTCGAATTTCAAATAATTGGTCGAATAATATACAATAGTAAAATTGTTAAACGTACCTATGAGTGTGTACCTGATTAAAGCCCCAACTGATGTTTATTAATAAATAAGTGCTCCTATCAATAATTAACTATTTTTTGACATATTCTATACATTTAAACGAAAAATACAAAAAAAAAATTTCCAATTCCCTCGTCAGTTTTTGATTCATAACCTTTATTATCTTGAACTACCTAGTTTTAGTTATCTGAAACGAAGATATTATACTGGAATATTTTCTTACTTGTAGGTTCAAATTGTTGAAGGCTCTTTACAATCAGGTATTCCCAGAAAATCCTTGCTGACAATCTTTTACTAAACTTTCTAATTAGATCGATATAAGCTCACTGGTAGTACTGACTAACTGTAACTTGAAAATGGTCAGTTGTGAATAATGAAACACAGCTGAGTAGTTAGATGAGTGAGAAGTGGTGTCATGGTTTAAGTGAAGTTCGTTACCAGTAGGTAGGTACTGTACAATTACTGACATTTAAGAATTTTGTGGTAACCTCTACCTTACCTCACTAAAACGGTCATAACTCCCTCAATCATTTCTTTTCAATAAACTGAGGACACCATGACACGAAGAAGAGGCATTAAATTTCATTTGGTAATAGCCACAAACACTAATTTTAAAATCGCACCAACTAAGATTTATTCTATATTAAATATAGAATAAATCTTATAAATATAGAATAAATCTATAAATTTTATAGAGTGTATACTTCAATGGGTAGATTTCAGACTGAGCTCTACAAGTTGACCAACGAGTACTTGGATGTTGTTTTAAGAAACCTTTCAATTTAGGTTTTTGAAACGAATGGCATAGGTATCGCCAAATTAACAGACACGGTTTCTAGAGATAAGTTGTCAAAGAAGAAGTTGCAGTTACTACTCAGATCCTTCTGGCTAAAATGATGAAACATGGAAAATGATTCAGTGAGACCTTCCTTCTGACTTCACCAAAAAATCACCCTAAATCCCTACCACCCTACATTTTAGTCTTATCAATGTTTGGAAGTACATTTTCTCTGAAATATTACCACCACCGCCATTACTCTAATTTTATATGCACATCCCCGAGGTTGGAGATGGATGTTCGCAAATTCATAATGTGTTATCCGAAGAATTTCATTAACACTTTTAACCAAATTTTCTTTCGAGGAAAATCGATGCAGAAAACGGGAAAAACATTGTCAGTGTCAGCTTATCATCGAATTAACCAATTTTAAAATACCTTGTAAATTTAGGGCATTTTAACAGAGAAAGAACATGTATTTGTAGTGAAAAATCGAGATTTTTGCCTGATAATGCATTAAATGGAAAAATATTTTTCTAAGGCAAAAACTAGATTTTCACTATAAACAAGACACGTTTTCTGGGTATAACGCTTTTCCTCCCCTACTCTACTACCGAGATATTAGGGTAGACTGGAACATCAGCAGAATACGCTATTAGTTGTGAAAATATTGCACATACATTCATAAAGCTCTAGGAGACAGTACGCAGGAAAACAACATTTCCATGAACAATCCTATTTATTAAACAATATTTTTATTATTTACATGTCGGGAGAAAAATTCATCACTTTCTCGTAATGACCTGCGCCACGATTTTCACATTTCTCCATCCACTCAGTAGTCTCTACCAATACTAACTTCTTCTAAAGTAGCAGTCGACTGTACGTCATGAGGGCTCCGAAGACAGGCTATGAGCCACAATATCAAGGGCCAAAGAGTGTTTACAAACCGCCTGAAACCAAAACATAAAGAAAATATTTAGACGGAATTAAGACATTACATAAAAATTATGACTCATACTTATGTCCTACCTACTTATACCTACCTATACAATTTATCGTCTGTGATGTATAAGTTGAACTGATTTTCACAAAATAGTTCTTGAGTGTTTATGTGAGCCGTCCGTATTTTTTTCAAGCTGCAATGATTTACAAAAAGAAAGAGTGGCAGCAAACTACCCTAATTAAATTTCTTTAAAAAGTTGTTATTAAATTACAACTTAATTGTTTGCTGGTGGTGGTGATCGTACAACCTTACATTCAAATATGAATTTGAATGCCGTTCAATAAATTGTTCTCGGGAGCAGTTATGACCATTCGATTTTGGTTTATTATTTTCAATAATGAACCTTTGGAATCGACCAAGAAAAAAAAATTTTAACACCCCCTCAAAATTTGATGATTTACGTTTCAAGGTACGTAGAATCCAAAAATCGAATAAAAATTTGGCCGTCTGTCCGCCGTACGCGGCACTTTCCCCACTTAGTATTGACCGATTTTGATGAAATTTGGTATGTAGGCTCCATTTGGGGTCTAGTTGTGCCCCGAAGCTTTTGGTTGATGTAGGTCACTTCTAAGGGTTCCAAAATCAATTTTGAAATTTTGAAAACGCCCTAACTCAAAAATTTTTGATATTAAGGTATTGTTTTTCCTTCAATTTAAGATTCTATAGAATTTTTAGAATTTTTTGAGACCACGCGGAGCTCTGTAGGACTAACCGTTCGCTCCCTACGAAAGTTTAAGGGTTTATATTGAAATATGTATACATATAAATCAAAACACGAGTGTGAATCGCAAAACAGGCCTAATCTCCGTTCAAATTACAGCTGACCGAAATGCGATCGATGGTTGGTGATTTTGATTTTTTTTTTCTCTTCATATTGGATGGTTGGTGATTTTGTAGACGAGTGATCTATATAGAAAAATAATAAACCATTGTGTAATAATTTGCAGCGTTTTTAAAAATAAATTGAAGCGCAACTGCATTTATAAATGATTTTCCCTGAGGAGTTTCACAGGACGTCTGAAGGAAAAATACTATTCCTCCAAAAATATAATTAAACCGTACCTACTTAGACGTGCATGCCATCGCTCTTATTTTTTCGTTTAATATTTTTTATTTATTGACTTATACTTTCGTACATTCTGGGACAAAAAGGGCCCGCTCTGAGAGCTACTAAATGGGGTGTGCGCTTGGTCGGAAAAATGGTTTATTGTTATTTTAATCTAAACTAGACCTCATTCTGAGAATTTCGACACCAACCGCGACCTTCTAGTGTGAGAGAATCTTTTTCTATATTTTCAAAGTGTAGAATGTTTATGACGTCACAGTGGGTTGGGGGTCCCGCCCAGGCGGGAGGGGCGAGTGACGTCATGAACATTCGAAACTTTAAAAAATCATAGAAAAAGATGTACTCATCCAAAAAAGAGAACGGCTGGAGTTGTCTCAGGATGAGGTTACTTTTTAAAAAATTGAAAAAAAAAATCAGGCGCAACCCCAATGAAAGGAACTACAAATCCAGTGAAATAGTGCGGGAGTACATTGAAATGAAAGGATAATCCAGAAAACAACAATAAATCATGGTAAAAAAACTAGAAGTCTGACCGCTATCGAACGAGCATGGTATCAAACATCCAAACTAAACTGTAATAGGTAACTGTACCTAGCTTGCTTACCTGCAATCCCGACATTTCGACGACACGACGTCATTCCTTCTCTCGACTCTTTCACAACGGCTTCGACATGATACCCGGAAGAACGGATGCGATGTTCGGGTGTAATTTTCAGCCTTTACAAAACACTGCCCTGACTCTCTTTTCACTTGGACGTAGCCCGCGGCTTCGTCAATGTAGGAAGATCTCGTAGCTCTGAAAAAAAGGAACAACATCGAGAACTATGAAAATAGACTGCTGAAACAAACGTTTGAACGAACTGCGAGTTGGTCAGCCGAGTCAGCTTTTAAGTTAAAGTAATGACCCAGAAATGAACCATTCTCGTGAGAATAATAAATTATTCAAAAGAATCTACCATACAACAGAAAAATGAACTGAGTGACTCACCGCTGGTCTTTCGATCTCTGGTTTCTGAAGAATGGAAATCGGGATTTTGGCAGACGAAATCCACAGCATGAAAGAAAGTGTCGACCGTCGGTACATTTTCTTTGGTAGCCACTTCAAACCCTCTCACCACTTTTCTAACTTCCCGAGGCATTTTTTTCGACACAAGAACTCACAAAACAAGATTCACAACATAACACTGTTGTGAATAAATACTGTTATGACATTAGCGTGAACGCGAGCGCGAATCAGTGTTGCCACCGTTTCCAGAGGGCCAAAAAAACCACCGAGTTTTCCCGAGGGCCCCAAGCCCAACTGAGTTTTGGCTGAGACCAACTTGACGGATGGCCGTAACCAATACTCCTCGATGTTCGCGGTCTTTTAGAATAGGCTTCACTTGTTTAGGCATTTTCTTCTACGGTAATTTTTTTCCTTCGGTTATTCCTTGTGTTGAACGTTATTTTAGGGCTCTATTATAGGATTGAGTAGAAATTCCGGAATCTAAAATTGAGGCAAATTCCCCATT
>CM019180.2:31403293-31446325 GCA_009739505.2 Apolygus lucorum
TTGTCAGGATGTCCCCTGACCCGAGATTAGAGATCCGTTAATCCCCTTGGAAAACAACAAGGGCGGGCAGTGTTTCATCCTCACCTCGGGCGTGACGGGGTCGTTCCTTTTTTACTAATATAGTTTTGAATACACCACGTGTCCACCAACCCTTTGGTAATCGGGTAATGATTTTCTTATTTTTGAAGACACCAAGGTACGTCTCATTTTTCATTGACTTTTGCTGCCGTGTTTTCTCCGTGTTCGTCAGGGCTTTTCATTGATTTTGAAGGCGAGGTCCCCCTTTTGATTAGGTAGAATGACACAAGTTTAAATCAAAATACAAATACTTTTATTTCTTCAGAAAGGTCCTATGGCATTTTCATTCAAAAAAACACTTACCCCCACTTTATTGGTTACGGCAACGTAATAACTGGTAGCAGAACTCTGCGATTCACGACTTCCACTTTTTATTATAAATTACCTCTACATTACACACATAATGCAGTGCGCTAAATGCGATAAATCTGATCCACCTATAGATCCTGTCAAATGTTCGGTCTGCAAACAATCTTTTCACGCGTCATGCACTCGTTTAGGGGAACTTGCGGCATGGACGAAAAAATCATACACTGACAGGGATTCCTGGAAGTGCGATTTGTGTAAAAGTAATGCACCAGAAACCCGGTACTGCGGTACCTTTATGGTATACGAATTTGATGGGAGATTTAAATATGATCAAGAGTGACTGCAATAATTTCAAAGCAAAAATAAAGAACTCAAAGAGACAATTATAAGTCAATCTAAAGAAATTGTATCGTTAAAAGAGCAAAATAACTCGTTACACACAATTGTCGCTACACTCCAAGCTCAAGTTGAAGAACTTTATAGAGGTAATAATCAAAATGCATCATCCTTGGAATTTAAACCGACTCAAAAAATGGAACTTTCAGAAACAATTCCTAATTATATTGAAAATGAAATTTCCAAGGTACCAAAACTATTCACGGACAATCCGTGGAGTCTTGTAAAATTTTTAGAAAAACTGCATTTATTAATGGTATGAAACAGGAAAGTTTCAAATCTATTTTTCAACGTATTGCTACTTTTCAAGGAAACTCAATTTTACTGAGAATGGCTACAGAACAGGTTATCACATTCAAAATCGTCGCTCAAACATTGTTGGATGAATTGACTACTCCTCACACAAAATTAAATTTGGTGCAGGACAAAATTTTGAGACCTCAGTATCCTAATGAAAATTTTAGAGCTTACGTCGAACAGGTAACCAAGTTCAACGACATTCTTTCTCAGTATTCAGAAACAGATATTGTGAAAAGTATTCTACAAGGGACCTCAACGAACACTCGCGCAAAATTTCAATTTAGCACCCGCCCAACAACTTTAGCAGAACTTCAAACTTTAGTTGCGGATGTAGAGAAACTAGAACTAACGGAAAATCTACAAAAATCAAAAAATATGAAACAACAAAAAACAAATGCGTCTTTATCAAAGATACGGAGTAATATAAACAATAGCGAAAATAATATCCAGGAACGAAATTATCAACAGTATAATTCAAATTCGGCCTCCGCGCCACGTCACGAACAGCAAATTTCAACAGTTGGTCAACACAACAATCAACAACGCTCATTTAACAAATACGAAGATAATTCCAAGAAATTCAACAAGTACACCCATCCAAAATCAACATTCAAGCAAAACAATCCGAACTACAATAAGCCTTTTCAGCAATCATGTATGCAGCCGTTTGTAGCTCAACAACCGTATGGGCCTTATGTAAATTTTAATCCTTTCCCATATTACCCAGCACCTGGAACTACACAACCGTGGAATTTACACAGCCTGGAGGAACAACTAGGTCTTCAAGTCCTCAACAAACTGACAACTTTTCTGCGCACAATAACAAAAACAAGAATAAACAACCACAGCTACAATCTTCAAAAAGGTCACAAAACAATTCAAAAAACTAATAAAGGGAGTTCGCAATTGTAACAATAAAGCCAAAAAAATTTATAATATGCCAATGTCACGTGAAGGAGAACCTGGAAACTTGGCTCAAATCATAATAAACGGGATTCGGACTGCTGTTATGATTGATTCGGGCTCGAGTTTTTCAGCTGTCAACCATTCATTTTTGAAATTAATTCAATCTCAACATAATTTAAAATTCACGAACACACATATGATTGCTAAATTGGGAGATTCTTCGGAAATTTTAATAACTATGAAAGTTAAGTTGACAGTGAAGATCGGAGAGAATACCTGGACGCATCTATTTTGCATAGTACCAAACTTACCTCAAAATGCAATTGTAGGCATTGATTTCATAAGGCCACTACTTTGCTTATGGATCCCTCTACCGATTCTTTCAGTTTCAAATTCAAACCGAACGTAAAATTTCAACTGTACAATATTGAAAATTGTGAAGCCTTCGTATGTGAATTAAATGTGAAAGTGAATGAAGGAAAATTACTCACTTCGTTGGAACAACGTTATCCAGAGGTCCTAACCAAAGAACTGGGAAGGACAAATTTAATTACATGTGACCTTCGATTAAAAGAAGGGTCAATTTTAAAACAAAGCAAAGTTGTCTACACACAAGGTCCTATCAGGCAGAAGGCTATGCGTGATATCCTGGATAAACTTCTAGCACAAGGAGTCATAGAACCTATAGACACTCCCACAGCTTCTCCCTGTTTCCTTGTACCAAAAAAGGGCAATGATGAATCAGACAAATGGAGATTAGTAACAGATTACAGGGAATTAAATAAACAACTGGAGTATCTGCAGTACCCAGTTCCTCCCATTGAATCGGCATTCATGCACATCAAATCTGCTAATTATTTTACGCTATTGGACTTAAACTCAGCATATAATCAAATACCTTTATCCCCACAATCAAAGAGATTGACAGCATTTCAATGTGAGTTTGGAACCTTTGCGTATACCAAGGTTCCATTCGGAGTAAATAAAGGGGGCCAAACTTTAATGCAGCTGATGAATTTATTATTTGCCGATTTGCGCTATAAAAATTTGTTCTATTATTTTGATGACGTGTTAATTTATAGCAAAACATATGATGAGCATTTACAACATATAAATGAAGTTTTAAAAAGGTTACAGGCAGCACATTTAACTGTTAACCCCGAAAAATTAAAATTGGCCCAAACAGAAATAGATTTCTTGGGTTTCAGAATTTCAGCTGGTGGAAAATTAAGTATTAATGAAAATAGAATTTCGGCTTTGTTACAAATAGAACGCCCGCGAACTCCCAAACAAATTGCCTCATTTTTAGGCGCCTTGAATTTTTTTTCAAAATTCATACCAAATTTCCAAGTTTTGGCTAAACCACTGAATGATTTGCGCAGAAAAAATTCTCCGATGGTATGGAATGAGAGAACGGAATCTGCATGGCAATCGCTTCGACGACTCATTACACAACCACCAATTCTGATGACACCGGATTTTTCAAAAAGGTTTCAACTGTACACAGACGCATCGAAAGAAGGAGTCTCAGCATTATTGGCACAGGAACATGAGGGTGAAATTCGACCGGTAGCATTTGCTAGTAAACAATTGAAACCTTATAAACGTGATGTTTCTGCATACCAGCTAGAGGCAAAAGGTATCTCTTTTGGGCTGAATAAGTTTAGGATCTACTTGGAGCATGCAGAATTTGATTTATTCACGGATCATAAGGCTCTAACAACAATTATTAATTTAGCAAAAAATGGCGGTCAAATGGCTCGTTATGCGATGGAATTTATGCCTTTCCGATTTGTCTCCCACCATATTAAAGGAACAAAAAATTCCATTTGCGATTATTTAAGCAGAAACCCCCCCAGAAACCTCAACCACATTTCGACAACAACTCACACCCTTGCTGTACTGCGGGATTTTCCAGAGATTTTCGCGGATTTCAACCGGTCTCAGCGACATGATCCAGTACTTCAAGACATCATCGCGAAAATCGAAAACGGGACAAATGATAATCATCGCTACATCATCCACAACAAAAGACTCATGTACGAAACGAAACCCGGAACTTTTAGAGCCGTAGTGCCCGTTTCGTTAATTGATGTAATTTTCAAATATTATCATGCATCGGTGTTAGGCTCTCATTGGGGTATTAAACGTACGGTAGAGGCGATCAAACGTAATTTTTATTGGACCAATTTATTTAAAACCGTTAAATTGCGAATACAAAGGTGCGAAAACTGTCTTGCCAATAAAACTGATCGTTCACTTCCCAAAGGTCAACTTTCCTCCACGCCAGCAACTCGCATCGGCCAAATTTTGTACATAGATACGACCGGGGAGTTACCTTCTTCATTATCGTACAAACATGTCTTAATCGCGGTAGACGGAATGACAAGATACACAATTCTGGTGCCGTTGACCCGTACAACTTCTGAAAGCATTATAAATGCACTAAAAAATCACGTTTTCCGATACTTTGGATTTTGGGAGCGAATTGTTTCAGACAATGCAGCTTATTTCACGTCTAAAAACTTTACCGATTTTTTGTTCAATTGTGGGATCAAACACACATTCTTACCTCCACATTACCCTAATCCCAACCAGTAGGTCGATTCTGTAACTCGCTATTTGGTTGACGTTATCGCGTCGGATTCGGTATCCCTCCCGTGCAACGACAGGTCGATAACGACATTGGAATTCTCTAATCGGGCATAGCGAAGTTTGGTCGTTGCATTTCAAAATAACGACGTCGCTATGTGATCCGACAATATTTCGATCTAGAGCGAGCGAAAGGTAGCAACGCGTGATTTTTAGCCAATGGGAAGACGGACTGATATCAGGTGATTGTTATCACGGGTAGTTGAAGATCACTGCAGTTTGCAAAATGTCGGATTCATTTTTTTTTGCCGTGTTGAATATACAAAGGAATGACGCGTAAAAACGGAATTTTTCTCGTGATTCGTACTTTCGTATCATGGAACAATGATAAATGGAAAGAATTCCTTTTCATAAATCGAATTCATCAGTCACATTGGTATGAATTTCGTCCGTCCACGATGCTTCGAATAATCAACTGCCTGTCCATCTTACTACAAGGTAAGAATCGTCTTGTTATTTATCGTTTATTCATACTCACACATTCATACTTATTGGTACTTTCAACTACTTTGAGTGAGAAGACCATAGCTAACTGCCTAATTGTGTGCGGTATACATTATTGTTACAGATTCCGGGAAACAAGTACCTACCCGCAACTAACGAACATTTCGGAGTTCCCGATGTCTTTTCAGAACAAAATAGACATCTATTTTACTCTCACTGGTATAAAAACCTAATATCACTTCAAAATGTATGAATCGCTGTTTTAGTCATTAAAGTTTCATGTACATTAAAGACTGAATGAACATAATATCATTGTATTCAATAAAACGTAAGATTCATGACGTAATTTATTTGTCTACCTTCACATTCATATTTCTTGAAGTCAATTTTATGTTACAATTATCATCAACCACGTCATATTTTCTCCTACCGTCGATGTCGATTACGGATATAAACAATGGTAAATTCATGGTAAATATTTTCTCAGGTGATAGGTAGCAGGTAAGTAAGTTGGTATAAAAAAGAGCATTATCAGCACAATTATTTTAGCCACAAATTATCAATTTTAGGGGTTTTCTTCATTTTAGGAAGTTTTTATGCTGACACACATTTTATAGAATAGTGAAAAATTCAACTAGGATCTACCTATTTTATAAGCTAGCTATTTTAATTTTACGTACTTACCTACCAATTTCCGAAAATGACAGTATAATTATTTTTATCATCATTCAATGTTGATATACAAAATGCTGTTGATAGTTTGTCAAAAACTCAATTCCATTGAAAATACTCCCTTTACTATGATCATGAATTTCTATACGAATTAACAGCTAGAAATAATATAAATACTATGATTTTGGTTAAATAAAATTGTAGGAAAAAATCAAGTAACACAAATTAAAACGGCGAATAAACTGCTCATTATGACGGTCGGATATTATTTTTAAAATATTCACCATAAATTATGTACGAATGTATCAATTTTATTCTCAAAATGATTTGATTAACAAAACGAATAACCTACAATACGGAAATGCACACAGCAACTCAGAAACTGAAATATGACTTCGAATAGGTTAGGAATTAAAGAGCGTTTTAAGCTCCTTTTTCATAAAGACGGTTGTCGTAATCCATACCGGGGGGTTTCGAGCCGTCGAGATGGTAACGACACTTTTCGGCCGAAATACCGACGACTGAGCGACAGTTGTCGCTATTTCGCGTCTGCAGAATCGCGATCGTCGCTATTAATCGTTATTGTTATCATAACGACACTTCGGTGTCGCTATTATCCCATAGCGAGTTAGAGAATCGACCTACAGGCTGAACGACAGATTCAAAATTTAAAAGCGGCAATGAGAGCACAATGCTCACAGGATCACACAAAATGGGCACACCATCTTTATTTGACTCAAATTGCGCTCAACAGTGCCTATAACGAAACGACTAAATTTAGTCCAGCCCAATTATTTCTTGGACATAGCATGTTATCGCCTTTGAATTTCATTTGGGATGTCGGAGAAGATCAACTTAATCTTCCGGAAACGTGGGGTAGAGCGGTTCAGAATATAAAGCGTGAACATCAACGATATGCAAAGGTTTATAATCGTAAACACACAGCTGTGACACTATCGCAGGGAGATGAAGTATACTTGAAAACTCATATTTTGTCCGATAAAACAAAATCAGTAACGGCAAAACTAGCACCGCGTTTTCAAGGACCATATGCTATTCACAAACAGCTCTCACCAGTAACATATCTACTTCAAGATTTGGAACAACCGGATATCTTCAAATCAGCCCACATTTCACAATTGAAAATCGCAAGGCCCTAGCGCTCAACTTCGAGCTCAAAGAAAACTTAAACAAGAACAATTACACTACAATTAAAACTTAAGAAGAAGAAACATTTAATTTAATAATTTACAAAAAGTGAAACACAAAGAACATATATTAATTAATTAATTACTGGTAGAACAAACTTAAACATAATAATCAAAAAACACAAAAATAAAAAAATAAAAAATTCAATACAAACCTCGCAATAGGTAGGGTATAAGAAGTAGGTAACAGTTCGAGCAAGTGGAAAGAAACCAGTGACAAGTGTAGTGCCAAGTGGAACTTACACCAGATATGGTTTAAAACATTTGAAAGAAAACAAAAAAAATGTAAAGCTTTGTTATTGCAGTACATATCACTTTTGTCGAACGAGTAATGTGGCCTCGTTTTCGACTAGGAAAATCTTGTGTCCCAAACCTAGGGTATCTTACAACAAACCGCCCTGAGGGAAGCATTTTATTACATGTTTGTACCCCCAATTTTTCTAGCCTCGTATGTTCTACCGAGGTTTAGGTTCCCTGTCGCAGTTTTGTGCCACCTCGACTGACAACTCACGCTATTATTCAAAAATCATCATCATGATTTCATTTGTTTGTTTCCATTCATTATTTGGTCAAGTTGCATAAAGGTCAATGGATGAACTGACAGGTAGTGGATCAAGTCACTCGAGGAAGCTTTCTGCAGAGCATGATTTTCCTCGACAAAAAACAGCCACGAGGTTTTTGTCATACTCATCCATGCATACAATTCCAAAATCCTCGCACTGTTAGTTACCCTCTCTCTTAACTTTACTGCTTCCATATTATACTGAACAAACACGGGGTGACCACATAAGCCAGCAAACTTTATTAAAAAAAAAAAAAAAAAAATCAAAAAAAAAAAAAAAAAAAAAATCAATTATAACCTTTTAAAAAAAAAATTTAAAATTTAATTTTTTTTTAAGAGGGGAGGGGGATGTCAGGATGTCCCCTGACCCGAGATTAGAGATCCCGTTAATCCCCTTGGAAAACAACAAGGGCGGGCAGTGTTTCATCTCACCTCGGGCGTGACGGGTCGTTCCTTTTTTACTAATATAGTTTTGGATACACCCACGTGTCCACCAACCTTTTGGTAATCGGGTAATGATTTTCTTATTTTTGAAGACACCAAGGTACGTCTCATTTTTCATTGACTTTTGCTGCCGTGTTTTCTCCGTGTTCGTCAGGGCTTTTCATTGATTTTTGAAGGCGAGGTCCCCCTTTTGATTAGGTAGAATGACACAAGTTTAAATCAAAATACAAATACTTTTATTTCTTCAGAAAGGTCCTATGGCATTTTCATTCAAAAAAACACTTACCCCCACTTTATTGGTTACGGCAACGTAATAACGTAAGGCTCAGGAATAACGGTAATCGGGTCTGTTCGTCGAGAAAATGTTTTTAAAAAATCAGAGAAGCTAAGGAAAGTTGAAGATTTGAATGGTGTGACGTAGCTAGCCAATCGTGACGTAGCTAGCCAACTGTCTTTGAAAAAGTATCCATGCACAGAAACCGTTCTTGGATACTACAACATTCTACTCACACACGCGCGCGTGGCAGTCCGCAGCGTAGTCCTTGCATAGTGAGTGTGCATTTATAGCGGCCCGCCTTTTTCAAACGTGTGATCTCTTTAATTAATTTTTCTACCACATGTTATAGTATCATTGGGCTTAAAGTTGTAGTCTATAGGTTTTCAAGGGTGCTGAATCCAAATTTGAGGTCAAAAACCTGAATTTCCGACCCACCGAAATACCCCATTCACGTGAGAGTACTCTAGAAATTAGGAGTGAAGAAGAGGGAATTTTTTGATTTAAAAAAATATTTAACCAAAAGGTTGATCGTTTACTTTTAACGATTGTATGATTTGATTGATTTTATTTTATTGCATAGTTTTAACGATTCATGCTAGGTAGGTGCCACATCTGCAAGGATGACTAATCTCTCATGAAGCTAACGTTTCGATAGTTTTTAACCGATCGACTTTGAAGATTTTTTTGGAAATGTGTTGATTTACTCATATGTCACGATTAGACTTTTTTTACTCATTGTTAGGACAGCTAAGCACTCAATAATGAATCTTTGGAATCGAGCTAGAAAAAACCAGTTATACCCCCTCAAAATGAAGGTTTACGTTTCAATGTATCCCAAGGTATTCCAAAAATCGAATAAAAATTCTTCCTTCCGTCCGCCTTTCGACGTACCCCGTATTTTGATGAAATTTGGTACATCGGCTCCACTTGGGGTCTAGTTGTGCCCCAAAGATTTTAGTTATTGTCAGTCACTTCTAAGGGGTAAAAATTGGGGAGATACGTTTTCAAAACGCCTTAATTTTCGAATTACAGAAAGATCATGTTGTTCCATTAATTAAAAATTCCCTAAATTTTTGAAAATTTATGACATTGTTTTGAGTTTTGTGGGACTAGCGGTTTGCCTAATGAGAATAATTCGATACCTACCTAATAAATGAATGTTTCATGACATTTTTTCAGCAATTTAAGATTTAACTCAATCAATTTAAATCTTAAGAAACGAACGATACGATCAAAAATAATTGTTGAGTAACAATATTGAATAACAGTAATTATTACTGTTAAATGCGTGTTTAGCTTGAGCGCAAGGCTCACCCAAACCGCTCACCCTTACCTGTCCCTGGGCATCAGAAGGTTTTTGACGACTGAACTTTACAGAAAAATAATAAACCGTGGTGTAATTCGGTCAGGTGACCTTTAGAAGCACAATCTTCGACCCATAGCTAGGTGGCCCAAGAACTCAATTTTTGAGTCATTGTCAAGGATTTTGGGCCTCAATTTTAGGTGACTAAGAAGCTAAAATTTTAACTTTACTGGTCAAAGTAAGAAAATTATAATTATTTACGGTAACAAGTTGAAATTAATCGTACTCAAACTCTTCAGGCTTCAAAATGAAGATCTAACAAAGATCTGTAAAAATATTGGTTGAGGAGTTGGTGAGCGATAAAATATTGGGGTCGTCACTTCGTCACTCATTCCTTCTAATTTATGTTATTCGTGAATTGGGTGTTTCTGAGGGCGCTGAATCCGATTCCAGAAACAACAAATTAAAAACCACAATAATTGTCCATCAAGACAGGCGTGATTACAACTGCTTACTTCTGTTTCTACTCGAAATACTGGCCACACCATCGCTTCTTTCGATCCTTCGCCTTGTAATTCGTTTTTGACGATGATTGAAAAACACTTCTTTTTCCCCGAAGCTGTCAAGCAAACCATCTTGACGCGGCGGACCAAGCTGGCGTAGTTGTTGCCTTTGGGAGCTGCATTTGCCACGTCTACCGAGATGACTTCCACCGGTTTTTCTTCGTGGAAACGTTTCTTCAAAAAGCGTGCCAATAGCTGAGTGTCCAGCCCTGCAAACGATAAATTCGATTTCGTCAATTTTCAAATATAAAATTAACTAGTCATTACCGAGTGTTTATCAAAAAAGTTATTTTTCTGAACAAATTTGGTTCTTTGTCTGTCTGTGGTTGATTCCTTTTCCTATGAATACCAAACATCAATATCTTTATTTGATATAATTTGTCTCCCAATTATTTTTTAGGCCCCAGGGCGGTTGATTTACAATATTATGTTCCAAACTGGTCCCCAAATTTTTTAAAAATCTATCAAAAAAACTATCAATGGTCATGAAAGTTGTGTTTCATAAATTAGAGTCAATTTTTTAACAAATCGGGTTGTTGATACGAGGAAGCTACGTGCCACACCCACTTGGCAGACGTTTTTAATGTGGATTGCTTCTTTTTACCGACAGGTTGTGGTCAACAGAATCTAATTTGTAGAGAAAATCTAGTATCGGCTATGCATTGCACGGTCAACGGAAACAATAGATCTTTTAGAAGAAAACTCATTTTACAAAAAAAAAATATATATGTACCTCAAAAAAGCCATTAAAAACGCAGCAAATTATTACACAAAGGTTTATTATTTTTCTGTAAAGACCACTCGCCTGCAAAGAACACGGTTTTGCCATTGCCACCACCTACCAACCATATTTTCGTTTCACATTCAAGTTTATTTTGATGAAATAAATTAATTGTAGTATCCATGATGTTGAATGTCTTATTCGTTGTGGGAAAGTTGGCTACATTGTTTTCGGAGCCATCAACTGGTGTAATTCAAATAAATCTTTCTCTTTCGTCTCGCTACCGTTGTGCAGTTTCCTTCAAGCTATTTCCCCGTTTTTCATTCGACACTTCATTGGCGACGAGGATGGGATAATTAATATAATAAACTTGTGTGTGCCGGTGGAGCCAGAAAGCAAGGCCTACGACGACTTGATAAAGCTGTTTGATGATCATTTTATACCAGCGGAGAGCAATTTCTTGTTGAGACATGGTTTTTTCAATTGCGTACGGGAGAAAAGTGAGACATTGTGTGACTGGCTCGCTCGAGTTCGATCGCTGGGCGGACCTTGCAAGTTCACAGACCTAAACCAACATGTCATCGATCGTTTCGTACTTGGACTCCTGAAAGGACCTGTAAAGGATCGACTGTTTGAAGAGGACCGCACCAAACTGACAATAGCTGAAGCTTTGAACATTGCCACAGCCCTTTAAGGGCCCCATTCACGTGTATTCCTGGAGTCGCCGCCGCGTCCCTACAGGTACTCCCCAAAGCCACCGCAGTAGTCCATTCACCTGGCTGCCAAAAAGCTCCTGACTCCGCCGATTGGCGGGCCTGTTTCCAACCACCGCTTGCTCAGATGACTAGAAGTGAGGAAAACGGTAGGGCTACATGCTGTACCTACTGGTGGGAGTGCGACCCGGCGTCGGCCTCACTTCAACCATTCACAGGGCCGCCGAGGATTAACCCTCCAGCAGTCGCATGTTTTAAAAACACATAACTGAGCGCGTGGCGGCAAACTGGCCGCACTTCGTAACTTAGTCGAATTTCAGTTGTGTAACGCGTATACGCATATATTCTTTATTTAAATGATACGCAGGGTGCACATAAGAAACCAATTTTCAATTAAACGATAAATTTATTACTCAACAAATTCCACAAAGTCAACTAGAATAACATCAAAATTTAGAATGTTCTTCTTTCATACCTATGGTACATATTGTATGAAACAGCCAATATTTCCTGCCAATATTTGCCTCTTGATTTTCTCTCGTATTTCAGATGCATTATAAACAAAAATGACTTGTTCTTTACTAGAAAATGGTGCACATACCACAACACTTTTCACAAAAGAAAATATTAGGAACGTGGCCGGTTGATGGACGACTTCAACTTAGGTACTGAACTGAGGTACCCTACGCGCTTCTTGAAGTCCGAGCCTAGCGCAGTCTAGCTTCTTGAACAGCAACTTGAAGGTACACATCGGCTATTGCGCGGTATAGTATGATTTAGAAAAACCAGCCTATTTTTTTCAAAAATGCGGCCAAATAGCCGCACACGCGACTGCTCGAGGGTTAACTGGCCGCAATTTTCGAGCATGTTCGATTACCTGCCGAGCGGCGGACGCCCGCCAGACCTCAAGATTTTGTCAACCATTCACGGGTAGTTTTCCCCTTTGATGGCGGCTAGGCCTGCGGCAGCGACTCCAGGCTTTAAGGGGCCCATTCACGTGTACGCCTGGAGTCGCCGCCGCGGGCCTAGCCGCCATCAAAGGGGAAAACTACCCGTGAATGGTTGACAAAATCTTGAGGTCTGGCGGGCGTCCGCCGCTCGGCAGGTAATCGAACATGCTCGAAAATTGCGGCCAGTTAATCCTCGGCGGCCCTGTGAATGGTTGAAGTGAGGCCGGGTCGCACTCCCACCAGTACAGCATGTAGCCCTACCATTTTCCTCACTTCTAGTCATCTGAGCAAGCGGTGGTTGGAAGCAGGCCAGTTGATATAACTTTCGAAATTGACACAGGTAGTCAGTCAACAATCATTATTTAAGTCAGTTAACTATCATTATTTGTAATACGTATATAAGGAACATTTTAGTACTTGTAAGTTGGTTAAGTCGGAGAAAACTTTTATTTCATATTTTGAGAACAAAGCTAAACCGATAGGTACATTCAAACCACATGTCAGATTAAATGGAGTTGACCATGGTTAACTATCATTATTTGTAATAGATTCAAATGGACCTCCACTTCTTGGTAGAAATTGGTTTCAGATTTTTGGTTTTCAAATAAGGAAACCAGACGTTCGTAAGACAGAATCTAAGAATGACTGTGTTTATCAAATCAAGGGAATGTGTACCTTCTATCAGTAGTGAAAAGTAAGTTCTCCAAGGTGTTTTCTACCAAACTGGGTACTTTCACGAAAGGAAAAGCTAAACTATAGCTGAAGGACGGAGCGGAGCCCCAAGTTCTTCCGAGCTCGGCCGATTCCTTTTTCAGCCTGCTGTTGAGCTGTTTTCACAACTACACCTCAAATATAGCTCATATACTAAATTTCATCAAAATCAGTCAATGGGAACTAAAAAAAGTGCCAAGTCCGGCGGACGGCCAAATTTTTATTTTATTTTGGCGATTTTTTAAGAAAAATGAAGCTATTGCGATAGCCCTAAAATTTTTAGAATGGACTTTTTCGAAAAATTTCTTCACTGAAATCCGTTTTGGAACATTCTAAAACGATCCCTGAAGTTTTTCCAAAAATAATATCATTAATATAAGTGTCACTCCGCACGATAACTTGAGTAGGTAATTGTTTAGCAAAAAGTTGTAGGTTTTGACTGGAGCTCTGACATATCAATTTGAATTGTCAGTCTTAACCTCAAGGTATCCAGTAAATCCTTAGGTACATTTATATTAATTTGTTTGGGAAAACACCTGCGTCGAATATTTAGTCTTTTGGTTTGACTGAAGGAGGAAACGTATTGCGACAATGATAAGAAAATTAGGTGATTAGGTACGCAGCGTCTTCAGCTCGAGTGGAATGATCTCGTGTTTATTAACATATTATGCATTATAATCATCTAATATTATTATTAATATAGTATATTAAGGTGACATAATAATATTATTATACTAAGTACTATAGTAGGTACACGTAATGTTATACCTACCTACATTATTAGAGATTGATATTACCTCATTACCTATTACAATATTACCTTTTATATTTTGAACCATGATCAGATGGAGCCCGCAATCGAGTGTTTTAATCGTTTAACACAATTTATAACGAATTGATGATAATCGATTTTCTGAAATAGGAACATTCTTCATTAGAGATTAATATTAAATATTAATCTCTAAATGGTGAAGAAGAATGTTCCTATTTCAGAAAATCGATTATCATCAATTCGTTATACCTAAATTGTGTTAAACGATTAAAAGAACGCGAGAGCGGGCTCCATCTGATCATGGTTCAAACAAAATATAAAAGGTAATATTCGGCGCGGATCCGCGGATGGAAAACCACTCGTGAACGCGCTCTCGCGACTGGTTATGAAGCTCCTTTTAGCCAAGAAATTACTCATATCGACGCTAGGTGGTAGCATCGTACTATAGCGTTCGATTCCACGACTATGATGTCATGATAAGTGGTAAGTTTGTGACGATAACAAAGTGGCTGTAAAATAGGGATGGGACATCGAACGGAAAACATCGATATCGATGTCGATATTTCATAGAAACATCGATATCGATGAAACATTGTATGAAAAAAATCGATGTCGATAACATCGAAAGGTAAAAAATTGATGTTTTCAAGAAGCGGGATATGTAATTAATTTGTCAACTAATTAGAATCAAGGGAGAAAACCTGATGAGGCTGCTCTTCCTCTATTCATACGAAGTGGATAAACATTCTTTTAACGTGATTTTATTTTACTGGATAACCTACTCCATTATAATTTTTTTCATTCGTGATAAATCCGATTTTTATGCACTCCATTTCGATATCCCATACTTTCCCCATTTCAATGATTGGTTCAAGCATAAAGAGATTTTTGACATTTTATGTCTTTACTATGGCACATAAATGAAAAATCGTCACGCGGGGAGCGTTACGCGGAAATTTCTGATGATTTTCACGTACAACCAATCGTTCATAGGGAAAACTAATTTCCTCATTTTCCACCCCACAATAATCGTTCACCACTCATTGGAAAGCTCTCAATTTATTAAACATAAGACATAAAATGTCTCTCGTGGTTGCGTACTTGTACGAAAGCTGTATCCACCGTTTGTGTTTCATTTTTTTGTAAAAACACAGTCTTGAAATAGATTCTTGATTATTCTGAAGGTATGATTCACTATGTTGTATTGACGTGGATAGTTGTGTGACCCAGATGAAGTTTAGGCACGAAATGTTGACGTGGTTTTCTATTGTTTTCCAGTAATTATCTTGTTACGTAAAGTGATGATTGAAAAGTAGGAGATGTCTTCAAATTTCAAGTAAATTCAATGAAGTTATCTGGTCTAAAATTGGATTTTGTCTGGTTCCCCTGCAGTAACTGGTAGGTCAAATTTGTCAAACGATGTTATCAAACCATCTCCTCGACATATCGATATCATCGGACCGAAACATCGATGTTTGAAAAACATCAAATAAATATAATCTATTTAAATCATAAATGTAAATCATCAAATTAAAAACATCGATATTACGAGCGAAACATCGATGTTTCGATATTATCGATATCGATGTCCCATCCCTACTGTAAAATGGAGTGAGGAACTCACCGTGGTCCTGTTCAGTCATATTGGCGGTCAGAGGATGTTGTTTACGTCTGCTCTCGACCTACACTACCTACAAACGGGAGGACAGCCGCGGAATGGATCCGCCCCGCAGACACTTCAGTCCCCATCCACTCAGATTGGACGAGCCCGACGAGGTCAACAGCCTCGGATGCCACTCAAAGAGGTGCAATAAAGAGTTGTTGCGACAGGTGAGGAAAAATCTTAAAGCGGGTGCACCGAGGAACGAACTTGACGATATTTCCACATAATTATATCGAAGTTAACATGAAGGCGCTAACACGTAAAAGACAAGGAGAGGACAGCAACAACAGGTGGCAGTCAGCTGATACTGATATCGAACAGCTGTTGGTACTACGGCCATCGAAAACTATTTTTAATCCCTTTTCCCATACCTGTTTATTCAAATAAAAGTCACTTTTTTGCACGGATAGGAATCGTATTTTTGTTAACTTGTTTCTTTTTTCAGTCGTTTCTTTAAATATGAAGTAGATTTAGTTTGTTGACAGCATAGATCAATATTAGTGATCGTTATGTTAGTTTATTAATTTCGAGAATGAACCGTTGGAATCGACCAAGAAGAAAAAATTTTAACTCCCCATCAAAATTTGTCGGTTTACGTTTCAAGGTACGTAGTATCCGAAATTCGAATTGAAATTTTTCCGTCCGTCCGCCGTACACGGCACTTTTCTTAGTTACTATCGACAGATTTGGTTGAAATTTGGTATAAATACCATATATGGGCTCCACTTGGGGTCTAGTTGTGCCGCGAAGCTTTTGGTTGATGTCAGTCACTTCTAAGGGGTGAAAATTAAGGGTTGACATTTTCAAGGGTGACCTAGCTCGAAAACACTAAAAATAAAGGTATTGTTTTTTCACCAATTTGAAATACTATTGAATTTTTTAGAATTTTAGGAGACCACCCGGAGCTCTGTAGGACAAACCGTTCGGTCCCTACGAGAAGTTAAGGGTAGGACTCGATAAATCAGAATCGCGAGCGTGAATCACCAAAGAGGTCTAATCTTTGTTCAAATTTTATCTGATTTTATCTGACCAAAATGTGATTGTTGATTGTTTCTTCGAGTTGTACCCAGTTTTGCGTCCTTAGGAACCAGTAATCAAATGTCCTAATGAAGGCACCCAAAACAACTCTTATTTTTTCTTATGTATTTTTTCGAATTGAGTGTGGAGCTTTCATTTCTTTCACTTGATTGTGAAACGAAAATATTGTTGGTAGGTAGTGGCAATAGCAATGGTGAGTTCTTTGCAGTCGACTGATGTAGGTACCTAAGTATACAGAAACATAATAAACCGTTAAGTAATAATTTGCATCTTTTTTGGCCAATTTTCGAAGACGAATTTCGTGAGCTAGTGTGAATAAAATAATAATATTTATGTTGTGTGTATCCACCCACGGTTTAACCAACTGTCAACTTTCTGAAACTTGGCATAGCAATCATTTTTCGAAAGCTTTGCAATAGCGGCCGTACTTGGGTTTGACGCCAGTCCCGATAGTTGAAAGAAAGAAGTACCAAGTTAGCTAGATTAAAATTACTAATCATTGATGAATTATTAATGTGTGGCAGCCATCTCCTGCGCCGCATTGACACAAATTGTGATACTTCCTTTGTGGGGAGGGAGTTTTGTACTGTTAGTACCCGTCATGGATCGGCCAGTATTTTCAGAGTAGACTTCCCATGTTTGCTAGAACCGCAATTTGGGATGAATTTTAATTTTTTGAATTAACTGAAATTATGAGACATCACGATGAGAAAAACGCTCATTGAAGCTCTAAATAACATACGCACGAGACAACTGACAACTCAAAATTTAGACAGCACCCGAAAATGAACCGACAGATGCAATTCGACTTTTCAGTGCTAATAAACATGCAGATTAATATAATGATATCAAAGTTTCGAAAGTACTCCACTAGGATGCTTCTCTAAAGATAAAATTCACTTGAACAACTGTTCGGAACAATATGAGCAGACTCTTAAATTATCTTAGGGATAAGAAGAGAACTGAAACTGGAGGTGTTCCTTACCTTGTTGAGAGTAAGTATCAAATGGATTGCTTCAGATATCGATGTTGAGGATGGTTTGGTGAATGGAGCTTGAGGAATACTGACTCTAGTTACCCCGGAAAATGACCCGAAATACTCGTGGTTTGGTTTTGGCGACAAACGTGTAAGGCAAAAAATACGAGCCTACTTATAACCTTACTGATTAATCCCAAATTAAAAACAAAATGTTAACCCCAATCAAACATATAGCTGTTCAAGTCAGCATTCCCATACCAGTCAATCCAAATCAATTACTTATAATAAGCCTATAGAAACGAGCAAGAAAAAAAAAAAAGTTAACCCCCCCCCCTCAAAATTTGATGTTTTACGTTTCAAGGTACGTAGAATCCGAAAATCGAATTAAAAAAATGTCCGTCCGTCCGCCGTGCGCCGTACGCGGCACTTTTATTAGCAACACTGGACCGATTTGGTATATGGGCTCCATTTGGGGTCTAGTTGTGCCGCGAAGCTTTTGGTTGATGTCAGTCACTTCTAAGGGGTGAAAATTAAGGGTTGACATTTTCAAGAGTGACCTAGCTCAAAAACACTCAAAATAAAGGTATCGTTTTTCTCCAATTTTAAATATTATTGAATTTTTAATAATTTTTGAGACCACCCAGAGCTCTGTACGACAAGCCGTTCGCTCCCTACGAGTACTTGAAGGTTTTCCTTCGATAAAACAGAATCATGAGTGTGAATCGCAAAAGAGGTCTAATCTCCGTTAAAATTTTATCTGACTAAAATGAGATCGCTGTTCATTTCTTCGATTTGTATATAGTTTTGACTTCTGCGTAACCAGTAATCAAATTTCCATATGAAGCTTTCTATTTTTCGAATCTAGTGTGAAGCGTTTAGTTCTTCCTAATAAACTTGATTGTGAAGGTGTGAAGGCAGTATGGTGTGGTAGGTAGTACTCAATCAATAGTTGGTTGGTAAAAAAATGTTGGTAGGTAAAAAAAGCTGCAAATCATCGCCCGAAGGTTTCAATACGTTCAATAGGATTGAAAATGGCTTCGGAGCTCACTCAGCTGATCAGTGCTCTTCCAGGCGTCTCCAGCATTCGAGAAGATCTTCTTCACTCTTCAGATCACTGATCAGCTGAGTGAGCTCCGAAGCCATTTTCACTCCTATTGAACGCAGGAAGCTGAAATTTGAGAGGGAGGGTCAAGGGAGGTGGTAGGTGCTATTGATGGAGAACGAGTGATCTATACAGAAAAAATTCACAGAATGACCCCCAGCCCTAAAACATTAAACAGTTAATAATAAACCTTTGGGCAATGATTTGCAGCGTTTTTTGAATCGAAATCGAGCTTTAACCTTGACGAGAAGTCATGGAGGACCAATGAACCGATCAAATAATCAATTTAGTTCGTGAAATAATTAATGCTAACTCTAATTTCAAATTACAAAGTGTAGTATTCTATCAACGACTGAACTGTAAGTCTCTGTACGGATTTTTCTCCTATTTGGTGATTCCCAAAATACGGTCGTTGACTCGTCAAAGGTTGCCTACAGGAGTATTCATAGTAAACTTGAGCACTCACCGTGATTCTCATCCATGTTGACGGAGAACGACCTGGAAACCAGTTCCTCCACGGAGCCCCACAACCCAACTGGCTCAGGATGTCTCCATCACGGTTCATAGATGTAGGAGGACATGCGAAATAGCTCTCTGCAACAGAATTCTCGAGAGGATCGTGACGACTCCGTATCAGTTTTGGAGATAACTTTGTTTATTTCAATGACTTTGGCTTCTAATTCAGTATTTACTAAGTGACTCGGCGAAATAACAAAACCACAATTATAATACGACGCGCAGCACTCATCAGCCTATTTTGTATGATTCCAATGATTTTTGAGCGGTGATTTCCCAACAACTCTTTCACAACACTCCCAGCGAATGTGGTTATGAAATGCATCACGAAACTCAATTCGAAGAAATAAAACCATGGTCACTACTTTTTGAAAAATAAACCAGAAAAAAACCATTTTAAATTATACTCCCCTCAAAGACAAATTGTCTTTTGTGGCTGAGGGGGCACGCCATAAATAAAATAAAATGAAAATAAATAAATAAAACTAAGTAAATAAATAAAATGTAAATGGGGAGGACGCCCAGACCCACCCGACGCCGGTCCTAGGGATGAGGGAAGTTGAGGAATGTGGTCGATGGGAGGGGTGGGGGATGTGGGATAGGTATTAATTACTACAAACCTACATCACATCCAAGTTCATTTGGAAGAAATAAACGCTTCACACTCGATTATTTCGAAACAAAAACTATTGGAAACTATAAAAACGTCCTGTAATCAGGGATGATAGGAGTTTCAAGAATTTCGCTCGAATGAGCAGTTCTGCCTAAGAATATCTCTTGATTTATGTTGCCCGAACTAATGCAGGACACCAATTATCGATGTGCTAGGGTTGTCAAAAAGTGGGGGTCAGGTGTGGGTGGACGAGCTTGCAACTTGTCATACACCAAGTTATCTAACTTGGCTTCGGAGCTCACTCAGCTGATCAGTGATCTGAAGAGTGAAGAAGATCTTCTCGAATGCTGGAGACGCCTGGAAGAGCACTGATCCGCTGAGTGAGCTCCGAAGCCATTTTCAATCCTATTGAACGCAGGAAGCTGAAATTTGAGAGGGAGGGTCAAGGGAGAATACAGATGGTGGTAAGTGCTATTGATGGAGAACCAGTGATCTATACAGAAGGGTGATCTATACAGAAAATAATAAACCTTTGGGCAATGATTTGGGCAAGGTATGAAAAAACTTTCCTTAGTTATCATTGACCGATTTTGATGAAATTTTTCATATGGACTCCTAGTTGTGCCTCAAGCTTTTGGTTGATGTCAATCACTTCTGAGGGTTAAACATTTGAAAACGCTCTGGAGACGGCTGGAAGAGCACTTCCATTCAATAGGATTGAAAATGGCTTTGGAGCTCACTCAGCTGATCAGTGATCTGAGGAGTGAAGAAGATTTCCTCGAATTCTGGAGACGCCTGGAAGAGCACTCCCATTCAATAGGATTGAAAATGGCTTCGGAGCTCACTCAGCTGATCAGTGATCTGAAGAGTGAAGAAGCCTTTGAGCAATGATTTGCAGCGTTTTTTTACCGACCAACATTTTTTGCTTCCTCACTACCGAAGGTAGGGAAGCTTTGTATTCGTGAAAGAAGTGAAAAAAATGTCCTCCAAAATCAAAATTTCCACTTGCTTTTTGCGTTTTAGAGCTTCCCGAACAATTTTGGTTCCGTGTCTATTTGTCTGTCTGTCTGTCGGTCTGTCTGTCTGTCGGTCTGTCTGTGGTCAATCCTTGTCCCGGGCAAAACTATACTAACCTGTGGTCCGATGTTGATGAAATTTTCAGGGATTGTGCGGGTTAGGTCCTAGACGATCCCCTATCAATTTCAGCACCTTCGGACCAATAGGAGCGAGTGCGCATGCGCAAACGTGAATTTCCTGGAACCTCGGTTTCTCGGTTTCTAATGAACCGAGTTTGCTTAAATTTAGAGGTTAGTTAGGGACTAACTTCTAAGAGACACCCTATAAGTTTCAATCAAATTGGTCAAGCAATAGCCGCTGCGCATGCGCGAACTTTAAAGTTATTGTTACAACCAAAACTCCGCAACTATTCAACCATTTTCGATGAAATTTTCAGGGATTGTGTGGGTTAGGTCCTAGACGGTGGACCGCTAATATTTTGGTATTCAATAACTCTTAGAATCATAATTTATACGCCAACTGATTCTATACGTCCATGTTACAATGAGTGAGGAAGCTATACTGCCCACCCAACTTGGCAGACGTTTTTTACCTACCAACTTTTTTTTACCTACCAGCTAGGTACTACCTACCACACCATACTGGCTTCTCACCTTCACAATCAAGTTTATTAGAAAGAACTAAACGCTTCACACTCGATTCGAAAAATAGAAAGCTTCATATGGAAATTTGATTACTGGTTACGCAGAAGGCAAAACTGTATACAAATCGAAGAAATGAACAGCGATCGCATTTTAGTCCGATAAAATTTGAATGGAGATTAGATCTCTTTTGCGATTCACATTCATGATTCTGTTTTATCTAGTACTCGTAGGGACCGAACGGTTTGTACTACAGAGCTCCGGATGGTCTCAAAAATTTTTTTAAATTCAATACTATTTAAAATTGGTAAAAAAATAATACCTTTATTTCGAGAGTTTTCGAGCTAGGGCACTCTTTAAAATTTCAACCCTTAATTTTCACCCCTTAGAAGTGACTGACATCAACCAAAAGCTTCGCGGCACAACTAGACCCCAAATGGAGCCTACATACCAAATTTGAAACAAATCGGTCCAGTGTTGCTAAGAAAAGTGCCGCGTACGGCGTACAGCGGACTGACGGAAAATTTTTTATTGGATTTTCGAATTCTACGTACCTTGAAACGTAAAACATCAAATTTTGAGGGGGTTAAAATTTTTTTTTCTTGCTCGATTCCAAAGGCTTATTATTGGAAATAATAAACCAAAATGCTGATGCATCAGCATTTTTGTATGATGACTAAGTGACTCGGCGAAATAACAAAACCACAATTATTGTGGTTTTGTTATTTCGCCGAGTCACTTAGTAAATACTGAATTAGAAGCCAAAGTCATTGAAATAAACAAAGTTATCTCCAAAACTGATACGGAGTCGTCACGATCCTCTCGAGATTTCTGTTGCAGGGAGCTATTTCGCATGACCTTCTATATCATTCTATGAACCGTGATGGAGACATCCTGCGCCAGTTGGGTTGTGGGGCTCCGTGGAGGAACTGGTTTTCAGGTCGTTCTCCGTCAACATGGATGAGAATCACGGTGAGTGCTCAAGTTTACCATGAATACTCCTGTAGGCAACCTTTGACGAGTCAACGACCGTATTTTGGGAACCACCTAGGAGAAAAATCCGTACAGAGACTTACGGTTTGTTGTCAGTCAGAAACCAATCAGCAATACTTAAGGAATTCATTCTACAATAATTTGCAACTACTTTACCCTCTTTGCGCCATTTTTTAGTCCGATTGTGATGTCACTGTGACGAAGCTACAATTTCATTTATTTATTCATTCCCAACGTTTAATTTAAATTGTAAATTTCACGGCTTCAAGATTTAAGTGATTATTTCGGCTAATTCAGTTACCTATCTCCTATCATGTTACTACCCTATTATGTCATGTGTTATAAATTGAAGAATTCATTCGCTCTCAACATCTTATAAAGAACTGCTTGCAAAATAAAAACGCTGCAAATCATTGCTCAACGGTTTATTCTTTTCTGTATAGATCATCCTTCTGTATAGATCACTGGTTCTCCATCAATAGCACCTACCACCATCTGTATTCTCCCTTGACCTTCCCTCTCAAATTTCAGCTCCTGCGTTCAATAGGATTGAAAATGGCTTCGGAGCTCACTCAGCTGATCAGTGATCAGAAGAGTGAAGAAGATCTCCTCGAATGCTGGAGACGCCTGGAAGAGCACTTCCATTCAATAGGATTGAAAATGGCTTTGGAGCTCACTCAGCTGAACAGTGATCTGAGGAGTGAAGAAGATCTCCTCGAATGCTGGAGACGCCTGGAAGAGCACTTCCATTCAATAGCATTGAAAATGGCTTCGGAGCTCACTCAGCTGATCAGTGATCTGATCAGTGAGCAATGATTTGCAGCGTTTTTTACCTACAAACATTGTTTTACCTACCAATTTTTTTTACCTACCACACCTACCTATTGGTAGGTACTACCTACCACACTATAATGACTTCACACCTTCACAATCAAGTTTATTAGAAAGAACTAAACGCTTCACACTCGATTCGAAAATAGAAAGCTTGATATGGAAATTTGATTACTGGTTACGCAGAAGGCAAAACTGTATACAAATCGAAGAAATGAACAGCGATCGCATTTTAGTCAGATAAAATTTGAACGGCGATTAGACCTCTTTTGCGATTCACACTCATGATTCTGTTTTATCGAAGGAAAACCTTCAAATACTCGTAGGGACCGAACGGTTTGTCCTACAGAGCTCCGGGTGGTCTCAAAATTTTTTAAAAATTCTGTACTATTTAAAATTGGTGGAAAAACGATACCTTTATTTCGAGAGTTTTCGAGCTAGGGCACTCTTGAAAATTTCAACCCTTAATTTTCACCCCTTAGAAGTGACCTACATCAACCAAAAGCTTCGCGGCACAACTAGACCCCAAATGGAGTCCATATACCAAATTTGAACCAAATCGGTCCAGTGTTGCTAAGAAAAGTGCCGCGTACGGCGGACGGCGTACGGCGTACGGCGGACGGACGGAAATTTTTTTATTCGATTTTCGGATTCTACGTACCTTGAAACGTAAAACATCAAATTTTGAGGGGGGGTTAAAATTATTTTTTTCTTGCTCGATTCCAAAGGCTTATTATTGAAAATAATAAACCAAAATCCTAGAAAACATCAAACGCACCATAGGTACCACTTTTTTCACTTTCAAGAGAATCGTAATAAAGTTTTCGCATTCAAACACCATTTTTTCTCGTGAATTACAAATTAATCGTAAAAATGGGTTTCCGTTGGAAAGCTGATGAAATAGAGCTTATTCTTTTGTTAAGGGCCACGGAAGAAACCCGTATTTCAACCAAAACAATAAATCACCACTAAAATGTTTGGATAAAAAAAAACAGAAATTGGCAAATTTTCAAGTTTGAGGTTGAGAGGTATACAGGGTGTTTCACGAAAATGTTACACCCCCCTTCATTTCCGCAAAATACAGCGTAAAAAATTCCAACCAACGAAATTCTTCATGATTTATTGTGAGGATCTCAGGAAAAATACTTTTGCGCAAAAAAGTTGCGCGCAATCGTGCGCAATTGACACTAACTTCATTTTTTCAAATGGAACCCCCCTATTTAATTATAGATTCGGATTCTACGTCAAATTTCATGAAAAATTCATACCCGAATCGATTTGTTTTCCACCTGGCTTTTTGAACGCTCTAAGTTGCGCAACTCCACAATCGCACAAAAATTAGGTTTTGGAGAGCCCTAAGTGTGGCACATGGTTTTTCTTCATTTTTTGACGCTGAATCACAGGGTTTCATCCATTTTGAGGAAGACCAAGATTTCAAGAGGAAAAATTAACATTTCTTTCACGAAAACATCAGTTTTGTGGTCGAAATCCTGTTTATTGCTTCCGAGTCTACCAAGGTAGTGGAAGCTTTGTTTTCACTTTTCAAGGACGAAAAAAAAAAAGTTCTCCAAAATCAAAATTTCCACTCGCGTTTTGCGTTTCAGACGTTTCTGAACAATTTTGCTTCCGTGTCTGTCTGTCTGTCTTTCTGTCTGTGTGTCTGTCATGAATTCCTTGTAACGCGCACAACTATACCAAGTTATTGTCCGATTTCTATGAAATTTTCAGGGAACGTGCGGGTTGGTGTGTAGACGGTCCCCTATGAATATCATCATCCTCGGACTGATAGAAGCGACTGCGCATGCGCAAACGTGAATTCCTTGTAACGGCCATAACTTCCACATTTTCCACCCGATTTCGATGAAACTTTCAGGGATTATGTGGATTAGGTTGTAAATAGTCCCGTATGAAAATCATCATCCCCGGACTGATAGAAGCGACTGCGCATGCGCAAACGTGAATTACTTGTAACAGCCGTAACTTCAACTGTCCCCCAGGGGTCGCGGGTTCGAATCCCAGCCGAGGCTAAGTATTTTTTTTGATCCAATCACATACATCTACTCACTTAATTTTTCATCCGAATTTGATGAAATTTTCTAGGATTGTCCAGATAAGCGTGTAGATGGTCCCCTATGAGGGTAGTGAAAGGTACTTAGAGATTGGTGTTTTGAGATTAGCTACTATGCATCTGATCATCTATATATTTTTTTGTTTTCTCTCCTCCTTTTGAACCACGGGCTTGGGGCCGTCTACGGTGGAGTTAAAAATAAAAACTGACTGCACGACCATGCTTGAACTAAATAAAATTGCCTAAAAACTCATAACGATCTTTTCACTAATAACAACCAAATTTTTGGCCGCCATTTAGAAAAAATTCCAGTCAAATTGAAAAACGGATGACACCATGTGATTTAGCGTCAAAAAATGAAGAAAAAACATTTGCCACACTTAGGGGTCTCCATAACCTAATTTTTGTGCGATTGTGGAGTTGCGCAACTTAGAGCGTTCAAAAAGCCAGGTAATAAAACAAATCGGTTCTGGTATGAATTTTTCATGAAATTTGACGTAGAATCCGAATCTATAATAAAACATATTGTTTAGTAATGCATGCATTCCAGGGGACGTCCCATTGGATAAGCATTAGATCAGTTTAACCAGTTGTTAAGTGATAAAACTGTTTCACTCGATGTAATTTATTTATTACTTTAGGCAAGAAATACTGACCCCCCCCCCACCATTAACCACCTTAACATTTCTAGCGGCATGGGAGCCTCGAATCTGAAGAGCATTTTAAAATCCATGATCTACGATACCCAACATGCGAAATCGAGTTACCCCCCCCCCCCATCACCAACACCACCAGTGGTGCCGGTCTGGCACCAAAGCGAAAATGCGTCGTAACATTGAACTTTCATCTATTAGTTTTAGTAGGCAGTCCGTCGAAGTTCACATCCGTATTCAAGGTGAAACACAAAAAAAAAAAAAAAAACACGAAATAAGGGGTTTATGGCATCATGGCACCATGTCCTGGCACCATGGTGGCACCACTATTAGTTCCATGGTGGTACAGAGAATAATTCATGAAAATCCGGAGGTATAATGAGAATTTTTCCTCAATTTCAAAGCTTGGGTACAATTAGTAAGCAGTAAAGGAACCGAAATATTGAAAAATCGGATATTTTGTGAATATTATCCCCCCACTCACCCCCTCCCCTTGCGAATTTTGGTACTCTGGTAAAATCATGTACAACTCGGAAGTTATTTGAGTCAATCAAAAAAAGAAACACGCAAATCGGTTGGAAATTGAGGCCTGGGCAGAGTTTACAAGATTATGCACGCAAGCGCACGTTTTTTAAGCATTAGCCCCCCCTTTCCCCCTCCTAAAAAGCAAAATCCAAAATTTCGGCGCCGTAGTGCACAACTAAATAGTATTCCGCGTCAAACGAAAAAAGAACCACGAAAATCGTTTGGGAACTAAGGCCTGGGCAGAGTACACAAGATTATGCCCAAAAACGCACGTTTTTCGAGCATTAACCCCCCCTTTCCCCCCCTTAAAAGGCAAAATTCGAAATTCCGGCGACGTAGTGCACAACTAAATAGTTTTCCGCGACGAACAAAAAAAGAACCAGGAAAATCGGTTGAGAACTAAGGCCTGTGCAGAGTACACAAGATTTTGTTACACACACACACACACACACACACATACACGCACACAGACATACACCTATGGTTTTTTTTTCGCGAATTTGGATTCAGAATGGTCTAAAACGGATTACTGTGTGGTTATTTTTTTTTCTGTTGAGTGTTGTCCAACTTCACCCCAGATCGATCGCATAAAGACGCCCAAGTCTTACTGTGGGACGTCCTAAAAAGGGGGGTTCCATTTGAAAAAATGAAGTTAGTGTCAATAGGGTGTGCGCCTGGGTAGGAAAAACTGTTTATTGTTATTTTTAATCTAAGGAAGACCTCATTCTGAGAATTTTGGTACCAACCGCGACCTTCTAGCGTGTGTAAATCTTTTCCTATGAATTTTTAAAGTTTCGACCGTTTATGACGTCACAGTGGGCTGGGGGGTCCCGCCCAGGCGAGAGGGGCGCGTGACGTCATTTATGACATCATTTAGTTTATTTATGACATTTTATGACGTCATTTATGACGTCGTTTATAAACGGTCGAAACTTTGAAAATCATAGAAACAGATCTACTCACGCTAGAAGGTCGCGGTTGGTGCCAAAATTCACAGGATGTAGTCTACTTCCGATTAAAATTTAAAAAAAAAATCAAGGCGCACCCCCCATTGCGCACGATTGCGCGCAACTTTTTTGCGCAAAAGTATTTTTCCTGAGATCCTCAGAATAAATCATGAAGAATTGCGTTGGTCGGAATTTTTTACGCTGTATTTTGCGAAAATGAAGGGGGGTGTAACCTTTTCGTGAAACACCCTGTTTATTAGTGTACAGTTTTTCTGAACTACATATCGTCCCTATACCTGGTAGGTAAACCGTGTAAGTCGGGTGTCAAAGGCTGGGTAAAAGCAAGTCCATTTTTTTCGTTCGCTGAAGAAAATTTTGACGAAATTAGTCTCAGGCCCTTTGAAATACTACTGTTACCACCAATTTTATGGAATGGAACGAAAAAACTTTGTATTGTATATGGAATGAAAACTTAATGATTCAGTTTTTAGTGTCCCCTGTAAAATTTGATAAACTCGACTTACATGGTTTTCCAGGTATAGGGACGATATGGGAAAATATGGGAAATTTGATGAGCCGTACGTCATCTTCATCGGGTAAGATTTCATGCCAACGTGGAAATTGGCAGTCACCTTGATACAAACGTACAAAACACAGACAACGCAGAGGAAGACAGAGAAGTGTCGAAGTGACTAAAACTCGGTAGAGTACCTGATTTTGAGGTATCTAGTCCTAATTTCAAAATTGTCAATGAGTTATTATTTTAGTAACCCCCCCCCCCCCCTAAGAAAAAATTCTTCATGCTGGATGGTTGGTGGCTTTGCAGACGAGTGATCTATAGAAACTTTAAATGCTTGCATACGAGTCTGCAACACATTGGGACATTTTCATGTCAACCACTACACAACAAGGTAGTGAAGTAAGGTTGTTAGTTCATGTACCCAAGCATCGAAATAAGAAAACAGTTGATTGTTCTCTACGCAGCACAGTGAGTCCATTTTATTTATTTATTGGTCGCGTGAGCAAGACTTGCTTAGTTTTCGTGACGATTTTTCAGTTCATGTGCCAAAGCAAAGACATGAAAATGTCAAAAAAGTCTGCCAATTGGGTGAGGCACATAGCTTCATCTATCCATAACCCGACTGTATAGATGATCCGATGATATGTAGCTAGCTTTCCTTGCACTCTCTGAAAATGTAATCAAAATAGGATGGAAAATGTACAAGTTATGGCTATTACAAGGTATTCACGTTTGCGCATGCGCAGTCACTTCTGTCAATCCGGGGGGTGATGATTTTCATAGGGGACCATCTAAACACCAACCCGCACAATTCCTGATTATTTTATTCATAACTTCGACCCTACAGATGTGCAGTTAACAAGGATTTCATGACAGACACAGAGCAATCCTCAATTGTCTAAAACGTAAAATGCGAGTGAAGATTTTGATTTTGGAGAATTTTTATTTTCAACCTTGAAAAGTGAAAACAAAGCTTTCGCTACCTACCAGCAAAACCTATTAATTCCAAAGTTGTGGGTGCCTTCATTTCGAAATTTGGTTTGAGGGACCCTCAGAAGACTCAAACGCAGGTCACTGCTGTGATAATAATCATTTTCACAACCAACTCTCATTAACATAACCATGATTCATCGTCCTGAGCTTTGGATGGTCTCATTCGTTTCTAAAATTTGAATACCATTCTATATTGATGAAAAACGACAGCAATTATTTATTTACTAATTAAATAATTAATGATTATCGTTAGTAGCGAACAGTTGGTCCCACAAAATTATTGAAAATAATAAACAAAAATGAGGTGTTTGAGTCATCATAGTCTTTTTCCGATTAGAGATACCCTACCCTACTAGAGATAATTTGACCCTAAAAATTATCAAATAATTTATAAAAGCTTGGCAAAGATTGTTGAAAGCATCCCTTTCCATTTCCACAACCACCGCTAACTCTATCGATTCCCTTCGCTGTTATAATTGCAGGACTCGACACACAGCTGTTGGTGCGCCTCTTAAAGAAGCGTTTCCACGATGAGAAACCGCAAGAGATCACCTCCATTGAAGTGAAAAACGCGGTTCCCAAAGGTGACAACTACGCCAGCTTGGTTTATCGTATCAAAATGAAGTGCTTGACGGCAGCTGGGAAGAAGAGAAGTTTTTCCGTCATCGTGAAAATGGAACTGACAGCAGACAGCACCAAAGAACTGTTCAAATCTTTCCCCGTGTTTCGTGTAGAAACGAGAGTAAGTTTTCACATTCACAGCTGACCACAGCAAGAATTTGTGCTTATGAAGCATCCGAGATTTTTCAAATGTTGTCTGTTCCTTCTACATTACGAAGTTGGTGATAATAATTATTCGTGTTTTTATAGGTGTACACTTCGATAATCCCAATGATGGAAGAGTTAATGGAAGAATTTGGCGACAAACGAGAAAAACTTTGGCCGAACATCCTGGGCTATCAACCTTATCACATGATTGCGTTTAATGATCTATCGGTAAGATAATTATTTATTAAGCTTCTGAGGAATATAGGACTAGGTAAGTTCTTCTTGAGGCAGTCAATCGATCCGAATTGCTTGATTCTAAGAATTGATTCTAAGGGTTTCTTCCACGTTAACATTTCACTCGAGCTGTGGAGATGGTATCTAATACATCAAAAGATTCCCGATCAAGTTCCGCGACAACGCCGAAGAATCCGTTCAACTACCAATTAGATCCTAATATTATGAATTCTAGCTGCATTGTATTTGCTAGTAATTTCATGATTCTCCCGAAAATGATTCGACGTTCTGGGAATCAGACGTTCCCAGGCCAGCAAAATCAACTCATGAGAGCGAGCAAATGAGCAAGCCATTGAGAACACATTCATATTTTCAACCCGTTTTAGAAGTCCTCAACAACTCAAAAATGCTACAAAATATTAGACATCGGTTTATTATTTTTCTGTAGAGATCGCGTAAAGGTCTGCGAAGAGCACGGCTTTTCTATTACCAGTACCTACCGCAGTATATTACCTATCGCACAAGGTTAACAATCAAGTTTATTCTGACAGAAAGTTCCTACTAGTTAAACATTGTTATCCCAAAGTTGTGGATGGCTTCAATACGAAATTTGATTCAGGTCACCTGAGACCCCTTCCGCGATTTCCTTTTCTATCAAGTCTACGAAACCTTCCCCTCCAACGAGATGGGCTACAGCCACTCACTCCTTTGCCGGGGGTGGCTGAACGTTCTCGACAATTTCTTTCAGCAACCCTCCAGGGCTTATTTTTGATTTTCTCCATCTCAGGGTTTATTTTACTCGTTGATCTCATCAAACATCCATGTTAATGTAATGTTAATTGTTAATATTTAGTTATAATTACTTAATTGTTAATAATCCTTGTTAATGTAATGTTTCCACATTACTCAGATACTCGAGGTTGAAAAGTGGAATGCCAAACTTTTCAGTGAAGTTCCCCACACATTCACACACACTTTAAGCTCAATACGCTTCCTAACCAAGCAGTTTCCGTGGATGCCATCATAGGGTACCTCCAAAAAGTGCACTTGAAGAGTGTACAGGTAGAGAGGTTGCGATTGTGAAACAAGAAATAATAATTATACATACTTTTGTTGAAAAAAAAAATATATATAGAACCAAATCAAAATTGTCATTTAGGGACGAGATTTTAGATTTTTTTTTCGGCAGGCAGGTGAGAAATCTTCAAGATCCATAGGTGGAGTTGGGTCTCGTAAGATACCTGGAAGAACTCAGCCCGGTACCGTTTAACAAATTACTTTGGGCTGAGTCCTGGGGCGTTTAATCAGTTCTGGGTGGGGGGGGGGTAGTTCTGGTCCAGATGCTCCCTCCTCTCTCTTTCTCGTTCTAAGAGTATCTTCCTTGTCAGGATGCTTTCTGTGTACTCTGCCACTGCGGTCCAGCTCCTTCCACCTTCCAGCATCCTGCTGATAACAGCCTCTGGTGTTGAACTCTGGGGAGCTAACTCCAGGTTTGCCATCATCTGGTTTCTTTCAGGCGCCCACTTGGTGCATTTGAAGAAGGTGTGGAACACATCATCGTCATCGTCATGGTAGATATTGCATGTAGGTATTCCCTTTGGAAGAAGCTGAAATGGCGGTCGAACGAACGTTTAACCTGAGATGGTTCTTTGCTCTACTTATATTTACTTGTCATTTAGAGCGAACCCTCAGTTTTGCGTCGAATAATACAAAATTGGCAGTGCCACAGGTTCAAAAACCAGTGAGCGATCATTTTGGGAATACTCTCTTCCAATGAATACGCACGGTGCCTGCTGATTCTCTGTCGTAATGAGTGGGAACTACGCCCTTGTGTAAATACGCGTATCATTCAGTTCTGTGTCGGAATATCGCCTTGTGAACAGATCAAGGCTGAAAGCTGCAGAGATGGAACGCAACTCAAAAAGGCTGAAAGAATCTACAAACTCTGCGAGGACAGCGTGGCAGATCATAAATGAACATAAAATCAAAAGAGGACGCCTAATGATTTGGCAGCCTGATGGTCTGGTCTGATAACAGCAGCAAGGCTTAGTAAAACCGCATTGAGGCGTTCAAACGATTAAGTCAAGTCTACAGAGTCCTTCAGCTACAGGAAGGGCGATAATTTTTCAAGTTTTACAAGCTTTTATTTAGTTTCACGTGTCTCGTTGTCTGTCTATCGGTCTGTAATCAAATCTTGCAAGTTAAATTTGATCCACTTTGCAGTTTTCGATCGAGCTGAAAGTTTGCATGCATGTATAAATCGGATGACAAATCACTATTCTTATGACAAAGAGCTGATTATTTTCAAGCTAAGCTGCGAATCGCTCAACCGTAGACCGTTCAGTTCCAACTCTAGACAGGAATGTTCGTTATATAGCTTTTCCGCGTCGAATTAAACGTTTTCCGGAACGAATTAAAGCTTAATTTTTATTTTTTTTAATTTACCTATTAACTTTATTTTTTCAAAAAAAAAGGTCTTCCATTTCGAAATAAAGATTGTTAAGAGAAATAAAGTTCACTGTAGATAGTACCCTACGAATGGGAAGGTGCTACTAATTGGAAACCATCCTCCCAATTCATAGGGGACCACCTTCCCATTTGTAAGGTACTATCTACAGTGAACTTTATTTCTCTTAACGATCTCTATTTTGAAATGGAAGACCTTTATTTTGTTTCGAAAAACCTTTAATTTGTATCGGAAAACCTTTAATTTGACGCGGAAAAGCTATATATAGGTTATAATATAACCTATATATAGCTTTTCCGCGTCAAATTAAAGGTTTTTAAAGGTTTTCCGATACGGTTATAATATTATTATAACCTCCGGGAGCGGGAGGACGTATTCCATTTCTCGTGTGTCTGTCCGGTTCTCCGTGAGTTTAGGTGGCCTGCTTTTGGCTGTGCCACCATCTCCCGAGATGAAGCAATAGCCATACCGAAAGTCTCAGGGTTGTCCTGAGTGGTGGATAATTGTAGGGCAGCTTGGCGTTATAGAAGGTTCCTTGTGGAATAGTTTAATTTTTAATTGTTTAAGCTTACTGCAGTTTCTACCTGATTAATTTGAAATATTGTCATAATTTGAAAATGTGCATGTCCCCATATAATTCAGTTTAGTAGCACCTATGTTGGAAGAAAGAAAAAACAACAAAAACCGAACTTCCGGCAGACGGTTGATTACTAATCCGTAATGTTTATATTTATTCGAGAAATAATATTTACTTTATAATTCATCATGTAGTTATGTAATAAACGTATTTCTTCTTCTATAGCTGATTATTAACAAATAATAAAAACTTGTTTATTAGGAAGAAGGATACATCGGGGTTGAGCGACGAAACTCCTTAGACTTCAACCATTTGAAGTTGGTGCTTCGAAGTATAGCGAGATTTCACGCTATGAGCAAAGTCCTGCTTGAGAGAGGACTCATCTCGCCTGACGACAAAGGGAAATTAGCGATAGCATCGGACGAACCTGTCGTCGACAAATGGTGGCTCATTTTGTTGACTGTCCTACCAGACGCTATGGTGGATCACTGGGGCAGTGAATGGTGAGTTTTTCTCCTCACAATTGTTATGTATTTCCATGTATCATACAGATGACTAGGCGGTATCTGTAGAGGTGGTGGATGGATGGATGGATGTTCCAATTTTATGCCAAGGTGTTAACCGTGACAGGCATTAATGGTGGGTGCACCCTTGTAACTATATAACGTATAGTATAATAATTAGGACAAATTTATATTGTGGTAGATGTATAATTGAACGTGTTATAATCTTTATTTCTTCATTTTTAAATTTTTTTTATTTTATTTTTTTAATACTTTTTTTATTATTTAATATACCTACTTTTTAATTTTTTTAATATATTTTGCTTTTTTAAAGTTTTTATTGTTATAATTAAGTGGAATTTACAAATACAAAAGTAAGGCGCTGCACCAACTGCTAAGACATGAAACATTAACCCTCCAGCGCCCAAAAGGGACCTACCGTGAAAATTTGAAATTTTTTCTATTTTTTGTGTTAGTTGGTCTTTAATTGAAGCATACAAACAGTTTTTGCTATTTCTGCTGCTGCTGATTATTTGCAATAGAGCCGCACCCTGTAGGGTGCATTGGGCAATAGCGCAACTAAGAGGGCTCTACTACATGTATGGAATAGTACCACAAAAATTAGTTGGAAAACGCTTTATTCGAATGGAAAACTGGGATGCTAATTAAAAAATGAAAAATGGGACAGTTCTGGAAGGTATGTATATAAAAATTTTAAATTGAAATATGGTGGTCATGGATGTGTAGACCAACCTCACAGCCTTTACCCATGAACCTGGTGTTCTTGTGGCATTCATCCGAATCTCCTTTGCTAGCAGGGAACTTTTTCATGTTTTTTAGGTCTTACTTTGATTCTTTCTCTTCATCCGGTGGATCGAACATAAACTTCATGGTTTTTTAGCAGGAACTTTATGGGTGACGATGTAATGTACCTCATCTCTCCTGAACTCACAGTATTTTATTGCTACCTTGAAGGTGGCTTCATAAAACTGCCACGATTTTTGCAGGCAGCGCCGATTCCAAATTGGAACACTAGGTACCACCATTTTTTCCATTATAACTGAGTCAAAGATCCAGTGGTCTCGTCAAACAGATCGACGCGACCCATGAAACTGTAGAATCGCTGATTGACATTTGGACAATCTACCGTCATTTTCTGTTTCTTTTAGTTGTCGAAACCAATTCTCCCAACCTTATGGATCCGCATCACACAATGGCAGTTTGATGCCACACCTTGATGCTATTGTCATTCCACCTGACCATATATAAATCGTCAAGATTACGCACCTTGATTGATGACACATAGAGAAATGGATCACATAGATTCTTGATATATCACATGAACATGAAACACTATAAACACATGATATTTCAAACCACCAAATTTGGAGAGACAATCAAATACAAAAAGAAACAAGCAAAACCTCTAAAATACGGAAAATTGAGGCAAAAAATGAAATCCAGACGGAAGCCATCTCAGTTGCTCGAATGACCAATGCACCCTACAGGTGATTCCCAACTTTGATGAACCCCAAACCACATAAAAACGAATATTGACGACTAGATTTTGATTTATCTCGTTACCACAACAATCTGGTAACACAAAAAAGTAACAAGTGACTGGGTGTATACCCTTTATTATTCATGGTTGACGAATAACTTCAGCCAGTCGTGTTAGACATAATAAACGTGTACAGGGTCGTAGTTGAACGGTTATAACAAAGCCAGCACATTTCAAATACGACTTCTTCTTCTTGATTATCCTTCAGTAGACGATTGAGATGGACGCAGATGATGTAACAAACGTTTCTGGCTCCATGGGAAATTTTTATACAGGAAGAACTGAGTGCACCCTACAGGGTGCATTGAGCGCTGGAGGGTTAAAACAAGACATGAGACATTAAAGTAACAAGTTGACTATACAATTGTCAAAACATAAGAACAATACGACACTCTTATAAAATACAAAATAAAGGGGAAAATTGGACAGCCACTCATAACAATGGAAAATATCAAATTTTGACCTCAAACTGGTCGAGAACCCTAATAATTTCAGGGATGCGGTTCCCAGTCTCCCCAACTGTGGCTGGCACCTCTAGCAACGGTTTACCTTCAAGGGCTTGCAGAATACTAGACCTAAGCCTTCTGCATTCCAACAGCAGGTGATGAATTGACTCCTCCTTTGATTCATCGTTACAGTATCTGCAATGAGGGGAGTTTACCAACTTCATGCGAAACTTGAATAGGTGATCGTTGGCATGGCCAATAAGAATGCGATTGGTCATTGTAATAGTTCTGTTGGACAGCTCCTTGCCCCGGTACCATGGAACCGGCGGAGGAGAGTTCAGGAAACCAGCTGTCCAGGACCCCCCAGTTGTTTGCCGTTGTCTATGGGTGGCCAGGTTGGTATCACATGCTATGTGGGGCGGAGCTCGCTAATCGGTATGGAAATATTTGGATCTGGGGAATTTCTGTTGCATGCTTCTTTGGCACAGGAATCCGCTAGTTCATTGGCCAATATACCTATGTGTGAAGGGATCCACTGTATGTAAAGATTTTTGTTATTCCCTACTGTTAGTGTTCGAATAAGCGAAACGATTTTCTGCATATGTGGTGATACAAGTGACCCAGGAGTTAAGTTATTGATTTCGGAAATGATAGATTTTGAATCAGTCAAGATGAGAGCATTGTTGCAATCGGGGAGAAGGTTCGCTAGGTGCTCAAGGGTTTTTAGGAGGGCTAAAGACTCAGCAAAGTACGAGGAGGCTACATCTGGGAGCCTAAAGCCTGTCTGGGTTAAGTGCTGTTGACAGATAATGCCTGCCGCAGATCTTTGGGATGTCTTTGAGCCGTCACAAGCCAAAATGACATCAGCGTCAGCGTATTCATTATTGAGATACTCCATAGTTAGCGCCTTAGCCTCAATAGGAGAAATATCAGATTTTTTGGCTATGCGAGAGATATTCTCACAACTCCTGAAAGTGAAATCATGAGAGATTCGAAAGCGTGTCTCGTCTTCAGTTGAAATGTGAACATTATTGGAAATTATGTAGTTTTTTACTTTCTTCAAAAGAGCAACTGTGGGTCTAACTGGGCAGTGAGGATCAGCGAGAGTAATCATCTCATTCATAAGGTCCCTAATAACTTGGGATGAACAGTATAGTTTAGTGAAAAGTCTCAGAGATAGTTTGGTGGCTCTCGTTTGAACATAATATGTTATTGTAATTATATTGTAATAATATTATTGTATCCCTTTAATGGCATGCATTGATGAAATAGGAGACGTTTTCACGGCACCAGTAATGGACCGAATTGCCATATTCTGAACAACCTGAAATTTAGCAATTATAGAGTTGTTAAGCCATTAGAGGGAGTGGCAACTCCTCGCGGGTGGTAAAAGCAGTTTCTCGTAAGTACGTCCAAGAGAGTGCTCTGATTAAAATTACCTTGGACAGATCACGTCAACTTTTTTGCGAGTGTCGTAGTGTAATTGATAATTTTCAACATTGATTAATTATGTGGTTGAGTTGGATGATATATGTCTTCTGCCTGATGTGAGATAGTGTCGAAAGACCCCTTTTTCTATAACAAATAGGACCCAAAAACCCATAGTCGTTTCGCTTACCAACAGAAAGCATATTGTTTAGTAATGCATGCATTCCAGGGGACGTCCCTTTGGATAAGCATTAGATCAATTAATACCAGTTGGTAAGCTAAAACTGGCACACTCGATGTAATTTATTAAGTATTTTAGGCAAGAAATAGTGATCCCCCCCTCACCATTATCCACCATATTATTTCTAGCGGCGAATTTGAAGAACATTTTAAAAACCATGATCTACGACACCCAACATGCGAATTCGAGTTCACCCCCCACCTCACCAATGGTGCCAGTCTGGCACCACAGCAGTGATACTTCGTAAAGTTGAACTTTCATCTATTTGTTTTGTTAGGCAGTCCGTCAAAGTTAATTTCTGTATTCAAGGTGAAAAACAACAAAAAAAATCAAGAAATATGCTGTTGTTGGTGTCCTGGCACCATGGTAGCACCACTATTAGTTTCATGGTGGGGCAGAGAATAGTTCATGAAAATATGGAGGTATGATGAGAAATTCTCCTCAATTTCAAAGCTTGGGGACAGTTAGTAAGCTATAAAGGAACCGAAATATTGAAAAATCGGATATTTTGTAAACATTATCCCACTCTCACCCCCTCCCTACGCTAATTTTGATAATCTGGTGAAATAGTGTGCAATTTGGAAGATTTCTGAGTCGAATAAAAAACGTCTGCCAAGTGGTTGTGGCACATAGCTTCCTCGTATCCATAACCCGATTACATAGATGATCCAATGCACAGTAGTTAATCTCAGAACACCACTCTCTAAGTACCTTTCACTGCCCTCATAGGGGACCATCTACACGCTAATCTGGACAATCCTAGAAAATTTCATCAAATTCGGATGAAAAATGTAAGTGAGTAGATGTACCTACGTGATTGGATCAAAAAAATGCTTAGCCTTGGCTGGGATTCGAACCCGCGACCCCTGGGGGATAATTCTATGCGCTACCTCTGACCTATTGAGGCCTAGTGATGCAGTGAATAGGATTTGAGATTCTCACAGGGGACCATCCCTCTATGAATGAATCCCTCTATGAAAAACCATTCTCTATGATTTTCATAGGGGACCATCTAAACACTACTCAGTAACATCCCTGGAAATTTCATTGAAATCGGATGGAAAATGTAAAAGTTAAGGCTGTTACAAGGAATTCACGTTTGGTTGGGGTTGAAATGATCAAAAATGCCCTAGTAGGTAGTAGGTACTTATAGTTGGTACGGAGGGATCTATACAGAAGGGTGATCTATACAGAAAATAATAAACTTTTGGGCAATGATTTGTAGCGTTTTATGAATATAATTTATAAAGCTTTTTATGTATGAATATAAATAATTTGAAAACTTCCACTCGTGCTGCACGAATGTTTTTCAATTTATGGTGACAGGGAGTTTCCACTAGCGTCATTTACCTGTAGAATCCTGATGAAAAGGCATTTTTTATTTTATGAATAAATAATAAGGTTTAAAGTCCTATTGCTGCAGACAGGACGCATCATCTGGTAGAACAGACACTTTTGTATTCTCGAATATCTTCGATGCTACAATAATATTGACAAGTTGTGTTGCAATGTTGAGAAGCGGACGAGAAGTTATTAATATTTCGTTTTTTCCAGGAAGGAATTGGCGGTAAAACTGAAGAACCAGCAGGCTCTCGTCACCTCCAAACTATCAGAAATTTCCCGCGATTTTGATAAGCGCTTTGAAGTTTACAACCATGGTGACCTGTGGATGTGCAATATGCTATTTCAATACATGGAATTTGAAAATAACTTCCCCATTTCAGTGAAGTGAGTTCATCCTTTCACGTAATCAATAGTTCCTTCATAGTACCTTCTGTCAGTATTAGATAATGGAGTTCCAAAGTGGTTCTTTAATAAATATGAACCGACAAAAGTTTCAATTGATGTTTTTAAGAATTGTTAGTGATAAAGTTGTCCACGTGAAAAGACACAAGAACAATCCAATGGTCACAAGAAACGCTCTTACAACTCGATACATTTTATTCGTCCAAATCACTCGACAATTTTATGCCAAATCATTTGCACTACGGGCAAGTGCGTTCATCGCCTATTTCTCCAGCCAGGCTACTCATAGAAAATTGTGATTACTCATATTGGATTGCGATTTATTCCATTAGATCAGGTGTTCATAGAATACAATTTTGAGCACTTTTGCAGCTGTGTGTGAAATTATGTATCATTTTCCAAACATTTATCTTCTAACTCAGTTTCACAGTTCGAAATAGGTAAAATTTGATGTTTTACGTTTCAAAGTAATAGCTATGTAGAATCCGAAAATCGAATTTTAAACAAATCCGTCCGTCCGCCGCAAGTGGCACTTTTCTTCGCAACCATGAACCGATTTGGTTGTAATTTGGAATGTGGGCTCCATTTGGGGTCTAATTGTGCCGCGAAGCTTTTGGTTGATGTCAGTCACTTCTAAGGGGGGAAAATTGAGGGTTGAAATTTTCAAGAGTGACCTAGCTCGAAAACTCTAGAAATAAAGGTATGGGGTTTTCTTTCACCAATCTGAAATAGTATGGAGTTTTTAGAATTTTTAGTGACCACCCAGAGCTCTGTGGGATAAACCGTTCGCTCCCTACGAGTACTTAAGGGGGTCTCAGTCTCCGTTTGTTTTTAGTATTAGCGAAAATGAAGGCACAAAAACTTTAAAAGTTGTACCTAAATTTGAAATTGTAAAGGATTTTAGAAATTCATTAGTGCTCGGTCCTAGGGAATTGAACAACTGAAATATTGCCGCTGGAATCATAAAAATCGAACAATAGTTGCCTGAGAAATATGAGAAAATCATGGAAAAACCCATTTATTCAGTAGTTTTTCCCATTTTTCTTTGGCAATTATTGTTCGATTTTGATGATTCCGGCGGCAATATTTCAGTTTTTCAATTCCCTAGGGCCGTGCACTAATGAATTTCTAAAATCCTTCATAGTTTCAAATTTAGGTACATTTTTTTACGTTTTTGCGCCTTTAATTTCGCTAAATACTAAACAGACAGACAGACACACATACAGACAGACACGGAACCATAATTGTTCAAAAAGATCTAAAACGCAAAACGCGAGTGAAAATTTTGATTTTGGAGAACTTTTTTTTTCATCCTTGAAAAGTGAAAAAGCTTCCGCTACCTTGATAGACTCGGAAGCAAAATATACAGGGTGTAAGCCTAACTGGTTTGCCATACGGTACCAGTCGATTCTACAACTAATTGCAACAAAAAATGTCCCATAGCGATTTGTTTTTAAACCCTTCGTTTTCGAGTCATTTTAACTTTAAACTTTTTTTTCGTGATTTTGACCTTATGTCATTAAATCGGTCATAACTCCTTCAATTTGCTGTGTAAATTACAATTTGAGGATACCGTTGGAAAGAGCATTAAATTTCCTATTGGATAGATGCCTTAACTTCTTTTCAAGTCAAGGTTTGAGACATGAAAACGTCCTCTAAAAAGAGAATTTCACGTAATTTTGGAAACCTCGCATTTTTTCAATCTCAAATTGAACTACGAGAACCCATACTTTTTCAAGATGCAAGAACAGTGAAAACTGCGTCAGAATCTCAGCTTTCCAATGGTATAATCAAAACATATTCCACATCCGTATTTAGGGGAGAAATTCATGTTTGAACGCGGAAAAACGTGCATTTTTTCAACGAATTCGGCGCTCCGCCTAGTCGATTTGAGGGGTCGGACGACATAACAGCAGTGGGTGGGTCGGGTCTTTGCCGCAGTAGACAACGAGGCCTCCGGAAACAGGAGGCCAGAGCGCCGATTTCGTTGAAAAAATACACGTTTTTACGCTTTCAAACACAAATTTCTCCCCTAAATACGGTTGTAGAATATGTTTTGATTATACTATTGGAAAGCTGAGATTCTGGCGCAGTTTTTACTGTTCTTGCATCTTGAAAAACTATGGGTTCTCGTAGTTCAATTTGAGATTGAAAAAATGCGAGGTTTCCAAAATTAAGTAAAATTCTCTTTTTAGAGGACCTTTTCATGTCTCAAACCTTGACTTGAAAATAAGTTAAGGCATCTATCCGATAGGAAATTTAATGCTCTTTCCAACGGTATCCTCAAATTGTAATTTACACAGCAAATTAAAGGAGTTATGACCGATTTAATGACATAAGGTCAAAATCAAAAAAAGTTTAAAGTTAAAATAACTCGAAAACTAAAGGTTTAAAAAAAATCGCTAGGGGACATTTTTTGTTGCAAATTAGTTGTAGAATTGACTGGTACCGTATGGCAGACCAGTTAGGCTTACACCCTGTATAATGGAGAGAGGGATCATTAGCTGCTCCCAGCGTAGATGATCATGGGCTAAATGATTCAGGCAGGTATTTACTAATGTTAATACTAATTCAATTTGATAAATATGGGGAAATTGAGCGAGCATCCAAACAAAAACCGTCATTCTTGCAATGCCTACCAGTCACACAGATTTTGGGTTTTTCAGATTCGTTGACTATCAAATGGGACATCTGAACTCCTTCGTTTGGGACATAGTTTACTTCCTCCACACCAGCGCTGTTCCCAGCGTTCGAAGGGAACGGTTGGAAGAGCTGTTAGACGCTTACCAGGAGTCGCTTGAGAGGAATCTCAACGTGTTCAACTACGCCGGTTACATCCCAACTTCGGAGGACGTGAGATCCGAGTGGGAGAGAACTCGATACGTACACTTGTGTTTTCTTATGTTTCAACCTTTAATGACGGCGGACACGAAAGGATCTGCGTTTGATATGGAAAAAATCACCACTCATCTGCCACACGAAGTTGTGGAGGGCTCAGTCTACACGGATGGCAAGGCGATGAAGAGCATAGGAGAAGATCTTAGAAATTTCGAACTCCTCGGCTTGATTTAACCGAATCATTAAAACGCATGTTTGTTGTCATTCCATACCTAAGTATAAATTACTGGAAAAAATTATATCAGAAAAACTTAACCCAACCATTTTTGACTTATTTTGTCTGTTCAGTGTACTAATTCCTGCATCATGGGCATATCTAGTTGATTCTATATTCTGAAAGGCCTGACGATCTGATGTCCGCTGACCACACAGCAGAAAAGGGACAGATACAAGTCTTTAACGCGTACCAAATGAGATACAAGCCAGTGGCGCCTCCTCCAGGCAACATAGCAAACACTGTTTGCCTTACTAAAAATAAGCAAAATGAATAAATTAATTTTTGTTGAGATTCTCCAATATTCCCATTTTGGTTTATTATTTTCAATGATGAACCTTTGGAATCGTCCAAGAAAAAAAAAATTTTAACACCCCCTCAAAATTTGATGGTTTACGTTTCAAGGTACGTAGAATCCAAAAATCGAATAAAAATTTGGCCGTCCGTCCACCGTACGCCGTACGCGGCACTTTCCCCACTTAGCATTGACCGATTTTGATGAAATTTGGTGTGTAGGCTCCATTTGGGGTCTAGTTGTGCCCCGAAGCTTTTGGTTGATGTAGGTCACTCCTAAGGGTTCCAAAATCAATTTTGAAATTTTGAAAACGTCCTAACTCAAAAAATTTCAATCTAAAGGTATTGTTTTTCCTTCAATTTAAGATTCTATAGAATTTTTAGAATTTTTTGAGACCACGCGGAGCTCTGTAGGACAAACCGTTCGCTCCCTACGAAAATTTAAGGGTTTATATTGATATATATATATATATATATATATATATAAATCAAAACACGAGTGTGAATCGCAAAAGAGGCCTAATCTCCCGTTCAAATTAGAGCTGACCGAAATGCAATCGATAGTTGGTAATTTT
>CM019180.2:31446425-31921533 GCA_009739505.2 Apolygus lucorum
TTGCCGACTCCAATGTAGTGTTGTCGTCAGTTGGCTGAACGACAACAAAGTGTCTAGGCTGTGGCTTCGTCTTTGCAGCTGAGGCATAGGTTCGTGGCTGAGGCTGAGGCGTTTTTGATCTCTGGGTATCAGGTAGGCCTCTTGATGCTGCTGAAGTTGATGCTTCAGTGGCGTTCGTGGTTGGTTGAGTTGCATTCAGAGCACCAGTCTGAATTGCCGCTGCAATCTGACGCAGTACTTGCGTCAGATCCTGATTTTGTTTGTCCACCACGTCGCTTCTGGACGCCTCACGGCCCTCCAGGGTCTTAATCTTCAGGTCCATGTGTACAACTCTTCTTAGAACAGCCGAAACAACCTCCCCTACTGGTTTTAATGCTTCCAGTCCTCTTTCCTGGCCCAATTTCATATCTTTGCACAACCTGAGGAAGCTGGTAGATGCTGCGTCCCACATTTCAAGGAGATCCAGAGCAGCGTCTGAATCGCCTGTGTCAACTGGGGATCTAGTAGTCCCCGCGTATTGCTCCTCTGCTTGTGATGGGATGTCATCAGCCATCCCTCCTCGCATCCTGAGTGGGGTGTGGGTCCCCCCTGGGCTGTAAGGGGGCAGAGTCTCGTCTGAAAAACACCCCTCTTCGCAGCCAACAGGCTCTTGGCACACTCTAGGTGCGCTTGGTATCGGCGTTTGAGGCGAATTCATGTAACTTGATGGTACCCACCTCGATCTATCCTTAGGTTTCGTAAGGAACCCAGGGTCTGATGGCCCAAGTTCGTCAGTTTTCATTGTCGTCGGGGAATGAATATGGCTTTTCCAGTTGGCCTGGGTCCATCCTTTTTTTTTTCTCCCCTTCTTCCAATCTAACATTTTGATATTTGTCATTTGGTATCTTTCTACCAATGACATCACAAAACGCATTTGTGACCACAGCAACCGAGCGCTGGTGTTGTTCTTTTGCACCTCGGTTGCGTTCGTCTATGTACTCACGATACACCTCAGGTGCCACCTGACTATGGTGCGTCATGCGCACGGTACTATTTTCGTCTTGTAGGTTGACTAGCTCCCTTATTACTGGCTCACGAGGCTCGTGGGGGTCCCTATCGGGAAAGTAGTCCGATACCCTCTGAGGGTAAATCACACCAGTTAGGGACTCGACGGCATATTTAGTGCCGATCCCTACAGCTCCTACAGCTGAGTGCCAGTTATTATTGGCAATGGCATCCGCCGAAAATGCCATTATAGCGGCCTGATCCGCTGTACGGATCTCTTGAGCTGTAGTTGCCGTATGGTAGGCAATATCATGCTCCTCTGCAATTCGGTCGTCGTAATCGACTGGTGAGCCATTATTTATAGGTCCATTTGGGCCTAAGTACCTATGCCCGGGAAGATGGAATCCTCTTTTAGCCATTATTTACGAAAAGTTGATAAACCGAACAAGGAGAGAGAAAAAAAAGCGTTTTTTACCTCTTGATGATATTTTCGAGGGGCCCTCGGCGGGGCCTCGCGAAGACTGCGCAGTCAGCAGAAACCGCGGTGAGTCGAACGCAGGTGAATGACCAACACCTCGTGTACTCCGGACGGCACTTAAATTGCGTAATAACGCCCTTAGAAGGGCACGACCCTTAATTTCATGCCGAAATTATGGTTCCCGGGACAAAACAGATTTGTTGAGTACCACTTTTAGTTAAAACTTAGGGAAAAAACCCGAGGTAATTCGTCAAATTAACACGGAGCGTTGGCATTAGCTGTTGACACCGTGAGAACTAGAACCGAACTCACGGTAGTGAGGAAGCAACCATAAAAATAATAAACGTACGATAAATCAGAAACACGAGTGTGAATCGCTAAAGAGGTCTGATCTCCGGATGGTTGGTGGCTTTATAGACGATTATATAGAAAAATAATAAACCATTGTGTAATAATTTGCAGCGTTTTTGTATTACATTATTATTACATTTATTACATTATTACTTTATTGTATTTTTTACTTCAATATTCCTTTTTATTTCACAAACATTTTTTTAATCTTACTTTTAAATTGTTCTAAACTGAGCTGGGCCACCTTATTATCAAAAATAAGGTTGTTGAATGTTTTAATACCAGAGTAGTCATAGCATTTTAATCCTATCGCGGTTTGTCTTCTTGGTAGTTATATTTGTATTGAATTTTTAGATCTAGTATTATTTATCATTCTGCTGAATTTTCCTCGCTGCAAATATTTGAAAACAATTGAAAGGGTTGTTTTATCCAGAAGTTCTTTAAAAGTTAATATTTTTGTATCATGAAAGAGTTGGTCAGTAGGAAATCTATATGGATTTCTAAATAATATTTTTATCAAAAGTTTTTGTGAAGTTATTACTTTTTCAATTTTATTCATATATGCGTTGCCCCAGGCCACAATTCCGTAGTTCTGGGACTGTACTAATGCATTGTATATCATAATTTTATTTTTTTTGTCCAGAACATTTCTAATTTCTATAAATATGGGTATTATCTTTCTAAGCTTCTTGTTTACAGCTTCTGTTTGTGGTTCCCAGAAAATAGTTTGGTCCATAAGGACACCCAGATATTTTATGTTGCTTGTTTGTTTGATTATTGGACATGCACACAGATTTGAATTACATTTTTCGCTTATATGACATTTTATTTCTGAGATATTGGGTATGTCTATTGTTTTAAGAGAGAAGGCAATAAATTTAGTTTTTTCATAGTTTAGTTTAAGATTTTTACTGGAATATTTTACATTTAAGTTATGGAGATCTTCCTCTGCATTTCTTTTGGCTTCTTCCCAAGTTTTTCCTGATGATATTAAAGCCGTATCATCAGCGTAAGATACCAATTCACCGTGTATTTTCGTATTTAGGATATCGTTTACATAATATGTTGTCGTTGTTAGGATGTCGTTTACATGATATATTATATCAGGTATAGTAACGCACTGATTATCGTTCCTTGTATCCAATAACTCAAGATCAATAACTCCAAGATTGGTAACTGTCATTTTCTTCTTCTTTTAGTGCTTTCTCTGAAGTCAGAAGTTAGCGACAATTTGTCGGAATTCATCTCTATTCAATGCTTTATTTTTCAAATCGTGATACTTGAGTCCTGTCCATTGTAAAATGTTGCTGTACCACGAGGTCTTCCGTCACCCAATACTTCTCTTTCCCTCGATTTTTCCTTCAAACACCAGCTGTAGCAATGAGTATTTCTCACCAAGGAGTAGGTGACCAACGTATGAAACCTTTCTCCTTCTAACAATTGTTAGAAGTTTTCGATCGGTATTCATCAATTGCAGAACATTTTCGTTGGTCATCCTACGAACCCATGAATTACGCTGCATTCGCCGGTAACACCACATTTCGAAAGCCTCGATTCGGTTCAAATAGGAAGCCTTCAATGTCCATGCTTCAACCCCGTACAAAAAAACCGACCATACATAACATTGAAGGAAGCGCAAACGAGCTGGTATACTGAGATGTTTGTCACAAAGCACGGCTTTATACTTCATGAGTGAAGCTTTAGCCACAGCTATCCTCGTTTTGATCTCAGTGTCCACCTCGGTGTTCTCCTGCAAACGATATGCAAGGTATTTAAATACTGGCACTCTTTCAATGGGTCCCATACCAACAGACAAGCAAGCTGTTTGCTGTTCGGCGCGGCTCACCTTGAATTTTGTCTTTTTTACGTTTATTCTGATGCCATACGTCTCTCCTACCATCTCCACTCTGTTAATTAGTTCTTGTAGTTCCTCTTGACTTCTCGCAATCAGAGCCGTATCATCTGCATACCGTATATTATTGATCAGGCAGCCATTTACCCTAATCCCGGCATCGCAGTTGGTCAAAGTTTCCTGAAAGATGGCCTCCGAGTAAAGGTTAAACAGTTGAGGAGAGAGCAGACATCCCTGGCGAACGCCCTTACTTATAGGTATTCTTGTTGATAACGCTCAACAAGAACTGACGCGTACTGCTCATTGTATAGGTTTCGAATGATGCGAACATCCTTCGAGTCCAGACCAAGGCGCTCCAGCAGCTCCATAAGTGGGCCATGCCTAACGCTGTCAAATGCACGCTGCAAGTCGATGTAGCAAACAAAAAGATCCTGTTGCACATCCCGGCAACGCTGCATTAGCAGCTGCACACAGAAGAGCGCATCTCTGGTACCCAAGCCACCACGGAAACCGAATTGCTCGGCACTCAGAGTAGTCTCACATTTTATATTAATTCTATGGAAGATCACCCTCAAAAGTACTTTCAAAGCATGACTCATTAAACTTATGAGACGGTACTCTTCACATGACTGGGGGTTTGCTTTTTTGGGAAGTGTGATGAAAATAGAATACAACCATTCCAGTGGCAGCTTCCCAGAATCGTAAATGGTATTGAAGAGGATGGTTAACTTTTTCACGTTTCCTTCATCTAAGAGTTTGAGGATATCAGCCAGAACTTCGTCAGGACCCGAAGCCTTACCACTACGAACATGACCTAAGGCATGACAAACCTCTGATTCCATAATGGGTGGCCCCTCTAGAACCGCTGAGGCGTGTATCGTGTCCTGTGGTGCTGTCATTTTAGACCTGCTAAATTGGCACTGGTACGGAGGACGCCCGGGCATTTGTTTTATTAATTCATTATTTTTGGGTTCTACATACCTACCTTGAATTGTAAACGATCAAATTTTGGGATGTCTTATAATTTTTTTCTTGCTTATACCAAAGGTTTACCTATTATTGAAGATTTAGTAACTAATAAAAAAGTTTTTGAGTCATCATAGTCTTTTTGCCGTCTAAAGATTTGTTTACCATAAAAGTTATCAAATCATTTGCAAGAGCTTGGCAAAGATACTTTGAAAGCATTCCTTTCCATTTCTACAATCACTGCTAACTCTATCGATTCCCTTCGCTGTTATAATTGCAGGACTCGACACACAGCTGTTGGTGTGCCTCTTAAAGAAGCGTTTCCACGATGAGAAACCGCAAGAGATCACCTCCATTGAAGTGAAAAACGCGGTTCCCAAAGGTGACAACTACGCCAGCTTGGTTTATCGTATCAAAATGAAGTGCTTGACGGCAGCTGGGAAGAAGAGAAATTTTTCCGTCATCGTGAAAACGGAACTGACAGCAGACAGCACCAAAGAACTGTTCAGGTCTTTCCCAGTGTTTCGTGTAGAAACGAGAGTAAGTTTTCACATTCACAGCTGACCAAAGCAAGGATTTGTGCTTATGAATTTATGCATCCGAGATTTTTCAAATGTTGCCTGTTCCTTCTACATTACGAAGTTGCTGATAATAGTAATTATTATAAAAAAACACAAAAAATTATATACAATTATTATTTGTGTTTTATAGGTGTACACTTCGATAATACCAATGATGGAAGAGTTGATGGAAGAATTTGGCGACAAACGAGAAAAACTCTGGCCGAACCTTCTGGGCTATCAACCTTATCACATGATTGCGTTTAATGATCTATCGGTAAGATAATTAATTAGGTATTAAGCTTCTGAGGAATATAGGACTAGGTAAGTTCTTCTTGAGGCAGTCAATCGATCCAAATTGCGATTCTAAGGGTTCCATCCACGTTAACATTTCACTCGAGCTGGGGAGATGAGACTTATCTAAGATAAACTTCCTGACAGTTCCACGAAGAGAAAGTGCATGTCTGAGGACCTCATTCCCGATTAGGTTTACACAACAAAGTCGAAGATTAGATACTAGGATTATGAATTCTAGCTGCAACATATTTGCTAGTGATAATTCCCTCAAAAGATTCGACGTACAGGATATTTCCAAATCGAACGCGTTAAGCGAGCAAGGAACTAAGTGAGTCGTGCACCGTGAATTAAACATTGAGTAATAATTCGCACCGGTCGTAGATGAATGCTACAACTTAAAAACGCTGCAAATTATTACACAAAGGTGTATTATTTTTTATTTTCTGTATAGATCACTCGTCTGCAATGAACACAGCTTTGCCGTAGTCACTATCCACCAACCATAGTTTCGCTTCACAATCAAGTGCATTTTGAAGAAATATACTCATGTGAAGGAATAAAGAGTTGTGGGTGCCTCCATTAGGAAATTTAATTACTGGTTGCTAAGGACGCAAAACTGAGTAAAAGTCGAAGAAACGAACAACGATCGCAGTTTCGTCAGCTAAAATTTGAACAGAGATTTTTTATCCGATTTACGGACTCTACGTACCTTGAAACATAACGGGCGGGGGGGGGGGGGGGCATTTTTTGGTGAATTCAAAAATTTATTATTGAAAAATAATAAACCAAAATGCTACAAATTATTAGACAACGCTTCATCATTTTAAAAGCTTTTATTTAGTTTCACCTGTCCCCTTGTCTGTCAGTCTGTTTGTCTTAATGAAATCTTGCAAGTTAAATTTGATTCACTTCCCTCATATCCGATTGAGCTTAAATTTTGCTTGCACGTTTAAATCGCATGACAGTGCAATATTATTAACTTTCTGAGACCAACTTTCAATTCATAGGGGACCATCCTTCATTAGTAGTTGCTGCGCATGCGCAAACTTGAATTCCTTATAACAGCCATAACTTCTATATTTTCCACCCGATTTCGACGAAATTTCTCAGGATTGTTCAGATTAGCGTGTAGATGGTCCCCTATGAGGGTTGTGGAAAGTACTTAGGAAAGTATTCACACACACATGGCAGACGTTTTTTACTACCGCTTGAAAATCAAGAGGAACTTTGTTGTTGCATTTTGGTGCACAAACACCTCCTACCACTCTGTCACTCAGTGGGTATAACGCAATTTCCAAACTTCCACGATGGGTAGTAGGATCGAGGCTGTACCGAGGCAACGGGTACCTATGTGCCTGATGGGTATGTGAGGTGCGAGCAGTGAAATCCCATTTAGAGGAGAAGACCAACGAGAAATCCAGTAGAACTACTCTTGGAGTGCCATCAAACAAGTTTGTCCGGGGATTAAGGGAAAACCACAGCACCCGAGGTCGAGTGGGAATAATTATAGGTTATTTATAGCCATCCTAAAATGAGCTACGGTCGAAATTACGCGAGAGTGAGCCACTTGTGCAGCTCTTAGGAATTCTAAAACCTCACTAAAGCTTCATTTTGAGCAAAATACTCTCCTCCAAAATAATAATAATAAAACATGCTTTATTTAATACAACTGGTATAAACACAAAGTTTGTAACACAAGGAGCCGAAGTAGGGATGTCAGATTCTTCAAATGATTCGATTTAAATCGAATCAATCTTTCAAAAATTAATCTAAAAAAAAAAAAAAAAAAATCGCGTGGATATTTTTCAAAAGTATCGATTTTTTCAAGAATTAAAAAAAAAAAAAAATTTCTAGCTAAATTTCTGCTTTTTTTATAGCCAAATTTCTTGAATTCTATTAAGTTTTAAATAACCAACTACCTTCCTGTATCTTTCATATTGATATATATATATTTTTTTACAATTTATGTTGAAAAAAAACACGAAAAAGCTGAATAGCTACTGCGAAATGATAACCAACTAATTTTTCTTCATGAGCCTTCCATCAAATGTATAAATGGGGATAAGTGAATTGCATGAATTATAAATTCCTCAGGTGGTGGTGGTGGTTTTTTGGTCATTAGGTTGTGATAAGCAGTGACCTCCATAAATTGTCCCTTTGTGATTGTTATGATTATTGGTTGTAATGATTGTTAGTGAAGACAATTTATTTCCCTCAAACAGCTAATGAAAAGAATCTGATCGATTCTCGAATTATTGAATCGATTCTTCAGGGAGAAAAAAATATCCTAAAAACATCGATAGTTTTCTTCATAAAAATCGATTTTTCAAAGAATCGATACTTTTTTGCCATCCCTAAGCCGAAGCCGATGGGATGGCCTCCCAATAACGTCTAGTCATGTATGCAATCGTAGTCCGCACGATGGGTTCGTCTCTCATTATTGGTCATTATTGTGTCAATTAGCTTACTTCTCGAAATTAACAAGGTTGGTACTAATAATGTAAATTTATGGTTTAGTCAATAATTTCATATGGCAATTTTGATCAATTTAATCCATACTCAGTAATGGTTTGATACCATGAGAGTCCAAGCAACAGTACAATAGTGATATATGGTAATATACTTATCATTACCATATATACAATGGTATATATATGGTAATGATTCATTATTTCCAATTATGAACCTTTGAAATCGACCAATAACATTTCTTCTTGTTTTTTCACCATTTTAAAATAGTATTGCATTTTTAGAATTGGATGAGACCACCCAGAGCTCTGAAGGACAAACCGTTCGCTCCTTAGGAGTACGTAAGAGTTGGACTTACGATAAATCAGAAACACGAGTGTGAATCGCAAAACAGGCCTAATCTCCGTTAAAATTTTGTCTGGCCGAAATGCGATCGTTGTTCGTTTCTTCGAATTGTACCAATCAAATTTCCCAATGGAGGCACCCAAAACTCCCCCATTTCTCCGAATAGAGTGTGAAACGTGAAATTTCTTCAGAATAAACTTGATTGTGAAGCGAAAATATGGTTGGTAGGTAGTGACAATGGCAAAGCAATGTTCTTTTCAGGCGAGTGATCTATAAAGAAAAAAATAAACCTTTTTGTGATAATTCGCAGCGTTTTAGAGTTTCGAGGTACATCGTTTAATTGGTTGTGCATCTAGGAATACTTATTATAAATACTTTTGTCGAAAAAATGCAGAACCGGTTCAACTTCGTCATTTGGAGACAATATTTTTGATATTCACTTTAAAATAAAATTTAATGGAATAAAAAAACATCATTTTTTAATTAAGTCATATTTTAAACATCATATTTTAATTAATCATTTCTTAATTAAATTAAATTTACGTAAAATTTTAGAAATTTCAAATATTTTATTTTGTTCATTCTACTCTTACTTACTCGTCATTCAGAGCGAAACTCCACACTTGCGACGAATAACACAAAAATGGATGTTCCATAGGCTCCAAAACCTAAACTTTGTCAGTGAGTGGGATTTTGGGAATACTCTCTTCCAATGATACGTTGCCTACTGATTCTCCGTCGTAATGAGTGGGAACTACGGCCTTGTGTAAATACGCGTCCGTGATGGCATTTCGGCCTTGGCCTGCCTCTCAGTCCATCAGGTTGGATGGGAATTACAAACCACGAGCGTAGGCGTCGGTCCAGCTCTGCCGACTCCTCTTCAGTCAGCAGTCGTTCCTGCTACTGCAATTACTTTCACTTCCTGTTAATAATTTCCTCGTGACTCTGTCCTGGGAGTTGTGAGTTTTGGCAAAAGAAGTCTATTTCTGAATGTATCCTCACCCATTTCAAGTTTTTTGTCCATCTTTAGGCTACGCAATGTTACAAAAAGCAACATTTTCAAGAATTCGTCGGTTATTTGCAAAAAGTGATCGAGTCCACTTTTTTGCTCAATTTAGTTCTTGGCATCAGTGGACTAGAATTCACATATAAGAAAGAACAGTTAACTCTGGTAATAGGATATTATTAAGGGGCAAATATTCCTTAAGGAATATGTGATAATCTCTCCCTTTCCCTCAGTTGCTTGATAGAAGTACTCATGTATCACTTGATCGTTTTACTAGTAAACCAAAAGGCGTAGAAATAAACACTTTTAACAGAAGTAGAAAAGAGCCCGAGAACCACGGTGCTCCAAAGAGAGTAACATGTGCGAAGAAAAGAAAAAAGAAATTAGATTTTATTCTTTTTTCTCTTAATTTGACTTTTTTCCTCATTCGAACAATATCGATTTTCAATAATAATAATTACTACGCTTGATAATTTCAATTTTACTTTAAATTTTCATTTTGATTCAAATTTCGATAGAATTACTTTATTGATCTTTTACTTTTATATCTGAATATTATTGCGTTACCAATTTTTATTACCGCTTCTCAAAGAATTGCTCTTTATAATTTTTCTTTAAATTTTGCTTCCGAGTCTACCAAGGTAGCGGAAGCTTTGTTTTCACTTTTCAAGGACGAAAAAAAAAGTTCTCCAAAATCCAAATTTTCACTCGCGTTTTGCGTTTTAGACCTTTCTGATCAATTTTGGTTCCGTGTCTGTCTGTCTGTCATGAATTCTTTGTAACGCGCATAAGTCCGATTTCTATGAAATTTTCAGGGATTGTGCGGGTTGGTGTGTAGACGGTCCCCTATGAAAATCATCATCCTAGGACTGATAGAAGCGACTGCGCGGATTGTATTTTACACTTGTTAATAAAAATCACTTTTGCTCCTTCTTTCAACGAATAAGTTTTGTTTTGTAACATTAGGGGTATTCACGGTTGAGCTTATCGTGTTAAACGTGTTAAGTGGTAAACTTGTTAAACAAAAAAACCGTGAACAACCCCAGTCGACTCGTGTTAAACGTGCTAAAGTTGTTGAAGTCTCATCACTCCTTCTTCTTCGATTACCTGGCTAGATCGCAGCCATTAGGTTCGTATGGTTATTGTGTGGCATGATTCGGTGGAGGCAGTGTGAACGAGAAGGGGAAAACGCCATAAATTCGGTAAAAATGAGGAGAAAAAAATCTACAACGTCCATCATTGTTTGTTCCATGGCAAAGAAACAAACAAAGTTTTTTTTACCACAGGAGACAACTTTTATACCACCTATATTATTTACAGATTTTTTACTTTTTACACTGAAAATTTGAGGATTACTCACTGCAGTCATGTCGAAGAAAAGTTATAAACAAGAACTTGTTGATGGTGAAGTGGTCAAGAAAACAGTTTTTCGCATTTTTCCTTCACTTTCATTGCATCTATTTGTTCCTCCCAACTACCTTTCTCTTCCCTCCATACCCCCAAGAGACCTCCATACCTTCAACTCCAACTCAAATTACTCACAAAATAACCGAGACAAACAAACGAACTCCAACTCAACAGACTCCTATTCAAAAAAACTAAGACGAAACTAATTAACTCACAAGTAAACTGACTGAAAAACAGCTGGCAAGTTATCGGCCATTTTCTTTCTGATGTTGCGACGGATAACACGTTTAGCACACACTTTAACAGACCATTCGGGTGTGTTAGCTTACGACGACTGATAACCAGTGTTTCCACTTCGTGGGAATTTTTCCCTTTTGTGGGAAATTCCGGGGGTCCGAGGGAAAAAAAAGGGAAACTTTTTTCTGTGGGAAAAAATTCCCACAGTCAATATTTTTGACCGATTCTTTCATTTTATCACGCTTTTTTGTACAATGATATAATCTAGGGTCGTACCAATACCTCACGTATCCTACATATTTTTTTTACTACCTACATGTTTTTGACCAACAAACTACAATACAAAGCTACATTTTATTTTATTGCTATAGTTTATTGTACTGTTTATTGTTGTTCATGTTAATGAAAGTTTAAAAGTATTTGAGTTGGTTTAAATAAACCGATTATATTTTCTTTTTTCGAAAACTTTGTTTTTCTTGAGAGGAGGCATCCTGTATCAGAGCATTTCAAATATGAGGATAATTGACTAGGTCTTCGAAGTGAGAGGAAAAAACGGATGGTTCTTCATCTACATAGCGACAATACTCCGTCATGAGACTAGAAAAACGCTTGCATACGAGTCTGCAACACATTGAAACATTTTCATGCCCCCCTGTAAAGTACCTAACAACTTCACTTCTGATGGTCATAATCATCATTGTGGCGACTTGGGACAAATTTCGTCGCATCAAATTTCGTTGCAACAAATTTCGTTGCATCAAATTTCGTGACGATTTTTTTTTTATGTGCCATATGAAAGACATGAAAATGTCAAAATATATCATGGAAAATCATTTGTCCAGTGTAAAGAGTCTAAATTTAGACTCTTTAGTCCAGTGAAAGGTAGGAAAAATTCATCAAGGGCTATGGGAAATTAGGAGGGAATTTTTTACTTGTCTGTGGGAAATCGTGGGAAATTTTAGGATGGGCTGTGGGAAATTTTGGTTTGGTGTGGTGGAAACCCTGCTGATAACACACTTTGATAACATGTTTACGACCGATTCGTTCGACGTTAAACACGTTCTCGACGTATAACACGTTAACACGTCGAGAACGGCCCGACCGTGAATACCCCTATTATAATCAAGTACGATCGTGACAATGCTGCTGGTCGCTAGAGAATGAGGAGAAAGTACAAGCAACACACTCAGACCTCCCTAGGAACGAATTAAATTTCTAAATTTTGGGTGTAATGTCATCCAAGGTCAACGACATTAACTTTGGAAATATTTTTTTGAACGACGGCCTGCACAAAATAAAAAAGTTGAATGAAGAGTCCAAAATTGATTTACAAGATAACCTCATTGAGGAGTTCAAACAATATTATTTGTAACGTGCTACAGGTCCTTCAGCTACAGGAAGGGCGATAATTTTTCAATTCAGGTCCCCAATTACTGGATCGTCCTATCTTTGAACATCGTGTTGTCTTTTAACACCCTATCAAAACTTGTTTGTTAGGAAGAAGGGTACGTCGGGGTTGAGCGACGAAACTCCTTGGATTTCAACCACTTGAAGCTGGTGCTTCGAAGTATAGCGAGATTTCACGCTATGAGCAAAGTCCTGCTTGAAAGAGGACTTATCTCGCCTGACGACAAAGGGAAATTAGGGATAGCAACCGAAGATCCCATCATCGAAAAATGGTGGCATATTTTCTTGACTGTCCTACCAGACGCTATGGTGGATCACTGGGGCAGTGAATGGTGAGTTTTTCTCCTTACAATAATTGTAATAAATAATTATTATAAATAATTGTAAGGAGGATTTTTGTAGGATGATTTATCATAAACATGAAAATACAAAACAATTATTGTTTTGTATTTTCATGTTTATGATAAATCATCCTACAACAATCACTTTTCTTCAATCAGGGAATTTTCGTGGAAAAAAGTTGACTTATTCTAATGGCCTCAACATTTTTAGTATGGAAAATTTCGAATATTTTTACATGGAAATACGTTCTGGAACAATCCAAAACGTTTTCTAAAGTTTAAAATTTTCCATAGTAATGTAAGTATATAAAAAATAACACTACTTCACAAATTTAGGGGTGGTCTTGCTTCACATGTTATTTCTTGTGCTGAATCCAAATCCGAGGTCCGTTTCTTTTTGTTTAGCTCTTTTTTCCATCATAATAGCTTGTTTTCACTTTTTTCTGCACAAACCTTATAACCTTTTTTCTCACTAAAACAACATCCCGAATAAATGTCCCAAAGATACTTAAGCAAAATTTAACGCTGATTCCGAAGATCACCTCACTTTTTCGAAAGCGCAGTTGGTCTCATTCGATGCGGTGGAATGTCCCATCCAAGATGGAAATCCAAAAGAACTTTTCCAGTCTCAATTTTCTATTCTCAGCTCATGAAATGTGCAGAAAAAATGACAAAAAATTAAGATATTCCTACACTTCTTGCAAGTTTTTTTTTTTTTTTTTTTCAAATAGAAAACGAGCGGTTTGAAGCGGTGCAATTGAACAAGTGAGGTAATATTCGGAATCAGCATTAAATTTTGATTAAGTTAGGCCCCTTGAAAGGCATTCTTTCCTGTAAGGTTTGTGCAGGAAAAAAGTGAAAACAAGCTATCATGGGAAAACGAGCTAAACAAAAGAGACCGACAAGCTTTGGTCAAATACAAGGCCACCCCTGAATTTTGTAAAGTATTGTAATTTGAAAACATACGGTCCAAAAACGATGTTCAAAAATCGGTTAAGATATTTCTTAAAAAATTCGTTCTTTCACTCGTGCTGCACGAATATTCATGGTGATAGAAAGTTTCCACTAGCGTGGTTTATGTATCAACAGTCCTGATGAATAGGCATTAAATAGTTAGATGAATACATAATATAAGGTATTGTCGTAAACAGGACGCATTATTTACTCTCTTAAGGCTCGATTACACAGGGCGAGTTTACTAGCTACTAGCCAGCGAATTCACTAGCCGCTAGTGAACTCTCCCCGTGTCATCGGCTCACTAGCTGACTAGCAGACTAGCTGCGAGCTGCTGGAAAAGTTGACGACCCGGCTACTTTACAGGCTACTCGCTAGCTAGTGAGATTGTGGGCCAGTAAACTCGCCCTGTGTAATCGAGCCTTTACCTGATAAAACAGACAGTTTTGTATTCTCAAGTACCTTCGATGCTACAATAAAATTGACAAGTTGTGTCTGTGCAATGTTGAGAAGCGGACGAGAAGTTATTAACATTGTTTTTTGCAGGAAGGAATTGGCGGGAAAACTGAAGAACCAGGAGACTCTCATGACCCCTAAAGTATTGAAAGTAGCCTACGATTTTGATAAGCGCTTTGAAGTTTACAATCATGGTGACCCGTGGATGTGCAATATGCTATTTCAATACATGGAATTTGAAGATAACTTCCCCATTTCAGTGAAGTGAGTTCATTCTTTCACGTAATCTATTTTAATAGTTCCTCTGCAGGGTGTCCGAGAAAGATACGGCCAAACTTTGGGGGTCTCCTCCGCCTCCGCTCTTCCCACCGTCCAACCCCGAATCCTCCCTTCAAAACGTCGATTTCGTTGAAAAAAATTCACGTTTTTCCGCGTTCAAACACAAATTTCTCCCCTAAGTTTCATTGTGAACCATTTTGTGATAATACAGTTGGAAAGCTGAGAGTTTGAGTATGTTTTTGGGGAAAACCGCATTGATTTTCATCAACAGGAAATGGGTGAAAATGTCTTGAAAATTTTGTCAAAACATATTGTTTAGTAATGCATGCATTCCAGGAGACGTCCCATTGGATAAGCATTAGATCAGTTTAACCAGTTGTTAAGTGATAAAACTGTTTCACTCGACGTAATTTATTTATTACTTTAGGCCAGAAATACTGACCCTCCCCCCCCCACCATTATCCACCTTAACATTTCTAGCGGCATGGGAGCCTCGAATCTGAAGAGCATTTTAAAATCCATGATTTACGATACCCAACACGCGAATTCGAGTTCACCACCCCCCCACCACACCAATGCCAGTCTGGCACCAAAGCGGAAATACGTCGTATCATTGAACTTTCATCTGTTAGTTTTGGTAGGAAGTCCGTCGAAGTTCACATCCGTATTCAAGGTGAAACACAAAAAAAACGAAATAAGCGGTTTATGGCATCATGGCACCATGCCCTGGCACCATGGTGGCACCACTATTAGTTCCATGGTGGTACAGAGAATAATTCATGACAATCCGGAGGTATAATGAGAATTTTTCCTCAATTTCAAAACTTGGGTACAATAATTGTACTAATTATTAGTAAGCAGTAAAGGAACCGAAATATTGAAACATATTGTTTAGTAATGCATGCATTCCAGGGGACGTCCCATTGGATAAGCATTAGATCAGTTTAACCAGTTGTTAAGTGATAAAACTGTTTCACTCGATTTAATTTATTTATTACTTTAGGCAAGAAATACTGACCCCCCCCCCCCCCACCATTATCCACCTTAACATTTCTAGCGGCATGGGAGCCTCGAATCTGAAGAGCATTTTGAAATCCATGATCTACGATACCCAACATGCGAATTAGAGTTCACCCCCCACCCACCCCCACCACCTCCCCAACGCCAACAATGGTGCCAGTCTGGCACCAAAGCGGAAATACGTCGTAACATTGAACTTTCATCTGTTAGTTTTGGTAGGCAGTCCGTCGAAGTTCACATCCGTATTCAAGGTGAATTACAAAAAAAAAAAAAAAAAACACACGAAATAAGCGGTTTATGACATCATGGCACCATGTCCTGGCACCATGGTGGCACCACTATTAGTTCCATGGTGGTACAGAGAATAATTCATGAAAATCCGGAGGTATAATGAGAATTTTTCCTCAATTTCAAAGCTTGGGTACAATTAGTAAGCAGTAAAGGAACCGAAATATTGAAAAATCGGATATTTTGTGAATATTATCCCCCCACTCACCCTCTCCCCTTGCGAATTTTGGTACTCTGGTAAAATCATGTACAACTCGGAAGTTATTTGAGTCAAACAAAAAAATAAACACGCAAATCGGTTGGAAATTGAGGCCTGGGCAGAGTTTACAAGATTATGCCCGCAAACGCACGTTTTTTAAGCATTAACCCCCCTTTTCCCCCCTTAAAAATCAAAATTCAAAATTTCGGCGCCGTTGTGCACAACTAGATACCTAGTTTTCCGCGTCGATGAAAGAAAGAACCACAAAAGTCGGTTGAGAACTGAGGCCTGGGCAGACGACACAAGATTATGCCCAAAAACGCACGTTTTTTGAGCATCAACCCCCCCTTTCCCCCCCTAGAAGGCAAAATTAGAAATTCCGGCGACGTAGTGCACAACTAGATAGTTTTCCGCGTCGAACAAAAAAAGAACCAGGAAAATCGGTTGAGTAATAAGGCCTGTGCAGACGACACAAGATTTTGTCACACACACACACACACACACACACAGACAGACAGACATACACCTATGGTTTTTTTCGCGGATTTGGATTCAGAATGGTCTAAAACGGATTACTGTGTGGTTATTTTTTTTTTCTGTTGAGTGTTGTCCAACTTCACCCCAGATCGATCGCATAAGGACGCCCAAGTCTTACTGTGGGACGTCCTAAAAATCGGATATTTTGTGAATATTATCCCCCCACTCACCCCCTCCCCTTGCGAATTTTGGTACTCTGGTAAAATCATGTACAACTCGGAAGTTATTTGAGTCAAACAAAAAAAGAAACACGCAAATCGGTTGGAAATTGAGGCCTGGGCAGATTTTACAAGATTATGCACGCAAACGCACGTTTTTTAAGCATTAACCCCCCCTTTCCCCCTCTTGAAAAGCAAAATCCGAAATTCCGGCGCCGTAGTGCACAACTAGATAGTTTTCCGCGTCGAAGAAAAAAAGAACCACGAAAATTGGTTGAGAACTGAGGCCTGGGCAGAGTACACAAGATTATGCCCAAAAACGCACGTTTTTTGAGCATTAACCCCCCCTTTCCCCCCCTTAAAAGGCAAAATTCGAAATTCCGGCGACGTAGTGCACAACTAGATAGTTTTCCGCGACGAACAAAAAAAAAACCAGGAAAATCGGTTGAGAACTAAGGCCTGTGCAGAGTACACAAGATTTTGTTACACACACACACACACACACATACACACACACACACACAGACATACACCTATGGTTTTTTTTCGCGGATTTGGATTCAGAATGGTCTAAAACGGATTACTGTGTGGTTATTTTTTTTTTCTGTTGAGTGTTGTCCAACTTCACCCCAGATCGATCGCATAAGGACGCCCAAGTCTTACTGTGGGACGTCCTAAAAACTCGAAAATTGCAAAGTTAAGTTTGGACCAGAAAAAAATCTAACTAGGTGCGAGGTTCAAAATGTGTGTTGTAGCTCATCTGATGGGAAATTTAATGTTGTTTTCAACGGTGTAATCAGATTTGAATTTGTATGGAAGATGAGGGAGCTATGGTCATTTTAGTGAGACAAGGTCGAAAACACGGAAAAAATCCTGAAAAGTGAAATAACTCGAAAACGAAGCATCAATTTTTGTACGAGGCACTTTTTGTTGCAAATTACTTGTAGAATCGACCCCGAAAGTTTGGCCCTATCTTTTTCGGACACCCTGTACAGAGTTTTAGCCCAACTGGTATGATTTCGTTGAAAAAATGCACGTTTTTTCGCGTTTAAACAAATATTTCTCCCCTAAATTCGGATTCAAAATATTTTTTGATAATACCATTGGAATGCTGAGATTTTTGCGCAGTTTATACTGTTCTTGCATCTTGAAAAAAAACAAACGCTGCAAATCATTGCCCAAAGGTTTATTATTTTCTGTGTACATCACCCTTCTGTATAGATCACTGGTTCTCCATCAATAGCACCTACCACCATCTGTATTCTCCCTTGACCTTCCCTCTCAAATTTCAGCTTCCTGCGTTCAATAGGATTGAAAATGGCTTCGGAGCTCACTCAGCTGATCAGTGATTCGAAGAGTGAAGAAGATCTTGAAAAAAATTTAAGAGATTGATGAAAAAAAATTTTAAATTGAAATAACTTGGAAACAAAGCTTTTTAAAGAAAATTGCTAAGAGACATTTTTTTGTTGCAAAGTAGTTATAGAATCGACTCGTTTAGTATGGCAGACCACTTAGGCTTACACCCTGTATACTACCTACTATCAGTATTGGACAATGACATCCCAAAGCAGTTCTTCGCTAAATATCAACCAACAAGAATTTCAATTGATTCTTCTAAGAATTGTTATTGATAAAGTTGTCCACGTGAGAAGACACAAGATCAATTCAATGACTATTATGAAACTGGCTATTATTGGAAGTGGTACTCGAGTAAGGAGCCACTTATGATACATTTTAATCGTCCAATCCAAATGAAAATTTTATGCCAAATCATTTACCTAGTATTTTTAGTTTAAAAATAAATAGCTCTAAAATCACCCAAATAAGCGTTATCAGCTCTAAATAGTCTCGTCATCCTATCAGAATAAAGTTTATCATTCTAGTAACTGCGCAAACATGTCAAAAAGAACAAACTGACTGTTATGTCGGCGTGTGAAGGCGATTGTCTTCACGTCGGCCTCAGAAGGTTGCGTGTTCAGATCACGTCGGGGTCACCAATGTTATGTCGGCGTGTGAAGGCCATTGTCTTCTATTTCCCTAATTTTTGCCTTCTATTTTTTCTAATTCTATTGGTCCCTACTCAACGAAGGTGAAGGATGGGACAGCACTTTCTGCCCGGCGCGGGTTACCGCCGACTGCGTGCAGGAGTGCTTAACCTTCATGCGCTCGCGCCAACATGAGTCACACCGGCGCTCACGCAGCTGTCAGTTGACCGCCCATGCTTTTTCAATGATTATCATGCTGATTTCTCTACTTTTCATTGCAGTAAATACGATGGAACTAAAATACAGCTCAAACAACACATTTTCTATCAATAAAATGATTTATTATTCAAAATAATATGGCCATTAACATAAAAATAAACTCTTGCTTCCGAAAAAAAGCAATTGGCTTCAAAAGACCTCTTGGAAAATTATTATTTTTGTTCAACTGTTTCTGTTTGGTGAAGAACAAGATTATTTATTTCAATCAATAACCATAATCTCCGTCATCCAAGTCAATGTCGTGATCAGTCACCTCAATGTTTTCAGGCACCCATGGGCGCAATAATCGTGTCTCCTCCATCTTTCCTATTACTGTCTATTTCTGCTAGCACCTGAACTCAATCTCCTCATCCGTTCTGTAAAGCTTTTCCCTGAACAAATGGAAAAGGATTATTAGTTTTTTGGGTGAAAAAAGAACAGAGAGAGACAAAATAGCAAAATTATTCGCAATACTACAGAAAAAATTATAATTTACCAGATAGGTACCTACTTATTTTTGAATGAAATTGATTTAGTTATACACTATTAACGAAATTATAATTTACTTACATTTTACAATGTCGATGAAAGTATTTCGTCAGAAGTCGCGCGGCTGTCACCTGACCGCCGTCAGTGAGAAAATAAATACGAATGCAATCGCGCGGCTGTCTCCTGACCGCCTGACTCAACACTATCAAGTTTTGAAGTGTACTGAGCGTTAACATAGAGGCGGATCACTGGCCATAGGGGTGGAACAAGTTGTGGGACGTCTCATTAGAGAATACATGACCTTCCCATCCTCCCAAAAAATCATAGGTGAGCGCATCTCTTCGAAATTCAAGAAAGGCGGTCACTTGACTGCCTGCACGAGCGCTTGAAGGTTAAAGACTTCAGCTCAGCTACGTACCTCGGCGCAATTGCTCGCCGACCGGGGGGAGGCAGCACATTTACCTAGGCCTAGTTGGTGGCAGACAACTTCTAGGTGAAATGGGAGCGGAGGCTGGCGCGATGAGCTTATCGCCTACCGAAACCTCCGAGGAACTGTGGGCTTCTAAGAGAAGGCGAGGTAGAGCGAGAAATAATCAAAGAGCTCAAAATTTGATAAGCAGTTAATGAAACCTGATCTAATAAAATAAATCGCTAGAAAGTTGCCTAATATGAGTAGGTGGAGAAATAATACTCGTAGATGAGCGCACTTGGCCTTAGTCACCCTACTACTAATTTAATTTGTTAAAAATATGAAGAAATTGAGCGAGCGCCCATACAAAAACCGTCATCCACTGATTTTTTAATGTTAACCTCGTGGTTTTTCAGATTTATTGACTTTCAAATGGGACATCTGAACTCCTTCGTTTGGGACATAGTTTACTTCCTCCACACCAGCGCTGTTCCCAGCGTTCGAAGGGAACGGTTGGAAGAGCTGTTAGACGCTTACCAGGAGTCGCTTGAGAAGAATCTCAACGTGTTCAACTACGCCGGTTACATCCCAACTTCGGAGGACGTGAGATCCGAGTGGGAGAGAACTCGATACGCACACTTGTGTTATATTATGTTTCAACCTGTAATGACGGCCGACACGAAAGGAGCTGCGTTTGATATGGAAAAAGTCACCACTCATCTGCCACACGAAGTAGTGGATGGCTCAGTCTACGCGGATGGCAAGGCGATGAAGAGCATAGGAGAAGATCTTAGAAATTTTGAACTCCTCGGCTTGATCTAAGCGAATCATTAAAACGCATGTTTGTTGTCATTCCATACCTAAGAATAAACACAACCATTTTTGACTTATTTTGTCTGTTCAGTGTACTAATACCTGCATCCTGGGCATATCTAGTTGAATCTGTATTCTGAAAGGTCCAACGATCTGGTGTCGCCGACCACACAGCAGAAAAGGGTCAGATATGTCTCTACATATAGGGGTCTCAGTCGGTCGCCGTTCGTTCCTCGTTCCGGGTTAGTATTTCTCTGAAGAACCGGCGCTCTAAGTTTAAAAGTTGTACCTACATTTGAAATTCCCAACGATTTTCGAAATTCATTAGTGCATCTGCCTAGGGAATTGGAGAAACTAAAAGATTCAATAATTGCCGGCAAAAAGTGGGAAAAGAATAATCCCACTTTTTGAAGGCAATTATTGTTCTATTTTGATGATTCCAGCGGCAATATATAGGCCAGTCAACCAGCTCAAACTCTGAATATTTCTTCGAAATCGGATGGAAAATTTAGAAAAATTTACAAGGATTATACGTTTGCGCATGCGCAGTGGCTACTGTCATTTGGAGGCAATGATTTTCATAGGGGACCATTTAACGCCAACCCACACAATCCCTAAAAGTTTTATCGAAAGCGGACAATCACTTCGTATAGTTATGCCCTTTACAAGGATTTCATGACAGACAGACACGGAACCAAAAATATTCAGGGAGGTCTACAACATAAAACGCGAGTGAAAATTCTGATTTTTTGTGAACATTTTTTCTTTTTAACCTTGAAACGTGAAAACAATGCTTACGCTACCTTGGTAGATTCGGAAGCAAAAAACGCTGCAAATTATTACACAAAGGTTTATTATTTTTATATAGATCACTCGTCTACAAAATCACCAACCATTCAATATGAAGAGAAAAAAAAATAAATAAAATTAAAAAAAAAAAAAATTTAAAAAAAAAATCAAAAAAATCAAAATCACCAACCATCGATCGCATTTCGGTCAGCTCTAATTTGAACGGAGATTAGGCCTCTTTTGCGATTCACACTCGTGTTTTGATTTATATATATATATATTTCAATATAAACCCTTAAATTATCGTAGGGAGTGAACGGTTTGTTCTACAGAGCTCCGCGTGGTCTCAAAAAATTCTAAAAATTCTATAGAATCTTAAATTGAAGGAAAAACAATACCTTTATATCAAAATTTTTTGAGTTAGGACGTTTTCAAAATTTCAAAATTGATTTTGGAACCCTTAGAAGTGACCTACATCAACCAAAAGCTTCGGGGCACAACTAGACCCCAAATGGAGCCTACATACCTACCAAAATTTCATCAAAATCGGTCAATGCTAAGTGGCAAAAGTGCCGCGTACGGCGGACGGCGTACGGCGTACGGCGGACGGACGGCAAAATTTTTATTCGATTTTTGGATTCTACGTACCTTGAAACGTAAACCATCAAATTTTGAGGGGGTGTTAAAATTTTTTTTTTCTTGGTCGATTCCAAAGGTTCATTATTGAAAATAATAAACCAATAATTAAGCCAAAGATGTCATTTCATAGATTTTGTAATAGTGAATAGCGTAGCAGTTGCTTTCGAGTCTACCTTAGGTTGTCCAGGACTCGGTAGGTAGGCTTTGGTAGGAAGGAGATAAAAAGAGAAGTGAATAGAAGTCAACCCTTAATCCCTCAACTTGCGGTAGGGATAATCGGCAGGCTGTGAGTGCAATGTGCGTCCGCGTGATTGTGAGAATCAGGATCATTGGATGTTTTCATCGATTCAATCGGTGACTTCAGCCAATCCATGAAGCCAATTCTTCCCCACCAGGCACCTCGCTCAGGACCTTTCTGGGAGGATAGAAGCAGTACCTCAACAGCTAGCAAAGTGCGCATATAAATTAACACGGAGCTCCATAATTAAGATTGTCCATATGGGTCATTTTCCTGGAAAGGTACAATCGGTATCCCAAGATTTCAGAAAACTAAAAGTTCGACTCAAGTTCTGCCAAAAATCAGGGATTAACCTCACACCATACTGATTGAATTTCGACGAAAGAACACACAGTGGGACGCTTAATTAATTAATTAATTAAAAATTAAAGAAGAAAACCTATCGAAAGAAACCTATTGGCGTGGTTTCCGCGTAAAGGTGAATACTCGGAACCCCATCTCCATGAGTAGCGAGAACTGGGAGTTATTCCAAAAATTGAACCAGGGCGGGACGCAGGTGTAGAAAAGAGTTAAACCAACGTGGAACACGGTTTTTCTGATAGCAACCTAGAAACGTCCGAACGTAACCAAGTAATCTCAATTTATCGGTTTTTCGAGCCAAAACTTGGTACCAGGGGATTTTGACGGTTGCTGAATACAGTTTTGAGGTCGAAAAATGTAAAGTTTTTAAATTGCAACGGAAAATTCAAATTAAATTGTTAACAACTTGAAAAAATTCTTTCATCTCTCCAAAAGCCAACATCACTGGCAGATGAAAGACACAAAAAAAGACACAAAATTCCTGGGTGGCACTTAGGTTTTTCAGCTTTTCCCGCGTTCTGGTGCTGTTCTGCTGAAGTGTAACCATATCGCTGGAACCAGCTCGGTAAAAACAAGAACTAGAGACCAAAAAGAAAAAAATAATTTCGATTTCTTGCCGTTCTTACAGAGGGCAGATGAAAGACAGACAGTGACTGTGACACCACAATTTCGCAACTGACTCCACTTGCGCACGCTTCCACACAGAAGGAATACGTTTCCCGCCGCTTTCTTTGATAACCTGACGACTAACCTCACCTCATACAGTGGTAGTAAAACCGCGGGAAACGATAAAAAGCTGCCAAAATACGAAAACACAAAAAGGCAGATTAAAGACAAAAACCTCCGGACAAGCACATTTTATCCTCCTGCTCGCTTTATTTGCTTCTGAAAAAATCTGCAAATCCATTTTTTTCATGTCCAGGTATATGCAATAAAGAATCACTACAAATTCAGGCCGCTGCTTTCATAGGTGAGTCACAGTGTTCAAGCAAAGTTGACTACCTAGGGGTCCGGACATGGCAGATTACTGGACATTTAGCAGTTTAAACTTTATTTTCTATATTTTAGCGTGAATAAGTGCATATTTTATTGATTGCCCGAAGTAGAACAAAGTTGATAGTTTATGGAGAATTTTTTTTTTTTTGACACACAAATCATAAATGTGCATTCGGAATCTTCTCTGGACAACGATTCGCCCTTTCTGGGAAAATGACCCATATTGATTTAACCACGAGGAGAATCGTTCCCGTTTTTCACGATTCTCTCAGAGATAGGTACCGACATCATCTATTCTGTGCGCAATCCCGCGATCACGATAGACTGGGATTCCAACGATAATTTTGGATAAATTGGTGTGCCATCTCATTGCCGCACACACGCTTCGAGTCCATTACCGCCTCCAACCTTCTGCCGTCGCTTCGTCGTCTCTACTGCCGCCGCCTCTCGTTATCGGACACTTCACTTGGACACCTACCAAACTTCAAAGAAGATCGAAACTTTTGTAATAATTATCTTTAGCTACAACACCAAAATTTGTATCTTCACGCATTTGAAGGAGCTCCTCATAGGTGGGCAATTTTTAATATCTTTTGCCACCATTCAATAATATGTTATGGAACTAATAATTTCAGGTGAGAACGAAGAAAAAGCAGATATTACCTGCTGAATTATTAATTATTAATTATTCTCACCTGAAATTCTGCAAGTTAGGGAATTGGTATAGTGAAGATCGAATTCCAAGTCATAAATCTCAAGTATCAAAAAGGTGTAGTTTTACGAAATTTGTCATCGTTCCCTATTCATAGGTAGCAGAAGCATTCTTTTCACTTTTCAAGATTGAAAAAAAAAGTTCTCCAATATCAAAATTTCCACTCGGGGCTTATGTTTCAGACCTTCCTGAACAATTTTGGTTCCGCGTCTGTCTGTCTGTGTGCCTGTCTGTCACGAAATTCTTGCCACAGCCATAACGTCTAAATTTCTCACAAAATTTCGATGAAATTGTCGGGGATTATGCGAGTTGGCGTGTAAATAGTCCCTCATGAAAATCATTACCCCCAGACTGACAGTAGCCACTGTGCATGGCAAACATGTATTCCCTTTTAACAGCCATAACTTCAACATTTTCCAACAATATACAAAGATTGTACGTTGACGTGTAGATGGTCCCCTACGAGGGTAGTGGAAGATTGAGTTCACCTAGAAATTGATGTTTTGAGATCTACGCATCAGATCATCTATACAATCGGGTTATGGATACGAGGAAGCTCACTTGGCAGACGTTTTTATTTGGTGACAAAACACTGAATATAATTGATTATTATCAGTTTAGTACTAGATTTCGTTAGGGCGGCATGGCGTACCGCCCGCGGGTTGATTGCTTAGTCCAAGACGCGCGGGTGCCCGAGGGTTGATCCCCGTGATTATGATTTTGTTCATACTCTTAGTGCGTGAATACGAATTTAATGTTAATCATAATCACAGAAACATATTCCTGTGATTAAAAATCTCAATCATATTCATGAGTATGGTTTTGTCCAACCCATCTTCGCTCACGTGGGGAGGAGGTCGAAAATTTTCGAGGAAAAAAATGCAATAGGAACAGTGGATTTGAAAGTAAAAACACTCGTTTTAATAGTAGAATTATGACGAGCTAAATGACGCCGTGCGCAGCCAGGATCTTGTAATCCTCTCCAACGTCACGAAGGGCTTTTCCATCGTTGAACACCGTCGGGTCAATTACTTCGTGAGGAGGATGCGTCGCGACTTTCTCCAAGTCGAACGCTGACGAAGTTTCAGCAACTACGATCGGCTGAGGTATCACGAAACATAAATGTCCGTATTCGATCCTGCTCCATTCGGATTTGACATCTTCCAGTGTCGGAACGTAGCCTGAATAGTTGTAAAAATTCATGTTTTTCTCCAAGGCCTTCTGATATATTTCAAGCAGCTCGGGGAGGCGCGACCTGCGGACGTCAGGGACTGCGCTGCTGAACAAGAACTGCGCCAGATCCCATATGAAAGAGTTGACGTGACATCCCTGGTAATCGAGGAATCTGTGGAAAGAAGAAAAACGCAGCAAATTATTACACAAAGGTTTATTATTTGTCTGTGTAGATCACTCGTCTGCAAAGAAAACAGCTTTGCCATTGCCACTACCTATTTTGGTTTATTATTTTCACTAATGAACCTTTGGAATCGACCAAGAAAAAAATTGTTACCGCCCCTTCAAATTTGTTGGTTTACGTTTAAAAGTACGTAGAATCCATACATCGAATAAAAATTTTTCCGTCCGACCGCCGTACGCGGCACTTTCCTTAGTTCCCATGGACCGATTTGGTTCAAATTTGGTATATGGGCTCCATTCGGGGTCTAGTTGTGCCGCGAAGCTTTTGGTTGATGGCAGTCACTTCTAAGAGTTGAAAAATAAGGGTTGAAATTTTGAAAACGACCTAGCTCAAAAAATTTTGATATAAAGGTATTGTTTTTCCATTAATTTAAAATAGTATTGAATTTATTAAATCGAATGGGATCATACAGAGTTCTCCAGGACCAACCGTTACCTCTCCATGTGAACTTAAGGGTTGAACTAGTGATAAATCAAGAACACGAGTGTGAATCGCGAAAGAGGCCTGATCTTTTCTTCAAGTTAACTTCAGTTTTGCGTCCTCAGCAACCAGTAATCAAATATCCTCATGAAGTCACCTACAACCCTCTGTTTCTTCTAAGCGTTTATTTTTTTCAAATAAACTTGATTGTGAAGTAGTCATGTGGTAGGTAGGTACAATCTATGATTAGTAGACGGTGACGATGGCAAAGCCGTGCTCATGGCTGACGAGTGACCTATATAGAAAACTCATAAACCGTTGTGTAATAATTTGCAGCGTTTTTTCTATCAACTACATTTCCGCTTCAATCAAGTTTAATTTTTAGAAAATTTCTTTATTTAAAAAATTTCTTAATTTAGTGTGAAGGGTATATTTTTTAAAATTAAACTTGATTGAAGCGGAAATGTAGTTGATAGAAAAACGCTGCAAATTATTACACAACGGTTTATTATTTTTATATAGATCACTTGTCTACAAAATCACCTACCATCCAATATGAAGAGAGAAAAAAAAAAAAAAAATCAAAATTACCAACCATTGATCGCATTTCGGTCAGCTCTAATTTGAACGGAGATTAGGCCTCTTTTGCGATTCACACTCGTGTTTGGATTTATATATATATATATTTCAATATAAACCCTTAAATTTTCGTAGGGAGCGAACGGTTTGTCCTACAGAGCTCCGCGTGGTCTCAAAAAATTCTAAAAATTCTATAGAATCCTAATTTGAAGGAAAAACAATACCTTTATATCAAAATTTTTTGAGTTAGGGCGTTTTCAAAATTTCAAAATTGATTTTGGAACCCTTAGGAGTGACCTACATCAACCAAAAGCTTCGGGGCACAACTAGACCCCAAATGGAGCCTACATACCAAATTTCATCAAAATCGGTCAATGCTAAGTGGCAAAAGTGCCGCGTACGGCGTACGGCGGACGGACGGCCAAATTTTTATTCGATTTTTGGATTCTACGTACCTTGAAACGTAAACCATCAAATTTTGAGGGGGTGTTAAAATTTTTTTTTTTCTTGGTCGATTCCAAAGGTTCATTATTGAAAATAATAAACCAAAAACGCTGCAAATTATTACACAACGGTTAGATAGTGCACTATCTACACGCTAATCTGAACATTATTGTAGAATTTCATCAAATTCTGATGGATGACGTAGAAGTTATGGTCATCACAAGGAATTAATGTATGCGCATGCGCTGTGGCTACTACCAGTTCGGGGGTGATGAATGTCATGGGGGATCATCTACACGTAGACCCGCACAATCCATGTAAGTTTCATCGAAATCGGGCAATAACTTCGTGTAGTTTTGCGCGTTACAAGGACTTCATGACAGACACGGAATCAAAATTGTTCAGGAGGGCCTAAAACGTAAAATTTGAGTGGAAATTTTGATTTCGGGAACAATTTTTTTTAACCTTAAAAAGTGAAAACATTCTTTCCGCTACCTTGGTAGACTCGGAAGCTGAACTGTTTGAGGAACGTTTGTTGGTAATTACTTGTAAAAGCGATCCCTGGAAGGTTGGACATATTAAACGAGTTCATCTCGAACAGTCGTATGTGAGAAGTCTCAAGCAACTCTTTAACTATAACTTATCAGTTTTACTTGTGTGTCCATCTAGATTTTGACGTGTAAGATACCTCCATCTCAACCTTAATCGTCCCGTTGTCTCACCACACAGTGGACGTCAATGAGGCAGTACAGTCACGTCCATTGTGACTGCAACGAGATGTCTCAGACATTCTTCGTTGAACAAGCAGTCTCAGAGCAGTTAACAAGACAGTAAATTACCTTGCAGTATCTTCAATACGTCTCTAAGATGTTAATTTTAATTTTCTTCGTAACTACCCTACCTAATTCATTAGGTAGATACGTCTCAAACCCTCAAGCTCAATACCCACATCAAGGGAGCAATAAACATTCCAAATTAAGTCAAATAGGTAAAACCTACGTATCAGGGTCATCATAATGTCATGACTCTTAGTATCAGTCACTTTTAAAGCTAAAACAGATATATCAGATAAAAATAAATATTAACATCGTCGTATTGTTCGAAATCCAATTTCAATTCTAAGTGTGAATCATCAAGAACTATCCAAGTTATTACTTAAATTTGATTTGTCTCACTTGGTTGATACGGGAAACTTGTCTTCATGCTCCATGTATTTGAACATCATGTTACACGTCCACGCATCTCCGTGGTTCAAAACTTCGAAACGCTGATCGACATTGTCGGAGATGATTGATCGTAGCTTGTTTCCAACTTTGCCCATTTGGTTTCTCATTTTGTTCGCAATTTCTTTCCTTAAAAGCAAATTCGATTAAACATATTCGGGTGAGTTTATAAAATAAATAGGTAAACAGGGTCTCAGCCAGTTAATAAACGGGTTTTTCTCTGGCAATTTTGGTCGTTTTGATAATTCCTGCGGCGATCTTTTAGTTTTTCACTTCCCTAGGATAGATGCACTAATGATTTAAAAAATCCTTGAAAATTTCAAATTCGGGTAGACATACTTTTTACTTTTTTTTACTTTTTACTTTTTACTTGTTTTTTTACTTTCGGAATTAAAAAAGTACAAAAGTGTAAATATTATACAAATAAGAAGAATGACACAAGAAATATCAAAATTGGATGATTACTTTACGAGAAAATCACGAAAAACTATTGATGAAAACGGACCAATTATGAAAAGGCTGGGGGATGGAGGTGTCGCTGGGGGTGGTGGAGCGCCGATTCGTACGAGATTAGACTAACCCGCAACTAAGAAGGAACGGCGACCGACTGAGACCCCCGCAATATAAAATATCGCAAGGAATTTACGTGTTACTAGGATTGTTTCTAAGACAAATCAAAAACGCTGCAAATTAAACACTAAGGTTTATTATCTCTATATAGATCACTCGTCTGCAAAGAACACGGCTTTGCCATCGTCAATACCTACCAACCATATTTTCACTTCAAAATCAAGTTTACCTATTTGGAAGAAATAAACGCTTCACACTCGATTCGAAGAAATTAAGAGTTGTGGGTGCCTTCAATAGGAAATTTGATTACTCGTTGCTAAGGACGCAAAACTGAAGTTAACTCGAAGAGACGAACAACGGTCGTATTTTGTCAGCTAAAATTTCAGCGGAGATTAGGCCTATTTTGCGATTCACACTCGTGTTTCTGATTTATCGTAAGAGCAACACTTAAGTTCTCGTAGGGAGGGAACGGTTGGTCACAGAGCTACGCGTGGTCTCTTTCGATTCTAAAAATTCAATACTATTTAAATTAATTAAAGAAAACAATACCTTTACATCAAAAGTTTTTGAGCTTGGGCGTTTTCAAAATTTCAACCCTTATTTTGGGGGCACAAAGAACTAGACCCTAAATGGAGCCCATATATCAAATTTCATGAAAATCGGTCCATGGGAACTAAGGAAAAGTGCAAACTGTTTATTCGGATTTTGGATTCTACGTATTAAAAAAAAACACGTTTTAAGGATTTGTGACCAGTTGCAATCTACTAAGCGTGAAAAAAATACTTGGACATTGACATCCCACTTTCCCATATTGATATAAAATTCATTTTGGAGGGGTGGCGGTCCCCGACCCACCAACTTATTTTAGGAGCATCTCAATAGCTGATTTTTTCTTCTATAGGTAATTCGCAAGAAGTAGGATTTAACGGGAGGATCATTCACTAGAAACCTCAGTATCCATTTTCAAACTCATTCAGAACTCGGACTATTTTCGTTGGGTCGTCACAATGGGCCGAGAGGTCTGCAACAAGGGATTACAGGGGTCGCAGGTAGGCTGATGTTTTGAGAACGGTAAGTCAAACATCTCCCAGCGGTATTCATTCGTTTCGAACACTATAAGGTAGGGTCCTCGAATTCATTCTTTTCATCGGTGGACAGTGCCTACCTTGAAACGTGAACCAACATAATATGTGAACCAACATTATTTTTAAGGGGGGTTCACTTTTTTTCTCCGTCGATTCCAAAGGTTCATTATTGAAAATAATAAACCAAAATGCTTGCTGGAGTCTCAAAGTGGAGACTTCTCGGATGGATCACCTATAGCTACCTATTGAAGATACCGATAGTTCCAAAACCATCAACATTACAATTGTAGCATTCGGATGACGAATCATGTCGTTATAAAATTGTTATGGTTCTCTTTCGTTAGTTATTTGGAAGGTATCTACTTATTTCTTATGAGTTGTTTGAAAATTTGTTTTGTAATTGAAAGGAAAAATTGTATTAAACTTCGGATTTTTCAAGTTTCAACCCAAAATAGCCCCCCAAAAGCAATTGTGACTTACCACTCTTCACCCCAACTATTTTCCATCGCGTCAGCAATCACAGTGATCACAATGTCCCACCATTTCCGCATAAACGGGGCGTCACCCGCCATCAAAAGTTGTCCTTTGTCGTCAGCTGTGATCAAGCCTCTGGTCATCAGAACCTTGCCCATAGCGTGAAAACGAGCCAGATTTCGAAGAACCAACTTGGAATGATTGAAATCCAAGTTTTGTCTCCTGTCTGCCACGATGTATTCTTTGTCCTAGGAGGCAGACAAATCAACTACTGTACCTACCTGATAAACATTCCTACCTTCGAAAACATTTGACTTTAATTAATAAGGAGAGACCCTCAGCTTGTGTGGTAAACGTACCCCTTGTGGACTTCACTCAGCCAAAATGGTCATCAAAAAGGTCAGTTTTTTGTTTCCCCAGTTTCTTCAAAATGAGTTAACTTTTGAATCGATTGATATTAGTGGGAATTTGTCATTTCTGAATGTTTTGGGATGAAAAAAAAAAATAATAATCTAATTTATTTTGTATATAAAGCTGAAAATCATCAGATATCGCAAATCTGGTTTTGCACGTATAGCGGACACATCAGAAAAGGACTTTCGAGATACCAGAAGTTGACAGATAGTTTTTAACTAAAAAAAAGTATATTTTCCTATGAAAACGACATTCAATCAATCTACAAGGGTAATTTAACAAAACTATATAAACTTGCGTACTCGTAATACTCATCAGGTAAACTAGTCACATCAAACTACAGTAGATTACTACTAATTAAATTGAAAATTGTAGCCAAATTGACTGAGATTTTGAAGAACTTTTAATACTTGAGTTCTCTTAATTTTCCTAATATCATCTTTTTATCATGGTGATCATTTCTCCTATTCTAAATGTATCTTCTTCGTAGTAGAAATATGAGGAAACAACTCCTTTACCTATAGAATAAAACGCTGAAAATTATTATACAAAGATTTATTATTTTTCTGTATAGATCACTTTCTGCAAAGAATACAGCTTTGTCATGTTCACCACCAACCAACCATATACACGCTTCACTATCAAGTTCATTTTGAAGAAATAAACGCTTCACAATCAATCCGAAAAATAGGTAGTTGTGGTGCATTCATTAGGAATACTGGTTGCTAAGGTAGCAAAACTGATTACAACTCGGAGAAACGAAAACGATCGCATATTGATCAGCTAAAATTTGAACGGAGATTAAGCCTCTTTTGTGATTCACACTCGTGTTTTTGATTTATCGTAAGTCCAACCCTTAAGTTCTCATGGGAATCGTTCGAAGCTCTGGGTGGTCTCAATGAATTTCAGAAATTCAATACCAGCTATTTTGAATTAGTAAAAAAGCTACACCTTTGTTTCGAGCATTTTCGAGCTAGGGAGCTTTTGAACATTACAACCCCTACGTTTTACCCCTTAGAAGTGACTGAGATCAACCAAAATCCTCGGGGAGCAACTAAACCCCAAATGGCACACCAAATTTCATCAAAATCGGTCCAAGGTAATTAAGGAATGTGTCGCGTACGGCGGACGTACGTATTTTTCAAATTCGATTTTTTGGATTTTAATACTTGAAAATTCTGAGGAGAGGGGGGGGGAGTTGATTTTTTGTCCTTTCTCGGTTCCAAACATTCATCATAGAAAATGATAAACCAATAAGAACTACCTAGTACTGTATTTGAACTCTTGGCATTTATTCGCCTCCAGACAGACTTCAAATATCTTCATCTGAACAGGTATTAAAAAAAAAAAATCGGATTGGGACTTGGATTTACCAACGGTATTCTTTCTTTGCGAGTACTCTCATCCAGTGTGAATATATCAATTTGATGTCGAGACACTCCCAGCCGAAGGGCCTAACCGAGTAGATGCCTGATTGCATCATTGAGGAATTTCACCATTTCGGAATTTCCTATTTTTGACCCCAAAATCGGATTCAGCACCTCGAAAAACCTCCTACGGCAAACTTTCAGCCCATACTTCCTAATTTACGAATAAACAAAACAGTGTAGAAAATATGAACTTTAAAAAAAACCGGGAGGATGACGTCATCCTGGAATAGTTCATTTACGGCTGCTTGAAGCGCTGAGATTGAGAAATCTATAGTCCCCAGATGCAACATTTCACAAAACCAGTAAAGTTCGAAATCGAAAAACTGAAGAAAAAAAAATAGAAAAAGCAAGATGGGGAAAATTAGGTTTCCCCTGTTTTTGTTTGATAACTTTCCTCTTAGATAACACGATTTCGTCATACCACTGGGCAACACTGGGAGGAGACGGCGATCCGAACAGCCAATCAGCGAGCATTCCCGCTTCACGTTGAAGAGGTCCGTTTTCCCGGTTATTTTTTGAAATCATAAATTTTGATTGTCTCCCAAAAATAACAGGAGACTTATTTTCCGAAATCAACCCGATTTTCATCTATCCCACATCATTAACTATTCAGGAAAAATGCAAACAGAATTCGGTGAAATTCCTTATTTCCTTCGGTATCTCCATTTAGACTGGATCGAGCCATGGCTGATTGCTAGAGAGAGTTTGTTGCCTAGTTTGTAGCAAATCTTGGAATTTACCCCCCCCCCCCCTCCTCCTCCTCAAAATTTGTTGATTTACGTTTGAAGATATTTAGAATACGATAACCGACTAAAAATTTTGCCGTCATTCCGCCGTACACGTCACTTTCCTTATTTACCATGGACCGATTTCGATGAAAATTGGTTTTTCGGTCTAGTTCTTTGTGCCCCTAAGCTTTTGGTTGATGTCAGTCACTTCTAAAGGTTGAGAAATAAGGGCTTGAAAACGCCCTAGCTCAAAAAATTTTGATATAATTTCAGGTATTGTTTTTTCATCATTATGAAATAGTATTGAATTTTTAGAATCGAATGAGACCCACCAGAGCTCTGCAGGACCGACCGTAAAGGTCCCTATGAGAACTTGAGGGTGGGACTTGCGATAAATCAGAAACACGAGTGTGAGTCGCGAAAGAGACCTATCTCTTCGTTGAAGTTGTATAGCTGACCAAAATGGGATCGTTGTTCGTTTCTTCGAGTTGTACGAGTGATCTCTATATAAAAATAATAAACCTTTGTGTATCTGAGTCGCATCTGTATCCGTCCTTGAATTCGTCTTCGCATTTTGATTTGACTCATTATTATCAATGTTATGGAATTTAGACTAAAGGCTGGTCTTACTTACCGACAAGTCGTCAAAAGCGATCATATTGTAGGGCTGGAAGCCAATCAAGTCTGCCCACAATGTTTCTCTTCTATCGTGAAATTCCTCCATCAAAGCCTCCATCATTGGCAGAATGGTAGTGAAAACCTATATTATCAGAAACTCTGGACACTTTAGATATTTAGTACAGATGGAGATATGGAGGTCCGGTCTAGCTACGGTCGCTGGGGCGAGCGTTGTTAGGCGGTGGAATTTAGACCGACTTCTGCGGGGGTCGTGGGTTCAAGTCTCATCGCCGGCAGCATGCGTTTTTGTGCGTCCGGGGCTCTCATCGCCCCCCTCGTCCCGTCACAGGGCTGTGAGCCAATGGGAAGCCATGAGCGAAATCAACAGAACCGATTCTGATCTTCCCTTTGGAAGACAGCTGATGACGTCCGCGACGCCAGGAATGGCAGTCGGACAAAAATCCAACCTGAAATGGTTGTTTACTTACTACTACTTCATATATGGAGATACTAACGAAAGAATTAAATTGAAGGGAGAGTAAACTAATTCCCTAATAAACTCCTGTAAATCAGATCAGGTACCTATTGAATGGACTAAATAATAATTAACTGTTCAAAACCATCAATTTCACGCTAACAGTTTTTGTATCATTATTGAAACCAGCCAAGGGAGTAACCACCCTCCTCAGCTCGAGATGGGCACCTCCAGGATGTAATTGGACTTTTTCTCTTTTAATGAGAGGGGGGGGGGGATTTTTAGTCCCTTTAGACATCAAAAAGCTGTCGACTGTTCTCACAAATCTTGGCCTCAACATTTAGAAGGGAGATTAAAAAAAAATCCCTCGTACTGTATTGCCTCTAACGATCAGCTGATTAAAGATACAGGAAAACTATTATTGTCATCCCAAGTTATTGTAGTGTTCTCGACTCAGATTGGCTAGCAACAATGTCCTACTATATATTGCACTTCATTCTTCTCTCTTATTCATTCATTTTTGTTTTCATGCCTCAACTTGTAACGTCATGAAAAGTACCTAACAATTTCCTATAGGTACCTACGGTAGTTGCATGATATTTTAAAATGTTTATTCTATATTCCTAGCATATTAATATATCCGTAATTTACGCACTTCCCAGAAACGCTTCATGAAAAATCTAATCTTTCAAAAACAGGATTTTTGGATTCAAGCGGGAAAACCTTTATACAGTTAAGAAGGTAGGGAGAGGCTCAGAGGGAAAACCTTTATACAGTTAAGAAGGTAGGGAGAGGCTCAGAGGGAAAACCTTTATACAGTTAAGAAGGTAGGGAGAGGCTCAGAGGGAAAACCTTTATACAGTTAAGAAGGTAGGGAGAGGCTCAGAGTTGCGATAGTTTCAAGTCTCTTTAGATCTAACTGACGGAGCTGAATCTTCCCTCATTCCAACGTATTTATTACCTACATAATTTAAGATAGCCAAAAGGTATTACTGACAAATGATGTGCCATACTCACTCTAATTTCATTGTGGAACACGGTGAGTCCTTCTAGTGCTTTTTTGGCCCCTTCTGACTCCAATGCGGCCTTAACTATCACAGAAAACAATTTCTTCTTCCCTGTAGCTGTCATACAGTCCATCTTCACACGGTAAATCAGGCTGGCGTAGTTTTGACCTTTGGGTACAGCCCTTACCACTTCAACTGATATCACGTCAGTTGGTTTCTCATCGTGAAAGCGCTTCTTCAATAAGCGTTCAATCAATTTCGTATCCAGTCCTACGCAACAAACATATCCAGTAATATTATACGAACATACGTATCAAAAAATCATGATTACTAAGCATATGGATCCGAAGATCGATCGACTAACGATTTGACTGAGTCAACCAGCCTACAGGAGTGTCTGAGTCTTCTCGAGTACAGGGTCCGTCAGAAAGAACGCATGGATTAAGAAAAAAACGAATTTTCGAAGAATTCTTTAAAGCTTTGGTTGAGAAAATCGAAATATGAGCTATTCAGCACTGTGGGTGTGACACATAGCACGAATCGTTAAAATTATACAATAAAAAACCCCTTGGTTGAAAATTTAAAATAACTCGGACGATTCCAAGGGTTCATAATTGAAAATAATAAACCAAAACTTCAAAAAATACCTCCCTCGTCACTCATTGAGTACCCACACGTAAATTGTTATTAATTTATTCCCTATTCTCTATAGTATACCACAAGAAGAAACTTTAGGCACCGGGTATGTTTGAAACGTTTAACAGTCCACATTCATGCCCCGCTTGTCAATCTGAACTCATGGAGTACCTACTTGCCCATACGTATATTTTTGTTTTTTTCTCGATTTGCTGTATGTACTTGTTTGATGTATGTTTTGTTTTGAGTCTGGTCTCCACGAACTCATAGAATACCCAATCGCCTGTCACATTTTTTCCTAAAAAAGTTTTTAATTTTAATATATTTTTATAGGTTACTACACACAATAATAATACACAATAATACACACAGGATTTTATTATTTAACTATACAGGGTGCCTCAGCTAAGACGAATCATCCCCGCCCCTCAATTACTTTCTTAACTACATAAAAAAACATATTGTTTAGTAATGCATGCATTCCAGGGGACGTCCCATTGGATAAGCATTAGATCAGTTTAACCAGTTGTTAAGTGATAAAACTATAATAAATAATTTATTTATTACTTTAGGCAAGAAATACTGACCCCCCCCCCCCCCCAACATTATCCACCTTAACATTTCTAGCGGCATGGGAGCCTCGAATCTGAAGAGCATTTCAAAATCCATGATCTACGACACCCAACATACTACGAATTCGAGTTCACCACCCCCCCACCACACACAACCCCAACGCCAACAATGGTGCCAGTCTGGCACCAAAGCGGAAATAAGTCGTAACATTGAACTTTCATCTGTTAGTTTTGGTAGGCAGTCCGTCGAAGTTCACATCCGTATTCAAGGTGAAACACACAAAAAAACAAAAAAAAAAACACGAAATAAGCGGTTTATGGCATCATGGCACCATGTCCTGGCACCATGGTGGCACCACTATTAGTTCCATGGTGGTACAGAGAATAATTCATGAAAATCTGGAGGTATAATGAGAATTTTTCCTCAATTTCAAAGCTTGGGTACAATTAGTAAGCAGTAAAGGAACCGAAATATTGAAAAATCGGATATTTTGTGAATATTATCCCCCCACTCACCCCTTCCCCTTGCGAATTTTGGTACTCTGGTAAAATCATGTACAACTTGGAAGTTATTTGAGTCAAACAAAAAAAGAAACACGCAAATCGGTTGGAAATTGAGGCCTGGGCAGAGTTTACAAGATTATGCAAGCAAACGCATGTTTTACAAGCATTAACCCTCCCTTTCCCCCTCTTAAAAAGCAAAATCCAAAATTCCGGCGCCGTGGTGCACAACTAAATAGTATTTCGCGTCAAACGAAAAAAGAACCACGAAAATCGTTTGAGAACTAAGGCCTGGGCAGAGTACACAAGGTTATGCCCAAAAACGCACGTTTGTCGAGCATTAACCCCCCCCTTTCCTCCCCTTAAAAGGCAAAATTCGAAATTCCGGCGACGTAGTGCACAACTAGATAGTTTTCTGCGACGAACAAAAAAAGAACCAGGAAAATCGGTTGAGAACTAAGGCCTGTGCAGAGTACACAAGATTTTGTTACACACACACACATACACACACACCTACACACACAGACATACACCTATGGTTTTTTCGCGGATTTGGATTCAGAATGGTCTAAAACGGATTACTGTGTGGTTATTTTTTTTTCTGTTGAGTGTTGTCCAACTTTACCCCACATCGATCGCATAAGGACGCCCAAGTCTTACTGTGGGACGTCCTAAAAACGACACTATTAGTGAGTGAGCTTCATAACTTTTTTACGAGGAATTGAACCGTGATATTTTTGAGCACTGTGCAATTGACACATCATTCTTTTCCAAATGAAAACGATCTCAGCTTTCCAATGGTGTAATCAAAAAATAGCTTACTGTCAAATTTACTAACGACGTTTTGACGGGAGGACTCCTGGGTCTACTCCGCCACCGCTCCTCCCACCTTTCTTCCCACCAAAAATAATTTTTTGTAGGCCCTAGAAAAATAGGAAATTGGACGCTCTTCCCAACGGTGCCCTTATTTTACATTTTTACGGTTAATTAAGGTACCTTGTTATGGTAATTTTAGTGACGTAAGGTCGAATACACGAAGAAAATTGAAATTCAAAAATGAATTGAATTGAAAAGTCCTTAACATGTGTACTCGTACTAGGGAGGTTATTTGAGGTTTGGTTATGATTGCAAGATAGTTAGAAATAGGACAAGCGACAGGCTTAGGACCAGTAAGTAACAGCAGGTGTCTGGTAGGTACTCGAAAACGAGATTTTATAAATTAGAAACAGACATGATAAAACTCGAATTGGAATTCATTGTACGTGAAAAAAGACGTGAACAACGAATATTGCAAAGTTCAAATTTCAATTTTGAGATTTTACAATAGAAAATGATAAACCTGCTTGCCCTAACTAGCTAGCTTCAGTTATGAACACAACCTGATATCGTGGACGCTGTGTATAACCTTCCACCGTTGCCTTGTAAGTTTTAAATACAAATTGGTTCATAAAATTCACATCGGTGGCACTACAACGCACTCATGGACCACAGCAACATCAAGGCTTGTCATTTCGGCCCAAACTTGTGCTATTACCACATTGGTGTTTAGTCGACATTTGAGTATTCATTCGAAATTCAAGAGAAAACTATGATTCAAGTTGGCGAATCTCGTTTGTGGTTTCTTTTAACTCACCGTGGGATTCTTCCATCGCAATACCGAGGGGGCGGCAAATGAGAAGTTTCCTCTGCGGCCAACTCCACTCAACTGGCCGCTTGCCACTCAACCTGCAAATGGGTCTGCACTCTGACGGTCCGTTATTCTCTCTAGAGGGGACTCAATATCGATTTCCGAAGGTTAACAAGATTGTCTGTTTATCATACAATAACACTATCAAATGTCATCGACGATTTAAATTTTCGCTGCAATAATGGAGATTTTATTATTTGAAGAATGGATATTATTATTGGAAATTACTATTAATGAAATAATAGGTAATACTTTGAACTGATGGTTTCGAATTCTTCCTCTGAACAAAGAATAGTGAACCTTCAGAATGGCTAAAGACCACGACTCTCTAATGTGATATCCAGATAAAAGATGGCGCTGCCGTCGCTCCAAAAGTTTTTCCATCTTTTCTGGAAGTAACAAAATGTTTGATGCCACTGCAGACTCACGGAACCCCAAGTATGGCAAATTTTTTTGGTTTATTATATTCAATAATAAGCCTTTTGGAATCGAGCAAGAAAAAAAATGTTCAGCTCCCCCTCAAAATTTGATGTTTTACGTTTCAAGGTAGAATCCGAAAATCGAATAAAAAATTTTCCGTCCGTCCGCCGTACGCGGCACTTTTCTTAGCAACCCTGGACCGATTTGGTTCAAATTTGGTATATGGGCTTCATTTGGGGTCTAATTGTGCCGCGAAACTTTTGGTTGATGTCAGTCATTTCTATGGGTGAAAATTAAGGGTTGACATTGAGTGCCCTAGCTCGAAAACTCTCGAAATAAAGGTATCGTTTTTTTCACTAATTTTAAATAGTATTGAATTTAAAAAAAAATTTTTGAGACCACCCCGAGCTCTGTAGGACAAACCGTTCGCTCCCTACGGGTATCCTTCGGGGTTTCCTTCGATAAAACAGAATAACGAGTGTGAAGTTGTATTCAGTTTTGCTTCCTCAGCTACCAGTACTTTACCTACCAATCATTGGTAGGTACTACCTACCACACCATACTGCCTTCACACCTCCACAATCAAAGAGCTACTTAAACGCTTCACACTCGAATCGAAAAATAGACAGCTTCATAATATGAAGCTTCGTTTCTTCGAGTTGAATTCAGTTTTGCTTCCTCAGCTACCAGTAATCAAATTTCCATACTGTGGAATTTTGTTTACTGGTAGCTGAGGAAGCAAAACTGAATTCAACTCGAAGAAACGGACCCTTCTGTATAGATCCCTCCCTACCAACCACAGGTACCAAATGGAAATGAAGGGTTGAAATTTTCAAAAGTGCCCAAGTAGGTAGGAGGTACCTACGGTTGGTAGGGAGAGATCTATACAGAAGGGTGATCTGTACAGAAAATAATAAACCTTTTGGCAATGATTTCATTATTTTTCGACGCTGAATCTCGTGGGGGTATCTATTTTGGTTTATTAATAATAAATCTTTGGAATCTCCCCCACAAAAAATTCGTGGTTTATGTTTCAAGGTTGTACGTAGAATCCGAAAATCGAATACGAAACCTTACGCGGTATGTTCCTTAATTAAAATGGTCCGATTTTGATGAGGTTCTTGGTATTTGGATTCTAGTTGTGCACCGAAGTTTTTGTTTGATGTCAGTCACTTTTGAGGTTCTGAAATTTTCAAAACGCCCTAGCTCAAAAACTTTCGACATAAAGGCATAGTTTTTTCATCAATCTAAAATATACTCCTGCTCAAAATTAGAGCACCACTTTGTATTTCTTCGTTTGTCCCCTTCTTTTTTCTCTTATCAAGTTTCTATCCATTTGTTTGCAATCACAGAAGAAAAAAAGTAGCTAAAAAAGGCACAAATTCGAGAAAAAAAATGTTTTTAATAAATTAAAGAAAAATGTACCTATTTCTTGTGGTAAAATGATAAAAATTGAAAATTTGAAAAAAGGGTTTGAATTATGCCAGTTTAGCTTTTAAATACTTGGTATTGCCTCCTCCAGCTCGGATGAGGGCTTGGACCCCTCGACCCATGCCTCTAATCAAGTTTTGGATATCTTCCTGAGGATATTGTCCCACTCCTCTTTCGCTGCTGTTTACAGCTGCTGAATATTGTCTGGTGGTGGATCCCTGGCTCGAATTCTTCTTTTCAGCAAGTTCCAAACATACTCTATCGGATTCATGTCTGGGCTCCCTAGTGGCCAGTCTGGGATTCAAAATTTATAAGGGAAACATATTGTTTAGTAATGCATGCATTCCAGGGGACGTCCCATTGGATAAGCATTAGATCAGTTTAACCAGTTGGTAAGCGATAAAACTGTTTCACTCGATGTAATTTATTCATTACTTTAGGCAAGAAATACTGACCCCCCCCCACCACTATCCACCTTAACATTTCTAGCGGCATGGGAGCCTGGAATCTAAAGAGCATTTTAAAATCCATGATCTACGATACCCAACATGCGAATTCGAGTTCACCCCCCCCCCCACCTCCCCAACGCCAACAATGGTGCCAGTCTGGCACCAAAGCGGAAATACGTCGTAACATTGAACTTTCATCTGTTAGTTTTGGTAGGCAGTCCGTCGAAGTTCACATCCGTATTCAAGGTGAAACACAGAAAAAAAAAAACCACGAAATAAGCGGTTTATGGCATCATGGCACCATGTCCTGGCACCACTATTAGTTCCATGGTGGTACAGAGAATAATTCATGAAAATTCGGAGGTATAATGAGAATTTTTTCTCAATTTCAAAGCTTGGGTACAATTAGTAAGTAGTAAAGGAACCAAAATATTGAAAAATCGGATATTTTGTGAATATTATCCCCCCACTCACCCCCTCCCCTTGCGAATTTTGGTACTCTGGTGAAATCATGTACAACTCGGAAGTTATTTTAGTCAAACAAAAAAAGAAACACGCAAATCGGTTGGAAATTGAGGCCTGGGCAGAGTTTACAAGATTATGCACGCAAACGCACGTTTTTTAAGCATTAACCCCCCTTTCCCCCTCTTAAAAAGCAAAATCCAAAATTCCGGCGCCGTAGTGCACAACTAGATAGTATTACGCGTCAAACGAAAAAAAGAACCACGAAAATCGTTTGAGAACTAAGGCCTGGGCAGAGTACACAAGATTATGCCCAAAAACGCACGTTTTTCGAGCATTAACCCCCCCTTTCCCCCCTTAAAAGGCAAAATTCGAAATTCCGGCAACGTAGTGCACAACTAGATAGTTTTCCGCGACGAACAAAAAAAGAACCAGGAAAATCGGTTGAGAACTAAGGCCTGTGCAGAGTACACAAGATTTTGTTACACACACATACACACATACACACACACACACACATACACACACACACACACAGACATACACCTATGGTTTTTTTCGCGGATTTGGATTCAGAATGGTCTAAAACGGATTACTGTGTGGTTATTTTTTTTTTCTGTTGAGTGTTGTCCAACTTCACCCCAGATCGATCGCATAAGGACGCCCAAGTCTTACTGTGGGACGTCCTAAAAAGGAAAGAGACAAACGAAAAAATGGATGGTGGTGCTCTAATTTTGAGCAGGAGTGTAGTATTGAATTTTTAGAATCGAATGAGACCACCCATAGCTCTGCAGGAACCACCGTTCGCTCCCTATTAGGACTATTGGGTCTTACGATAAATCAGAAACGTGAAAAGAGAGCTAATCTCTGTTCAAATAAATTTTAGCAGACCAATAATGCGATCGTTGTACTTTTCTTCGAGTTTTACCTACTGGGTTTTGCGTTCTTAGCAACCAGTAATTAAATTTCCTAATGAAGGCTCTCACAACTCTCTATTTCTTCGACTTGAGTGTGAAGCGTTTATTTGTTCAAAACTTGATTGTGAGGTAGGTAATACCTATGGTTAGTAGATATACAATGGCAAATCTGTGTTCTTTGCAGGCGAGTGATCCATACAGAAAAATAATAAATCTTTGTGTAATAATTTGCAGCGTTTTTTCACTTCTGAACGCATTTATAAACGATCTGTGCCATAGACCCTCCCCTCCCCCACAATCTCTCCAAATTTCAAAAAATAAATTCCTCCTACAAATTTCACCAAGCACCACTCCTTTTGTTCGACTTTGAGTCACCATACAAGGTGTTGAAACGTTCCAACCAAATTGAGATCCGTCAGGGCAAAGGAAATTAATTCAAATGTACAAAATATGATTTTTATTTTTGAAAATTTGAAAGTCCTCAATCGTATTACTCAGATTGCTAAGGATAACTTTTTTTTCCTTTTGTTTTATCACAGATATTATGTCTTATAGTTACCTAAGTTTGTAGTTATTACTTTCATTAGGAATTCAAAATTTAATCAATCACCAATCAACCATTTCAAACATTATAAAATATATATCGACTTACAATGAGTTACTTCATGCATAAAATGTACTTACATACTCGAAAGAATATGTAATAAAACCACAGCAAGAAATTTACGCAACTAATATTCGTTTAACTAATTTCCGCTTCTTATCACTCTTATCTGCCAAGCGCGAAAGTTTACATGGAGAAGAGATTACGAGCGAGGAGGTTTTTCAATTAATCCTCACTATTGAAAAAACTCCCGCGGATTTTCAGGTCGCTGCACAAATTTTAATTTGCAAATCGTGGTTTTTCCATTCTCACCTCCTATAGGTATACCTACCATATGTACGGTGCTTTATGTTATTATAATTCGTGTTTGACAGTAATTCATTGGCAAAAAAACTCAACACATCCAATTTGGGCCTTAGTGTTTACTTTAAACCTGATGTGAGCAATATGAACGGTAAGCAAGAGATGAGCATACTTAGTACCTACTCATCAATAGTAATCAATACACACGAATATATCTGTTACATCAGATGACTAGTTTCAAGATCGACTCGAACTTGACGGTTGAAATTTTCTCAGAGGCGTACAGCGGATACGTCAAGAATCGTTGCGATTTCTTTGTTTAATGAACTGGTTATGTTCAGGCCTGAGATGTGAATATTAGTTGTTTCACGAGGATATACATAAAATAATATGGTAACTAGCTGACTAAATGAAAACATTACAGTGGATATGAGTGTGGTGGAAGACGCATTTTTTGACAACATTCTTCAAGTAAGATGAAAGGTGTCTTTCTACTGCTCATAGCAATCGGTATAGGATGTCTTTACATTTAGGTATATCAATTAAACAAAAAGTAAATGATCCATTGAGACAAGTTATTACGCATCTTATAGATACTCGTATACATAAAACACAATAATGTACAATTATCATTATAACTAGCTAGGTTTGCCAATTATTAACAAGTTATTACAAAGTTTGATTCCCTTTGTGAATAGTAAATACAGACACAAGTGAAGAACGCTGCAAATTATCACACAAAGGTTCAATAATTCTCTGAATGTATCACTCACCTGCAAAGAACACAGCTTTGACATTGTCACTACCTACCAACCATATTTTCACTTCACAAACATGTTTATTTTGAAGAAATAAAGGGTTGTTTATGCCTTCATAAGAAAATTTTAATACTGGCTGCTAAAGACGCAAAACTCGTCCTAAGGTCCTGGTCCTGGTCCTACAGAGCTCTGGGTGTTCTCAATCGATTCTTAAAATTCAAATACTATTTTACTCAAATATATGAAAAAACGTCTGCCAAGTGGGTGTAGCACATAGCTTCCTCGTATCCATAACCCGATTACATAGATGATCCGATGCATAGTAGTTAATCTCAAAACACCAATCTCTAAGTACCTTTCACTACCCTCATCTACACGCTAATCTGGACAATCCTAGAAAATTTCATCAAATTCGGATGAAAAATTGAGTGAGTTTGCGCATGCGCAGTCGCTTCTATCAGTTCGGGGAAGATAATTTTCATAGGGAACCGTCTACACACCAACCCGCACAATCCCTGAAAATTTCATAGAAATCGGACAATAACTTCGTATAGTTATGCGCATTACAAGGAATTCATGACAGACAGACAGACACGGAACCAAAATTGTTCAGAAAGGTCTAAAACTCAAAACGCGAGTGGAAATTTTGATTTTGGAGAACTTTTTTTTTCGTCTTTGAAAAGTGAAAACAAAGCTTCCGCTACCTTGGTAGACTCGGAAGCAAAACCACACCTTTATATTGGAAATTTTTGAGCTAGAATCGGCACATGGTAACTAAGGAAAGTGCCATACAATTTTGAGGGAGTTGAACATTTTTCTTCTTTGCTCAACTCCATAGGTTCAGCATTGAAAATAATAAACCGATACCACGACTTTTCATCCCATTTGATGGTTTTACATTAAATTTAATGAAAATTTTCAATAAATAAAATTGTATTACGTATCTTCTGACAGGACCGCGTATACGGAGTTGACACTATTTCAAGAACTTCTATGAAATTAGATCTCCGAGATTGAATGACCCTAACCTCTTCTGACTAAGTGTAGTAATTTATTATACGGATCCCATTCATTATGTCAACTGCGATCGTGAAGGTCAAGACTAGTAAGTAGAGTAAGTAAAGTAAACAACCATTTCAGGTTGGATTTTCGTCCGACTGCCATTCCTGGCGTCGCGGACGTCATCAGTTGTCTTCCAAAGGGAAGATCAGAATTTGTTCTGATGATTTCGCTCATGGCTTCCCATTGGCCTCACCGCCTTGGGCTGACGAGAAGGAACTGCGACCGACATGCCCGAAAATATGCTCCCGAGGCGAGCCCCGAACTCACGGCCCCAGAGACACATACCGTAGCTCGCTCGGCCACAGCTGACCCCAGGTCAAGACTATCTTGTAACAATAGTTTCTTGAAAAGCGAAACTACAGTCGAAACCTTATTGGTACAAACATGTTGGAAGCCACTCCTTGGAAAATGAGTAAAGCATCATCCTCGATTTACATTTTTCATGTTAATAATAAAGTGGCTGATGCGTTGCTGATGGTCTCATTCCATCAGTTTTGTTCATGAAAACCCTTTCATAATTTTGAGTATAACATAGATTACTTCCTTTCAACCCTTTCATAATTCAAACCAAAAATCAATTGGACCCAGTTATGCAAATACCTGGTAAGCGACAAAAATCGAAAATCGAGTTTTTGGTATCGTTGGATTCAGCTTGTCAAGATCTACGATTCTGGAGTGGTTTCATTCAGTTACGTTTATTAAAAGTAATTAAATTATTACGTCAAGGAAGCGACAATCCTTGTATCCGCGGTTTTTTTATTTTGCAAAAACCTGGTAAGCGCCAAATGTTGAATTTTATTTCGCAAATACCTAGTAAGCGTCACTAGGTTTCATTGCAAATACCAGGTAATCACCAATTGGTCACTACAGTAGTTACGCAAACACCTGGTAACCGCCAGAGATCGTCGTTTACCAGGGATTTGCCTAAATTCAGCTGGGCCTATAGGTATTAAATAGTTCACGAGGAACACGATTTAGCTATGCCCTGACTATCACAAAACGTATCAATCGAGGGAAAGGGAACTATATCAATGGCGTAGAACCTGTTAGTTATAACCAAATTTATTTTGTTATCATCTACTATCTTTTTATAAACATTTTCAAGTAAGTAAACATTAAAGTACTTACATGAATTCGGTGACCATCATGCTTTCTTTTTTTTCGTGCACCCTCAGTAGAAGGTTAGGAGTGACATTTTCCTGGTAAAGTCTCTGTTCTTTTTGATGTGACAACAAACAGGAAATCGACAAACTGGCACTTACCCTGTTATCAATGTTCAATTTTCTGTTCAATTAATTTCGCAATTACCAGTTAAGCGACACATTGGCGCTTACCAGGTTTTCAAAATTTAGATTTGGTCTCTGGGTGATTTTTGCAAAAACCAGGTAATCGACAAATTGGCGCTTACCAGGTTATTGCAATTTAGGTTTCTGCTCTTGGTGATTTTTTCAAAAACCAGGTAAGCATAAAAATGATACTTGCAGACATTTTTCTTACATTTTGACCGAATAGCTGGAAAGAAAACACCAAAAAACCGCCAGAGACGAAGTTTGACTTCTTAATTCCCATGCCAACTACCAAAACAACGTGCATACTCGTAAAAACTTCGGACGCGTTTTTCTCAAAATCGACTTTTGTCGCTTACCAGGTATTTGCATAACGAGGTCCAATTCAAAATCCTTTCATAATTTCGAGTCTAACATAGATTACTTCCTCCAGAAACTTATCAAATATCCTAACAATGTCGTTTAGGTAAATAATGAAAGACAGTTCAACAGACCTGTCAACAATAGAAGGAACTCCGAGGCAGTGACTACCTGTAAGCACTTGTGCTTGGGTGGCCTGAAAAAGATAATATCTTCTCTAATATCTAATATATTTGAGTCTGGTTATCACCCTACATGCTTCGACAGATATTATCTGTCGAAGCATGTAAGGTGATAACCAGACTCAAATTTCAATTTTGAAGGATTCTTGGCAAGCTGAGATGGGGGCTTAGACTCCATAGGTTTTATCAAATATCGGGTAAATTACGCGTTTTACAGTCGATTTTCCAATACTGGCGCAATGTAACGTAACTCATTATTGCATATTCTTGCGCGGTTATCGAGGCTGGTGACCTCGTACAATCTATGAGTGGACGGGGATGGGAGATGTCTTTGTTACTTCGCGGATCCATCCCGCCATTCCGCGCCTGTTCGCCAGTTTGTAAGTGTAGGTCGACAGCTGAGGCAAACAGCTGATCCACCGGCTGATAAAATGACTGAACAGAAACACGGTGAGTTGCTCTCTCTATTAATACACATTTTTTTCATCGTCACAAAATGGAACACTTCACAGTCGAATCAAACACTTCACGAGATGCTGCCACCTAGCGTCGATATGAATAAATTCGTGACTAAAAGGAGCTTCATCACCAGCCGCGAGAGTGCGATCACGAGGAATTCCCTTTCCGCGCTTTTATTAATTAGTCTTTTCCCTTCTGAATTGTAAAGAATAATCTACAACAGAGAACCATTTTTTCTCCAATACATCATTACAAGTTTAGATAAACAATCCTTCTGGTCATGGTGTACAATACAACGAAAACGTCTGCTAAGTTGGGTGGACAGTATCAAAAATGTTCCTCACATAATGGATACCAAAGTTCACGGTGACAATTTAGAGTCGTTAACTATCGGATTTGATAGTTTACGCTTGTTCAGCATGTCTTGTATGGTTTCTAAGGACTTCCCCTTCGTTTCAACCATCACTGTGAAAATGAATACAATGCAAATCAAAGGAGCCAGCCCCATGATGACGAAATTGAAGTACATACCGATGTTGTTGTTGATAGTGTAAAAGAATTGTGTCCCTACTCCTGAACATAAGTTGGCTGTGATGCAAGCGAGAGCAGAACCTTTGCTCTTCAAGTTGACAGGGAAGAGCTCACCTTGGATAATTATAGGAATGCTAACTATACCTAGGCAGTAGAAAAATCCAGATATTATCAGAAACACAAGAGGCAAATAATTCGTATTCGAAGTGTCTATTTCGGTTAAGTCTCTCAAATAATACCAAACCGCAGCGGCGCACATGGCCAATCCTGATCCCAGACAAGAAATGGCCAGAAGGGTCCTTCTGTTGAATTTATCTATCAAGCTACTAGCAACGGACGACACTGCAATCCATACGATGAGGAGAATCATGAAGCTGTCAGCAGGAGAAACCCAAGACTCAGGAATGATCACAGTGGCGTAAGCACACAAGAACGTTGCTCCAGAAAACCTCTGGCACGCATACAGAAATTCAACAATGATGAACGCTTTCAAGCAAGCTGGCGATTTGAAGATATCCAAAAAACTTCCTTTCATTTCCATCTGCTCTTCCACTTTTGTTTGCAGAATGTCTAGATCTTCATCTTTGCAACTGCCTTTGAGCCACGTTATGCTTTCTTTGGCAGCTTCACGTTGTCCTTTTTTCAAATAATAGTAAGGAGATTCCGGTATCATCAAGAAAGCAATGAACAGGATTGCTGGTGGGATCGCTGATAAGAATATGAACAACTGGTATTCAGTTTTGGATGCTAGGTTTTCATAGAGAGCCCCGACGAAAAGCATTGCCCCAAAAAGGGCACCCACCGATCCTCTGATGCTGGAATCCACTACTTCTCCCAGAAAAGCAGGTACTACAGTATGAATGATGCCACCGAACAAACCGCTTAGGAATCTCGCTATCAGGATCGAGATGAAGTCGTTTAGGACCGCGAGAATAAGCCAACCAACTACTGCAATGAGTAGAGACAATGCAATTGTGTTTCTTCTCCCTATTCTATCCATCAGAGCTCCACAAGGAATGGGAATCAGAATATTCCCAATGTAGGTGATTGTCACCATCGTGGCCGCTTGGCTTTCCGTCAACGTGAATCCAGTTGTGCCGCTCATGATCTTCGGAAGAGCCGCCGCAGACCATCCGTAAACTGCTCCACTGGCCAATCCTGTGAATGCAGCTGCAAAATAAAAGAACGATTCCTTGTTATTGCATCGCCTGGATTTTGAGATCTGGATGAGAGTAATTGACTACTTAACCTAGTCCGAGTAGGTGACTTTCAAATATTTAGAAGCTTTGTACCAGCGCAGAAGGTCAAAAACGCTGAAAAATACTTACACACCTGAATATTACTTCCGAGTCTACCAATGCATCGTGAACTTTTGTTTTCACTTTTCATGGTTGGAAAAAGAATGTTCTCCAAAATCAAAATCTTCACTCGAGTTTTACGTTTTAGACCTTCCGTGTTTTCGACCTTATCTCAGTAAAACGACTATAAAGCCCCAAATTTTCATGCAAATTCAAATGTGATTACACTGTTGGAAAGAGCGTAAAATTGTATTACCTCTTTGACGAAACAAAACAAACTTTTTTTTTAATTGGAAAAACAGGTGAACATTGGACTTGAAACGAAAAAGACGCAAATTACTTTACAACGGTTTATTATTTTTCAGTACAGATCACTCTTCTGCAAAGATCACTGCTTTGCTATTGTCACAATTTTTGTACCTATTTTTTTCTGAACCCTAGGTAGGTGCTGCCTACCTACTTCATACTTCACAATCGAAATTATTTAGAAGAAATGAACGCTTCACACTCGATCCGAATTTTTCAAATCCCATGATATATTATATTATGGGAAATTTAATTACTGGTTGCTAAGGAAGCAAAACTGAATACAACTCGAAGAAACTATCATCAATCGCATTTTGGAAAGATAAAATTTCAACGGATATTAGACCTCTTTGATGATTCACACTCGTGATCCTGTTTTATCGAAGGAAAACCCTCTTGCTCGATTCCGATTGTTCATTATTGCAAATAATAAACCGAAATTGGTCAAATATTGGAAAGCTTAACTTTTTTTGAACGCTTATAGGTTCTGTAATCCGGCACATGAATTATTGCCTGTAAGACTATAAAACGTTCACGTTTTTCTGCGTTCAAACACAAATTTTTGTGATACATCCCGCTTTCGAAATACAAATGATTAAACCGTTGACATCCTGAGGTTTTGGTGCAACTTTCAGGCAAAAGTTCATGTGCCGGATTGCAGATCAGATGCCGGTGTAATCAGATTAGAATTCGCATGAAAATTCGGGGAGTGAATGAAAAATACGATGATCGGGGAATGAAAATACGAAAAAATCTTAAAAGTGAAATAACTCGAAAACGAAGCTTCTAAAAAATTACTAAGAGGCATTTATTGCAGGAAATGAGCTCTAGGATGTGTTCCTGGCCTGTAATGTAACACCCTGTGCTTTCTGTGAAATCGATTTAACTTTGAAATTCATTACTTTAGTGGAGATACACTACGTTCTTCTTAACTCCAATTTTATCGAATCCGGATGAAAATTGTAGAAGTTATGGTTGCTACGTGGGTTCAGCGTACATAAAATTTGTGTAGATACAGACCGACACACAGACAGCAAACATGGAACCAAAATTGTTCAGAAAGGTTTAAAAGTAAAAAGCAAATGAAAATTCTGATTTGGAGGCAATTTAAAAAAAAAAACCTATTTTATTCTTTAAAAGTTAGAACAATGCTTCTACCACCTTGGTAGATTCTGAAGCAATATTACTGAATACATCAGATCATCAGTGTATGTCCCAGTAAGTATGAAACATAAACTGAACTTATTGATTCATGATTCCATTATTGATTCCTTCAGAATTATAGTAGCAATGTAGATGGAATTATGATCGTTTTGGTGAAAACAAGAAAGTCATGCTTACATCATTCTGATTAGAGCTCGAATAAAGGGTAATACAAATGTGTTGTTGCTTACCAATCACGGCGACCACCCACTGTCCATAGATTCCAACTGATGGCGCCTTGAGGAGCATTGTAAATTTAAATTGTCGCAAAACTTTTAAAAATCACTCGAGTGTACTGAATGCCGAGGCTGGTTCGCTCTAACGTTAACTGACCATACATTTATAGTTCTCCTCTCTTTTGTTGATAAATTCGGCCATTCATTTTCTACCTCGGCATTTTTGTAGGCCGTAAGCTAAGAGTTAACCTCAGACTCTATTTTCATCGCTGATGATAATTTTATTTCGTTTTAACGGCCCGAGGAAACTCAGTTATTTACCTAAGAGCATCGCAAAAGTTCAATATTAAGGTTGAGATTAAGAGGGTTGAGGTTGGAGAAATCATCTTGGATGCGGTGACATCATTTTTCCTTCTTCCGTACGGTGATTTGTTCTCGTTTATTTATTCAGGAATCACTGCTGTTTGAATGAGATCCAAAGATTATGAATTTGTATTTCTTCCCTCCGGAACACAGAGGTACAGACGACCTACCCTTGTCCATTCATAACAACTAACTCATAACCCATTTCATAGATTGATCATGTGAAAAGATCTTATTGACATATTCAACCCGACGTTTAATTTATACCTACCAGGTATGGTCTCGTTTATTTGCAACAAAATATATTACATTATACTTTTAAAAATCTGATATTAATTCTCGTTTCAAGCCGAGTAAGTACAAACCAAAAAGTCCGACAAACAATTGGCATCCTTGTCGAAAACTCAGTTCTTGGGAGTTTCTTGTTGATAAATGGTGATGAGAATGGATATAAATTTTGGTTTATTGTTTTCAATGATGAACCCTTGGGATCGAGCCAAAAAAAGTTATAATTAGGTAAATGTTGATGGTCTGTGATGATGAGAAAAGTTGGGTATTTAAACTTATTTATTTATTCCTGACGACTATTCACCAAAGTACGGACGTGATTTTCGTCGTCGACAACAAATTCATTATATTCGAATTGTTGATTGGATTTTCCTAACAGGCGTGTTAAGAATAAAAATTACTGTTGCCAAGTTTATGTTTTCAACACAAAAGAAGATTTATACTATTATTTTACGTGAAGACTTTGGCTTCCAAAGGACAAGTTACCAAATTTCATTACAAGAGATTAGGGTAGTGCGCAAGGCTGATACAGGAATTATATTTATGCGTGTGTTTGTAATTATGTTTATAATAAATTGTTGCTTTACGTTGTGTGTTATTTGTCTCCAATCCTAGCTTCCTAGTTTGGTTATGATTATTATTTGCTGTGTGTACCTAAGGATCCAGGTAGATAAGGGACTTAGGGCAGAAGGCCCTTGAGGTCACCGACTCTATCCTTTTCTGGTAAAATTCCTAGGCGGTCGCTGCCACCACCCTGGTCGAGAAAAGATCAGGGGAAATTAACCTTTCTTACCTGCAAGTTACCTTGAATGAGCTGAAGGTAGTTCTGTTGAAATAAGTACTCAAGTTTAAGAAACACGTAGGGTTTTTATTCAAGAAAATTAAAGTATTTCTACCGTGAAGCGGAATATTACGTTTCACTCTGAGGGAGTTATTGCAAATTACAAAAGATAGTATTTCCAAGAATTGATATACTTCACCATACAGTATAATGGTATTATATATTACTTATGTCAGTCCGACAAAAATACTTGTTAAAATGCACACTTCGTTATACGTTTCAATTACGACTCAAATTTGACTATGTTAAGTTCACTTGACTTAGACCAAATAAGCTTGATTATTTATTATACTTATGCTTATAAGTTTCAATACAATACAAAATATACAATTGTTAATGCGTTTTTACAATATTGACGAGTTTTGCTTTGCTTTGCTTTTACGTTACTAGTTTTCAGGGTATTATATGATTACGGGGGATGGTGCCAGATTTTGTTGTGAATAGTAAGCGCTTACTAAGAAACTATGAGGGAATGGGCTCACCCTTGCCGAGCTTGGATCGTGGTTTGATCTCCGTAGCGGGTTCGTATCCAGGGCCTCGTTTCTTGAAGGCTTGTATGTAGAGGGTGCCTGGAAGCGGGGCGTTCTTGCCTCGGTTCGGGGGTCGTTCGGCATACCAGAAGACCGTATCGGCGAAAATGGAGAAGGCTGCAGAGTCCGGGAGATCGGGCCTTGGCTAACGATAACTCGTGGATCACTGACTGGCGGGGTAGACAATGCGACTTTTAACTTGAAGTTCGCGAAGGAGCACAAGTTGGTTCTCAGTTCTACTGTCTTCGTTACAGTTATAGGGGGTGAGTTCACAAGCTGGGTTCAAGACACTTTCGAGACGGGTGACTTGGAGACTGAGGCGCTGGTGGTGGGGGCACCCCTATTTATCCCCTTGGCCATCTTGGTCAACGATGGGGAGGAGGCGATGGTGGCGCTCGAAGTGTGTGTATGTGCTTATGGCGGACAGCGGTTGGTGGTGATGCTGTTGCTCGTATGGAAGTTTGTAATGGAGTTTTATGGGGGTTGGTGCCTGAGGGGCGTGGCATATGGCTGGGCCATTACAGGTCAACCATCAAATTTTGATGGTTCGAGTTTCAAGTCACGGAGAATCAAAAAATCAAATTAACAATTTTTTCCGGTACTTTGCCCAGTTCCCGTGGACCGGATTTGATTTAGTTCGGCACATCGGCTTTATTTGGGATCCAGATGATCCCCAACCTTTCATTTCATTGTTGATCACGTGTAAGGGGTAAAAAGTGAGGTTGAAATTTTCAAAACGCTCTAGCCTCGAAAATTTTCAATTTACAGTAGGTAATTGGTTTTTTCATCAGTTTATAGTAAGTAAATTAGTACTTAGTTACGAATTTAAATAATTTGATTACACAACCACTCTGTAGGTCCAACCGCTCGCTTAATGAAGATAATTAATTACCTGAATAAATTATGTTCAACTACGCTTTTTCTTCTATTTGAAATTGTTTTAATCCTTCGATACGAATGAAACCACTCAGCCATTCAATGATTTAGACGATGTTGAATGATTTAGGAACACTTAGTTCCCGTGAACAGATTTTTTTATGAAATTTGGTATCGTAGGTGTAAAACTAAAACTACTGAAAAACGCTGCAAATTATTACACAATGGTTTATTATTTTCCTATATAGATCACTCGTCTACAAAATCACCAACCATCCAATATGAAGGAAAAAAAATAAAAAAAAAATAAAAAAATGAAATAAAATAAAATAAATAAAAAAAGTAAAAAAATGCCAAAAAAAATCAAAATCACCAACCATCGATTGCATTTCGGTCAGCTCTAATTTGAACGGAGATTAGGCCTCTTTTGCGATTCACACTCGTGTTTTGATTTATATATATATATTTCAATATAAACCCTTAAATTTTCGTAGGGAGCGAACGGTTTGTCCTACAGAGCTCCGCGTGGTCTCAAAAAATTCTAAAAATTCTATAGAATCTTAAATTGAAGGAAAAACAATACCTTTATTTCGAAATTTGTTGAGTTAGCGCGTTTTCAAAGTTTCAAAATTGATTTTGGAACCCTTAGAAGTGACCTACATCAACCAAAAGCTTCGGGGCACAACTAGACCCAAAATGGAGCCTACATACCAAATTTAATCAAAATCGGTCAATGCTAAGTGGCAAAAGTGCCGCGTACGGCGTACGGCGGACGGACGGCCAAATTTTTATTCGATTTTTGGATTCTACATACCTTGAAACGTGAACCATCAAATTTTGAGGGGGTGTTAAAATTTTTTTTTCTTGGTCGATTCCAAAGGTTCATTATTGAAAATAATAAACCAAAAACTAAAATTTAAAACTAAACCATTTGGGGTTTAGTTTGTTGTGCTAGTTTTGGTTGATGTCAGTCACTTCTAAGAGTTAAAATGTTGAAAACACCCTAGCTCGAAAAATGGTGGGTGGTGTCATTGTTTGTTTACCAATTAAAAACAGAATTATTGAATTTTCAGATGCGAATGAGACCACCCAGAGCTCTTTAGGACCGACCGTTCACTCCCCATGTGAACTTAAGGGTTAGAATAATTATAAATCAGAAACACGAGTGTGAATCGCAAAAAAGGCCTAATTTCCGTTCAAATTTTAGCTGACCAAAATGCGATCGTTGTTCGTTTCTTCAAGTTGTACTCAGCTTTTTGTCCTCAACAACCAGTATTGAAATTTCCTAAAGAAGGCACCCACAACTCACAACCCCTTCTTCGAATTGAGTGTGAAGCGTTTATTTCTTCTGAATAAGCTTGGTTGTGACGTAGGTCGGTGGTGACAATGAAAAAGCCGTGTTCTTTGCAGACGAGTGATCTTTACAGAAAAATAATAAATCTTAGTGTAATAATTTGCAGCGTTTTTTGCCCTATCTTCAATCGCGGGAAAACAAAATTTTTTTTGTTTTCTTGGATCTCTTGAACATTGTGCGTTAGCCAAATTTATCGAAGATTCGTTACAAAATTTAATTGAAACTACTTGGTGGGTTTGGTTTGTTTAGAAATTCAGAGTCCAGTTGTGCAGAGTCTCGTATGTGCTCGTACAACCTGCTTTGAAAACTTTCAAAACAATGGTTTTAGGTTCAGCTTCTCTTGGATGTGTACGATTATAATTATTTTACTTGGACCGCATTACAATTTTTATCCGATGGGACTAGCCGTCCCCTAGGAAACTCGCTGTCGTCATAGAAGATTCCACAACACTCTTACCGCCAGAACTTATTGTAAATTCATAGAGCTGTCAGACTCGAGATTGCGCTATCGGCACTACAAGCTCTATTCGTTCCGAAGGTTTCCACCTATTCTAATCAACACCAGGGGATAACGTGATCTTCAAATATGTAGGTCATTTTGGTTTATTATTTTCAATAATAAGCCTTTGGAATCGAGCAAGAAAAAAAAATTTTAACCCCCCCTCAAAATTTGATGTTTTACGTTTCAAGGTACGTAGAATCCGAAAATCGAATAAAAAAATTTCCGTCCGTCCGCCGTACGCCGTCCGCCGTACGCCGTACGCCGTCCGCCGTACGCCGTACGCGGCACTTTTCTTAGCAACACTGGACCGATTTGGTTCAAATTTGGTATATGGGCTCCATTTGGGGTCTAGTAGTGCCGCGAAGCTTTTGGTTGATGTAGGTCACTTCTAAGGGGTGAAAATTAAGGGTTGAAATTTTCAAGAGTGCCCTAGCTCGAAAACTCTAGAAATAAAGGTATCGTTTTTTCACCAATTTTAAATAGTACAGAATTTTTAAAAATTTTTGAGACCACCCGGAGCTTTGTAGGACAAACCGTTCGGTCCCTACGAGTATTTGAAGGTTTTCCTTCGATAAAACAGAATCATGAGTGTGAATCGCAAAAGAGGTCTAATCGCCGTTCAAATTTTATCTGACTAAAATGCGATCGCTGTTCATTTCTTCGATTTGTATACAGTTTTGCCTTCTGCGTAACCAGTAATCAAATTTCCATATCAAGCTTTCTATTTTTCGAATCGAGTGTGAAGCGTTTAGTTCTTTCTAATAAATTTGATTGTGAAGGTGTGAAGCCATTATAGTGTGGTAGGTAGTACCTACCTACCAATAGTTGGTAGGTAAAAAACGCTGCAAATCATTGCTCACTGATCAGATCAATGATCAGCTGAGTGAGCTCCGAAGCCATTTTCAATGCTATTGAATGGAAGTGCTCTTCCAGGCGTCTCCAGCATTCGAGGATATCTTCTTCACTCCTCACTCCTCACATCACTGATCAGCTGAGTGAGCTCCAAAGCCATTTTCAATCCTATTGAATGGAGGTGCTCTTCCAGGCGTCTCCAGCATTCGAGGAGATCTTCTTCACTCCTCACATAACTGATCAGCTGAGTGAGCTCGAAAGCCATTTTCAATCCCATTGAATGGAAGTGCTCTTCCAGGCGTCTCCAGCATTCGAGGAGATCTTCTTCACTCTTCTGATCACTGATCAGCTGAGTGAGCTCCGAAACCATTTTCAATCCTATTGAACGCAGGAGCTGAAATTTGAGAGGGAAGGTCAAGGGAGAATACAGATGGAGAACCAGTGATCTATACAGAAGGATGATCTATACAGAAAATAGTAAACCTTTGAGCAATGATTTGCAGCGTTTTTACATGAAGTGGACTATTTGACTAAGATAAGATAAAAATCAACCCATCAAGTTGAACAGGTCTCATTTATTTTCTTGTTTGGTTCCGCCGAGTTTCCACGTTACCTTGACAGAATATAATTATTCCGGTTATGAAATTTGCCAGAAAAGGAAATAAGTAAACGTCGAGTTGATCGTGAATGTGACAATTGTGATGATTGCGCAGGTTTGAGTCCTTCTATTGACTTTATTCCCATAGAACCGTAGCAATCATGGTGAAACACAAGTCAAGTATCGTGAGAATGGTTATTCTCGAGCCTTTTATTATATTTTTTTTCTAAATACGGAAATTGTATTTTTAGCAGGAATTATAATAACAGCTGTAGATGTAGACTGTTGTAGACTCAGAAAAAAGCCGTCAGAGTACATTCAGGATCCCTCGGAGGGGGAGGGGCTATTGTTTTTTCACCAATTTGAAAGAAGTATTGAATTTTTAGAATCGATTGAGATCACCCAGAGCCCTGTAGGACTAACCGTTCGCTCCCCATGAGAACTTACGGGTTGGATTTATTATAAATCAGAAGCACGAGTGTGAATCGCAAAAGATGCCTAATCTCCGTCCAAATTTTAGCTGACCGAAATGCGATCGTTGTTCGTTTCTTCGAGTCGTACTCAGTTTTGCGTCCTCAACAACCAGAATTAAAATTTCCTAACGAAGGCACTCACTACTCTATATTTCTTCGAATTGAGTGTGAAGCGTTTATTTCTTCCAAGTAAACTTGGTTATGACGTAGAAAGGTGGTGACAATGGCAGAGACGAGTGATCTACACAGAAAAATAATAAACCTTTGTTCAATGGTTTGCAGCGTTTGTTATTTTAGGCTCTCTTCGTTCCACAGATTTGGATTTGGACCAGCTCAAGATTTTCCTGAAAAATCATTACCACAACGAGAAAATCGCCGAAGTGATTTCATGTAGCAAAGAAAATGCTGTGCCTGATGGCACGAATTTCGCCAGCCTCGTTCATCGAATAAAGTTTTTATATTTGAATAACGAAGGACGAAAGAGAACCAAGTCAGTCATCGTCAAAACAGAATCGATAAATGAAAACAATAAAGACGTCGTAAAACCACAAGCATTCGCCCCTGAAACAAAGGTGAGTTCATCACAATATTATTTTTCGATGAATTCGTGGAGTCGGAATAATATTATTTTGATTTGGTCGATTCGACTCAGGTTGGAGTCCTTTGCTTAAAAAAAGGAAACGTAGGTTTTACTTTTTTACCAGCGACAGTTTCACTGGAAACCTCTCCAGCATCTTCAGGCTTTTCACACAAATAACGTTAGATACTATGGGAGTTCTTGTAGTTGTGTCGCTGCATAATTTCGGTCCTCAGGACGAAAGAAAGAAAGAATAAACAGAAAAATTAGTACGGAGTCGCCGTATATCTCGGTCAAATCAGGACGTAATCGCTTTGACCGGAATAACCGAGATCAAAAATAAGCGGCGGAACCCATAGGTGAGGAAAAAATTTTTCATCAATTCCAATTCCAATTTGGCTTACACCAAAATTTTTTCATCAAAAAAAATTTTTCATCAATTCCAATTCCAATTTGGTTTACACCAACATTTTTCCTCACCTACATTTAATGTAGGTGAGGAAAAATGTTGGTGTAAACCAAATTGGAATTTGATTAGGTATGTAATGAAGTAGGTACGTACAACGAAAATAAATTAAAATGTCTATATCTAGGAAGAAAAGTGAATAATTACAGTCTGTTCAAGTGGCATATTACTGCCTTGCAAGGTTTACTGAATTGCATTTAATGTTGATAAGAGGTGGTTTTCTGTGAATTAAAAATAAGCATATACGGAAATAACGTGAAGGAACGGGAAACTATTGAGACCTGCGCCCCACTCCTTGTTATTCCTCGCAGATCTCGGGATTATTTGGCCTCATTCGAACTCCTCACCAGAAGTCAACACATCCGAGGGCATTTCAATAGCACGTACTATTAAAATAATTATTTCGCCAGGTTTTGTAGTGCCTATCAAGAATCCTTGTTATTTCATCTCATTCCAAGTTATCTTGTTAAAGAACTTTCATTCGTGAGTTCTGTAAGTATATAATAATTATTTTAATAGTATTATTCGATAATTATTATCGATCAACTAAACTCCCTGTTTCGACTCCAGGGGAATTTGCTCAAGACAAAAATGCTTTCCTCCACTCTCTAGACTGTTCTTTCTATTACATGAATTTACGGTTCGCTATGCAGCTTATAATTGATAGTGACAGAGCAGTGGGCCTCATATTCCAATCCGAAGATGGTATAATTCGAAATTCGGTCGTTGGTAGGTTCAGTAAACGTCACAATCACGTCCAATTACCGATAATCAACTTCTATGAATATCAAGAGTTGTGAGAGTGATGGGGACAGTGCTTAGGGAAGTCGTATGTATTCGTAATGAAAAGTGAATTTAACTATGAATTCGCACAGTTTATTGATTGGATAGAGATCGGCTCTTAGGACGACGTCATTTCCAAATGACAAACTGTGAACTTTGATGATTTAAGAAAATATAGAAAAGAACAGTTTCGAAAAGATTTCAGTCGGAAAAATTTTCATCAAGGACAAGAATGAGAACTCAAAGAATTTGGTTTAAATGGATCACACTAGACGGACAAAGAGAAAGAGTTGATGACTTTGGGAGCTAGCAAGAAGTGTTCTCAATGGGGCAGGACACGTCCTTTTATTCGTGGGACTTCCTTGTGGGAGATAGTCCCAACTAGGGTCTTCCAAACAGGAAGCTTTCCTGGTCCGCCTAGCTTTTCTTGCGTTTGCTATTACGAAAATACTTCCTTGATTGTTATGGTTCGCCAAACTCCCCAAGGGTGAAACAGTCGTGAGGGGGAAATGTAGATAGTTGCGGAAGATGTACTCACAGAACTAATATTTTAATAAAACTCCTAGCTTGCCTTTAAATATCTCGATACATTCTTTTCAGATGTACAGAACCATACTACCAATTATGGAGGACCTCATGGAAGAAGTCGGAGACAAACGAGACCTCTTGTGGCCCAAGTTTCTTGGGTTTGTGCCTTACGACATGATAGCGTTTGAAGATTTATTGGTAAGACCAAAATAACTGTTATTTTGGAATTGGCATACGCTGGAATTTATCTGTTGTCAGAGGCAAAATATAATTTTTCACTTTACCTGGATATCACAGGTGACCGAATTAAGCGGAACTTTCCACATCTCTGACCTGTCATTTTATGACAATGCCTTCTCAACTACCTAATTTGACAGCGTCCTGACGACCCTTTTTCACACGAAGTCAAATATTCATCAAGTCAAAACTAATTAAGCTGCCATGTTGCTCTCTTACACATGTTCAACCCACTACTACCAAACGTCACTTTTACAGTGCACTCCCGATATTACTGGGCCATCCAACACACGTCTGTATCCAAACTCCAGGACTGGAATTGCTATGTGTTGAAACAGAACATCAAATTTGCAATTTTCCAAATCGTGATAGTGGGATCTACAATAATATCCAGTACAATAAAATGTACAATAAAAACCCTATCAAGTGCAGCACACCAGATCGGGGATTCCCCAGGTGAAGGGTCAGTCATCCCTCCAACAGTCAACTCCTTTGTTATGAAGAACAGTAAGAAGAAGAAGAAGAAGCCCCTCATATAATACCGATGGCTCAATCCGAGGTCACCCGGTCTGGTGGAAGCTCTTGTGGAACGTTCAACTTCAAACAAGCCTTCCCTTCCTAACTAGCTCAAAAACCTATCCTCAAATACATCAAATTCTTGTTCTACTACTATATTGGTTAGTTTTTGTGCCACTTTCAGCTCTAAATCTGGGAACGCCCTCTGATCCTTCCCATTTTAACGTTAACAAATTGTGATACGTGAGGGACAAATAAATTCTCATCTGGGGAGGACTTTATCAGTATTCCTTCTCCAGTATCTGTGAACGCTTGCTTAACAGATCCTGCTGTGACGCAGGGAAATCATCCAAAAATAAATGAATAAATCTGTTGAGTCAAAGATCCTGGAGTTATTACCTTCTGTTGGAAGGGCAAGCACCCCCTCAGGCGGTGAGGGCCCCCATAAAAGTAACCTCACTGTAATCACAGGTAGGATTAATCGTGGACTACCAATACCTTCTTTTTCACTTATCAGTTAGTTTCAGAAGAGTGAAAAGACTTTTAAATTTATTTTCTCCGACCTTTTTCAAATGAACAATTTCCTTCTTAATCAAATTGTCTATTGCATTCTCATAATAATTGTATTTGCACGTTTTTTATACATAGGACATGGGGTACAGTCAACCTAAAAGGAAGCAATGCTTTGACTATAGTCACGCGAAATTGGCTCTTCGCAGTATTGGCAGATTTCACGCTATGAGTAAAGTGTTGATGGCGAGAGGTCACATCGCAGCAGATGACGGGAAATCATTGGGCATTACCAAAAGTGATTCCATGACCAGAAGAGGTTGGGACGTTGTGCTGACAGTTATGACCGACGACATGACCAACAACTGGGGTGAAGAGTGGTGAGTTCGTATTCTGTTTTTCTCTTTTATTATTAGGCACTTGCGACCAGTTGGGCCATTTTTGCCGAACATATACGTCAATAAATAATACCTTACCTGATTCCTTTGTATGCCGGAGAGCCCTGGGAGTCATCTCACATTTATCGAAATTAGTTCAATTTAACCCCATTTAAATAATTTCCTTATTCTTAGCAGCCTGATACTCCATAATCCATCTTCCCTTATTTTCTCTCAAGTCTCAGAAGCGGGACGAGGGAAGGGGTAGGTACAACTATCCTACTTCTGCGCCTGCGCGGTTCTTCATCCCACCCGTAGGAGTAAAGCCTGTAGCGAGAATTAGGGATGTCCGATACTTCAAAAGTATCGATATAATATCGTATCGATACATCCATTAAAAAGTATCGATCATTTCACAAAAACGGGTGAAATTGTCGTTTATGTTTCTCTCCATCAGTGTGACATCTCTCCATCACGAGGACAATAATTAATACAGAATGAACAAAAAAATAAATCACTCATTTTGTTATTTAAAACTTGTTTTTGGTTTAGGCACTTGTTTTCGTATTGCACTTGTTTGTGTTAACATTTTGGTGGTCCATCCTCGATCATGGAGGACAGCAGGTTATCATCGAGAGCTGGAGGTGGTGCTACATCATCTTTGTTTAATCTGTTGAAGTTTGTTGGTCTCCCAACAATCTACTTAGAGATAGAGGTACTGTCAAGTAGGTACCTTCATGTCGTAGGTGTTGAAATAGATTAAATGTGAAATAAAAAAAGTATCGCTGTTATGTCTGCGTGTCAGAGCGTGAAGGCGATTGGCTTCACTTCGGCTTGTCGATTTGATTGGTCCCTACTCAACGAAGACAAAGGACGGGACAACACTCGATGCCCGGCGCGGGTTACCGCAGACCGTGTGCAAGAGTGTTTAAGATCGCCAGCTCGGATACATACCTAGGCGCGATTGCTCGCCGACCCGGGGAATGCACCACATTTACCTATGCCTAGTTGGGGGCAGACAACTACTAGGGTAAATGGGAGCAGAAGCCGGCGCGATGAGCTTTATCGCATACCGAGACCTTCTGAGGAACTGTGGGCTTCAGAGAGAAGGCGAGGTAGGGCGAGAAATAAACAAGTCGATTTTACGAAGACGAGTGCATGAAAGGGAAGCCCTGAGTCCTCCTTTTATATTGGTTAAACAAGGTAAGGGGAGAGTGGAAAAGGTGACGTCAAGTGATGTCACTGTTCCCCGTACCTCACCTTACCTACCTGGCATGATGAGTCACTCAGGGTTTCCCTTGTCCTTTATTAGGGAACTAAAACGGTTAAGAGTATGAGTCATTACAATCGCCTCCGATACTGGAAAAAAGTATCGATACTACGATATATATCAGGGAAAAAAAGTATCGATATGTATCGATACTTTTGGGACATCCCTAGCGAGAATCAGTTAGTTCTGAAGCGACTTTGAGTCAACTCATATTTCTCTCCCACAAATAAACTTTACATAAAGCTTTGAATCAACTTATTAATCCACCTCACCTTCTGATTTAGAATAATTAATTACCATTATCGGTACCTACATTTTTATTGAAATAGGTACCTACCTCCAATTCAATGATTAAATGAATTCAATAAATCTTTATTCCTGGTACATTATGTATGTAAATGAATGCTTCAGTTTGTTATTGTATTATACATTTCATGGTTACGAATAGTAGGTGCCGTATTGATAGTACCCGGCCGAACCCAGACTCATCCACCTCGGCGGCTTCCGATTAGGGTTGCTCCTAATATTTGGTAGTCAGCTCTAACGTTTAAGGCTAAATGTCCCGAGTTTAGTTGTGAAATCTGCCACCACGTGGCAGCACCACAATGAAGAAAATTTCGTTTACTCCTCATTTGAGAATGGATCGAGATATTTTAGTTCTGCAAACGGATTTCTCTTCAAGATCACCGTAGAATTCCGGGTAATTGGTTTAGAAAGTGTGCAAAAACTTTTTGCACACAGTTCCAACAAAAATTGTTAAAATTTTGAAAATTTTCAAAAAGTGGCCACACCACCACCACCACACCACCGCGCACCAAAACATCGTGACATTTAGCCTTAAAAGCAGCAGAGCGTACCAGGCGAGCCGCCTCCGGACCGACAAGACCACCTGATATCCCCAGCCGGCTCATACTTCTTCGTAAAAACCATAAATAAATTAACAATAATTAGTAACCAAACACGAATATTCATCACACATTCATCAAGTAAACTACAGCTACTAAAAAAAAGAATATGTTTGTGACATTCAAGTCTTGACTATGTAAACATAATTGAATGTATCGAATTTTGAATGTTTATTCGTGCTGGATAGGCTTTGCTTATGTTTTCATTAATACAGTTTTATGGGATCAACCAGTAGTAATATTATTTTCTCTATTCTAGGAAAGGGTTAGCGGACCGTTTGAGGAGTCAGGCAACTGGTATACCAGGGAAACTCCACGCTTTAGGAGAAAATTATGACACTCGGTTCAAAGTGATGAATCATGGTGACCTGTGGTTTGGAAACCTAATATTCAAATATATGGATGGCGAAGAACATTTACCAATATCAGTCAAGTGAGTAAAGAGTAATGTCTCAACTAAAATAGTCATAGTGAAATAAGGCAATAACAAGAAATTTGTCTTATGATGGAAGTTCATAAAAGTTCAGTTCGTTCAAAAAAAATTTTATTGGTGAATTTGTTATTATTTCCAAAACTATTTCATTCATTGCTAATTTAAGGGTCAGCTGTCTAATTGAGAAAGGACAGCTTAAAATAAGCTTTTCCAATACAGTAGGGCTTCAAGATGTCCGCTTCTAAGACCAATTTTCATTAAATTTGGTATACGAGTAGAGTATGTATATGGGCTCCATTTGGGGTCTAGTTGTGCCACGAAGCTATAGGTTGATGTCAGTCGCTGCTAAGGGGCAGCTTGGACATGGAGCAGACTTGGCGGACCAAGATGGGGAAATATGACACAAATGATTCACGGCAAGCAGTGTCGGAGCTAAAAGGAGTGGCACCCAACAACATCAGGGTGATGGCTGCGACCTTGTCGTGGCGCGGTGTGTGGTGCGGGAAAAGTGCCACGGAGTTGCGCGAGTTGGGCATCTCGGTAGGCGTGCTCCGTGGTATCACCACCCGTGTTCTGCTCGGCTCATATTTGAACTGGTGGTCGTTTTATAGAGGCACTTCCCCTCATCCTTCTCTCCCACCCCCACCTTCCTCATCTTCCCTTGTCCCTAGGGCCAGCGTCGGGTGAGTCCTGGGCGTCCTCCCCATTATATTTGATTGATTTTTTTTTCATTTTTATTTATGGCGTGCCCCCTCCGTCAGAAAGACAATTTGTATTTGAGGGGAGTTTGGAAAAAAAAATTAAATAGGGGTTGTAATTTTCAAAACACCCTACCTCAAAAACTTCTGGTATAAAGGTAGGTATTGTTTTTTTCAGTGATTTAAATTCAGGCATTTTCTACCGAAAAGATCAGGAATGTGAAAAACTAGGGAAAAGCGAGTTATGTGTCATAACGTGGTATTGGATCAGTTGCATTACCAGTTACTTACCCATCCCTGTTTTCCTATTTTTGGCCCAATTTTCTCACTTGGTTCCCAGTTTCTCCTAAAAAATGCTCGAAGGGGGAATTAATTCAAAACATTAACCGCACCACTTTTTTCATTGTCGTGTCGTCTTTCCTTTGGAAGAGAAACTGGTCCAATTCAGCTTCCGTCCCATTTTATGGCCAGTTTCTCCTGTTCACAGTTTACTGTAACAACTTTGCTCCCGTCTTGATTTCAGATTAGACCAAGCGGCTCAGAAATTACTATTCTTTATTCACAAGGGCAGACTCTTGAATTTTATGTTGCCCTGTACCCATAGCTAACCAATCTGTAGCCCACTAAGGCTGCCAGTGCTCTAACAAGACTTCGTGCTTGCTTCTCAATTCCAGGATTATCGATTATCAAGATTGTCACATCAACTCTTTCATATACGCACAATTCGCTTATACCGTGGTTCACGTTCTCATGACAGCTGAAGTCGATAAAGCACTTGACGTAGCGAAAATGAAGACTCACTCGCCTCACGAGATTGTAGACAAAACGGTTTTTTCGGACGGAAAAGTTTTAAATTGCATAGGAGAAGATTTAAAATTCCTGGTTGGAAAAGGTGTAATTTGATTCTGATAATCCACATAATATGTAAAACTATATTATAGTTCGTCAGTAACTCGTTCCAGAAGAGAGAATTGTATTTTAGTTTTACTTGAAGGATTGTCATTTCTCAACCATTCCTTCATTTAGGCGTACACAAAATGGTTACTGTAAAATTTACACAGTAAATATATTTAATATTACACAGTAAATATATTTAATATTACACAGTAAATATATTTATTATCAATCTGCTTTGTTGTCAACTGTGAAAATTTAACTACATATTTCTAATTTAGTTGTTCAACATTACTATATTGATTACCTATTGGTGATATTATTGAACAAAAAACAGTCTTAATAATTGAAAGTTTCTAATTTACCCCCTTTTTTATTCCTCTTGATTTCACCTCATAAATGGGCAAAATAATAATCATGAAGGTACGTGAAGTATCTCAGGTACTTTTACCTAACCATCGTATTCTATAAAAGCACCAAAAATCAAACACAATTTTCAGGTATCAGAAAATAATATTTTGGGATCACAGGTTGTCTATTGTGAATACATAAAAATTACGTTGCTAAATAAATTGTCATTCTTAATTCGTACTCCAACCAAGTGAGTTGTTCTTACTAGTTTACCTACATCGTAAAATTGAGACCTACACCTGAGTCGTAACAATATTCTTTATTAGAGAAAATAAAATTGCCAGGAGAATGCAAATAGGGTGGAAAGGGGGTGGGTGGGGAAACTGCAAGGGTTCTTTGAGCCCTTTATATATTGATAATTGAGAAGTTAATAATGACGTGTAGAGGAGGCTTATTGTGTTATCTGAAGCATTAAAATCAAAATATTGGGAAAAATGGACTTGGTCACTTCTGCCTCGCAACCCTCGGGTGCCTTCGGAAATTTGAATTCTGGCTGCAAAACGCAGGACGCAAAACTGAGTACAACTCGAAGAAAGAGACAGCGATCTCATTTTTGTCAGCTAAAATTTGAACGGAGATTAAGGTAAAAGCACCAATGGTGGAATGCTTAAGGTCCTTAGCAATTCAATTGTACTCGGTTCTCGTGGTATTTTTCTAAATTTTTCAGATCAAAAACTTATGAAGACGCCAATTGCTCCAGCAAATCTTCCCCTTTACGGAGAATATCTGAAAATTGCTTTAAAAGTAGTTTTTTGTTATAATAATCCGTTTTTCTCAGCTACTTGTTTTGTACCAATAGTGGAACGCTGAAAATTGTGGGTGTTCCTAAGTTGGAATTTTTTGCTCCAGTCGTGGAACGATGTCAAAATTTCAACTCGTCATTAAAATTTCCCCGTTATAAATACTTATGTAGGTACTTAATCATTTTTATTAATAATATGAATTGGGCATTAGGTAGGTACCTAGTAGTTATAGGTATATTCAATAAATAATAAATTGACCACATTTTCAAATATTCAATTCGAATAATACAATAATGAACAATCGTGTGGGAGGATGGGCTCATGGTTGTTTCTTTTCAATGTGTTCCATCGAGTAGCTCCGAAAGATCGGGTTCGGCATATTGAGGTGTAACTAAATAACAATGAAATCAAAATTAAGCAAACACAAATGAAGATGAAGAAAAACCAACATTTCAAAAGATGAGGAGTGAACACACAATCCTCGGTACTAATAAGTACCTACCTAAGTAATTTTTAGTAGATCCTTTTCAGGTCCTTTGGAAGGTTTGGTAAATTTTTGAAAAATCACTGATGACATGAACCGACAGCAGAAACATTTGATAGCAACCAAATACTGCATTGATCCAATGGTGGAATATAGATGTTCTAGTCTTGGAATACCATAATATGGTATTGTTGATATTATCAACCCCATTCCACTATTGGCTACGGTGTAGCGACGAGATATTTGAATATGATGGAGTCGTTTGATGAATTTACAAATAACAATTAGATACAAAAATCTTTAATCACAAAAAAATAGTTGAGTTCCAATAGTGGAATGACCTTTCCACCACTGGTACTCTCGACGAACATTATGTGCCAATAGTGGAATGGTTGATATATTGAAAAAACTAATGCTTCGGAGAACTACCAGGCCCAAAATAGAGCCCTCATACCAAATTTCATCAAAATACCTAGCTCAATAGAAACTGAAGAAAGTGCCGCGGCAAAATTTTTATTCGATTTTTGGATTCTACGTACTTACCTTGAAATGTAAACCGACAAATATGGAGGGGAGATTTTTCGGTCGATTCCAAAGGTTCATTATTGAAAATATTAAACGAAAATTAAACCTTTGAATCAACTTATAATTTTTCTTCAAACGAAGATCTCGCGTTTGCTTGAAAACATCCCTACAGTCAGAACCTCACGTATAGTAATTAGCGGACACCCCATGTAAACAATTTTCAGCTCAATGCAACCAGGAGAAATTTATCTCTCGGAGGAAGTTTAGTTTGTTGATGGAAGCTCCTCAGCTCGTCATCGCCCCTTCGTAAACTTCTACTTCCGCCGGCGAATCGATCAAGTCGACCTGATAGAAGAAAAAAAGCTCTACACAGAACCGCTTTCGTATTCAGAGTCATTAACACCTCGACAACAAACAAACGGCTCATCGCGTTTGTTTGAGGACTCCAGAGATCTCCGGTGTTTACTGGATTTGGATGGGCCGTTGCAAGTACCGCAACTTCAAAGGTGTCTATTTCCAATGTTTCAGGAGAGACGGGATCGGTCAAAGTGAGCCTGGGAAGTCATAAAGTACCCGAAAAAAGCTACGATTTTTCTCGATCTCCTCCCCCCCCCCCCTCGCGTTTCACTCGAGATTGATCTTTTCATCGGGAAGAAGGTGAAGACGTGAAGGGGGATCAGAGGAGTGGTCGCTTTCTTTTGGAGTCAAAATGAATCTAAAACCAACGGAAAGAGGAGGAGATTAAGGAGCCATCGACAGAAGTTTCTTTGAGATCTAACGAAACCTTTGCTTTCCCTGAATCCTCGTCCGAAGCCTCGTTCATCCAGATGGAGCTTCTGGAGAGCATTTCTGCACAAGTTACTACGTATTATGTTGAGTTAGAGCACCAGTGACTGTCATCAGCTAAAATGGTACCAGTGTTCATCAAGTGTGTATTGGGTAAGCTCGAGAGAATACTTGAAAAGACTTCTAAGCTCAAAAGATGTCGCAATATCCTAGAAGAGGGGTACAAGTCCAAAAATGTGATTTTCGAGAAATCGCTTTCAAAGTTTTACACTCAAACGAATAGCTATATCTCCATGACAACACGTTTAATGTTAATGATATTTGGGGAAAATGTTCCCGTACTAATGTTCCTACAGCTCATGAACCGGAATTATTCTTTTCGCTAGTGAGGAAGGAGTGGGGGGAATATTTTTGTCAAATTTCTTCGATTTTTGGTGTTGTTCCCTTTTTTGTGGACAATATTTCTATATTTCAGAGATGTCACTTTTTTCCATGGACGATTTTTATTCTTCCTCAAATGATTAATTTGGTTTTAAATGAGAATAATCATGACTAGAGGTGTATAAAACGGGAATTTATTAGATTGGGAGTTGTCGGAAAAATAAAACAGATTGAAAACGGAAGATATTTATAATGCTGTCTCCAAAAATATTCTCAAGTAATTGAAACAGCTTCTTAAAATCTATAATCAAAGATAACCAAGTGTGATTTCGAGTTCAATCCCCCCCCCCCCCCCTCACACCATTCCTTCTTCAACGGTTTCAGTACAACCAGTACAACTTTCATCGGTAGTTAGTCCGTAGGAGTAGACATTCAAGGTGAAACACACCAGTGGCACCACTAATTTGTTCTATGGTGTCAAAATTTATAGTTCATGAAAATACAAAGGTTTATTCATAAAGATTCAAAGCTTGGGTACCATTAATAAGCCCTAAATGAACCAAAATATCGAAAAATCGCAATTTTGTGAATATTATCCCTCCACTTGCCTCTTCCTAATGAGAATTTCAGTACTCTGGCGACTTAATGTTAGTCAGTTAGTTATCTGAGTCGAAAAAAAGAAACACGCGAATCGGTTGAAATTGAGGAGTAGGTAACGTGCTGTCATAATGAGCCTTACTTTCACTAAATAACCCCTCGTTCATCCTCCGTTTACTCTAATCTCAAAATTCCAGCAATGTAGTGCAAAACTAGATAGATTTCCACGTCGAACAAAAAAGAAACACTCAAATCAGTGGGAAATTGAGGTTTGGGCGAAATACACAAGATTATGCTTTAAAAAAACCAAATTTTAATAGTTTCTACTCCCCCCCTCCTTCAAGGCAAAATTTAATGTGGATGACGTAGTCCACAGCGCTAGATAAATTTTAGCGTTGAACAATGGAGGAACCACGCGAATCGGTTGGGGAATAATGCCTGGACAAACACAAGAGACACAGACTGATGGATTTTCTTCCGTGGATTTGGGTTTTGAAAGGACTAAAACGGATTAGTATCTGGTTATTTTGTTTTCCGTTGAGTGTTGTCCACATTTAACTCAGATTAATCGCATATTCAAGGGTACCCAAGTCTACCTACCTGCTGTTAAATAGCCACAGCATGATGGATAAAATAATTGGGAAACCGTGCAAATTATTATAATTGTGATTATTATTGCAATCATTATTTTTCTGTAAAGATCACCAGTCAACTACCTTCTTGTGACAAGGTCAGGAGGGGGTCCTTTGGGCTAGGCTCGAGGGAACGAAGTGTTCTGATAAATTGCACAATAAACATGCATTTATCATTGTTGATCGTCTTGATTGTGATAGTAGTTTCCAAAAATTCAACAAAAGGTTTCTTTAATTGAGGAAATCACATAATAGAGGCTATACGTCCACTTTAGAGGGTAGCACTGGGCTTTGTGCCTGTCTTCTGCAAACGTAGGTGGCTCGCCCCGTCCATCGAACAAAGAACTTTCAGCATTCAAGCGGAGGGGGAATGAGCTAGGCTTAAGTTTGTCTTCTAGGGATGAAAAACAGCACTTCCACTACCCAAAACTGTTCCTAACTCAAAAATGACATTTTTGGACTTGTACCCCTCTTCTAGGATATGAGCGATGTGTGCTTCCCTTTGCTATGAAGGATTGTGAAATACTACGTTGTATCCATCATGTAAGCGGAGTCGAGAGGCTAAAGATTCGATATACCTATGTTTTTTTAATTTTTTTATTAATATTATTTTATTGAATAAGACCATTACAAAGTAATATACCTTAATGTGACGTTAGAGACAATAGATGTATATGTATATATTGCTTCAAAAATTAGAAGTTCAATAGTGGAATAAACTGCTAGAAAAGTCTAAATTAAAAAATAAAAATAATATCAGTAATAAATCATTGGAACATTTCTGGTAAAAAAGAGGACAGATGTCGAGTAAGTTTTAATCTAGCGACTTCGAATGGTTCGATACCTTGGAGGACAAGTGGGTTAGTGTTGCTCCTTGTGTTGTTCGTGAATGATTCCATGATTCTGATCCTGAACTCACTCGGGGTCTCCAGCTCGAAATCATGGTATATAGTGGAGGTCCTGACGAGAGGAGGGGTGTGTACAATGTTCCTTTGGAGGGTCAGGTTTTGTTGTTGTTCGAGACGGCGGAATTGAGAGGCAGAGCAAGTTCCCCATATTGGCAAAGCGTATGCCCATATAGGCCTGATCATGGTCTTATACAGCAACATACGATTCTCGATCGCGAAGTATGGGCTGTGAAGGACAGAACTCAACATCCTCACACGGCTCCTCAGTCGCTGGATCAGTTCAGATATGTGGTTGCTGAAGGTCAGTCATTGGTCAATTATGACTCCCAAGTACTTGTATGATTCTGTCTTGGTTATCACTTCTGTAGAGAATCTGATTGGCGTGTGGACAAATTTTCGTCTGTACGTGAAGGTTACGTCACTAGACTTGGCCGCGTTAATTTTGAGTCCCCACTTGGAGCACCAATCCTTTAGGTGATTTACAGCGTGTTGCAGATTAGATGAAGCAGTTTTGAATTCAGAGGCTGAGAAGGCAAAGACAAGATCGTCGGCAAACATGGAAGAAAATGAGGGGGAAACAGGCAAGGGGAGGTCGTGACAGAAAAATATATACAAGTAAGGTCCCATGACGCTTCCCTGGGGCACTCCAGCACGTATTTGCTTGACTGGGGAGAGCTCGTTCTGGACAGTAACTTGGAAGCTGCGGTCGGAGAGATAGCTGGACATCAACGAATATAAATTATTTGGCAGTAGGGGCCTCAATTTGAATAGAAGGCCGGCATGCCAGAGCCGATCAAATGCCTGTTCGGCATCAAAAAATGCAGCACGGCAGAACTCCTTCTTATTGAATGAGTTTTTGATGAAGTTGGTGCAGCAGATGCCGTACGCGGCACTTTCCTTAGTTACCGTAGACCGATTTTGATGAAATTTGGTATACCGGCTCCATTTTGGGTCTAGTTGTGGCCCGAAGCTTTTGGCTGATGTCAGTCACCTCTAAGTAATATTTCATACAATTTAAAATAGTATTGAATTTTCAAAATACATTTTTTAGAATAATTTTTAGAGTAGCTCGGTAGGACCAACCGTTTGCTCCCTTGGTTTGCAGCGTTCTTGTGGTCGATTTCTATCAGCCACCACGCTTTTCTGCTTACTCTGAATATTGATTCTCCCAAGATGACATTTTTTCTTCATATTTGGGTCGCTTGAAGAAAAATGGATTGATACTTGAATCGGACCATTACAGTGCGCAGCTAAACAAGATGTTTTCAATCACAAGGCACGAGCAGGACCCCCCCAGTCTGAGTGGAACCTTTGAGCGAGACAAAGATAAAACGGTCCATATGACCTTTAATGGCTGGACGGAGGACATAATTTTTTCCCCTGCCGTTTTTCAAGCACTCAGAGACTACTTGAGGAGCACTCTAGTGGTCGTGTAGGGCGCGCTCGGCAAGACAACCGCAACATGGTTCTTCTTAAGTACTTCCCACGTACTCTTAAGGGAAGTTATTATTCTAGTAATCTCGAGACTCCGTCACAAATAGCTAAAGATGTAACACGTGAAGAGTTCTAAGTGTGCACTAACCGAAATGAACCATGTGGCACGAGGGGGTAAATCTTTCCTTATTTCATAGACCCAGGAGCTGTGTGAAATACGTAGGTAGGAAAGGTTTGTTTCCGGGAGAATGAAATCCTGGACGAAAAGTCATTAAATCTAGTTGATCTATTTATATTGTGAGAAACCAGGCAAGTTACCTGGACGTTTAAGTAGTTGTTGATGATAAACAATGAAAACTTCAGTTCGTTAGTTTGCGTGATTATTAGTATTGCTGCCATTTTGCTAAATATAATAATCTTTATCTTCTGCCATCACTGACTTTTTAATATTTTACTTGAAAATCTGATCTGTCTCACTCGTACCTACAGGTAGATCAACCTACCTTTTACTCCATCTTCTTCTCCCGTAACCCGATTGCAAAGATGATCCGATGCATACCTACCTAGTAGTTAATATCAAATATCAAATATCGTCAATCTCCGATAAAATGCTCTACCTTCATAGGGGACTCCACAGCGATCCATACAGGTCCTGAACATTTCCTCGAAATCGGATGGAAAATATAGAAGTTATGGTTGTTACGAGGAATTCACGTTTGCGCTTGGGCAGTACCTAGCTACTATCAGTCCGGGGATAATGATTTTCTTAGGGGACCATCTACTCGGCAACCCGCACAATCCCTAAAAATTTTATCGAAATTGGACGATAACTTTGTGCAGTAGTCATGACCGTTACAAGGATTTCACGACAGACAGACACGGAACCAAAATTGTTCAGGACGGCCTGAAACGTTAAACGCGAGTGGAAATTTTGGATTTGGAGACAAATTGTTCTTTCGACCTTGAAAAATGAAGAAGCGCAAGTGTAAAAATGTGAATTCCTTTTAACAGCCATAACTTCTACATTTCCCATCCGATGTCAGTGAAATATTCAGAGATTGCCCTGGTAGGCGTGTAGATGACAAGGAGGTAGTGCAAGATACTTAGAGATTGGTGATTGGAGATTAACTACTACCTATGCATCGGATCATCTACAGGGTGTAACACTACAAGAACGTCAACCCGAAAAATTTCGATTCTAAAACTAATTTTCGATCGAAAATGCCTCCTAGCAACTTTCGTTTAACCCCTTGTTTCTCCAAGTTTTTTACAATTTTAAGATTTTTTTCGTTTTTTTGACCTTATGTCACTAAAACGTCCGTAACTCCCTTTGGACACAGTAAAAACTTAAATCTAATTAGGTATACCGTTGGAAAGAGCGTTAAATTTCCCATCTTTCTGTTATAGAGTTAAACATTTTCCAATACATAATTAGAGGGAAAAATTGGCCTGACGGATAAAAGTTGTCAAATCTTCTAAATTTGAGGTTTTTAAAACCGTTTGGAGGAACTAGTAATCATACTTGATTGTTTCCCACTGTAACCCCAAAAGTTGAATGAAAAGCTCAGCTTTCCAAAGGGATGGTCAGAATCGTTTCCAATATTTTCATTATTTGAAAAAACCGCGCTTGAATAAGAAAAAACGTGATTTTTCTTTCAACCCCCCCCCTGAAAATTTGTTGGTTTACGTTTCAAGGTACGTAGAATCCAAAAATTGAATAAAAATTTGGCCGTCCGTACGCCGTTCGCGGCAATTTCCCCACTTAGCATTGACCAATTTTGATGAAATTTGGTATATGGGCTCTATTTAGGGTCTAGTTGGGCCCCGAAGATTTTGGTTGATGTAGGTCACTTCTAAGGGTCGAAAAATGAATTTTGAAATTTTTAAAACGCCGTAACTCAAAAGACTTACATATAAAGGTATTGTTTTTCCATCAATTTAAGATAGTATAGCATTTTTTGAGACCACCCGGAGCCCTGTAGGACAAACCGTTCGTTCCCTACGAGAATTTAAGGTATGGACGCACGATAAATCAGAAACACGAGTGTGAATCGCAAAAGAGGCCTAATCTCCGTTCAAATTATACCTGACCGAAATGCGATCGGTGATTTTCTTCTTGTTGGATGGTTGGTGGCTTTGCAGACGAGTGATCTATATAGAAAAATATTAAACCATTGTGTAATAATTTGCAGCGTTATCTTATTCAAGCGTGGTTTTCTCCACCGTTGGAAAGCTGAGCTTTTCTGTCCACTTTTGGGGTTACAGTGGGAAACAATCGAGTATGATTACTAGTTCTTTCAAACGATTTAAAAACCCTCAAATTTAGATGATTTGACAAGTTTTACTCGTCAGGTCAATTTTTCCCTCTAATTATGTACTTGAAAATGTTTAAATCTGTAACAGAAAGATGGGAAATTTAACGCTCATTCCAACGGTATAATTAGTTTTAATTTTTCACAGTATCCAAAGGGAGTTACGGACGTTTTAGTGACATAAGGTAAAAAAAAAAAAACCAACTTAAAATTGTGAAAATTTGGAAAAACAAGGGGTTAAACGAAAATTGCTAGGAGGCATTTTTGATCGGAAACTAGTTGTAGAATCGAAATTCTCCGGGTTGACGTTCGTATAGTGTTACACCCTGTATGCAATCGGGTTACGGATTTGAGAAAGCTATGTGCCACACCCACTTGGCAGAATTGTTACCTATCTGGCCTACTTATATGCAATATTATCAATGCCTATATTCGTCAAGGAAGTATCGATAGGAACCAAAGGAGTTACTTCGATCTATCGGTGGTATCGTACCGTCCATATTCGGAGGGCGTGCAAAGTTTCAAGAAATGTTGAGTTTTTCAAGAAACGCGGTGCCGCTTGGCGTCTGCAACGGTTCAGCACCTACGAGTCCTATTATTACTGGGAAACTAGAAACAATGAGACGGGTTCTTCAAACACTCGTCCTCACACACCCTGATGTAGGTATTGAAGAAACTCAATACTTGTCTGATATTTTGGTTTATTATTTTCAACAATGAACCTTTGGAATCGACCAAGAAAAAAAAAATTTTTAACACCCCCTCAAAATTTGATGGTTTACGTTTCAAGGTACGTAGAATCCAAAAATCGAATTAAAATTTGGCCGTCCGTCCGCCGTACGCGGCACTTTTGCCACTTAGCATTGACCGATTTTGATGAAATTTGGTATGTAGGCTCCATTTGGGGTCCAGTTGTGCCCTAAAGATTTTGGTTGATGTAAATCAGTTCTAAGGGTTCCAAAATGAATTTTGAAATTTTGAAAACGCCCTAACTCAAAAAATTTTGATATAAAGGTATTGTTTTTCCTTCAATTTAAGGTTCTATAGAATTTTTAGAATTTTTTGAGACCACGCAGAGCACTGTAGGACAAACCGTTTGCTCCCTACGAGAATTTAAGGGATTTTCATTGAAATAAATATATATTTAAATATATATAAATCAGAAACGAGTGTGAATCGCAAAAGAGGCCTAATCTCCATTCAAATTTTAGCTGACCGAAATGCAATCGATGTTTTTCTTCATGTTGGATGGTTGGTGGCTTTGCAGACGAGTGATCAATATAGAAAAATAATAATCCATTGTGTAATAATTTGCAGCGTTTTTATCATGCAATAATGATTAAGGCAGGACGTTTCCATTTGTTTTCAGAATGTTACAAGCGTCACGTGACGTCACGATATAAATTAGGAGGCAAGAGAAATAGTTTCGTTATGCCTTCAGATATACCTACGTAAAGGGCGAGAAAACTCAAAACCTTTTTGGTGGAAAAATTGGCGTAAAATTAATCATGAGGTATTAAATGATCTGACTGTAAAACCTTTTTTTTAGACACGTCGAATTTTTCAAACGACATTCAGGTTTTATTGCACGCAATTAGACCACTGAGTGTTGTTGAATTCTCCCTCTCAGACTAATAGCGACGAAAAAATAATATTATGAAGGGTGATCCCTACTTCCCAGCCCCTTATCTCATAACAACCGTAGAAAAGAGCCAGTTTTAATGATAGGACCCCGTGACGGCAAATTGAGACCTTCCCTCTGAAGGCGAGCGGGGATGCGCTCATGTAAATGCGAATTCGGAACAATATCCAACCATCAGAGCCGTGTTTTCCGAGCGAGCGGCCCTGAATGCTCTTTAACTGTCTATTGTGCCCGCGGGTGGGCGCTGCGATCGCCTCAAGAGCTTCAATCGAGCCGCTGATTACTAATCGTCGCCTTCTAGTGCTTCTCCCTCACCATAGTCCTGGTTAAGTTCCCGCTGGAGACCCCCGCTCTTCCAAGTGGTTCGTCTTGGCCTGCACTTGCCAGACTACTGAGCAAACGTTATACAGCAATTTCAAGTCTCCTTCCGGCAATTGAAAGGGGATTCTTCCTTCAGACTCTCTGCAGCTCGAAGAGGCTCTGATTCTGCGACTCTGCGCTCACAATCGTTCAGTTGGAACAACCTCTTATCAGGGCAGCCGAATTAGATGAATAGAATCCATCTTGTCTTGTCAACATTCTAAAGACCTCAACACCACAACTAGCAGTAAAATCCGTATTATACACGGCTGAATCAGATGATGTTGTCTGTAGGTACTTCAGAGGGAGATTCTACAACTAATTTGCAACAAAAAACGTCAGATAACACATATTGCTTCCGAGTCTACCAAGGTAGCGGAAGCTTTGTTTTCACTTTTCAAGGACGAAAAAAAAATGTTCTCCAAAATCAAAATTTCCACTCGCGTTTTGCGTTTTAGACCTTTCTGAACAATTTTGGTTCCGTGTCTGTCTGTCTGTGTGTCTGTCTGTCTGTGTGTCTGTCTGTCTTTGTGTCTATCATGAATTCCTTGTAACGCGCATAACTATACGAAGTTATAGTCCGATTGCTATGAAATTTATAGGGATTGTGCGGGTTGGCGTGTAGACGGTCCCCTATGAAAATCATCATCCCCGGACTGATAGAAGCGACTGCGCATGCGCAAACGTGAATTCCTTGTATCGGCCATAACTTCTACATTTTCCATCCGATTTCAATGAAATTTTCAGGGATGTTACAGATTAGTATTTAGATGGTCTCCTATGAAAATTGTCAACTTCGGACTGATAGTAGCAACTGCGCATGCGCAAACGTGAATTTCCTTGTAACGGCCATAACTTCCACATTTTCCACCCAATTTCAATGAAATTTTCAGGGTTTATGTGGATTAGGTTGTAGATAGTCCCCTATGAAAATCATCATCCCCGGACCGATAGAAGCGACTGCGCATGCGCAAACGTAAATTCCTTGTAACAGCCGTAACTTCAACTGTCCCCCAGGGGTCGCGGGTTCGAATCCCAGCCGAGGCTAAGTATTTTTTTGATCCAATCACATACATCTACTCACTTAATTTTTCATACGAATTTGATGAAATTTTCTAGGATTGTCCAGATTAGCGTGTAGATGGTCCCCTATGAAGGTAGTGGAAGGTACTTAGAGATTGGTGTTTTGAGATTAACTACTAGGTATGCATCTGATCATCTATATAATCGGGTTATGGATACGAGGAAGCTATGTGCCACACCCACTTGGCAGACGTTTTTTTTTGCTCAACTTAAAATCCATATTTATTCCCATTAATTTGAGATTTTTTTCCGTGCTTTTACCTCGAAACATTTAAACGACCTGAAACAATAAAAATAGTAACTACCAGAAATAATCCATTAAGCTAAATTTGAGGACATGGATGGAAAGAGCGTTCAATTTTCTTTTTCCCGAAGTCACGCCAGAACTTCGCTTCCGAGTCTACCAAGGAAGCAGAAGCATTGTTTTCACCTTTCAAGGTTAAAAAAAAAAATTTTCCAAATTGTTAGTCTCATTTTACGTTTCAGGCCTTGCTGTACAATTTTGGTTCCGTTTTTGTCATGAAATCTTTGAAACGGGCAAAACTATACGAAGTTATTCAAATTGTCCGATTTCGATGAAATTTTCGGGTATTGTGCGGGTTGGCGAGCATGTTGTAGATAGCCGAACTGATAGCCACTGCGTGAATTCCTTGAAACAGCCATAACTTCAACATTTCTCATCCGATGTCAATGAAATATTTAGATTGTCCTGGTTGACGTGTAGATACTCTACGTGTGTAGTGCAAGGTAGATTGACTAACTACTATACAGGGTGTCCGAGAAAGATACGGCCAAACTTCAGGGGTCAATTCTGCAAGGTACCTATTTCCACCAAAAAATGTCTCCTAGCAATTTTCTTTTAACCTCTTGTTTTTTAAAGTTTTTCCAATTTAAAGATTTTTTTCGTATGTTGAATCTTGTATCACTAAAATAACTATAGCTCCCTTATTTTACATGGAAATTCAAATCTAATTACACCGTTGAAAAGAGCATTAAATTTCCCATCAGATGAGCTACAACACACACTTGATCCTTGCATCTAGTTAGATTTTTTCTAGTCCACACTTAAAACTTTGCAATTTTCGAGTTTTTGACGAAATTTTCAAGGGATTTTCACCCATTTCCTGTAGAAGAAATTAGATGCGGTTATCGGCGAAAACAACCTCAAAATCTCAGGTTTCCAAAGCTAATATTCAAAAAATATTTTACAGTCGAATTTGAGAGAGAAATCTGTTTTTGAACGCGAATAAACGTGGATTTTTTTCAACGAATTCGACGTTTTGACGGGAGGATTCGGGGTTGGTTGGCGGAGGGGAACCTAAGTTTCCCTTGAAAAAAATTGCTAAGTTTTGGAAAAAATTGAACTAGATGCGAGGTTGTAGCTAGATGTGTGTTGTAGCTCATCTGATGGGAAATTTAATGCTCTTTTCAACGGTGTAATTAGATTTGAGTTTCCGCGTGAAATAAGGGAGCTATAGTCATTTTAGAGATACAAGGTTCAACATACGAGAAAATCTTTAAATTGAAAAAAACTTTAAAAAACAAGAGGTCAAAAAAAAATTGCTAAGAGACATTTTTTGTTGGAAATACCTTGTAGAATCGTCCCCTGAAGTTTGGCCGTATCTTTCTCAGACACCCTGTACATCGGATTATCTGTACAATGGGGAATTTGCCTCAATTTTAGATTCTGGAATTTCAAGTCAAATCCTATAATAGGGCCCTAGAATAACGTTTAACACTAGGAATAACCAAGGGGAAAAAATTACCGTAGGAGAAAATGACTAAACAAGTGAACCTCTGTTACAAAACACCGCGAAAATCGAGGAATATTGTTGACGTCGAAAACAACGACAACAGAGTTCCTGCACCGCCACACAAAACGATCCAGTGAAATGGCTACTCGAATAATGTGATTCAAATCTTGAAACTAAATAAGAGAAGATGAAGACTAATAATGCTTGATAAACTAGTAGGTAGAATCGTATTGTAAAAAAGTGAGTAGGAATATATATAAAAAAGAAACCTAATATTGTTTCTTTTGGTCACTTTTGTGTCTGGGTTCTTCCTGCCAGTTCGTGGCGCACTCTTGTGCGCACTACTCGGAAGCTAAAAGTTCGTGTATGTTCCGCTTCTGTGGTAAGCGCCACAGAACCTCCTTTGAAGTCAGATTGGTAGAATATCCGTTACGTTTCAAACATGGCTGCCTCTCACACATTGCCACCACATTTAAAATTTGCATCTTCCTTAAATTCTCTAAATTTTTTGGATGCGTTTTCGAGCAGCTCACTATGGTTTTATTCCATAAAAATAAACCCTCATTTGAAAAAAAAAAGTGAGGCGAATTCCCCATTGGGTTATGGGTACGAAGAAGCTACGTGCCACATCAACAACACCAATCGAACACTCAACCCGCTCTAAAAATTCGGGCAAAACGGTAGGAGTAGATTGTGAGAAATTGTCATCCGATGACGATGAACTTTAAGGTGCCCGTCCACTAGGTCGACAGCGCGGCGCGGCGCGGCGCGGGTCGAAACTTTTTCGCAATCTGTCGCTCTCCAGACTTCTGGAGCGCGGCGTCGCGCCGCGTCGCGCCGCGCTGTCGACCTAGTGGACGGAGGGCGAAGCGAAAAATTGTCGACCTCGGTCATTTTCGTCAGTGTTCGGCTTTTGTAAACGAGGCTTAATCAATGTGTGAAGCTCGAAAAACTTCCCCCTCGACATTCTAAAATACTTTATAAACTTTTGCTCGTCTCTTAGCAAATCCTCTAACAGGTGATTGTGCTCCCCCAGGTTCATCCTCTTTATTGGATGGACCCAAAATCTTCTCCTTTTCCCACCGATTTGGTCCTCCTCGTCTGCTTCCAAAGCTGCAACTAAAAGGAACATTTCTTCGTCGTCCGATGAAAACATAATACCTATGCCCGACATTTTCCTGAGAAGGCACCGTGGCAAAACGGCGGGTCGAAAAATTTTATCCGCTCCAGTGGACGGAGCCTAGGAATTTCGCGTCGCGCCGCGTCGCGCCGCGCCGCGCCGCGCCGCGCCGCGCTGTCGACCTAGTGGACGGCCAGCTTCATAGGGGGCCCAACCAGTACAAAACCTGGAAATTTCACATCAGACTGTTGAGAGCTCCCGCTCATTGGGACCCTTCCCAGTGATGGAGCTGGGCTGAGAAATTAGCCCCCTTCGGCCAGCCTCGTGGGTGATTTCACTGCCTCCAGGGAACCAACGACGCCAAATGCCACCCCGTGAAAGAACATACATTGAGAACTATAGTCATACAAATATTCGCCACATAAGCTTTGATACTTAATATTTTCCAAGTAAACTTGATACTTACGATTGATTCATTTGGTATTACGACACGGCTTGTATCTTGAACACGCAACTGATAAACGAATTTGTAAAGACATTTCCAGAAGTTACCATTTATAAAAGTTGTAGTCAAATTATCGTCATGAGCCCTCAGCTTTATCGCCACACACTTGGTGTGTCTAAAACTGTTCCTATTACCTTAATAAAAGTGCCCATTAGTTGTATTCTGTGGTTTGTTCTCTTGAGTATACCTGGTTTCAGGCACAATTACTGAGGCAAGTGCATTGCCACACCTCGAGGTTTGCATAATAAGTCCCTTCAGGACACGATTTCAGCCCCTCAGGCCTGGACACACTTGTGTACCGTTGAGTAACTTTGCCCTTCAGGCTTTCATCCTTCCAGCACGACATCGCCACGAGCTTCCTGAAGTCGCCATGCAAAATCACCACAGCTAATTACCATTCGCTACCCTAATCTATTCATAGTGTTACGATATTTGTTTGTTCCCAAAATCTGAACTCGTGCGACGTTTGGTGTTTGTGGTTGGTGGCTCAGTCATCAAACACGACCCCCAAACGCCCCATATCACTTTCGGTGCACTAAATACCGCGTGGGGCCTAAGCTTACACCGTTATTGCGGATAGTTTATTCCAACAACGAACTGACCGACAGGGAACTAAAATTGTTATGAAGCCTCTGAAACGCGAAACACCAGCGATAGTTTTGTGTACCCACGTTTTTCGTACTGCATGAACTCTTCAAATGTAAACTCATCACTAAAAATCATTAATTCTGATGAAATTTGACAAATAATTTGACCGATATCAGTTCAGCTTCCTACCAATTACCGTTGTCATCATTTTAATAATGATTAACAGGATGTTTCCACTTTTTTTCGTTACGTCATGAGCATCACGGCTCAAGAAATTGCATCACGTTACTTCGGTGATTGCAAGCATCACATCACGACGTAATTAAAGAGGCTAGAAAAATAGGCATTTTTGTGTGGAAAAAAATGTCGTAAAATTAATCATTACTAAATGATCTGACTGTAGAACCGAAGGCTTACCTCCGTAGTTTTTTTAAATACCTACGATAAAATACTTGTGTTCAGATTAGTTGAAATTACGACATTTATTCATGGGAGCAGGCAAATTAAATCAAGTTTTCATGCGAAAATACAATTTTATTAAGAAGAAATCACGCATTTTGATTAAAATTGAGGTCATATAGCACCTCAAAAGCACCAAGTTTCTTCCAGACTTACGTTGGAAAAGGAGCTTCGGGGAGAAATGAGGAATATACAGTCCAAAGTTGAATTGACCCACCTGTAGGTAATTCACTAGAAACATGAACTTGATGAAACTGCAATAAATTAAAGTGGACCGTGATTCGTTCAATCAATGGAATAATCCTACTTCACTCTTACAGATAACGTATTGTTTATTTCACCTAATGAATTAATTAACACAGCCCGAATAGATTATTGCTAAACATAGTCAACTGAACTTTACACGGTAAAGTTGCTTTGGTCGTACAATATAAACTTAGTCATTACATAGGTAGTAGGTATTTGGTAAAGTGTAGACATTTGCCTTAAACCTGCTGCAATCAACGCAAACACAGCATTTTTGAAAATCTACGGAGGTTTAAGCAAAACAGCGCTCTTCATTAGGAACGAAGTACAAATATAAGTTAAGATCATTGTTTGAGACTAAATCATCAAGTCTCAACTCAATTTCGTATCTTTTAGGTTCACAAGAAATTACATTATTTATAACGAGTAGGTCATAACAAATATTACCACTAGATCAACGTTGAATCAATCGTCAAGTAGATAATTGAATGGGTGGGCCGAATGTGCATGAAGGTATTAGGTATGAAGGTATTATTTGACGTAATAATTAAATTAGGTTATTAAGGCATTAACTTTTATTTTTAGTTTTGTAAAGAAACTTGTAACGAATGGCTTTTATCGAAGCCAATCAAAAATGAGAACTCACCATTTTTGAGTTTTTTTTTCTCGAAAATAGTGTTATTGCTTGAATGACAAATTAGATCCATATAAGAGTGAAAAGACCCCATTCAGCTGATGGCTTCAGAGAGGAAAAGAATCTTTGACAGAAGGGATGAAGGAAACAGAGCCCGCATAGCAGAGGAAGAAAGGGAGCGCACAATGGCAAAGTGGCAAGATATATGGACGGGAGAACAAAGAGGGAGGTGGACTGCACGGCTGGTGCCAAACATTCAGACGTGGAGGGAACGAAAACATGGAGAAGTGAACTTCTTCCTTACGCAGTTCTTTACAGGACATGGACTGTTTTATGCCTATTTGCATAAAATGGGGAAGGTATGTATGTGCCCCAACATGTTTACACTGCCAGAACAAAGAAGACGATGATGTGTTCCACACCTTCTTCAAATGCACAAAATGGACGCCTGAAAGAAACCAGCTGATGGCAGACCTGGAGTTAGCTCCCCAGAGTGCAACACCAGAAGCTGTTGTCAGCAGGATGCTGGAAGTTGAAAGGAGCTGGACTGCTGTGGCAGAGTACACAGAAAGCCTCCTGAAAAGGAAGATACTCTTAGAACGAGAAAGGAGGGAGCATCTGGTCCGCCCCCTCACCCAGAACTGATTAAACGCCCCAGGACTCAGCCCGAAGTAATGTGTTAAACGGTTCCGGGCTGAGTTGCAACGTGGGAGATAGGAGGTGCTTTTTAGTGGGTTTGAATCCCACATAACCTGAAGACTGCCAGGTATCTTACGAGATCCTACTCCACCTATGGATCTTAAATATTTTCTCATCAGCCTGCTGAACAAAAGAGTGAAAAGACGCACACGATCGCAATAATAGGACCAACTTGAGTTGAACAATAAACAAAATGCTGAAGGTATAAAGCTTTTCTGGTTGTGATGGAAGTGACTCATACAAACACCTTGGATTTTGGGATCCAAAAAAGGAATCATCTACTGAAGATCAATCTTTTTGGCTTGAGAAATAGACAGAAGAGAGGTGGGAGGGGGAAGTTGATGGGGTTTTGGCAAACTTCGTGAGGGAGCTGCATGGACGGTATGTTTCTGCCATGGATGCAATGTGTTGTTTGCCTAACTGTAGTAAAGACACCAGATTGCCAGAGGGTTCAGCTGTGGCCGAGCGAGTTGCGGCATGTGTCCCTAGAGACGAGACTCGGACTGGTTGAGGGGCCGTGAGTTCGAGACTCACCTCGGGAGCATATTTTCGGGTAAGCCGGTCGCAGTTCCCCTCGTCCCAATAGGAAGGCCAATAGGAAGCCATGAGCGAAATCATTAGAACAAATCTGATATTTTCTTGGAAGACAGCTGATGACATCCGTGACGCCAGGAATGGCAGTCGGACGAAAATCCAACCTGAAACGGTTGTTTAATTTAATTTATTTTTTTATTTAGTTGGGTCAAGAGGGGCGATGAGAGCCCCGGCCACCGAGAAGCGCACGCTGCCGGCGATGAGACTTGAACTCACGACCCCGCAAGAGGTCGGTCCAAAGTCCACCGCCAAACAACGACGCCCCAACGGCCGTAGCTCTACCGCTGCCCAATTCATTCAAAGGTAACCAAGAAGATGGAAGCCAGAATCTGCAACGCAGGACGCGAGAGCGGTTGCTACGTATTTTATCAACATGTTGATACCCTTATTCACTTATTGATACTACCTTATTCACTTGAATAAAATCACCCGGGTTTCGAGAGTCTGAAACTCAGTAAAATGCCGATGGAATTGGAAATAAAGCATTATAATGCTGTAATGTAGTAGAGGAGACCTTCTAAATTCGTGTGGTACTATACTGACATGTACTACTCCTTATTTGGCCCACCCAGTCGATTAGTCAGTGGAACTAGATGTTCTTGCAATACAATATTGATGGGTAGCCTTGTATGAATATTCCTTGGCAGGCAGTTTAAGAACAACAGCCCAGCAAGACTTATGACACCACTAGTCGAGTGAAATCACACGAATTCGTAAGATAGACGGAACACAGGCTTACCAAAACTATAAAAGATTCGCCCGTGAGATCCTGATATTCAGCAAATACAATTTCATTTCTTTTATCTCGAGTTTGGACAAAGTTCCAATTTTAGACCAACTAGTCCAACTGACAATTTCCAATGTTCCCCACTTGAACACAGCCACTCACAATTCAACAGAAGAACCACAAAAATACGCGCGTATGAATTTGGTTTGCAAGAGGAAGAGCTTTGATTTCGAAGTCTCACTGAAGATTTCCAGCTACGGAGTGAAGAATCAAATTGGCGCGGAGATGACGTCATACTCCATTTCATTGTCGGTGGGTTGAGGTGACGTCATCTGCGGGCTGAGGCACGGCTTCACGTTGAAGTTGAATATGCACTTCACCCAGCGGTTATAACTGCGACAGAAACGGATAATTAATACGATTCGGTTATTTTTTTTTATTAATGAGAAGAAATCTATTAGGTAATTTTATAATAAATTTCTGAGAACGATGTTGATTTCTTGTTTTCTCCACGCATAATTTGACGATGATAGGTTTTTTTTTCCGCGGGATTTGCAAGGCTATTCGTACATAAGAGTTCTGCCTCAAAGGGTCATCTTAGTACTATCGATATCACCGGCTGATCTACACCTACTAGAGATCTCCAACTTATTTTCTCGAAATTAAAAACTCAATTATTCTCATGGCTGAAACGAATGAGACCAACCACAAGGCGATAGGATCGTTAGTTTCTGAGGTGAGACGAATTTTCACATAAAAGTATGCAAATTATTACACTACGGTTACATTACTCTTCTGTAAAGATCATCCATCTGGCGAAGAACACGGCTTTTCCATTAATAGTACCTACCAACCATATTATTGCGCAGGGTTGGTTGGGTTATTTGTTGCGCAGGGGTCTCAGTCGGTCGCCGTTCGATCTTCGTTCCGGGTTAGTATTTCCCTAAATTACCGGCGCTCGAACTCTAAAAATTGTACCTAAATTTGTAATTTTCAAGGATTTTTGAAATTTATTAGTGCATCAGCCTAGGGAATTTAAAAAACTGAAATATTGCCGCTGGAATCATCGAAATCGAACAATGAATCCAGCGGCAATATTTTAGTTTTTCAATTCCCTAGGCTGATGCACTAATGAATTTCAAAAATCCTTGAAAATTACAAATTTAGGTACTACTTTTAGAGTCTGAGTGCCGGTAATTCAGGGAAATACTAACCCGGAACGAAGATCAAACGGCGACCGACTGAGACCCCCTTAACTGTCAAATGTATCCAGCGTTATCCCTTCTATTGATTTGATTATTGATTGTTGAGAAAGCACAAGAGTAATTGTTGTGGATTTCTGAGTCGTGGATAAACGTAGCTACGTTAGGGTCGATACGACTCGGGTTGGGTCCTCTTGAAATAAAAGGCTCTTGGATTTTTTCTTTTTTAATTAGCAACAGTTTCACAGAACAGCTTGTCTGCATCTTCAGGCTAAAAATATTCATAAAACAAAACAACGAACTTAATTAACTATAAAATGGAACGGACTTTAACAGTGTAATATAAAATAAAATTTCAGACAGTTCAACAATCTTATGTACTATACTAATACTTCATATTTACCTTATATTCTCTAGTGTAGTATTCATACATGTGGGTATAAAAAATTTTATCAGTCTTATCGGTTTTATCAACCTAAAAAATTTTATACCCACATGTATGAATACTACACTAGAGAATATAAGGTAAATATGAAGTATTAGTATAGTACATAAGATTGTTGAACTGTCTGAAATTTTGACGTGATAACGTCTTATAAATTGGTTTACCGGGGACACTTCAAGAAACTGCGTTACGCTCCGCTCACGGAGGGGGTGCAGCTCCGCGCTCCCTAAAGCGCCCCCCCCCCGCACCCCCCCCCCCCGCGTCCAACCCTTCCCGGCGCTCACAGAAGCGGGAGCGCCCCGCCCCCCTTCCCTGGCACTCACTCCCCCCCCCCACCCATGGGAAATACCTAGTCTGGGCAACTTGACAAAGAATTTTATTTTATCCTTCTTCCTACTATACGAATGAATATTAACATTAAAATTATTTTACCACTCAAAGTCGTTGTCACGTAAAACTTTCGCCCGTATACCGACTTTACAGGCAACAACACAGGGGTTTTATTTTATATTACACTGTTGAAGTCCGTTCCATTTTATAGTTAATTAAGTTCGTTGTTTTGTTTTATGAATATTTTTAGCCTGAAGATGCAGACAAGCTGTTCTGTGAAACTGTTGCTAATTAAAAAAGAAAAAATCCAAGAGCCTTTTATTTCAAGAGGACCCAACCCGAGTCATATCGACCCTAACGTAGCAAAGCACAAGAGAGTGACAGGAAATTCTATTTGAAGAAACGGAAAAATTATTGGATTCGACCAGCTGAAATTTTTGGCTCACTTCCGTCAGCGAACGTGTAAGCGATTCACACGCGTGTTTCTGACTGATGATTCGTCCAACACAGAGTACAAAACGTCTGCCAAGTGGGTGTGGCACATAGCTTCCTCGTATCCATAACCCGATTATATAGATGATCCGATGCATAGTAGTTAATCTGAAAACACCAATCTCTAAGTACCTTTCACTACCCTCATAGGGTACCATCTACACGCTAATCTGGACAATCCTAGAAAATTTCATCAAATTCGGACGAAAAATGTAAGTGCGGTAGTGATTGGAATCAAAAAATTTCTTGACAAGACTGGGATCCGATCCTGGAACTCCCGGGTGTGAGTCCAGTACTTTGCTTACTGATCTACAGAGGGGTTTGTAGAATGGCTTTGAGATCCTCACCTCAGACGCAACTGTTACGGCTGTTACAAGTATTTTACGATTGCGCATGCGCAGAGGCTACTGTAAATTTTAAGGCCTTGATTTTCATTGGGGACCATCTACAACCTAATCCGCGTAATCCCTGAAAATGTCATCGAAATCGGGTAGAAATTGTGGAAGTTATGGCTGTTACAAGCAATTCACGTTCGCGCATGCACATCGGCTACTATCAGTCCGGGGGTGATGATTTTCATAGGGGACCATCTAAACACTAATCTTTAACATCCCTGAAAATTTCATTGAAATCGGATGGAAAAAGTGGAAGTTACGGCCGTTACAAGAAAATTAACGTTTGCGCATGCGTAGTGACTACTATCAGTCCGAAGGTGATGATTTTCATAGGGGACCATCTAATCACTAATCTGTAACATCCCTGAAAAGTTCATTTAAATCGGATGGAAAATGTGGAAGTTATGGCTGTTACAAGGAATTCACGTTTGCGCATGCGCAGTCGCTTCTATCAGTCCGAGGATGATGATTTTCATAGGGGACCGTCTACACACCAACCCGCACAATCCCTGAAAATTTCATCGAAATCGGACAATAACTTCGTATAGTTATGCGCGTTACAAGGAAATCATGACAGACACACAGACACACAGACACACAGACACACAGACAGACAGACAGACAGACACACAGACAGACAGACACGGAACCAAAATTGTTCAGAAAGGTCTAAAACGCAAAACGCGAGTGAAAATTTTGATTTTGGAGAACTTTTTTTTTTCGTCCTTGAAAAGTGAAAACAAAGCTTCCGCTACCTTGGTAGACTCGGAAGCAATAGTTACTTATTCGATGACTTTCGTACCATCGAATCGCGACTCAGGGGTTGCTCCTCAGTCTTATTAGTTGCAGACATCAATCCTGCGAGTACTTTCAAGATCACTTCCCTTACCCTCGGGGTTCAAATCGGAAGATAATAGACAATCTCTATTGATACTTCTTTCCCCCATATAAAGATCCTCATTGATTAGAGGATAACTTACCGATTTATCTTTTCTCCTATCCATTTTTTTTCTCCATAATTCATCGTACCTAATCCAGGGTTGACCTCCATCAAGGAATTGGCACTCAAAGGAAATGTTTCGGTTTAAGGGATAGAATACATCCCCAATTTGATCATTCTTGTTAATCAACTTTCATTAACTAGATCCCCTAGAACAATACTGTTTCAACATGACAGATGGTTTAACAGCTCAGAATTGGAACTCAGAAACTCAGAATTGGACACGAGCTCAAACCTCATGGCTGGTTTATGTATCATCCAACCCTTCACCCCTTATTATTAGTGGTCTCATTCGATTCTGAAATTGTACATTATTTAAAATTAATTAGAAAATTTGATGGGGGTTGAAATTTTTTTTTCTCTCTCGAATCCAAAGGTCAATAATGACCCAAAATAACTAATTTTATGATGACGGGTGGAGTCTGTTTTTTATCGGTTTATTGTCTCAATGGTACATGTTTCGGCGAAACTTCGTCGCCTTCATCAGCCTAAAATACATAAGTTATTTATAGTCTAAGTTATTTATAGTTAAAATGAAATAAAAATAAAAATAGTATAATATAATTATAAATAAAATTACATAATATATATTAATAATAATATACATATAGTCTAATCCTAAACTGCATAGCAATTTTCGTCAATGTTATCATTATTCATGTATTTACTTCAACTGACCTTGGAACAAAATTATTGGGAAATCACCTGTTGCATTTACAATACATCGTCCATTATCAATCATGGAGGGCGCCCTCATCGGTTCTTCAACCCTAAAAAATCCATGTTTTTATTTTATTCTATCAAAAATTTTTTATATACCAAATCTGGTTATTAAAAGAATCAGTATCTGCATTTTTAAAAATCTACCTTCTTGTTTTTTGGATACTCATTTCATGCCCACCCCTCACTCCAATAGCCGCGCTAATTGTGTTGTACCTCAACAGCTGAAAACATGGTGCAAATTTAGAGATGGATGAGAAAAATTTATTTTGTTCAGGGAATTTACTTGTTTATCATATTTGGAATTGAATTAGGTGAAATTTTTACTTACTTGTTGCGTAATCGGTGAATAAAAAATGATTATTGTTGAAAAATGTGAAGTACTGGATCTAATGGTTTGAGATAACTAAAATTGTAATCAATCTAATCAGTATCATTTTATTTGAATGGATAGTCGGTGCGGCTCGCTCCATGACAGACATTGGCGTTGCTGTTCATGATCCCATTTTTCTTGTTTAACATTAGAGTTTATGGGTTATTCGATTTATTATTTGTAAATAGAGGGTGGAAGCTTTCACTGAGTGAGTATAGGTCCGTCTTTATGTTGAGAGAACTGCTGCCAGCTTTAACAATCTTAATATTCTCTCTGATTTTTCTCTTTCTAGTGTTTGCTTCTTTCCCTATAATTTTGACATTGGTGAAATCTGGAGTATGTTGCTTTTCAATCATATGCCTAGATACTCCAGTAGTTGTTCTTTTGTGTTCAATATCTTTTGCATGTGCTTTCATTCTTTTATGGAGGTTGACACCAGATTCGCCAATGTATACTTTGTTGACACATTCAGTACAGCTAAGTTGGTATATATTGTATCTAGTGTCCATAATTATTCACCGATTACGCTACAAGTAAGTAAAAATTTCACCTAATTCAATTCCAAATATGATAACCAAGTAAATTCCCTGAACAAAATAAATTTTTCTCATCCATCTCTAAATTTGCACCATGTTTTCAGCTGTTGTGGTACAACACAATTAGCGTGGCTATTGGAGTGAGGGGTGGGCATGAAATGAGTATCCAAAAAACAAGAAGGTAGATTTTTAAAAATGCAGATACTGATTCTTTTAATAACCAGATTTGGTATATAAAAAATTTTTGGTAGAATAAAATAAAAACATGGATTTTTTAGGGTTGAAGAACCGATGAGGGCGCCTTCCATGATTGATAATGGACGATGTATTGTAAATGCAACAGGTGATTTCCCAATAATTTTGTTCCAAGGTCAGTTGAAGTAAATACCTGAATAATAATAACATTGACGAAAATTGCTATGCAGTTTAGGATTAGATTATATGTATATTATTATTAATATATATTATGTAATTTTATTTATAATTATATTATACTATTTTTATTTTTATTTCATTTTAACTATAAATAACTTAGACTATAAATAACTTATGTATTTTAGGCTGATGAAGGCGACGAAGTTTCGCCGAAACATGTACCATTGAGACAATAAACCGATAAAAAACAGACTCCACCCGTCATCATCAATATGGTCACTCCATATACCCACCAATGTAACTAATTTTATGGTAATCATTAGGAATGGTAACGCTGATACTGCAAGTGTAGAAAATTAGTAATCAAAATTTTGTTTAGTTTTGGTTTATTATTTCGAAAATTGAGCCTTTGGAATCGACCAAGAAAAAAATAAGGGCTAAATAAAACGCTTTAGTTAAAAAGTTTTGATAAAAACGTAATGTTTTTTCATAAATTTAAAATAGTATGGAATTTTCAGAATCGAATGAGACCACCCGGAGCTCAGTAGGACGAACCGTTCGCTCCCCATGAGAACTTGAGGGTTGGACTTACGATAAATCAGAAACACGAAAATGAATCGCAAAAGAGGCCTAATCTTCGTTCAAATGTTATCTGACCGAAATGGGATCGCTGTTCGCTGGTTGCTTCGAGTTGTCCACAGTTTTGTTTCCTTAGAAACCAGTAATCAAATTTCCTAATGGAGGCACTCACACTTCAAATTGTGTGAAGCGTTTATCTCTTCAGAATAAACTTAATTGTGATGCAAAATATGGTTGGTAGGTGGTGACAATGGGAAAGCTGTGTTCTTAGCAGGCGAGTGGTCTACACAGAAAAAATTAACCTTTGTGTAAAAATTTGAAGCGTTTTTAGAGAAAATGCTAGTTTTCTCGATTTCATCAAAACGGAATTTGGCTGTTTTTATTAGTTTAATAAAATATAGGACTATGTATACTAAAAAGAAAATATCGAACTGAACACTTCCTACAGGCTACAGACTAGTCATTAGGAGAAACGTTATGCACTCAACGAATGTTGGTTAGTTTACTAGTGTCTGTAACACACGGTGCAACCTCAAGAACAATCTAATCATACACACACGATATATAATGATTTATCACAGAAAAGTAACAAACACACACATGAAAATCATAACTCACAAGGAGACGAATAAATTGCAAACCAACCTGCATACTGCTAGAGTAACACAATACTCGTGATGTATTAGCACAATACCATCTATGTTATGGAAAACTCTCACTGTGTAAGATCTAAACAACCTAGGGCGGAATTCATAGACAAGGCTCGAGCGTAAGTGTCCACTCACACTCATCTGAGTTGAGGGTCGGCAGTCAACGATTCGTATTCATAGTTGATTGAGACGGCTCACTTGAGTGGGGAGTCGCCTGAGTTCACTCAGTCGTGAGTGCCCACTCCGGGGCTACTCAACTCATTTTCACCGTTGGCAGCCTTGATGGTACGCCGAAGGGGATATTTCCCTCTTTCATGGATGTTTTGGGGAGAAAAGACGGGAAATTTCCCTCTCGAATTCTACACCTATCGTGAGTTATAACCTTGTCTCCGGTTCTCTGTGGTTATAACAGTAATGAAAGGTTTCTTATAGCATTTTCGTTATTGCGGATAGCGTGATTGCTAGTTTCTCGGAAGTCATTTACTCCGATTTCCTACTAGTAATCATGAGTTTTGAGTTTAGTATTAGCAGTGGTGAATTCATCAAATTGATGCCTGTACGATTACAATTATATGGGACAATTTTTTGGAGAATCGTAACTTTACTTCTACAGGGTGTTTCACTAAAAGGTTACACCCCCCTTCATTTCCCCAAAATACAGAGTTAAAAATCGGGACAAGCGCTATTCTTCATGATTTTTTGTGAGGAATTTAAGAAAAATACTTTTGCTAAAAATACTTGCGCGCAATTGACACTACCTAACTTCATTTTTCCAAATAAAACCCCTTTTTTTAGTACAGATTCGGATTCTGCGTCAAATTTCATGAACAATTCATACCCGAACCAATTTTTTTTAATGCGCTCAACCTGGCTTTTTGAACACTCTACAACAACACTCTTTTTGGTTGCGCAACTCCACAATCGCACAAAAATTAGGTTTTGGAGAAGCCTAAGTGTGGCACATGTTTTTTCATCATTTTTTGACGATGAATCACAGGGTGTCATCCGTTTTGAGGAAGACCACGATTTCAAGAGGAAATATGAATATTTCTTTAATGAAATCATCAGTTTTGTGGTTAAAATCGTGTTTATTATATTTATTTTCTCCCCTCTTTTTGAACCACGGGCTTGGGATCGTCTACGGTGGAGTTCAATGTAAAAACTAACAGCACGATCATCTTGAACTAGATAAAATTGCCTAATAAAGATTAAAGATTAAAAAAGAGCGATTTTTGACTAAAAACAACCGAATTTTTGACCGCCATTCCGAAAAATTCCAGTCAAAATGAAATACGGATGACACCCTGTGATTCATCGTCAAAAAATGATGAAAAATCATGTGCCACACTTGGGGTTCTTCAAAACCTAATTTTTGTGCGATTGTGGAGTTGCGCAACTTGGAGCGAAAATATTAAATATACGAAATTTGACGTAGAATCCGAATCTGTAATATAAAAGGGGGGTTCCATTTGAAAAAATGAAGTTAGTGTCAATTGCGAGAAAGAATTTTTCCTAAATTCCTCACAAAAAAATCATGAAGAACAGCGTTGGTCCCGATTTTTTACGCTGTATTTTGGGGAAATGAAGGGGGGGGGTGTAACCTTTTCGTGAAACACCCTGTAAATCGGCAATAAGTTGGATTGAATAGATCGTAAAACAAGAATGAGTATTGAGAACGTAGGCGAGAATGTTTTACAAGAGAAAAACTATTAATTTCTGACGTAAAACTCGTCTAATCGCCTTAGTTTTATTTAGAAAAACAAACTGCCAAAAAAAATCGATTGTTTGACTTGCTGTGCACAACTTTCATTAAGAAATTCTGATAATAGCTGAGGCTGAGGAGCCATCACTCAGGATTTTGCACCATCATGTCGAGGGTGAGACTCAACTCAACGCTGAGTTTAGTTCATGAATACCGTTGAGTGTGCCCTTAGAAATCAAGACTAGAAATTAAGACTTAGGAATCAGACTGAGGGCGCCATCGAATACCGTTGAGTGCCAACCGACCCTTATCAACGCATTTGATAGGGTGCACTCAGACTCAAGTTATGACTATGAACTCCGCTTCTAGTTTCCAATATGCTTAAGCTAATTTCCTGTGGCAACATTCAGTACACTGGTTATAACCTACAAGTACCTTCCATGCACACCAAAATCATGTGACAAGACAGTGCTGTGTGATCCTACCCTGAGTTGCGCCTGTGAGGGCAAATTCCGTACTTTCCCCCGCTTTTCAGGACTGGTCAGGTTTCTAACGAGGGACTTAAATTTCAGAGCTTCCCTGAAACTATTCAGAGGCCGTCGACTCATGACTTTTTGCGAAAGGTTGACGGAATCGATGAGATCCTGCAACTCGTGAGTCCCATCATCAGGATCTTGGTCCGAATCATCGTCATCATCGTATCCACTTTCATCATCGTCGGTTTCTGAGGGTTGGTACGACCAGATATTAAAACCAACTTATAAGTCTTCTACGTAGAATTGCAAGAAAGATCTAAAGTCAAATTTACTGTGTGGAATAACTACTGTGCAGCAATTGACTCTGGCATCAAGTTTATGATGATGTGCCACATAGTACTGTTACTACAAAGCAAATACAGCCATAAAAATACCGGTACATAAAATTGGTGTGGCACATAGCTTCTCGAATCCATTACCAGTATAGATGGTCCGATGCATAGTAGCTAATCTCAAAGCATCAATGTCTAAGTACCTTACACTACTCTCATAGGGGACCATCTACTCGTCGACCAGCATAATTCCTGAAAATTTCATCGAAATAGGGTGGAAAATGTAAACGTTATGGCTGTAACAATGAGTCTACGTTTGCGCATGCGTGGCTATCGATCCGGGGGCCATGGTTTTTAAAGGGAACTATTCACACGCCAACCCTCACAATCCCTGAAAATTTTATCGAAATCGAAAAATAACGGATTTAATAAACACACAAATAGACATACACAGAACCAAAATTATAAGGATTGTGGCGTAAAACGAATTTTTGATTTTGGAGAACATTTCTTTTTTTAAACCTTGAAAAGAGAAAAAAAGGCTACCGCTACCTTGGTAATCTCGGAAGCAAAACACTTAATGTGTAGGGAGGAATGAAATGTCTCATCGCTGGGTGTAAGGATGGATGATATCACACTTCACGGAGTGGAGGAAGGGTTGTTGGTTTCCAAAAAATCTCCATCAATTCATGAAATTCGGCATCGCATGTCCCCAATATGAGCCCAAATTTTCTCACAGGAGGCTCCTCTCCCTCCAAATCCAAAAATCCACTTCCTAGCGGTCAGAATTATTCGGAAGTATCACAATTGGATTCAGCGTGACAAATTACATGGGAAATGACACCAAACTCGTCAAGTCATCATGAGATTGAGGGGGACCGCGTAAAACACTCGATTTTCTTGCAAAACACACGTTTTATGACATTCAAATTTTATTTAATCGTCAAATTTGAATTCTAAAAAGGAAAATTGATAGACCGTTGGAAAGCTGTAAATTTGATCACGAAGAGCGCCCATCGAAATGAGCTTTTTGACTTGATTTTTTTAAATTCTGGTTTGGCACTAGGTAGCTTGAAAATTTAACGATCTTTCCAACGATATCCTCAAATTTGAATTTACTGGTGAATAACAGGAGTTATGACAGTTTTAACCAATTTTTTGCACCCTGTCTCAGTTTTTTATAGTTTTTGACTACAGAAGTGAACGTAGATATGAAATCTCACGTTTACATATTAAGGCCAACACAGGCTGATGCCCCAGAGGCTCAGTTAGGTTCCAAATGTCATTGGGTGGGGTGTTAGAGTACTTTCATTACTGACCATAATTTTGAGTGTGACATGGCAAAGAAAAAGTAACTACTACCTTCCACTACATGTATAAAAAATTAGTTTCTTCTGGTTCATGAATCCTTGCCGTACACTTATATAAGCGACATGGGTTCACCCCCTCCCCCCAACAAAAAGTGACACATTTTCTCTTATATTCACGCATTTCATCCATATTTTAGTCTTCTAAGAGAATGCAATCTAAATAGGTACCTTCCACTAAATATGTCTCTTCTGGTTCATGAACCCATGCCGCACACTTCTGTAAGCAACATGGGTTCAACACTACCCTCCCCCCAACAAAAAGTGACACATTTTCTCTTATATTCACGCATTTCATCCATATTTTAGTCTTCTAAGAGAATGCAATCTAAATAGGTACCTTCCACTAAATATGTCTCTTCTGGTTCATGAACCCATGCCGCACACTTCTGTAAGCAACATGGGTTCAACACTACCCTCCCCCCACACACAGTTATACAATGTATAAATGTCATTTTCTCTTATCTTCACGAATTTGTGTGCGACTATATAGATTCTGACCTTGGAAATCTTCATTTGTCCACCCAACTAATCATGAAAGAACATTGGAAACCATTTTAAACAGCTTTTTTTTGAGAAATCAAGAAAGAAAAAACTAGGGCAAGAATGGGTTAATGACGTAAGGTCAAAAATAAGAAAAAGATCTTGAAATTGAAAGAAAAAAAACTTGAAAAAAACAAAATTACTAGGAGTTATTTTTGTAGGAAATACCTCGTTGAGTCGAACTTTCAAGTTATGCCCTACTCAAGTGTGGACACCCTGTATAACAATGTGAAACATGCTTCGCTGATAATTCTAGGCACGTAAATTATTGAGCATTCGAAGTGATCAAATCATGCACTTTTCAAGTTTGTTTTTCACAATAAACCTGTGCCCCATACCATGCAAAATACGAAGGTGGTTTCATCGACGGCCTCTGGTTTTGGAGCAGCCCAGAACCAAATTTGAAAACATGCACCAATTTAACGTGGGTAGTTACAGATGTCATACTTTCTAACTTGAAAGAGTCGAACGTTGTTTTTAATACAATAAAAAGCGGTATCACCAAAACCGAAATCAGCCATCAATAGTGCATCTGTAGGAAATAACAACAAATCCAAGCTCAGAATGCTTCCCGGCACGATGTTACATTGAGGAAAACCATGCACACGTCAGAGAGAGCCTTCGTCATGTTCGTACATCAATTCATTTTAGTAGGTAGCTGTTTCTACTCGGTAAATACACGTACAAGTCGGTATCAAATTGGCAGAAATACTAAGATTCAAGCAAAAAGGGAATGAAGCAGAAAAATAGCACGAATATTCCAAGCAGCAAGGAAAATATCTAATGAGCGCATATGGAATAAAAATACGAAGCCGACAACATTAAACATGAATATTGCAAACCATAGACAACTCTAGCTACTTTCTAAACATCAACACAAAGTCAAAAACAAATTGTAAATTTATAAATTCATCAAAATGAAGCCCAAATAAAGTTGGCAATAGTTGGTAAAATACGTCAATCTAATCACCAACGGAAAACATAAACATTTCTACGATTGAATTTTGTTTGATTTATTGCACATTTTGTTCAAAGCCACTACAAAATATCATGTAGTGCAGGACAGGAGTTGGTTTAACCTTTCTATTAATAAGAGAGGTATATTGAAGGGAGTATTGAAGGGGCATTTCCTCGATTTATGGTCTATTGAGTGAGTAAGCCTTTCTTTTTCATCATAAAAGCTAAAATAATAAACCAAAAATAAAAATAATTGAATTGACAGCAACAGAACATCCCTCCAGAGGAGCTAACTATGGTGGGGGGGGGTCACTGTTACCAATGAGTGGAGTGGTCTCTCTGAATAACGAATTGCGCCTCCCGAGCGTATCACTAGCAAATAAGGGTTAAGTGTGAATTTCGAATTGAAGTCGGTACCCCAGCTAGAGAGAGGGAAGCGTCTAGAACGACGAACATTTTAAGGCCAATCATCCCGGGAATAGTTCCAGGAACAGCCACCACGTTGCGCTTCAAAATGAACTCAAACGTAGTTCACGTTTTTCTCCTCGCCTATTCATCCAATTTTCAATCTGAAAGTTTTATTGTACTCAGAATACACATGTGAATGGCGCTCAACCCTTAATGTTTGTTAATTTTTTGAAATTGTACATTTTTTGACATTTTAAAATTTTGAAAGATTTATTTTGGGCTTTTAGGATAATTTTTTCGAAAAACTGGGATAATAGCGCACAATGGCAATTGAGTGAGAATATATAAAAATTGCAATTTTGAAGATAGTGTGTGCAGCGCGATCGTAAAGCGTCGAGGCGGCGAATGCTTCGACTTAAAAAAAAATCGAAGGCAGGCGAGGAGTGCGAGGGCTTTCAGAGACCCAAACACGGTAGAGTTCGGGGTCAGAAGTCAATCAGGTGCGTTGACAACAACATGGGGTGGTCAGGCGGGCGGTACTTGGAAGAATCACCAGTCTCGAAATGTTTCTTGATGAATTGCCTTTTTTTCATAATCTACTTTTTTCGCTCAAGGTATCTCTGAATAACCCAGTGATAGTTCTTACAGTTGATAGTGCTATTTTTGACTACTTTCTTTCCTGTAATTTATTATGTTTTCTTGTATTAGCTATAAGCGTCGAGGTTTATGATCCATAATAATGGGAAATGCATCTAGACCTCTTCGTCCAAATCAAAAAAATTTTCAACTACATTTTTTTTTGTGATGATACAAGTGTTAATTTGGAAAAGTGAGCTTATAGCGCTCAATCGAAGTATTAAAAAAATCTACAGAATTTTATGATTTGAAAATCGGGATTGCAGCGTCGGTGTTCTATTTTCTCTTTCTAGAATTTTCTATATTTTAGGAAATTCTTTACACTTTTTTCAGTTTCGAGCAAGAAAGTAAATTTTATTTTAATTCGCAACAGGTCAAAAATTATCACTTGTTGCCAAATTATGAACATTTCGTTGTCGTAACAAATTCAAATAACAATCGTCTGCCAAGTGGGTGTGGCGCATAGCTTCCTCGTATGCTTCCCGATTGTATTGATCCGATGATAATAATTTATGTAGCTTATCTCAAAACAACAATCTCTAAGTACATTGAACTACCCTAATATGGGACCGTCTACACGTCGAACCGAGCATTCTCTGAAGATTTCACCGAATTCGAGGAAAAACCGTCTGCCTAGTGGGTGTGGCACATGGGGCTTCCTCGTATCCATTACCCGATTTTATAGATGATTCGACGCATAGTTCTGAAAACATCAATCTCAAAGTACCTTGCAATACCCTCATAGGGGACCATCTACACGCCAATCTGAACTATCCTAGAAAATTTCATCAAAGTCGGATGAAACATGTAAGTGTTACGGCTGTTACAAGGATTGCGAATGCGCAGAGGCTATTGTCGATTTTAAGGCCTTGATTTTCATTGGGGACCATCTACAACCTAATCCGCATATTCCCCGAAAATTTCATCGAAATCGGATAGAAAATGTGGAAGTTATGGCCGTTACGAGAAATTCACATTCGCGCAGGCGCACCGGCTACTATCAGTCCGGGGGAGATGAGTTTCATAGGGGACCATCTACAACCTAATCCGCATAATCCCTGAAAATTTCATCGAAATCCGATGGCAAATGTGGAAGTTATGGCTGTTACAATGAATTCACGTTTGCGCTTGCGCAGCGTCTATTATCAATCCGAGGGTGATGATTTTCATTGGGGGCCATATACACGCTAACTCACAAAACCCCCGAAAATTTCATCGAAATCGAATGAGAAATGTAGACGTTATGGCTGTTACAAGGATGGTAGCGCATCCGCAGAGGGTACTCACTATCAATTTGGGTGCCAAGATTTTCAAAGGGGTTCATCTACACGTCAATCTGAACAATACCTGAGAAATTCATCAAATTCGGGTGAGTCAAGGAAATTCACGTTTGCGCATGCGCAGTGGCTATCAATAGTCCAGGAGAGATGGTTTTCATAGAGGACCGTCTTCACGCCAACCCGCACAATCTCTGAAAATTTCATCGAAATCGGATAATAATTTCGTATAGTTATGCCCGTTACAAGGATTTCATGACAGACACACAGGTACGAAACTAAAATAAATTGTTCAGGAAGGTCTAAAACGTAGGTAAAAAGTAAAAACAAAGCTTCCGCTACCTTGGTAGACTCGCAAGAAAAATGAAATGAAAACGCGAATCCTAGCCATACATGAAATGAATACGAAGAAGCTATGTCCCACTTCCACTTGGCAAACATTTGGAAACAAACCGATTAGATTGTAAAAAGCGTGATCTTCCGTGGCCCATTCACAAACTACCAGCTAAATTTGAGTAAAATAGTGCAAATAGTAGACAGCGCACCCGTTCCTACCTAGATGGAATTCAAAGAAGATTGTCTCGAGGCTGATGCGCAACAATCGTGCTAATTTAATCTATATCGGATCTTGTTTCCTCATAGTTCAGCCCGGAACGCGGACACAGACAGACGTTTACCATTGATAGACCCAGAACCAAAGTTGTTCATTGAGCTCTAAAACGAAAAGAAAGGGAAAATGTTTGTTTCTGATGTTCTAAATGAAAAATATTATGACCACAAATTTGGTCCGGAAACATCTAATTTTATATTCTATGTTGGTACTGCTAAGATTACGAGTGAAAGTTTCATAGAATATTTCCAAGGGAAATGCCAGTGTTAGTCACCTTGATTTTAGGAGGAAGGTACCTACCTAAAGGAAGTATCTTACTTACCTAACATCAATCTCCAGTCAAAATATGTTCTTTTTTTTCTGGTAATATAAACAATTCTTATTATTCTCTTAGTTTGTTTTATTATTTCTATTGTTATTTATTATTATTATTTAAAAAATATTTTCATTATTATTATCTCAATTTTATTTATTCTCGTAGTTTCGCAAGTAGGAAGGAAATAAGTACGCAGATAAATAGTTATAACATGAAAAGGTAGGTAGGCTTTTGATTACCGTCAGACGATCTGACATACCTACACCAAAATTATTCAGGAAGTTCCAAAATTCAATCAATGTGAGAGGAAATTCAGAGCGAAGAAACGAGCAGACTTGAAGTCACAAAATCGTAATCAGAAAGAACTAACAAAAATGTGGGTCCGTGTTGTGAGGGTTGCGGAGGGGAAGGTGACAACAAGTCTAGAGTCCAGAGGCGTAGGGGGCTGCTAATCACCTCTCCCTTCTTAGAAATTCCTTTGTTTTTCGTCGACGCTTTACGACCAATATATTCAATAAATTTCAAATAAAAAAATATTTTCGTACTCAGGTGAGTTAGAGGTTTGGCGCTATAACCGCAGATTTTGAAAAATGTGAAATGATTTTCAAAATTTGAACTTTAAAATTCTGAATAAAATTGAAATTACAATTTTATTTTGAAAATTTTGGCAGAGCGCCATTTGGAAACTAATAATGAGTACATTCCCGTTTTCAAAATGAAAATCGCTTGAACTGGTGAAGAGAGAAACTGGAACTACGACTGCCCCTTTTTCTACAATCGCCGGTGCTGCCATCTGGTGAAAAAAAATCTTATTAAAATCGGGGATGATTGGCCTTAAAGCTCAGTTGCAGTGCGGCTGTCGTGGAGGGATTCATATTACTCCTCAACACTATGGAGAGTACCACGTGTTCAACCAAGTTCTACGCAGACGGGTGATCTACAGGGTGTCCCCGAAAACGTTCCCCCCCCCCCCTGCTAAAATCGTCCAGGTAGTGGTAAAAAACAAAATTTTTTTTTGAATCTTCATAATTTTTCCCAAGGATCTCAAATATGACCTCGGTGCGCATTGCGCACGTGCGCAATTGTGCGCAACGCACACCACCTTCGTTTTTTCAAATGAGACCCCCCCCCCCCATTTTTATTGCAGATTCGGATTCTACGTGAAATTTCATGAACATTTCACCCCTCAACCGATTTTTTTCGTTGCGCGCAACCCGCTCAGTGCGCGCTCAAAGATGCGCAACCGCAAGGTTGTGTCAAAATGTGCATGTACGAAGTACCTAAGTATGATACATGATATTTTAGTATTTTTTACGCTGAATCACGTGGTGATGTTAGTTTCTTGATTTTACTGGATTTTTATCAAATTATCGACAAAAAATGAACTTTTTTAAAAGGAAAATAGCATTTTCACTCATTACGCATCTTCTGTGCCCATCCGTTAACTTCATCCTTGTTAAAAAATTGAAATTTATATTTTGACATTTTAAAAAAAACTTTCCTATCGCACGTAATTTATTGCAGTATTCTAGAGAACCTTGCTTCATAGCTACCGATAGGTAGCTATGATTTTGTTTACTGGTTGCAGCGTTACATTTTTTGTGATAAAAAAAAGTGCCGCGAAAAATTCCTTGACCCCCAGTTAAAAGACATATCAGATATGTCTGACATAGATTCTATGTCAAAACGATTGTTTATCACACTGGACTCTTCACTTGTAATTTCTCGAGAAAAACCAGTCCTGTCTACTTGAAAATCTTTATTCGATTATCTTGGAAAAAAGTTTTTAAGTGGTCAGGGTGGTTTTGCCCTTAAAAAATGCAATTTTCATTTTTAAAAAGTTCATTTTTCGTCGATAATTTGATAAAAATCCAGTAAAATCAAGAAACTAACATCACCACGTGATTCAGCGTAAAAAAATACTAAAATATCATGTATCACACTTAGGTACTTCGTACATGCACATTTTGACACAACCTTGCGGTTGCGCACCTTTGAGCGCGCACTGAGCGGGTTGCGCGCAACGAAAAAAATCGGTTGAGGGGTGAAATGTTCATGAAATTTCACGTAGAATCCGAATCTGCAATAAAAAATGGGGGGTCTCATTCGAAAAAACGAAGTTGGTGTGCGTTGCGCACAATTACGCACGTGCGCAATGCGCACCGTGGTCATATTTGAGATCCTTGGGGAAAATGATGAAGATTCAAAAAAAAAATTTTGTTTTTTACCACTACCTGGAAGATTTTAGCAGGGGGGGGGGGACGTTTTCGGGGACACCCTGTATAGTGCAAAATATTGTCATTGTGTAATAATTTGCTGCTTTTAAAAATATGATGGTGACTTACTACGAGCAGGGAATAATGCAAAAGTAGATACAATTTAGAAATCTTCAACAAACAAAACCATGCTATAGCATGGTTTGATATATCAAATTCACCTTTGAAAAGGAAAATGATAAAACATCATCATATTAAAATACTAGTACAAGAGCAGATGATGGGCACAAGGGGGCGTAATGGGCGTAATGTAGCACAAGGCGAACTAAAACCCTACATGAATGATTCCTACGGTGTTCTCCTCCTGGAAATAGCCTTCAAGTTCTGATGATGCTGAATTGCCAAAGCCAACTCAATAAAAAACCATAAAACGAGGAAACGCCGCTTCAATATTCCTCTCTTCAACATAGAAAGGTCTTTCGGATCCGTAATTTTCGTTCCACTTCTGTCGGTAGGTAATTAGATCTGACGTACGTCTTGCATCGTGACACATCGATGTCACTGAAGATATGACATTCTCCAATATCGAATCGCAACATGCAGACGAATTATAAATTCAGAGAGGAAACAATAAGTGAATATTTCTGTATTCGTTTCAACTTACAAGAGAAAAACCGCATGTATTTCATTCTGAATTGAAGAATGTCAGCTAATTAGGAAGACGATCCGAAGATTACAAGAAAGAGATTGTGAAATTTTGTTTCGTTGTCAGAATGAATTAATTACTGGATAGGTTGGATAGGTCCTATTTGACTGGAATTCAAGAGCGGTTTCCTGGTTAGTCAGAAGTGGCTGTTATTGTGACGGGGAATAGATGCTAATGTATATTGCACTAAAGAATAACGAAAAAAGTCTCCCAAAAAGTAACCTTCATTTAAAACCGGATAGGTTGATCGTTGACGTAGAGAGATATATTTATTTAGATCAGTAATCGTCCAATAACCAATATTTTTCTGCTCTGAAATAAAGAAAAAAAAGTCTGCCAAGTGAGTGTGGCACATAGCTTCCTCGTATCCTTAACCTGATTGTGCAGATGATCTGGCGATAAGTAGATTATCTCAAAACATCAATCTCTAAGTACCTTCCACTACCCTCATGGGGGACCATCAACACGTCAACCCGTAAAATCTCTGAAGATTTCATCGAATTCGGGGAGAAAACATGACTGGTAGGAGGAAATTCAGCCCGGCTACTATCAGACCGGCGATTTTCATAGGGGACCATCAACATCACAATCCGTACAATCTCTGAAAACTTGATCGAATTGAGATGGAAAATGTTAGAGTTATGGCTGTTTTCAAGGATTCTACATTTGCGCATGCGCAGAGGCTAGTATCGATTTGGAAGCCATGATTTTCGAAGGGACTTCAGTGGGGTGATGATTTTCATAGGGGACCATCTACACCCCAACCCCCACAATCCCTGAAAATTTCATCGAAATCGGACAATAAATTTCAGAGAATTTTCATGGAAAATGAAGCTATTGCAATGGCCTCAAAATGTTTAGAATGGACTTTTTCCAAAAATTACTTTACTGAAATCCGTTTTGGAACATTCTGAAACGATCCCTAAAGAGTGTAAAAAAAAAGATTTCTTTAAAAATTCGCTCACACGCACACACGAAACCAAAATTGTTCAGGAAAAATTTTGATTTTGGAACATTTTTTTTTCAATTTTGAAAAGTGAAAACAGAGCTTCCACTAGCTCGGTAGGCTCGGAAGCTAATCGTTCATAACACTGTTAGAAATGAAAGATATTAGAATTGTATGAAAGTTGGTATCCCAAATTTCTACAGAATAATAATAAATCTGTAATCTTTCCAGTCGGAAAGTCCTTAGGATCGTCTTACTATTAGAAGCGTTCTTTAAAGAGATTTTTGTACGAGAATAAAAAATGGTTATCTGAAGGTGGATGTTGATATTCCATCCGGTTGAAGACATGCTGGTCCATACGTGGGTGATGTTAGACGGTCTCCACAGACCACGGACAAGAGCTAAAGCTGAGACGAAAGAAAATGAACATATTTACTCAATCTTATTAGGGGGTGGACCTCGCATATTGTTGAGGCGGCTCGTCACCCAGTTGCGGTAGTAGGACACCATGGTGTAGACGCCGGGGTTGTTCCGTCGAGCGCAACCGTTTCCGAACGAGACGATCCCTGCAAAAGAACGAGTAGATTTGTATTTTCTATTATAAAGAGTGAAGTAATGCTCATTTCAATATTGGAGGGTTCCGGTAGCCGTGATCGTTCGCCGAGATAAGAACCGATCTCTGCGGGAAAGATCGTGAGTTCGAGTCTCGGTCACCGGGCGTGTTTTTGGGCAACCCAGGGCGGTGATAGGGGTGGTGTCCCATCGAATACGAGGTGCCCGAAGAGAGGATGGTGCGGCCAGTAACACTAGTCACGTTTGAAAAAACGCAACAATTTTTTTTCTCAGTAAAAGAAAAAAAATCAATTCATCTTTTTATTAAATTCACCTACTGTAAATTCAGACCAAATAAAAGTAACTTCAGTCAGTCAGATAAAACCGAATTGTTCGATACTCTCTCATCAATAAAACATCGTTTATCCTAAGATACGCATAAGGAAAATTTTAAGTCGACTCAGAAATTTAGTAATGTCATGATTCTGAGCGAAAAAACTTTCGACTAACCCGATAACAAAAGTCTGCCAAGTGGGTGTGGCACATAGCTTCCTCGTATACATAACCCGATTATATAGATGATCCGATGCATAGTTGTTAATCTCAAAACACCAATCTTTAAGTACCTTTCACTACCCTCATAGGGGACCATCTACACGCTAATCTGGACAATCCTAGAAAATTTCATCAACTTCGGGAGAAAAATGTAAGTGAGTAGTGATTGGTAGTGATTGGATCAAAAAACTTCTTGGCTTGGCTGAGGATCGAACCCGGGACTCCACAATGGGAATCCAATGCGCTACCTCTGAGCTATTGGGGCCTGGTGGTGAAATGTTTAGCATTTGAGATTCTCACGTCACACATGTGAAATTACGCGGAGAAGGCGAGAAATGCACGGCTGTTACAAGGATTTTATGTTTGCGCATGCGCAGAGGCTACTGAAAATTTTAAGGCCTTGATTTTCATTGGGGACCATCTACAACCTAATCCGCGTAATCCCTGAAAATGTCATTGAAATCGGGTAGAAAATGTGGAAGTTATGGCTGTTAAGTACAAGGAATTCACGTTCGCGCATGCGCAGCGGCTACTATCAGTCCGAAGGTGATGATTTTCATAGGGGACCATCTCAACACTAATCTGCAACATCCCTGGAAATTTCATTGAAATCGGATGGAAAATGTGGAAGTTATGGCCGTTACAAGGAATTCACGTTTGCGCATGCGCAGTCGCTTCTATTAGTCCGGGGATGATGATTTTCATAGGGGACCGTCTACACACCAACCCGCTCAATACCTGAAAATTTCATAGAAATAACTTCGTATAGTTATGCCCGTTACAAGGATTTCATGACAGACACACAGACATGGAGCCAAAATTGTTCAGAAAGGTCTAAAACGCAAAACGCGAGTGAAAATTTTGATTTTGGAGAACTTTTTTTTCATCCTTGAAAAGTGAAAACAAAGCTTCCACTACCTTGGTAGACTCGGAAGCCAAACGCGGATTAGACGTAAACCTGATACCAATTATTGTGGGAAATTGTCTGACATGGACGTATTAGGGCCGCTACATCGTATCCAAAATCCGATGCACAGTAGCTGATCTCAAAACATCACTCTCTAAGTTCCTTGCACTACCCTCATAGGGGACCATCTACACGTCAACCGGTACAATCTCTGAAGATTTCTTTGAAATCGGACAATAACTTTGTACAGTGTTGAGCTCGTTACAAGGATTTCATGACAAACACACAGACAGACAGACACAGAACCAAAATAATTTTGGTTGAACAATTATTGTTGAAGAAGGCCTAAAACATAAAACGCGAGGAAAAATTTTGATTTCGAAGAATTTTTTTCCAAATTTGAAAAGTGAAAGCAAAGCTTCCGCTACCTTGGCAGACTCGGAAGCGAAAAATCTGCCCAGTGGGTGTGCCACTTAGCTTCCTCTCATAAACCGGCAGTACAGATGATCCGATGCATAGATAAAACATCGATCTCTAAGTACCTTGAAACGTAAACCAACGACGTTTGAGGGGGTTAGCAATTTGTTTTTCTTGGTTGATTCCAAAGGTTCATTATTGAAACCAAAAACAACAGGTCCAATGTGAATCGATTAAAACGAAAATCTCATCTTTTGGGTTCTTGTAGTTGACGTTCATACCTTAGAGCTAGTAATGAGGTTATCGTAAACAATGTCCGCATTCTCAGCAACAAAATATAAAAACCACTCAGATAAGTGGATTTAGGACCAAAGAATCTCGTAAGAACTCGACACGTTAATTTGGGTGTTGAGCAATTCTGAGATTGCAGGGCCTAATTGTGCCACCCGAGAAGGTCTTATTAATTTACATGTTGACTAGTCAGAATTTTACGAATACTTCTCATACATTCAATCCAAGTGACCAACCTACATGAGTTTAAAATACCATACAGCCTTCCTAAGCAAGGAGAGAATATCACGGATTGAAGCGATTTTCGTTTTTTTGCATCAGTATAATACTGAAGATTAATAATTATTCTTTGGAGGTTTTCGCAAACGAGAAGACCTCGCGAGTGAAAAAGGAGTAACTTGGAAATATATCTAGGTATTTGAATCCGAATAGGGAATTTGCCTCACAATTTTCAATTTATTAATTTTTTTTCGAAAGAGGGTTCACTGAAATGGAAGAAAACCAAATGTGCTGCTCGAAATCGCAACCAAAAAATTTAGAGATTTTAAGGAAGACGGAAATTGTAAATGTACCGGGAGTCTGTGAGGCGACGAGTTTTCCCTTAAGACAGCAGCGCTACCTCTGAAAGCGCACATAACCTTTTAGCTTACCTACGTGATCGAACACACGAGTGCGCCGCGAACTGGAACAAAGAACCCAGAAACAAAAGTGACCAAAAGAAGCAATTTTACTCACTCTTTTGGTATATTATTTTCAATAATGAACCATTGGAATCGAGCAAGAAAAAATGTTAACCCCCCCCCCCTCAAAATTTGATGTTTTACGTTCCAAGGTACGTAGAATCCTAAAATCGAATGGAAAATTTTTGATCCTCTGCCCTCCCGACACTTTTCTTAGCAACCCTGGAACGATTTGGTTCAAATTTGGTATATGGGCTCCATTTGGGGTCTAGTTGTGCCGCGAAGCTTTTGGTTGATGTAGGTCACTTCTAAGGCCCGGCGCAAATAGAAACGCAGGTTGGTGAGGTGACGCAGTGTGATTCACGGCGAGTAGTCTGTGAAACACAGAAATCAATGGGGCAGCGCAAATAGGACCGTGAAGTGACGTGAATCTCACTCACATCACTGCGCCCTGCGTCCCGCAGTCGACCTGCCGCAGAATTTCCTTAGTGACTGACGTGACTTTGATCAATCTTCGTATCAATAGTGCTTACATCTCCGGAAAATGGACGAGAAATTGATTGAAGCTGTGCGAGGAAGAAGGATTCTCTATGATACTTCTCATTGCGATTACATGAGGAGTAAGCTCAAAAATGAGCAGTGGAAGGACATCGCAAAGGAAGCCGGTTTGATGAATGGTAAGTTTCCAACATTTTCCTTGAATGGATTGTATATTTATTTGTTTAAAACTTGTATAAAATGTGTGTAAGATTAATACTTTTACAAACTTACACTAAGTACTATTACTTATACAAACTTACATGTGAATAAAATACGTTACCTAGTAATATTAGTGATAAGTTTATTATTTATTTCTTCGTTTATTATTTTATTTCTGAGGATTTGTTTTTAGTGAAGAGCACGAGAATGAAAGCACTACTGAAGTGAGAATGAAAACCTGCGTTCTTATTTGCGTTCGACGACTGCGCGCAGTTTTTTCCTGCGCTGCGTCACCTCACCAACCTGCGTTTCTATTTGCGCCTAGCCTAAGGGGTGACATTTTTAAGAGTGCCCTAGCTCGAAAACTCTCGGAATAAAGGTAAGTATCGTTTTTTCGCCGATTTAACCCTCCAGCACTCGCTTCGGGTCATGGTGACCCGAGCCTCCTTTCAATGGTGAATATTTCTTAGAACAGTGCGTGTTCCCCCCTCCAAATCCCTTGCTAATCCTCCCAGTCGGCTAGATGCGCCTGTCCGTATGATTCACGAGTCCAAAGAGTAATATTTCATAGGTAAAAGAGGCATTTTGACCCGACACGAGCGCCTACGTATTGTTTTTGGAACTACGAATGACCCAACGCGAGTGAACTCGTAACTTTTTCTGACGAGGTGCCTTTGTGAATGTTTGCTGTTTTTTCCATTGAACCCTCAATTCAACTCGGGGAACCAGTGATCTATACAGAAGGGTGATCTATACAGAAAATAATAAACCTTTGGGCAATGATTTGCAGCGTTTTTCCCTTGGGTATTCTTGGTGTACACGTAATTACGTTATTATCGGATTTGACTTGAAATTCCAGAATATAAAATTGAGGCAAATTCCCCATTTCAGTAACATCTCGCACAGTGGCAGCTCCTGCCCCGAAACTCAGGGGGTGCACAGAGATCAGGAGAGGCTCTCAAGAAGGGACCGAATAGGTGCTTTCCTCAGCCAAATAGAAATTTCAACGGTATATAAATTGGAAAAATCTTAGGAACTTTTTCATCTTAAAATTGCAAACAATACTAAATACGTACAATAGACACGAAAAACGTTCTCTAGTGGTATAATCTGCAAGTCACTTCACACCCACAAAGCCATTCTACCTTCTTATAATACTCGACATTAAACTTTAGGGATGAATGCTGGAGTCCAGATTGAGACTGTATTTTCATGATGATTTATTTGTGATTGTTTTTCGAGTGCTCTGTCTTCTTATTGTTCAATTTTGAGCTCACATTACTATCACTCATGTAGATATGTTTGTTCTAGTGTAGCTATTGAAGTTCTCCTTTCCACAATTTTTGTGATAATTTTATTTTGAGGGTTCAATTCTCGTTTCGTTCAACGGGAATTATTGTGCTTGTAACCCTCTGTCGTGATGCAAACAAGAGGTCTGAATTTGTAATTCAAGAGACTGAAAACCCCAAAATTTGAGATTATTTATACAATGCATCCCCTTTAAATCTTGCACCCCCTTGGGTCTATTGCCGAAAACCATTCATTTTGTGATTTTTCAGCATTTAAAATGTCGATAAAAAATACAGAGAATTATTAGAAGTTGCACTATATATAGGTAAATGACGGTTAAAATTGGGACTGTAGTGAAAATATGGAAAAAAGCATGTGGTATTTTGAGCTCAATTTAAAAATACCAAGAATGATCTCAATGTGCAAATGCTGTTATTTAAATAAAGAAAATTAGTACCTCTTTCAGAATATGTGTCTGTTTTTTGGTTTTGTAACGATTTTACCCACAAAACTTGAATTTAAAATGGCTCGGGCCAAAAAGACCCGACGCGAGTGCTCACGTGTGTAAAACGACGCGAGTGCTGGAGGGCTAAGATAGTATTGAATTTTAAAAAAAGTTTTGAGACCACCCGGAACTCTGTAGGACAAACCGTTCGCTCCCTACGATTACTTGAGGGTTTTCTTTCGATAAAACAGAATCACGAGTGTGAATAACTAAAGAGGTCTTTGACAGTAGAACAGTACAGCAAATTGATAGTAGTCTTTGCACATGCCCAAATGTAAAATTCTCGTAACAGCCATAATTTCTTCATTTTCCATCCGATTTTGAAGAAATTTTCAGATGTTGTGGAGGTAGATGGTCCCCTATGAGGGTAGTGGAAGGTAAGAGATTGGTGTCTTGAGATTAACTACTATGCATCGGATCATCTATATAATCGGGTTATGGATACGAGGAAGCTATGTGCTACGCCCACTTGGCAGACTTTTTAAGGGTTTTTTATTGGAAGGTAATGATTTAGGAAATTCGAATCGGATAAATGTGAATCAGAGAAATTGATGAAAGGAAATATAACCTTCAAGAGTGAACACTCCTCTCGTCTGGTACATGAGTGGTCCTCCGCTGTCACCCTGCAACATACAAGTTGTGTTTAAAATTGTATATTCAAGTTCGTTGTCATGTGTTAATGTACATAAATTGTGAACAATGTTTCAAGTTCGAATCAAAATACGTAGACTAAATCTAATAGTGGGGACATTCAGGTTTTATACTCACGGATGTTTCTTCTCCCCAAAACATCTTGGGAAACCCTTTGTGAGATATTTGATTGAATTATTTGAGTCGTAACATAACAGCTAACTGTAATAATGTAACATCCAGTAGAAAACGCAATATTTATAAGCAATCGTCAAATCCACCAAAATTTGGACGATTTTGGACTTATTCGAAAATGAGAAATCGTAGTTCAAGAGCGCCCACAGAAGTAAGTTCACATAAGATTTATAAATTCACATAAAAAAAATTCCCCGGAAGGAATCTACTTTCAATTAAACTCGCCCCTTCGACCCTCGCCTGCCTTTGGCTAAAATTATAGAAACATGGAACATGCTTTAGCTGCGCTTTTCGGCGGAGTAGGGATGGGGTGGACGGGTGGAGAAACACCCCATCCCCCGCGTGACATTTTCTCGTCACCCTCCCTCCCGCGTAACTTATTCGAGTGGTTAGTCCAAGGCTAAAGCATGTTCCATGCTATAAAAAAATACGTGAGCTCATATAAGATTTAAGTTTTTTGCGCCACCACTAGATCAGGCGAGTTCTAAACGAATCTAGGTCGGTCGCCATTCGTTCCTTGTTCAAGGATTTAAAATTAGAAATTTTAAATTCATTAGTGCATCAGTCTAGGGAATTGAAAAATTAAAAGATTCTGCTGGAATCATCAAAATCGAACACCCTTCTCTTCGATCCTCGACCGCCCTAACAACATATAGACAGATTTTTCAACATAACAAAACTAAGAACGCTGCAAATTATTACACGGCGGTTTATTATTTTTCAGTTAAGATCACTCGATTACGGAAAATCGCATTTGCTCAGTTGAATTTCCTCACTCCCGTTTGGAAACCGTTTCTTGAGTCCGTTCATGAGCGATTCACACTCGTGTTTCTGATTCATTATTTCTCCGTTCAGAGCCAGGGAGGCAAGAAACAGTGATATGAAGTACACGAGGTGGGGGTGGGGGTCTTCTCTCTCTCTCTCTAGCTCAGGGAAACTAACATCTGATACATTTCATAATAATAGCTCATTTATTCAACAAAATTTGATCGGTTGGGTGGTATCATTCCTTTTTTAAAACATATTGTTTAGTAATGCAAGCATTCCACGGGACGTCCCATTGGTTAAGTATTGGATCAGTTTAACCAGTTGTTAAGCGATAAGACTGTTTCTCTCGATGTAATTTATTTATTACTTTAGGGAAGAAATAGTGACACCCCCCCCCCCCACCAATATAAACCATAACACTTCTAGCGGCATGATAGCCTCGAATCTGAAGAGCATTTTAAAATCCATGATCTACGATACCCAACATGCGAATTCGAGTTCACCCCCCCCCCCCCCCCACCAACACCAATGGTGCCAGTCTGGCACCAAAGCGGAAATACGTCGTAACATTGAACTTTCATCTATTAGTTTTGGTAGGCAGTCCGTCGAAGTTCACATCCGTATTCAAGGTGAAAAACAAAAAAACCCAAGAAATATGAGGCTTATGGTGCCCTGGCACCACTTTTATTTCCATGGTGGTACAGAAAGTAATTCATGCAAATCCTAAGGTATAATGAGAATTATTCCTCAATTTCATAGCTTGGATACAATTAGTAAGCAGTAAAGGAACCGAAATATTGAAAAATCGGATATTTTGTGAATATTATCCCCCCACTCACCTCCTCCTCTTGCAAATTTTGGTACTCTGCTGAAATCATGTACAACTCGGAAGTTATTTTAGTCAAACAAAAAAAGAAACACACAAATCGGTTGGAAATTGAGGCCTGGGCAGAGTTTATAAGATTATGCCCGCAAACGTACGTTTTTTTAAGCATTAACCCCCCCTCTCCCCCCTTTAAAAGGAGAAATTCGAAATTCCGGCGCCGTAGTGCACAACTAGATAGTTTTCCGCGTCGAAGGAAAAAAGAACCACGAAAATCGGTTGAGAACTAAGGCCTGGGCAGAGTTCACAAGATTTTGTCACACACACACACCTACACACACACACACCTACACACACACACACACATACACACAGACATACACCTATGGTTTTTTCACGGATTTGGATTCAGAATGGTCTAAAACGGATTACTGTGTGGTTATTTTTGGTTCATTATTTTCAATAATGAACCTTTGGAATCGACCAAGAAAAAAAAATTTTAACACCCCCTCAAAATTTGATGGTTTACGTTTCAAGGTACGTAGAATCCAAAAATCGAATAAAAATTTGGCCGTCCGTCCGCCGTACGCCGTACGCGGCACTTTTGCCACTTAGCATTGACCGATTTTGATGAAATTTGGTATATGGGCTCCATTTGGGGTCTAGTTGTGCCCCGAAGCTTTTGGTTGATGTAGGTCACTCCTAAGGGTTCCAAAATCAATTTTGAAATTTTGAAAACACCCTAACTCAAAAAATTTTGATATAAAGGTATTGTTTTTCCTTCAATTTAAGATTCTATAGAATTTATAGAGACCACGCGGAGCTCTGTAGGACAAACCGTTCGCTCCCTACGAAAATTTAAGGGTTTATATTGAAATATATATATATAAATCAAAACACGAGTGTGAATCGCAAAAGAGGCCTAATCTCCGTTCAAATTAGAGCTGACCAAATTGCGATCGATGGTTGGTTATTTTGATTTTTTTTAAATTTTTTTTTCTCCCTTCATATTGGATGGTTGGTGATTTTGTAGACGAGTGATCTATATAAAAATAATAAACCATTGTGTCATAATTTGCAGCGTTTTTTTTCTGTTGAGTGTTGTCCTCCTTCACCCCAGATCGATCGCATAAGGACGCCCAAGTCTTACTGTGGGACGTCCTAAAAATTGGATACTACTCGTATCCTAAAACGATTTTAAAAACATTGTGGAAGATTCAATAATTAGGTACCTAATTCATTATCCCATTAGGCGAACGGTTGGTCCCACAGAGCTCTGGATGGTGTCATTGAATTCTTGAAAATCGTCTCTATTTTAAATTAATGAAGAAACATAGAAAAGTTGTGATCAGCTACCTACCTCTTCGCATTTCTGTCCATCCACTTCCTTGGCTCAAGAGGTAGGAGCTCCGATTCAGAATTGGAACGATAAGAGATCGAACCCCGGTCGCGAGACCGGTTGAATTTTTTGATGATTCAACAATGCGCATATCGGATGTATTCTAGCTATGGCGTTTCGGATACATACTTCCCACTGTTCACCTCTAGAAGTGGCTGACAATAACCAAAATATTCGGAGCACAACCAGACCCCAAATGGAACCGGTACATCAAATTCATCAAAATCGGTCTACCGGAACTGGGGAAAGTGCATACGACGGTTTTCGGATTTTCAGACCTTGAAACGTAAACCATAAAATTTTGAGGGTGCCCATTATTTTGCTTCCAAGGTAGCTCCGAGTCTACCAAGGTGAAGGACGCATTGTTTTCACTTTTCAAGGTTGAAAAAAAAATTTCACTTGCGTTTTACGTTTTAGGCCTTCTAGAAAAAATTTTGGTTTTGTGTCTGTCTGTCAGCCATTGCAATGGGCTATAGGTAGGCCCCCGTATTGACAGTAGCATTTGCGCATGCGCGAAGAAGAAAACCACGTGACAGCCATAACTTCTACATTTTTCATCCGAATCCGATGAAATTTTCAGAAATTGACGTGCAGATGGTCCCTTATGAGGGTAGTGCAAGCTACTTAGAGATTGATGTTTAGAAATGATCTACTTTGCATCGGATCATCATTTCATCGAAATCAAATGGGAAATGTAAAAGTTATTGTTGTAACGAAGATTTTTATAACAGACAGACACGGAACCAAAATTGTTCAAGAAACTTAGAAAAACGGGTGCAAATTTTGATTTTGGAGAACTTTTTTTTCAACCTTGAAAAGTGAAAACGATGCGTCCGCTACCTTGGTAGACTCGGAAGCAAAATGATGTCCAAAATCAAAATTTCCACTTGCGTTTTACGTTTTAGGCCTTCCTGAACAATTTTGGTTAGGTGTCTGTCTGCTGAGTGTCTGTCGCGAACTCCTTGTATTGATTTCGGAGGAAATTTTCAGGGATTGTGGGGGTTGACGTTTAGATGGTCCCCTATGAAGGTAATGCAAGTTACTTAGTGATTGATGTTTTGACATTAACTGCTATGCTTCGGATCATCTATACGGTTATACGCGGAAGCTACGTGTCACATCCACTTGGCAGACGTTTTATTTCTCGTATGATTTCAAAGGTATTAAAAATAATGAACCAAAAAAGGGAAAAACCAAAAATGGAGAAAACGAATTGAAAAACTCAAATGAAAATTGAATGTAGGTTGGATGCAGATTATGATAATTTAATATATGTTTTCGATTTAAGTAAGTGGATTTCTTGTTTAAATATGGGCGATTGAATGAATTATCCAGAGAAGCTCAATTATCTCAACCGCCAGGGTGTATTTCTTCAAAAATTGGGATCAGTATCACACAAGGGGCCCGAAAGACTTGCTAACCGTGCTTCATGCCTTCGAGGAAGTAGGCACTTTGTCGGGCTAATTCCCGCTTACCGCTTCTAATGCCACGGTTGTATCAAGGACAGCCAGACCGGACAGCAGGACTCGATTGCGGTCTTCAGAAGTCGCGAGAAGTCATAGCAGGTCATTTGGGCCGTTTATTGCCAGGGATCTTCCGAGTTTCCACTCTCGACGCCACTTGATGAGATCCTTGCGGCCCAAAATTGACCTCATTCAATTGGATTTACAATGACTTACAAGTTATTAAGACTGCAATGGTCAAACCAAATGGGTCAAACGGACACTCAATGCTTTTCCGCTTTGGATGCCGCCGAGCTTTGGGTTAATTTAGTACCTTCATCAGGGCTCAAGGATGAATTACCGCGTGAAATCAGTAATTCATCAATGCTGAGACACGAACACATTAGTCTAAAACAATTGATGATAATAATTTGGATTATTCTTATCTATCAACTGTTTCAGATAAGTGTTTAGTTTTCAATAGTTTCAGTTTAAATAATTGACTCCATCGCTTCATCAATAGAAGTGTTGGCCAGTCGAAATTTTCTTTCGGACGTCATGTGGATTTCAGACGGTAATTCATCCTAGGGTTGAATGAATTACTAGAAACTAGGCGAAAAAGTAGCGAGTCTGTTTGAACACTGTCCTGGTGGATCGTTCTTCATAGTTTCTATCAATACAACGTCTTAGCTTCAGTTCAGAACCTCACAGTTGAAGAAGAGACGTATGAAACACCTGACATAAGGACCCCCAAAAATCCCACTCCCCGTACTTCAAACTTATAATGATGGGAAAGTAAGTAAGTAAAGTGAAGTGAACAACCATTTCAGGTTGGATTTTCGTCCGACTGCCAATCCTGGCGTCGCGGACGTCATCAGCTGTCTTCCTAAGGGAAGATCAGAATTTGTTCTGATTTCGCTCATGGCTTCCCATTCGCCTCACCGGGAACTGCTACCGACTTGCCCAAAAAATATGCTCCCGAGGCGAGTCCCGAACTCACGGCCCCTGCAACCGGTCCGAGTCTCGTCTCCAGAGACACATGCCGTAGCTTGCTCGGCCACCGCGCCGCCCTGATGGGAAAGCATATTCAGAAGATGTCATCACAAACTTAACGGAAAAACGTCTGCTAAGTAGTTGAGGCACAAAGCTTCCTCTTATCCATAACCCGATAGTATGATGATCCGATGCGTAGTAGTTAATCTCAGAACAACAATCTCTAAATGCCTTGCACTACCTTCATAGGGGACCATCTACACGCCTTGGTAGGTTCGGAAGCAATAAGAAATATTCGAAATCTGGGAATTATGTGTCTGTCAGTAAATCAGTTGTCCCCAAGTCCACCAGTAATCCAAGCTGCGCCCGATCAGCCCCGATGCAAAACTCGATGAGTCCGGTGCGTAGCGGGTTTAGTATTTGCCTCGTATTTGTTAAGTACAAACGGAAAAACGTGAATTTTTTTAACGAAATCCCGAATTTTTTTCCCTTAAATCCCATTGTAAAACATTTTTTGATCAAACCGTTGGAACGCTGAGATTTCGAGGGTGGTTTTGCTGATTGATTTTCCTCTACAGGAAATTGGTAAAAAACTCTTGAGAACGGGGGGTGCACCTTGCTTTTTTTTTAGATTTTCAATCGAAAGTAGACATCCTGAGAATTTTGGCACCAACCGCGACCTTCTAGCGTGAGTAGGGGAGTGGGGGGCACATTTGACATAGGGGCACATTTGACAATGGCTGTTTGTCACACAAGATTTGAATTTTACCGCGATTTCGTGTTTTTGTATTGTGGAGAAGAACCATTCCAGGTGAAAACCGTGCAGGTTACAAATCATCTAATTTTACCGAAATCGCGGTAAAATTCAAATCTTGTGTGACAAACAGCCATTGTCAAATGTGCCCCCCACTCCCCTAGATCTGTTTCTATGATTTTTCAAAGTTTGACCGTTTGTGACGTCACGAGCCCCTCTCGCCTGGGCGGGACCCCCCAGCCCACTGTGACGTCATAAACGGTCGAAACTTTAAAAATTCATAGAAAAAGATTTACACACGCTAGAAGGTCGCGGTTGGTACCAAAATTCTCAGAATGAGGTCTATCTTAGATTAAAAATAAAATAAACAGTTTTTCCTACCCAGACGCACACCCTATTTCGTCAAAAAACTCAAAATTGCCAAGTTTCACGTTTGAACTAGGAAAAATCTAACTAGATGCAAGGTTAAAACGCTGCAAATTATTACACAAAGGTTTATTATTTTTTTAATATAGATCACTCATCTACAAAGAACTCGGCTTTGCCATTGTTACCACCAACCAACATGAAGAAAAACAGCGATCGCATTTCGGTCAGCTAAAATTTGAACGGAGATTAGACCTCTTTTGCGATTCACACTCGTGTTTCTGATTTATTGTAAGTCCAACCCTCAAGTTCTCATGGGGAGCGAACGGTTTGTCCTACAGAGCTCTGGGTGGTCTCTAAAAATTCCAAAAATTCAATACTATCTTAAATTGATGGAAAAACAATACCTTTGTATCAAAATTTTTTGAGTTAGGGCGTTTTCAAAATGTTATGTCTTCGTAAAAAATGTCTTCTCTGGGGGGATATCGTTCCCGCCCGATAGTCTAGGTTACCGTGGTAGCTGATAAGGAAATAAACAAACCTCAAAATCGGGCCCAGCTGACATTGTGATTGTAACTTCTGTTGTGCCGGTGTCGGGTGTCGTGTGATGAAGTTCTAGCGAAACGATTTTGTTTCTATTAGAGGTAAGCATGAAATATCTGCAATTTTAGTTTTTTTTCCGTGTTACTACAGTTGGTTATCTGTCAAAAACAAAAACAAATCATTTTCAGGGGGTGATAGTGATCACGGCCGAAATGCCCCGGAACTATCAAAACGTGATTGGTCCATCATTATTTTTGGTAACAAGTGCTTTTGCAATAGGTTGTTCCTTGTCAGTTACCAATCATGTGCCACGAATGGTCTCATTATAATAATAACTACTGAAGAGGATATTACGAGTCTTGAATTTTGGCTTTATTCTGATTGTTGTAAGTTAAGAGTTGGTTTTCATTAGTTTTTCAATAAAAATTGTTCTGAAATGAATTGTTAGTGGGTTTTTTTTACCTCAGGGTACTAAAAAACAATTTTTAATTGTTTAAGTTCGATTTTTAAATGTTTTTAATACGTTTAAGTTCGATTTTTAAATGTTTTTAATACGTTTAAGTTCGATTTTAAATTAGTGATCACTATCACCCCCTATGTGGGGGGTGATACTGATCAATTCAATTATTTTTTTAAATGAGCTTAGTTTGACAAAATTTCAAAGTTTGATATAGGATACTGTTCGTAAGATGTGGGAGAATATAAACTATTTTTTTCAGATTTTTCTGAATTATTACACTAGTAGTTTTCAAGGAAAAACTGTAGAAATTGATCACTATCACCCCAGTCTACGGTACCGCGTACGGCGGACGGACGGCCAAATTTTTATTCGGTTTTTGGATTCTACGTACCTTGAAATGTAAACCAAAAAATTTTGAGGTGTACCTAGTTAAAGAAAAAAAAAAAAGAAAAAAAAATCTTGGTCGTTTCTAAAGGTTCATTATTGAAAATACCGCATTGAGGCGCGAATCATGTTGGATTTCTGAGTCTCCTAACAACACCACACATCCTTCCAACCCCTTCAATACTTCGAAAACACACATCTGAAAATGCTCTGGAACGGAAGAGTTTCCAAATGGTAACCGATTGGAGAAATACCAGCCATATGGAGTAATAAATGTAGAGAGAAGTCACTACAAACCAATCTATCTCTGATGAAGTGGGTTGGTTTTCAAATTGTTTGATTGCAACATAATAATTTGCAGTTTCCTAAAAAAAATACCTAGTTTACTAAAATAACAATGTTACGTGCCTGACAGGAGTCTGCGGATCCGTTCTTCAGGCCGGCGCACACCACTCCCGGCAAGTTCCTGATCTGGCTGGCGACGCTGGTCCCCAAGCATTCCTTCCTCGTGTACTCCATCACAGTCGCCTCCATCATGGAGCAGGGACTCTTGTTGGTGTTCTCCTTGGTTGTACCGTAGCCGATGATGGTCACTTCACCAGAATTGCGAGTTGGCCCTAAATGTTTGGAAATCCATTTAGTTTTCATGTCCTTAGAAACCAATAATCAATAATGTACCTATATCATCAAAAATTATGGGTATAATGTTTAAATAACTATAATAATAGATACTTTGCGTGGTTTTTGAGGTTCGGTCATAAATGAGAGGTTTTTCCCGAAGTTTCGGCAATTTATTTCGCCATATTCATGGGCTACAAACAAACAAAAAAAAAATTACAATTACTGCTATGCACAACTACTATTATTACTAATTATTCCTATTACTACTATGGACAATTTTGAAAAATGGTAACTTGGATGGTATATAACAATTGGATTAATATAATGGGTTTGTCAGATCTTATGGAAATATGGATTTACTTACAGAGTTGTCAGAGAAGAGAGCCAGAAGATGATTTAAATAGATACTAGGTAACTTATATCTAATTACACTAATCCTTCTGTGACCACAGTCACTACACAACTGATTTCTGATGGGCAGGTAGGTTTCTGAAGGTATTTTGGGAGGTGTTTGTATTTTGGGAGGTGAAGGGTTGTCAGGTAGGGGTGTCGGTACTTTTGATGACGAATGTTGGGTTTTCCTATGTTTGGGTGGTTGTTGATGGAGTTGAGGGGGGTGGTTGGTGGGAGAAGTGTACAATATTTGAATAGCATTTGTTTAAATTTTGAACATCTGTTCTCTTGTTTATAACTTTGGTTCTATTTCGGTCTATTGCCAACATTTCTTTAAATTCTCTTCTTATTTCATTACCTCATGACCCAGAATTTTGACATCTTCAAACCGAAATTTGTGTCCTCAACGAGAATGGGTGACTAGGGCGGTGGAATCTGAAGGATTGGTATAATTAGATATAAGTTACCTAGTATCTATTTAAATCATCTTCTGGCTCTCTTCTCTGACAACTCTGTAAGTAAATCCATATTTCCATAAGATCTGACAAACCCATTATATTACCTAATCCAATTGTTATATACCATCCAAGTTACCATTTTTCAAAATTGTCCATACTAGTAATAGGAATAATTAGTAATAATAGTAGTTGTGCATAGCAGTAATTGTAATTTTTGTTGTTTGTTTGTAGCCCATGAATATGGCGAAATAAATTGCCGAACCGTCGGGAAAAACCTCTCATTTATGACCGAACCTCAAAAACCACGCAAGGTATCATTGAAACGGTCGAAAAACAAAAGGAAATATTCCTCCACTGATAAAATAATAGATTTAAACATTCCATCCACATGATTTATACAAATGATATTTCCAAAACATCTTCGTTAGAAGGCCTCTCACAATTCTAACTGTGCACTTTAAAAGTCGTATAACTTAAAAATCAGTAATGTTTTAGATTATATTTCATGTTGAAATTACACTCATGAGTAAAAGTATAAAGAATAATTCGCAGTCGAAGTAGCGCTCAGATGGTGGTTACTCGACACAGTAAGTAGGTACAGGGTTTGTAATAAGTAATTTGCAGTAGTACTTATTATTTGTTACTGATGTACCTAACCTTCGAATTTGATTCAACTTGTGGAAATAGACAACGTTCTACTCAACTCCGTTTTTATGTCCCTGACAGGTTGCCTACTACAGGGTGGCTGAAAACGGAAGCCCACTTTTTAAAATGACGCCAAATTTTTAATTTTGGAGATACCTATCAGGTTGAAATGAATTTCAAAATGTTCGTTAGGATTGGAAGTTTATTGTACAGTAAGAAAAAATCAGTTATGGAATATTGTGCTAAGTAGATGGCGCCCTTGCTGATTAGTGCACTGTTCAAGCCTTTCGGCGAAGCTGCTCATGACGTTATGCAACATTTCCATCGGGATATTGGGCATCGGTTAACCCAAGGGAACTGCACTAACAGCCTCTCCACAGCGAAAAAGTTACAGTGTGGTGTGCATTTTCAAAGGTAGGGATAGTGGGGCCTTACTTTTTTGAAGATGAAAGAGGAAGAGCAGTCACTGTGGATTCAGAGCGCTATGTGGCAATGCTGCAGGATTTTTTCTTCCCTTACCTGGAGAAGAATGAATGGGATACCGAGAACATTAAATGTTGAAAAAAATGAAAACAAATTTTGGTTTCAACAGGACGAGGCAACTGCACACACGGCGAGAATTTCCATGGATATTGTCGGCCAAACATTTCCCGGAAAGTTGATTTCGCGACACGGTGGGCCTCCGCGCTCGCCCGATCTCACTCCCTGTGATTTCTTTTTATGGGGCTACCTGAAGTCCAAGGTTTATGTGGATAAACCCCGAACTCTTCAAGACCTCAAAGATGCGATCACACGTGAAATTGCCGCCATCCCGGACAATATCCATGGAAATTCTCGCCGTGTGAGCAGTTGCCCCGCCCTGTTGAAACCGAATGTACTCGGTATCCCATTCATTCTCCTCCAGGTTAGGGAAGAAAAAAATCCTGCAGCATTGCCACATAGCGCTCTGAATCCACAGTGACTGCTCTTCCTCTTTCATCTTCAAAAAAGTAAGGCCCCACTATCCCTACCTTTGAAAATGCACACCACACTGTAACTTTTCCGCTGTGGAGAGGCTGTTAGCGCAGTTCCCTTGGGTTAACCGATGCCCAATATCCCGATGGAAAAGTTGGATAACGTCATGAGCAGCTTCGCCGAAAGGCTTGAACAGTGCACTAATCAGCAAAGGCGCCATCTACTTAGCACAATATTCCTTAACTGATTTTTTCTTAATGTACACTAAACTCCCAATCCTAACGAACATTTTGGAATTCATTTCAACCTGATATCTCCAAAATTAAAAATTTGGTGTCATTTTAAAAAGTGGGCTTCCGTTTTCAGCCACTCCGTAGTATTTCCACGAAAATAATGAGTTACAAGTTAAATCAATTTCGAAGGTTAGGTCATCATCAGTAACAAACAATAACTACTACTGCAAATTACATATTACAAACAATAATAACTACTAACTTACTGATGATGACTTAACTTGTAACTCATTATTTTCGTGGAAATAGACAACGTTCTACTCAAATCCGTATTTATTAAAATGGTTTTTCACAATCTCATCGCGAGCGATTTTATTCGTGTCTGCCAAGGACCATCGATCTGAGGCACTCGATGAAATTACTAACAATTACCCTAAAATTCCTCCTTAATCCATTTCAAGCCAAGAGTGGGAATAACAGAAGTGAGAGGAGGAGGATAAACTCTTCTACAAGATGGCGGCCGAAATAAGGCATGATTTGCTCACCAATTGAGAGCAAAAATACTCCAAACTTTATGAATTTTACATTTTAATGGGATTTAGGAGGCCTCAGTCTTCCAAATCGATTTGATTTATCCGACTCGTGGCGGCCCAGAACGCTCAATCGCCCAGGATCGAATAGAACCACCATAATCATGCTTTCGGTCAAAAGCCCTCCTTTTCAAAAAAAATAAAATTCCCAAGTCGCATCGAGCTCCCGAATGTCGAAGGATTTTTTTTAGCGAATATAGGAACAGTATGAACGAAAAAAATTCTCCTACGAAGATTTTCCACTATTATCAATATTAAAAAAATGTTGTCGATGCGAAAAAATTTTTTGTACATTAGGAATGCTTTTGATTCAGTTTAACGACTGCCAAGTGGGGGTGGCACTTAGCTTCCTCGTATCCACAACTCGATTGTATAGATGATCCGATGCATAGTAGTTAGCTAACAACAATCTCTAAATACCTTGCACTACCCTCATAGGGGACCATCTACACGTGAATCCGCGCTATCTCTGAATATTTCTTCGAAATCGGATGCAAAATGTGGAAGTTTTGGTTGTTACAAGAAAATTCGCAGTTTCACATGCGCAGTCGCTTCTATCAGTCTGGGGGCAATGGTTTTCATAGGGGACCATCTACACGCCAACCCGCACAATCCCTGAAAAATTCATTAATATCGGACAATAACTTCGTATAGTTTTGCCAGTTACGAGGATTTCATGACAGACAGACAGAAAAATTGTTCAGGAAAGCCTGAAACGGCGTAAAACGCAAAGGGAAATTTTGATTTTGGAGAACATTTTTTTCAACATTGAAAAGTGAAAACAGAGCTTCCGCTAACTTGGTATGTACTCAGAAGCAACACAGGAAATGCAGGAATGTTTGAACTTGAAGTGACGATTCAACTAGTAAAACGTAGATTCAACACCATCGTGAAGGTATTTTCGGTATGGGAATGTGATTACGAATGATGCAATTCTTGATGTGCAGATTACTACTGAATGGTTACCTAATCGTTTCATCATACCTACTTGATGTAGGAAGTTTTCAAGTAATTATCCTCCTAAATTTCGTTTTCTTTAATTATCGAGTTATAAACGTGAAAAAGAAGAACACGTCATGTTCACATTACTAGATATGTTTAACGATAATCTAACTTTAAACTATGTTTTACTATTTAAACGTATAATATAGAATAGAATGATATAGAGAATTATTCCACAGCATCTCGAAGACGTTTTAAAGTTTTCGGTTTGGAAATGTCAAATTCAAATGTGATCACGAATGGAAACTGCACCTGTTGGTAACTAGAAGTGGTAAGTAGTTGATTCATTCGATGATCTTTGATTAAGATCGTAGGAAGGGTGTCTCACGTTAAGGACTGGAAAACTTTGGGAGTCGATTCTACGACTAATTTGAGTAAGAAAATGTCTCCTAGCAACTTTGTTTTAATCCTGTTTTCCAATTTTGCTTCCGAGTCTACCAAAGTAGCGGAAGCTTTGTTTTCACTTTTTAAGGACGAAAAAAAAGTTCTCCAAAATCAAAATTTTCACTCGCGTTTTAGACCTTTCTGAACAATTTTGGCTCCATGTCTGTGTGTCTGTCATGAAATCCTTGTAACGGGCATAACTATACGAAGTTATCGTCCGATTTCTATGAAATTTTCAGGGATTGAGCGGGTTGGTGTGTAGACGGTCCCCTATGAAAATCATCACCTTCGGACTGATAGTAGCAGATGCGCATGCGCGAACGTGAATTCCTTCTACCTAACAGCCATAACTTCAACATTTTCTACCCGATTTCGATGAAATTTTCAGGGATTACGCGGATAAGGTTGTAGATGGTCCCCAATGAAAATCAGGGCCTTAAAATTTTCAGTAGCCTCTGCGCATGCGCAAACGTAAAATCCTTGTAACAGCCGTGCATTTGTCGCCTTCCCCGCGTAATTTCACATGTGTGACGTGAGAATCTCAAATCCTGAATATTACGAAAAAAAATAGCTCAGAGGCCCAAAAGCCCAAAAGGCCAAATAGCCCAATAGCTCAGAGGTAGCGCATTGGATTCCCATTGTGGAGTCCCGGGTTCGACTCTCAGCCAAGCCAAGAAATTTTTTGATCCAATCACTACTCACTCACATTTTTCTCCCGAGTTTGATGAAATTTTCTAGGATTGTCCTGATTAGCGTGTAGATGGAATGAGGGTAGTGAAAGGATCAACTACTATGCATCGGATCATCTATATAATCGCGTTATGGATACGAGGAAGCTATGTTCCACACCCACTTGGCAGACTTTTGTTATCGGGTTCACTCGCGTTTTGCGTTTTAGACCTTTCTGAACAATTTTGGCTCCGCGTCTGTCTGTCTGTGTGTCTGTCTGTCTGTCATGAAATCCTTGGAACGGGCATAACTATACGAAGTTATTGTCCGATTTCTATGTAATTTTCAGGGATTGTGCGGGTTGGTGTGTAGACGGTCCCCTATGAAAATCATAGAGAATGGTTTTTCATAGAGGGATTCATTCATAAAGGGATGGGCCTCAGTGAGAATCTCTGATCCTATTCATTACATTACTAGGCCTCAATAGCTCAGAGGGTAGCGCATGGAACTGTCCCCCAGGGGTCGCGGGTTCGAAACCCAGCCGAGGCTAAGTATTTTTTTGATCCAATCACATACATCTACTCACTTAATTTTTCATCCGAATTTGATGATATTTTCTAGGGTTGTCCAGATTAGCGTGTAGATGGTCCCCTATGAGGGTAGTGCAAGGTACTTAGAGATTGGTGTTCTGAGATTAACTACTATGCATCGGATAATCTATGAATCTAGATATATCGGATATCTATAATAATCTATATAATAAAGCTATGTACCACATCCACTTGGCAGACTTTTTTTTCCAATTTAAAGATATTAACACAGAATGTGTTTTAGCCATGGACTAACTAGAAAAAAAGCTAACGAAATCTGGGACGAAAACATGGAGACCGAACTATATGTAACTAAGGATCGGGTAACCTGGTGATTCTGATTGTGATTGAGATTCTGATTTAGTGGGATAAAAGTAGCGAAATTATGTGAAAAGCGTGAGCTAAAATACATTCTGTGTTTTCAATAATTTCGTCCGAAGTGTGTTTCCGTGATTTTCACCTTAAGTCATTAACATTACAATAACTACCTTAATTTATCGTAAACATGTTAAAATAAAGGCACCGTTGGAAAGAGCGTAAAATTTCCCATCTTTCTAGAGCCTACAAAACTAGATTCGGGGTCCTAATGGGTGAAAAACCAAGTCATGGAGTAATTTTTGTCTAATTGGCAAAATTTCCTATTTTTTCTTTTGGTTGTTAGGGGTTTCTTTACCCATGGTTTTTCACGTACCTCAATACCTAAGAAAAACTGTGCAAAGATCTCAGCTTTTCAACGTACGCCGTACGCGGCACTTTTCTTAGCAACACTGGACCGATTTGGTTCAAATTTGGTATATGGGCTCCATTTGGGGTCTAGTTGTGCCGCGAAGCTTTTGGTTGATGTCAGTAACTTCTAAGGGTTGAAAATTAAGGGTTGAAATTTTCAAGAGCGCTCTAGCTCGAAAACTCTCAAAATGAAGGTATAGTTTTTTTACAAATTTTAAGTAGTATTGAATTTTTAAAAATTTTAGAGACCACCCGGAGCTCTGCAGGACAAACCGTTCGTTCCCTACGAGTACTTGAGGGTTTTCCTTCGATAAAACAGAATCAAGAGTGTGAATCACCAAAGAGGTCTAATCTCCGTTCAAATTTTATCTGACTAAAATGCGATCGCTGATGAAAATTTCAACCCCAACCACCAAACAAATGGAAATGAAGGGTTGAAATGTTCAAAAATGCCCTAGTAGGTACCTATGGTTGGTAGGGAGGGATCTATACAGAAGGGTGATCTATACAGAAAATAATAAACCTTTGGGCAATCGCTGTTCATTTCTTCGATTTTTATTCAGTTTTGCCTTCTGAGTAGGGATGGGTATCGATACTCGATATTTTAAAATATCGATACTTTCATACCGATACTCGATATTTTAGTATCGATACTGCACTATCCAATATTTTTGGATACCGATACATTGGATCCGATATTCCTGAATATCGAATATCGATACAGTTCTCGCGGAAAATTCAACATAATGGCTAAAAAATGAAGAAGGTAGAGAGGCTATTGGGTCGTTACTCTCTGGTTGCACAAACAACGTTTATATCATGGAGAAAATCACCCTTTTGGACTCTTGCTAGTAAAAAATGAATGAAAATTGTTGAAAAAATTATTTTCTTGGATAATATTGATAGTATTGGATAATACTATAGTATTATGGATAATATTGATAGTTTGTGGCACTAAAGTATCGATAATCGATATTTTGAAATATCGATACTCATACCCAACGATACTTGAGATATCGATACTCGGATACGATACCGTATCGATACAAAATATCGATACTTTTACAACGATACCCATCCCTACTTCTGAGCAACCAGTAATCAAATTTCCCTAAAGAAGCTCCTTATTTTTCCAATCGAGTGTGAAGCGTTAGTTCTTTCTAATAAACTTGTATGTGAAGGTAGCATGGTGAGGTAGGTAGTACCTACCAATGGTTAGTAGGTAGAAAAAAAGCTGCAAATCATTGCCCAAAGGTTTATTATTTTCTGAATAGATCACCCTTCTGTATAGATCCCTCCGTACCAACCGTAGGTACCTACTAGGGCATTTCTGAAAATTTCAACCCTTCATTTCCATTTGGTTGGTGGTTGGTGTTGAAATTCTCAAAATGCCCTAGTAGGTAGTAGGTACCTACGGTTGGTACGGAGGGATCTCTACAGAAGGGTGATCTATACAGAAAACCCTCAAGTACTCGCAGGGAGCGAACAATTGGTCCTGCAGAGCTCCGGGTGGTCTCTAAAATTTTTAGAAATTCAATAGGTACTATTTAAAAACGTCTGCCAAGTGGGTGTGGCACATAGCTTCCTCGTATCCACAACCAGATTATAGAGATGATCCGATGCATAGTAGTTAATCTCAGAACACCAATCTCTAAGTGCATTCCACTACCCTCATAGGGGACCATCTACTCGCTAATCTGGACAACCCTAGAAAATTTCATCAAATTCGGATGAAAAATGTAAATGTTATGGCTGTTATAAGGATTTTACGTTTGTGCATGCGCAGAGGCTTCTGTAAATCTTAAGGCCTTGATTTTCATTGAAGACCACCTAAAACTTAATCCGCGTGATCCCTGAAAATGTCATTGAAATCGGGTAGAAAATGTGGAAGTTATGGCCGTTACAAGGAAATTCACGTTTGCGCATGCGCAGTCGCTTCTATCAGTCCGGGGATGATTATTTTCATAGGGGACCATCTACACACCAACCCGCATAATCTTTGAAAATTTCATTGAAATCAGACAATAACTTCGTATAGTTATGCGCGTTACAAGGAATTCATGACAGACGGACAGACAGACACAGAGCCAAAATTGTTCAAAAAGGTCTAAAACGCAAAACGCGAGTGAAAATTTTGATTTTGGAGAACTTTTTTTTTCATCCTTGAAAAGTGAAAACAAAGCTTCCGCTACCTTGGTAGACTCGGAAGCAATAGTGAAAAAAATATATCTTTATTCCAAGAGTTTTCGGGCTAGGGCACTCTTGAAAATTTCAACACTCAATTTTCACCCCTTAGAAGTGACTGACATCAACCAAAAGCTTCGCGGCACAACTAGACCCCCCGTGGAGCCCATATACCAAATTTCAACCAAATCAGTCCATGAAAAGAGCCGCTTACGGCGGACGGACGGAAAATTTGTTATTGGATTTTCGGATTCTGCGTACCTTGAAACGTATTTTCGCTTGAGCTTAGTTTTGCCTCCTTAGCAACCAGTAATCAAATTTCTTCATGAAAGCACCCACAGTCATTCGTTTCTTAGAACTGAGTGGGAAGCGTATACTTCTTCTAAATAAACTTGATTGTGAAGTAGATAGGTGGTACCTAGGTTGTAGTGTATGACAATCGACCCGATGTAAATTATGTCAGCTTTATTGGGATTTGGGTCCAACAACAAAATCCTCCTCTTTCACCAAATTTTCGAAAAATTCATTTTCTTCATCAGGGCTCAGAGGATGAGTTTAGGCTTGAACATCAAACCACGGTCGGGAACAAAGCAGGGGCGTCGCGTGATAATATTCGTCAGGCAAACAGCTAGGCTGCAAATTATTACACAAAGGTTCATTTTTTCTGTATTGATCACGTGCCAGCAAAGAACTCAGCTTTGTCATTGTCACCACCTACCAACCATGTTTTACCTTCACAATCAAGTTTATTTGGAAGAATTAAACGCTCCACACTCCACTGGAAGAAATAAAGAATTCCTTCGTTTAGAAATTTGATCACTGGTTGCTAAGGAAGCAAAACCGAGTACATCCCAAAGAAACGACCGGCGAAAGCGTTTTGGTTAACTAAAATTTGAAGGGCGATCACGCCTCTTTTGCGATTCATACTCGTTTTTCTAATTTCTCGTAGGGAGCAAACAGTTTGTCCTACAAAGCTATGGGTAGTCTCATTCGATTCCGAAAATTCAATGGTACAATCTTAAATTTCTGATAAAACAATACCTTTATATCGAGAGTTTTCGAGAGAGGGTGCCTTTGGAAGTTTCAGCCCTTCCGTTTCACCGCTTAGAAGTGACTTACATCAACCAAAAGCTTTGCGGCACAACTAGACCCCAAATGGAGCCCACATACCAAATTTCATCATAATCGGTCCATGATAATTAAGGAAAGATCCGCGGACGGACGGATTTTTTTTTTATATTCGATTTTCAAAATCTACACGTACTTACCTACCACAAACGTAAACCATCAAATTTGAGGGTGGTCAAACTTTTTTCTTGAAAATAATTAACCAAAAAGGGAGACTCTGAATTTAGACCTAATAAGATGTGAAACCTTCATTCTACAATGTTTTGCAATTATTTCCAAGTGTCTATCAACAAGAAAAACGATTAGGTACAGTGAAATACAGTAAAATCGGGAACGGGACACCAGTCAACGTCATACAGCTGATATTTGCGGCGGCGAAAAAACGAACTGCTTTCCTTCTTTGAGATAATGTGGGTGGATGGATATGTTATGTCTTCATGCGTGAGCTAATTAGTATCCATGGCTCATATTCCAAGTATTCAAGGTCACGAAACAGTTTTCCTACTGTTTGCAACAGCTGACAGTGAGGTAGTGGGGGTATGGCAATACTGGACCCCGCGCTGACCCCCCGCCACCCCGCCGTTCATCGCCTCTCACTCTAAACAGTCCCGAAAAATTCATTTTTTTGAACTGCTTGCCTTGCATCCAGCGATGCAAGGAGAACCAGCCCCCGCGCTAGTTCGCTTATCATCCGCAATCATCTACATTACCGACCTCTCCAAGTCTCTGGTGTGTTGCGGGTTAGTATCCAAGGCAAAATACGTACTTTCTTATTCCATTCTCTTATTTAATCTAAATTCCTTGATAATAATGAAATAGTCCCTAAATATTATAAAAGTTTTCCAAAATCAGCTAAATATTACTTACAAAAAATGGAAATATAGGAGAATCTCAACAAAAATTTATTTATTTATTTTGCATATTTGTAGTAAGGCAAACAGTGTTTGCTATGTTTGCCTGGAGGAGACGCCACTGGAACAAAGAGGTATAAACCAGGAACACTAATCATTAAATTGGTGTTAAAAGACTGGACTATTATAATTAAAATTTGGAAAAACACAATAACATCAGGCTTTAATATAATAATATTGGTTAAAAAAAAATAAATAAAAAATAAATCAAGACAGTCAGAAAGACACAACAACAATAATAATGACACAATTTAATATAATAATGTCATTATTATTGTTGTTGTGTCTTTCTGACTGTCTTGATTTGTTTTTTACCAATATTATTATATTAAAGCCTGATGTTATTGTGTTTTTCCAAATTTTAATTATAATAGTCCAGTCTTTTAACACCAATTTAATGATTAGTGTTCCTGGTTTATACCTCTTTGTTCCCGACCGTGGTTTGATGTTCAAGCCTAAACTCATCCTCTGAGCCCTGATGAAGAAAATGAATTTTTCGAAAGTTTGGTGAAAGAGGAGGATTTTGTTGTTGGACCCAAATCCCAATAAAGTACCTATGGTTAGTGACAATGGCAAAGATAAATGATAAACCTTCGTGTAATAATTTTTCAGCGTTAGGTTTATGGATATCCAGTAGTGATTAGCTAAGGTGGGTCACCCAACGGAAAAACTACCCCAGGATCACATCTTCCCAACGGTAACAACAATTTGTTCGTTCAATTTGAACAAACTTCATAAACATGACGGTTTCGAGCAGAAAAATAAGGATTTTCATCAAAAATTATACCTATTGCTTCCGAGTCTACCAAGGTTGCGGAAGCTTTGTTTTCACTTTTCAAGGACGAAAATAAAAGTTCTCCAAAATCAAAATTTTCACTCGCGTTTGAGACCTTTCTGAACAATTTTGGTTCCGTGTCTGTGTGTCTGTCATAAATTCCTTGTAACGCGCATAACTATACGAAGTCATTGTCCGATTTCGATGAAATTTTCAGGGATGTTACACATTAGTATTTAGATGGTCCCCTATGAAAATCATCACCTTCGGACTGATAGTAGCCACTGCGCATGCGCAAACGTGAATTTCCTTGTAACGGCCATAACTTCTACATTTTCTATCCGATTTCAATGAAATTTTCAGGGATGTTACAGATTAGTATTTAGATGGTCCCCTATGAAAATCATCACCTTCGGACTGATAGTAGCCACTGCGCATGCGCAAACGTGAATTTCCTTGTAACGGCCATAACTTCTACATTTTTCATCCGATTTCAATGAAATTTTCAAGGATGTTACAGATTAGTATTTAGATGGTCCCCTATGAAAATCATCACCGTCGGACTGATAGTAGCCACTGCGCATGCGCAAACGTGAATTTCCTTGTAACGGCCATAACTTCTACATTTTCCATCCGATTCCAATGACATTTTCAAGGATGTTACAGATTAACTTGTTTTGATGTTTTGAGATTAACTACTATGCATCGGATCATCTATATAATCGGGTTATGGATACGAGGAAGCTATGTGCCACACCCACTTGGCAGACGTTTTTTTTATTTCACAAGTGAGTTAATGAAAATCCTTATTCTTTTGACGAACCAAAATTGTTCAGGGAGTCCTGAAAAAAAATCACAAAGTAAGTGAGTTATTCATTTACTACGAAGACATAATGTATAATGTTCAATTTCTCCCTTGCGAGGGAAAAACATTAAATCATGTTTAATGTTTTTCCCTCGCAAGGGAGAAACTCAGCTGATCAGTGACCACTCAGGCGCCTTCAGCATTCTCCATTGACCCTGCTTCTCAAATTTCAGCTTCCTGCGTTCAACAGGAGAGAAAATGGCCTTGGAGCTCACTCAGCCGATCAGTGACCACTCAGGCGCCTTCAGCATTCTCCATTGACCCTGCCTCTCAAATTTCACCTTCCTGCGTTCAACAGGAGAGAAAATGGCCTTGGAGCTCACTCAGCTGATCAGTGATCACTCAGGCGCCTCCAGCATTCTCCATTGACCCTGCCTCTCAAATTTCAGCTTCCTGCGTTCAACAGGAGAGAAAATGGCTTTGGAGCTCACTCAGCTGATCAGTCACCCTTCAGGCGCCTTCAGCATTCTCCATTGACCCTGCCTCTCAAATTTCAGCTTTCTGCGTTCAACAGGAGAGAAAATGGCCTTGGAGGTCACTCAGCTGATCAGTGACCACTCAGGCGCCTTCAGCATTCTCCATTGACCCTGCTTCTCAAATTTCAGCTTCCTGCGTTCAACAGGAGAGAAAATGGCCTTGGAGCTCACTCAGCTGATCAGTGTGACCACTCAGGCGCCTTCAGCATTCTCCATTGACCCTGCTTCTCAAATTTCAGCTTCCTGCGTTCAACAGGAGAGAAAATGGCCTTGGAGGTCACTCAGCTGATCAGTGACCACTCAGGCGCCTTCAGCATTCGCCATTGACCCTGCCTCTCAAATTTCAGCTTTCTGCGTTCAACAGGAGAGAAAATGGCCTTGGAGGTCACTCAGCTGATCAGTGACCACTCAGGCGCCTTCAGCATTCTCCATTGACCCTGCTTCTCAAATTTCAGCTTCCTGCGTTCAACAGGAGAGAAAATGGCTTTGGAGCTCACTCAGCTGATCAGTGACCACTCAGGCGCCTTCAGTATTCTCCATTGACCCTGCCTCTAAAATTTCAGCTTTCTGCGTTCAACAGGAGAGAAAATGGCCTTGGAGGTCACTCAGCTGATCAGTGACCACTCAGGCGCCTTCAGCATTCTCCATTGACCCTGCCTCTCAAATTTCACCTTCCTGCGTTGAATAGGAGAGAAAAAAGTCTGCCAAGTTGGGTGGGCAGTATAGCTTCCTCACTCATTGTAACATGGACGTATAGAATCAGTTGGCGAAAAAATTATGATTCAAAGAGTTATTGAATACCACTAAATAGAAGAATGCTTTTATTTGGGCGAACGATGTTTCGCTGCATAGTGCAATCTTGGGGCTGTTGTTGGTGTTGATCGTCGAGGTAGGTGTAGTGTAGGTGGTCAAGGGTTTCATTTATTTTTTCTAGTCGCGGAGTAATGGCAAAGGGGCTCCGTCTTCTAGCCCGAGACCTGTTGGACTGTTCCAGTGAGGGTTTAGGCCCCTCACTTTCATTCTTGAGCCCCGCATTCTCAAATTCACTGCCCTTATAAGAGCGAATTGAACTCTCGTTCGGACCCATCCTATCACTTGTGATCTGGGCTTGGCCCACTTTTCAGATAGGGTTGACGCCAACCTGTGAAGGAATTGATCGAATTCCCTGTGAAGCACTCCCTCACAAGAGCTGACTAGTGGGGAGAAAGAGCCTCGATGGTCTTCTGCCGCTCCGTCGTACTTCCGATGCTTCTCTCTGGCAGCAGTGTCGGCTATTGAGCTCCAATCTTGAGACAGGTAAGAGGAGGCGTCGGCATTTATTATGCGGTTGTCAAAAAACGCAACTCTCTCCCTGTCCCAGACCCCGTGAGCTTTGAAGTCTGCCACAAGTCCAGGCATCCCTCCTGTTTCTTCATGCAGGACTGGCTCTAGCATCACTCCCCGCCAAGCAAGTGCTGCCATGCTTGCACATTCGTCTCGAACGGCGTCATGACCCTGCTTCACTAGGCCCCCTTTTTTGCAGTTAAGCGCATGGGTCACACTCATCGCAGTCCCACATCCATCGCAATTCATGGGGAGCCCTTCGATTTCCCAACCATATCTGTGATGGAGTGCGTCTCTGAACTGCTGAGCGGAGAGATCAAACCCATCGGATTTTAGAGGGAGCACGGTGAGCCACTGGGATGCGTTGCCTTCGACTATTCTGTTCAGTTTTCGCTTTGCATCCAGTGGGAGTGCACCAATGATGGAATCTCTTCTCGCTAGCTCTCTTTCTTTTTTCTCCATTTTTCTCATCTTGAGCTCTTCTGAGAGATGTACTTCATGTTGAGTGGAGTCGAAAGGAGTACCCTATGCTCGAGGTCAGTATGAGTGATGCTGCTTTTGACGTCTCGTATGCATATTGTGCTGATGTCACTGGGTCTTCGATTGCAAGCCCTCCGAGTTATTGAATACCAAAATATTAGCGGTCCACCGTCTAGGACCTAACCCACACAATCCCTGAAAATTTCATCGAAATCGGTTGAATAGTTGCGGAGTTTTGGTTGTAACAATAAATTTAAAGTTCGCGCATGCGCAGCGGCTATTGCTTGACCAATTTGATTGAAACTTATAGGGTGTCTCTTAGAAGTTAGTCCCTAACTAACCTCCAAATTTGAGCAAAATCGGTTCATTAGAAACCGAGAAACCGAGGTCCCAGGAAATTCACGTTTGCGCATGCGCACTCGCTCCTATTGGTCCGAAGGTGCTGAAATTTATAGGGGACCGTCTAGGACCTAACCCGCACAATCCCTGAAAATTTCATCAAAATCGGACCACAGGTTAGTATAGTTTTGCCCGTTGCAAATTTGCGTGTCGGAATTCACAGAATGACCCCCAGCCCTAAAACATTAAACATGTTAATAAAACGCGAGTGGAAATTTGATTTTGGAGAATATTTTTTCAACCTTGAAAAGTGAAAACAGAGCTTCTGCTACTCTGATAGACTCGGATAGGGACGGCACGATACCACCGATATATCGGAGTATCGATACTTTTTTGGTATCGATACAGATATTAGTATCGATACTTTTGATGCAAAACTCAAACCGATATATTGGTATCGATACTTTTGCCTAAAATATCGGAGGTATCGATACTTTCTTGACGATATTATCGAAAATTTTGCCCAAGTAAATTGGTGAAAAAATACCACACAAGTAACTAGAAAATAATACCATATATTGTCTGCCACAGAATACCACTCAAAATAGGCTCGGAATAGTATCAATATCCAATGTGAGTTTGGAAGGAATTTAAACCGGTTTTCTCGAACTTACAAGAAGAGGGAGGCATGCAAAATATTATTCAGGATGGCGACATCAGTCAGGTGCGTAAAGCTTTTTTCGAATAATAAATAGTATTATTTGTATTGTAACTGATTTCTAGTGGAAGAAAAACATCATTTCATTGAATAGAGATTTCTTGCAAATAAGAATTGAAGACCACAGGGGAAGAACGCACCAAGTCGATTTTTTGCGAAAAATAGGTTATGACGGTTTCTTATAGATTTTTTCACGGCGGACTCGATGGTGACAACCAAAATGGGCAGAAACGATCCAATATAGAAGAAAAATGCGAGAAACGAAACACCGTACAGGGGAAGAACGCACCAAGCCGAGCGCAACCGGGGAAGAACGTGCCAACTTTCGGGCTCCCTCCTCCAGGTCGTATTCCCCTACCTGATGGATCTCTGTGATTCACGCATTCATGTGGTTCTCCTGGGTTTCACAGTATTATTTTCGATTGTTAGCGGCGATCATTATTATTTTTTTCATACCAATAAGTTTATTTGAGGTAGATACTAGTGTTTGTTTTCTTGAAAAAAGTGAAAATGTTTTTGTTTTTGTTAGCGAAAACTGTTTTGTTTTCGTGGAAGTGAATATGAAACAGGAAAGCGAGGAAGATAGGATTAATCTTGTTACCACCAAGAAGAGAAAATCTACTGGAAGGATGCGAGATGTGGCTCAGTCCTATTTCAAGAAGTTGAAGATCAAAAAATGAAAATACGTTGAGTTTTTTGGTAATTTTTTCAGAACAAAGGGTTTTCCTTGATTTTTAAAAATACAAACATCAGTTTCCTCAAATTTCATTAAACGAACAACTTTTTCAAAATCAATGTTAATGTCCTTAATTTTTTTTTTGTAATACCTACTCCTTTTTTGCAAGAACAAAAATGAATATCCTGGATTTTATTCTATTAAAATATTTTGCAAAAATATTCTGCTTCTTCGTGAGTGAACTTTTGAAAATACCAAATCATTATATATATTATTAAAATGTCACGAAACCGTTATGCCCTGATAAAGAGAGAAATCTTATGGTAGGATACTATGAATAAAACCAGCAATACACGTTCATGGTGCGTTCTTCCCCTGTACAGATGGTGCTTTGCAACTTTGGATAGCAATATGGAGTTTTAAAATACTTTTTGCAGTAGTTTTGATTGTACCACCGCATTCTACAGTACGCTGAGATACAAATTCCATTTTTTTAAAAATTGTATCGACCAAATTCGAACTAATATTGGGTTTTTGCCGGAAAAAATGATCTCCTGAAAAGTTTACAAAATGGGACATGGTGCGTTCTTCCCCTGTAGTCTTCAATTGGAATTGAAATAAAATGGAATGAATATTCATTTTTATTAAGTTTTAAATTATTGGCTTTTATTACATTTTTAATTGTCATTGACTTTTATTACATTTTAAATTATCGTTTAAAAAATGCCTTTACTCGATTAATAGGGTTTATAATTCGATTGAAAAATCATCGGTGGGATAATTTGAAATATCGGTGGTATCGATACTTCCTGAGAAATATCGTATCGATACTTTGGAGTATCGTGCCGTCCCTAGACTCGGAAGCAATTTGATTTTGGTTTTGGAGGACCCGACCTGCCACACAAATACTTCCTCACCTTCTGTACCTGGGGAGTCACCACTGAGGGATTCCCGACTGTAATTACAGAGGAATAATGTCGGTGTGTGAGAGGAACAGCATTTCACTTCCTCTTCAGCCTGATCTGACGTTTGCAGTTCATCGTTGGGTTTTCCCCCCAAAATCGACGCAAAACGTCCTTCTGAACTCCGGTTTGGTAACCAGCTGACCTCGAACTTACGTGCGGTTACTGACGTCGGGAGAGGTGATGACGGACGACCGCCGATGATGGACGACAAGGTCGTCGACGACGGGCGACTCCCGGCGACGCCTGCGGGCGTCACATGACGGGCTTCTCCGAGCTGCCCCGAGCGGGATCCGAAGACGGTGGTTACGACTACTTTGGTTACCTTCGCGGCGGGAGCTCCTACAACAAGGGCGGTCTCCGATGAATATGCAGTGCGAGGGAAGCGGGGAAACCGAACGCCGATGAATATGCAGTGCGAGGGAAGCAAACCGAACCTTCACCTTCATCTTGAAGAGAAATTGACGCCACAACAGCTGATTGTAACACCGAGAAGGCGAGACGAGTCAAGCCAAGCAGGTACCCAAACTGACACTTCCGTGATTATCCGTGGATTATCATCGAATGTAAGGACCAGTTTCACCACAGTGGATTAACCCTAGTTGATCCTTGACAGAGGGTAAAGGAACGCTCTCTCACTGTCCAATCAGGCCTAATCACAATTTCAATTTCAATCCTGGCTCCAGGGAAGATCAGCGCTGGCGAAACTGGCCCTAACCCTCTGATCCATGGATTACCATCGAGTAATCACCCATATTGAAAACTCGTGACTTTGGTTAATTCATGGTTCAACATCTTTTCTTAAGCGCCCGAAATCGTGATCCGCGGATTTAATGTTAATCCTGACTCTGTGATTGTTCACTGGAAAAACTGGACCTAACCCTCTGATCCTGGATTAGCATCGAGTCTACAAAACCTATCATCATATTTAAAATCCATTTGGTTGATCCACGGTTGAATATCTTTTCGTAAAACGCCTAAAATCGTGATCCGCGGATTTAATGTTAATCCTGGCTTCGGGGTCGGTTAACTGTCAAAACTGGCCCTAACCCTCTGATCCGTGGATTAGCATCGAGTCTACTAAACCTATCATCATATTTAAAATCCATTTGGTTGATCCACGGTTGAATATCTTTTCGTAAAACGCCTAAAATCCTGATCCGCGGATTTAATGTTAATCCTGGCTTCGGGGTCGGTTAACTGTCAAAACTGGCCCTAACCCTCTGATCCGTGGATTAGCATCGAGTCTACTAAACCTATCATCATATTTAAAATCCATTTGGTTTATCCACGGTTGAACATCTTTTCGTAAAACGCCTAAAATCCTGATCCGCGGATTTAATGTTGATCCTGGCTTCGGGGTCGGTTAACTGTCAAAACTGGCCCTAACCCTCGATCCGTGGATTAGCATCGAGTCTACTAAACCTATCATCATATTTAAAATCCATTTGGTTGATCCACGGTTGAATATCTTTTCGTATAACGCCCAAAATCCTGATCCGCGGATTTAATGTTGATCCTGGCTTCGGGGTCGGTTAACTGTCAAAACTGGCCCTAACCCTCTGATCCTGGATTAGCATCGAGTCTACAAAACCTATCATCATATTTAAAATCCATTTGGTTGATCCACGGTTGAATATCTTTTCGTATAACGCCTAAAATCCTGATCCGCGGATTTAATGTTGATCCTGGCTTCGGGGTCGGTTAACTGTCAAAACTGGCCCTAACCCTTTGATCCGTGGATTAGCATCGAGTCTACTAAACCTATCATCATATTTAAAATCCATTTGGTTGATCCACGGTTGAATATCTTTTCGTAAAACGCCTAAAATCCTGATCCGCGGATTTAATGTTAATCCTGGCTTCGGGGTCGGTTAACTGTCAAAACTGGCCCTAACCCTTTGATCCGTGGATTAGCATCGAGTCTACTAAACCTATCATCATATTTAAAATCCATTTGGTTGATCCACGGTTGAATATCTTTTCGTATAACGCCTAAAATCGTGATCCGCGGATTTAATGTTAATCCTGGCTTCGGGGTCGGTTAACTGTCAAAACTGGCCCTAACCCTCTGATCCGTGGATTAGCATCGAGTCTACTAAACCTATCATCATATTTAAAATCCATTTGGTTGATCCACGGTTGAATATCTTTTCGTATAACGCCTAAAATCCTGATCCGCGGATTTAATGTTAATCCTGGCTTCGGGGTCGGTTAACTGTCAAAACTGGCCCTAACCCTCTGATCCGTGGATTAGCATCGAGTCTACTAAACCTATCACAATATAGAAAATCCGTTCTTTTAATCCTCGGTTGAACATCTTTTCGTAAAACGCCTAAAATCCTGATCCGCGGATTTAATGTTGATCCTGGCTTCGGGGTCGGTTAACTGTCAAAACTGGCCCTAACCCTCTGATCCGTGGATTAGCATCGAGTCTACTAAACCTATCATCATATTTAAAATCCATTTGGTTGATCCACGGTTGAATATCTTTTCGTAAAACGCCTAAAATCCTGATCCGCGGATTTAATGATAATCTTGACTCTGGGGTTGGTTCAATGGAAAAACTGGCCCTAACCCTCTGATCCGTGGATTGTCATTGCATCTAAATCTATCGCCATATTAAAAACTGATTACCTCCGGTTAATCCTCGGTTGAAACCCTTGTAGGCCCAAATCCTGGATTTTATATATTATCCGTGGATTATCATCGAATGTAAGGACCAGTTTCACCACAGTGGATTAACCGAAGTTGATCCTTGATAGAGGGTAACGGAACGCTCTCTCACTGTCCAATCAGGCCTAATCACAATTTCAATTTCAATCCTGACTCCAGGGAAGATCAGCGCTGGCGAAACTGGCCCTAACCCTCTGATCCATGGATTACCATCGAATCCAAACCTATCGCTATATTGAAAATCCATTCGGTTAATCCACGGTTGAACAACTTTTCTTAAGCGCCCGAAATTGATTTAATGTTAATCTTGGCTCCTGTTAAACCATTGTGTAATAATTTGCGGCGTTTATTAAATAACTGGGATGGTTTTGGATATAAAAAAATTTAAACGGCACTATTAATACAATGTTCGTTTAAAATTGCAATCGAATTTGAGAGTTGTGGGGTCATGGTTGACCCCACAGTGCAGGTGGTGTCACCAAAAACATACGTGCAGTCCTGTGGTGGAAACACCAACACACCAAGAGGTCACCGAAGTTGAAGCCAGTCGGCTCGGATTTTTATTTGGATTGGTGACCGCTCGCGGGTGGGATCGCACGTCTGAGTAATTATTCGAGTTGGATGGTAGGCGAAGCCCTCTCCACCTCAGGGGGTGAGAAAGTAAGTAACCACGAGCGATTTCATTTTTGATCTTCCCATTGGAAGACGGCTGATGACGTCAGCTACGCCAGGAATTCGGCCTGAAATGGTTGTTTACTTTGCACTCTTAAAAACACCGAAGTATTGAAAAGAGCGTTTTGTGATAACCGGATATTTATTACCCCAACCGTCACAACCGGTCTCTCCTTCTTCTCACGAACACCTCAAACACGACGACGACCTGATAAGGACTCGATGTTTCCACGCTCTTCGATACCAAGTCATCTGCTTTTACTCGTCCGAGCTCCACTCAAAACCAGAAGCTTGAAAAACTCAAAATCATTCAACGTAAAAAAAACTGCGATAAGGGGAATTCAGTCAGGGAAAAAACGGGGTTTCCCCTTTTCTCTGGCAATTCGATTTTGATGATTCCAGCGGCAATCTTTTAGTTTTTCAATGGGGTATTTCGGTGGGTCGGAAATTCAGGTTTTTTTACCTCAAATTTGGATTCAGCACCCTTGAAAACCTATATACTACAACTTTAAGCCCAATGATACAATAACATGTGGTAGAAAAATTAATTAAAGAGAGCATACGTTTGAAAAAGGCGGGCCGCTATAAATGCACACAGACTAGGCAAGGACTACGCCGCGCGCGTGTGTGAGTAGTATTTTGTAGTATCCAAGAGGTCCTCCAAGGGTTTCTGTGCATGGATACTTTTTTCAAAGACAGTTGGCTAGCTACGTCACACCGTTCAAATCTTCAACTTTCCTTAGGTAGTTTCTCTAATTTTGGTTTATTATTTCTAATAATAAGCCTATGTGATCGTATCGCAAAAAATTTTTATAACCCCCCCTCAAACTTTGTCACTTTACGTTTCAAGGTGCGTAGAATCCAAATTTGCAATGTCCGTCCGCCGTCCGCCGTCCGCCGTTCGCCGTCCGGGCCATAAAAGGCCTTAGAATCGGTCTAAAAACCCCGTTCTTTCGCACATAGACTCCATTTGGGGTCTAGTTGGTCCTAACGTCGAACTATTCCGATCACTTAATTCGTATAGAAGTTATGGGCAAATAACCGGCCAAAAAAGAGGTTTTTGCTTAAATATGCGTGGGGTAACATTTTCCAAGTATTTTTCTTCATGTTGGATGGTTGGTGGCTTTATAGACGATTAAATAGAAAAATAATAAACCATTAAAATAATAAACGTACGATAAATCAGAAACACGAGTGTGAATCGCAAAAGAGGTCTAATCTCCGGATGGTTGGTGGCTTTATAGACGATTATATAGAAAAATAATAAACCATTAAAATAATAATGATGAAATAATAAACCATAAAATAATAAACATGCGATAAATGAGAAACACGAGTGTGAGGCCTAATCTCCGTTCAAATTAAAGCTGACCGAAAAGCCATCGATGTTTGGATGGTTAGTGGCTTTATAGACGATTATATAGAAAAATAATAAACCGTTGTGTAATAATTTGCAGCGTTTTTTAAAAACATTTTCTCGACGAACAGACCTGATTACCGTTATTCCTGAGCCATACTCTTTTGAAACAAAAAATAAAAAAAGTTGACTGAAATACCCCATTCCCAAGGTAAATGCACTAATGAATTTCGAAAATCCTTCAAAATTTCAAATTTAGGTACAACTTTGTGCTTATTTTGGTTCGTTATTTTCAATATTACCTTTGGAATCGAGCAAGAAAAAAATGTCAACCCCTGGATGGGCTCAATTTGGGGTCTAGTTATGCCGAGAAGCTTTTGGTTGCTGTCAGTCACTTCTAAGGGGTGAAAATTGAGGGTTGAAATTTTCAAGAGTGCCCTAGCTCGAAAACTCTCCAAATAATTGAATTGTTTTTTCACCAATTTAAGATAGTAATGAATATTAAGAATTTTAAGGGACCACGCGGAGCTCTGCAGGACAAACCGTTCGCTCTCTACGAGTACTTAAGGGATTTCCTTCGATAAATCTCCAAAGTTTGAATCTCCGTTCAAATTTTATCTGACTAAAATGCGATCGCTGTACGTTTCTTCAGGAGAGTCTAGCCCCCAGAAAGTGTTGTCGGGTTTCAGCGCTACCTACCGCCACTTCAACGAACTACCATTTCTGAAATCTTATCAGGTGATCACGCTCGCGATCGCATTACCGTCGCTCCTCTAACTTGCAGTTATCCCAAGATTACAATGTAGCAAAGAAGAACAACACAACAAATGAAAACAACACAAAAATGCAATAACAAGTTCCTTTTCCTCGCAATTTAAAAAGGCAGGGAAGTAAAGCCGCCAAACTTAGAAATTAGAGAGTGGTAAAACCGAGGTGGTGAAATCGAGGTAAGCCTACTTTTCAGAAATGCCGCTTGACCACGCTCACATCGAGCTGAAAAAGGATGGTAGTTCGCTGAAGTGTCGGTAGGTAGCGCTGAAACCCGACAATACTTCCTGGGGGCTAGACTCTCCTCGTTTCTTCAAGTTGTATTAAGAGTTGCTTCCCTAGCACTATTTTTCGAATCAAGAGTGAAGCATAATTAAAGTTGCTACTTCAGAAGTTGGGGGGGGGGGGGCAACAGAGCGTCCGTTCGTAAGAGATTAGACTAACCCGCAAGGAGGAAGGAACGACGACCGAAGGAACCGAGATAATATCGGAACATCGATGTTTTGCTCTCGATGTTTTTGATTCATCGACAGGGTGTGTCCAGCGATTCCCCGAAAAAATTTCCCTGAGTTTACCAGGTTTCCCAGGGCAATATTCGTCTTTTTCCAGAGTTATAAATAAACCAAAATATGAACCCCTTGAGGGGGTCGCTGTTCGTTTCTCGTTCCGGGTTAGTATTTTCTCAAGAACAGGCGCTCATAGTTTAAAAATGAACCCAAATTTGTAATTTTCAAGGATTTTTAAATTCATTAGTGCATCTACTTAGGGAATTGAACATCTAAAAAATTTCCGCAGGATTCATCAAAATCGAACAATAATTGCCAGAGAAAATAGTTCATTCATTGACCAACTATCCGAAAAGTGCCATGCGGGTGGGAGGTGACGCGGGTCCACCCCATCCCTACTCCGCCAAAAAGCGCGGCTAAAGCATGTTCCATGTTTCTTGAATTTTAGCCAAAGGCTCTAAGCAGGAAGGCGGTCCCGAAGGCCCGAGTTTATAATTTGATTTCATAACTAAAGGGAATATTTCAGTATAGGTTTACAACCCAAATATTTTTAAAATGAATGCAACCATTTCATGCCAGTAAAAAATAATTTAAAACAACTAGTTACACGGAACCAGTTCAAAATTACCTGATTAATAAGAATTGACTGTCAATGATTTAGTTTTCTCCTCCCAAAACCTCATTTCGTCTCACTGTGAGTCAGTTCGTACGCCAATCTCTGCATCTCATTTCAATCTGATAGGTCCGGGATGGATAAAAAAATTCACGCGTTTTGAATTATTGTGGGCTGGTTGTTTTCCTCTTTTTTTTCCTCCTCTTCCAAACTCAAGCTATAAAGCCTTCAGCCATGCATTCCCATTCCCGAGCAGCTGAATTGTATTCCTAGTATTACCGAAATTCACACAATAAGTAAATCAATTTCAATCAAAGCAGACAGTCGAGCTCCCGCAATCGTGATCCAACGTACTTAATCAGTCGATTAAATCAACTGGGATTAATAGGTGTGATATTTTGTGTCTCCAATTCAAAAGTGCGTAGCGTTTTCAAACCGGCCAAATCATGCAGTCACAATATGAATAAATCCAATTCGAAGCGCTTTAAAAAAAGTGACTTTGATAGAGCAGCACACGTGGTGACGAAGGAATACAACAGTATTATAAATAAGAATTTTTTAAAGAATTTTCAATGATTTTTTCAAAGAATTTTTTTTTTGCAAATTAAACAAAACAAAACAAAAAACTCGTTGTACTAAAGAATTATGTTTAAACTTGTTTTCTATACTCGTTTTTTAAAGGAATTTTAAAAACTGATCTTCACTGGAGTGAAATTAAGCAGCGCAAAACGTAATAACATTATTCTGGCAAAAATGTGGACTCCGCGGTGTCAGACTTGACCGACGAAATGAGGAATTTCACCGAATCCTGTTTGCATTTTTCCTGAATAGCTAATGGTGTGGGATAGATGAAAATCGGGCTGATTTTGGAAAATGAGTCTCCTGTTATTTTTGGGAGACAATCAAAATTTTTGATTTCAAAACTAACCGGGAAAACCGACGTGAAGCGGGAACGCTCGCTGATTGGGCTGCTTGGATCGCCGTCTCCTCCCAGTGTTGCCCATTGGGACGACGAAATCGTGTTTTCTAAGAGAAAAGTTATCAAACAAAAACAGGAGAAACCTAATTTTTCCAGTTTTTTGATTTCGAACTTTACTGTTTCGTGAAATTTTGCATCTGGGGGCTATAGATTTCTCGATCTCAGCGCTTCAAGCGGCCATAAATGAACTATTCCAGCATGACGTCATTTTCCCGGTTTTTTTAAACATTCGTATTTTCTACACTGTTTTGTTTATTCGTAAATTAGGAAGTTCGGGCTGAAAGTTTGCCTAGGGGGGTTTTTCGAGGTACTGAATCCGATTTTGGGGTCAGAAATAGGAAATTCCGACATGGTGAAATTCCTCATTGAATCACACAATTTTAAAAAGAAGTTTACGTTCTCCAGATTGAAAACCAACATTTTTAAACATTAATTTCTGATTGATTTTTCAACACTATGTATAGTTTTGATACGATTGTTGTGATCAGTGACCTCTTTGCATTTCTGTCCATTCGCTTCCTTAGCTCAGTGGTAGGAGCTCCGATTCAGAATTGGAACGATAGGAGATCGATCCCCGGTCGAGGGAAGTTAACTTTTGATGACTCAACAATGTGGCGCAGTCAGTAGGACCCGAACGGTCTCCTCAGAATTTCTCAGAGAAACAATAATTCATTAAGATTAGGTCATCAAAACAACTCAATCCCAAGACACGAGTCGAGCCACCACCTATTCGGACAAACATTGAGGTCAGCAGATCCCCCATCCCGTCAATAAGGAACAATAACAAAAATTCCGAAGCCAAACAAAAATACGCGTTCTTCAATGGGTTGTAAAAACGCAGGCCCTGACTATGTAACGGAGTACCTAAGATTTCCTAACAGGGGGAAGATGTTGTGATCAGCTACCTCTTCGCATTTCTGAATCAGAGCTCCTACCACTTGAGCTAAGAAAGCGAATGGACAGAAATGCGAAGAGGTAGCTGATCACAACATCTTCCCCCTGTTAGGAAATCTTAGGTACTCCGTTACATAGTCAGGGCCTGCGTTTTTACAACCCATTGAAGAACGCGTATTTTGTTTTTTGAGAAGAGTTTTTTGTTATTGTTCCTTATTGACGGGACAACCCATTGAGAACGCGTATTTTTGACTGGCTTCGGAGTTTTTTGTTATTGTTCCTTATTGACGGGGCGGGGGATCTGCTGACCTCAATGTTTGTCCGAATAGGCGGTGGCTCGACTCGCGTCTTGGGATTGAGTTGTTTTGACCTAATCTTAATGAATTATTGTTTCTCTGAGAAATTCGGAGGACACCATTTGGGGTCCTACTGACTGCGCCACATTGTTGAGTCATCAAAAATAACTTCCCTCGACCGGGTATCGATCCCCTATCGTTCCGATTTTGAATCGGAGCTCCTACCACTGAGCTAAGGAAGCGAATGGACAGAAATGCGAAGAGGTCGCTGATCACAACACGATACACTCCCTGAGTTGGTTGAGGTTTCAAGGAGTTATTCCTAACTCGTATTCAATATAACTTTCCCAAAATAGGAAAACTACACTTCACATTCCAAAGTTTGGGTATCTCTTTCAAATCAAGAGTTTTCACGAATGTATAAACTGCACCGGCAGCATTAGTTCATGAATCCTCCGCTAGGGATAGTAAAGCAGTCTCAGGTACCTACCTATTTTTTAAAAGTTCGAGATAATGCGAAGCAGCTGATTCAAGGGAAAAATGCTTCATCCCTAGCAGAGGATACATAAACTAATGCTGCCCGTGTGGTTTAGACTTTAGTAAAGTTTTTCTATCAAGATAATCAATGACAACCACAGGTTTGATTCGAAGCCTCGACTTCTAGTTTGAAAATATGAATTTTACTTGGAAAAGCTATCAAATTGGAACTTGATCGTGACAAAGTGTTTCACATTACCTGCTGGAGGGAAGCAAACAGGAGTGAAAGCGCTCATGTCTTTGGCCAGGTAGATGAGGGAGATGTCGTTCTTCACAGTGTTTCCGTTGTATTGCGGGTGAATGATGACGTTGGAAAACGTGCTCGCTGCTTTCCAGGTAGGAGTACACCTGTTGCTCAGTCCGAAAACACCGACCAGTCTCTTCTTCCAGTTCCCTCCTTGAGCTCGGCTGTTGGCAATCAGAAACGAGTTGATTTCCGACGTTAGGAACGTCTTGTAGGTCCTCAATCGACCCCAATTCGATAAAATTACAAAGGAATTGTTAATTGAAGCAGAACTCTACAATATGGATGAATTTTTTTGGTCAAGAACCTTCAAAGGCTGTGATATTCATGAAAGTAAATGTTTTTTCTTCGCAGATCACTTTCAATTATCGTACTCACTCAGGCTAACATGCCAATGTATTTTTAGCTGAAGGTATTTCAAAACAAACGAAATTCTCTCTAGGTTCCCAATAATTCTGTAATGATTTCCTTTCTTTTTTTCACACATATACAGCGTCTATCTCCAGCTCGTGCGACCTTTACCTGAATGTGACGAATCCAACTAAATTTTAGCTATGATCTACACTCGGACCTCATCATCCCGAGCAAGTTGATCTGACAAGGAGTAATATTTGCTTGTTGTAGTGGAAATGAACATCTGTATCAAGCAGTGCAGCAATGCCTTGGACTTATGGTGGCCACGTCCTGCATCATAATGCGGTCGCCAAGCAGATAGAAGGTGGGAAGGACGTTGAGAGGGAGAGAATATCACAACCTGAGCAAGAAGAGAACCTCCAGACCGCAACCCTGAGAACATCCAGACCTGAGCAAGAAGCCTGATATCTTTGCCATCAAGCTTGACAAGTCTTGCATTAACCTGGATGTCCAAGTTGTCAAGTCAGCCAAGATATGGAGCTCACCTGGCAGGCTATGATAAGTAAGTATTATAGAAATTATTTACAGCAAGCGGTGTCCGAGCTTGGAGAGCGGCACCCACCAACATAAGGGTCATGGCTGCAACGTCATAGTGTCACAAAGTTACTCAAGTTGGTCATCTTGGCGTGTGTACTTCGTAGTATCAACATGATCTGCTCACCTTATACCTGATACTGATAGTCGTTTTTATAGGGAATCTTTAGAGGCATTAGGGCCTGCACTGGGAGTGGCCAGGGAGACCTCCGCACAAAATTTTATGTTTCTCTTTCTGGTTGTGTGTTCTCATTCCAATGTGTTTTATCCATTCTACTTACAAGGTAGCGAAGCAATGGGCAGCTGAAACGGCGTGCCTGGCAGTGATGAGCGACGAACCGCAAAAAACTGTGAGCGGCGAGCTGGAGCCAGACTGAGCTCTGGAAAATTCTCCAGCTGGCACCAGAGCTACGAACCAGGGGTACTGGTCAACTGAGACGGTGTGGCCCCCAACGATCTTCGACGTCCCGCCTCCGATTCCACATCTTCCTGTGGTCTGACCGCATGCGACTGAAACAACAAAAGAAATGGTCAGTAACAATACTTACTGAGGTATAACAACGATTTATGTAAGTTCTAGAATGACATTACAATGGGGTGTGCGCATTTTTTAGGGCGTCCCACAGACAGACTTTGCCGTCCTTATGCGATTGATCTGGGGTAAAGTTGGACAACACTCAACAGAAAAAAATAACCACACACTAATCCGTTTTAGACAATGAGGAATTTCACCGATTTCTGTCTGCATTTTTCCTGAATAGTTAATGGTGTGGGATAGATGAAAATCGGGCTGATTTCAGAAAATAAGTCTCCTGTTATTTTTGGGAGACAATCAAAATTTTTAATTTCAAAACTAACCGGGAAAACAGACGTGCAGCAGGAACGCTCGCTGATTGGGCTGTTCGGATCGCCGTCTCCTCCCAGTGTTGCCCATTGGGACGACGAAATCGTGTTTTCTAAGAGAAAAGTTATCATACAAAAACAGAGGAAACCTAATTTTCCCCATCTCGCTTTTTCTATTTTTTTCTTCAGTTTTTCGATTTCGAACTTTACTGTTTCATGAAATTTTGCATCTGGGGACTATGGATTTCTCGATCTCAGCGCTTCAAGCGGCCATAAATGAACTATTCCAGCATGACGTCATTTTCCCGGTTTTTTTTTAAACATTCGTATTTTCTACACTGTTTTGTTTATTCGTAAATTAGGAAGTTCGGGCTGAAAGTTTGCGGTAGGGGGTTTTTCGAGGTGCTGAATCCGATTTTGGGGTCAAAAATAGGAAATTCCGACATGGTGAAATTCCTCATTTTGAATCCAAATCCGCAAAAAAAACCATTGGTGTATGTCTGTGGGTGGGACAAATCTTGCGTACTCAGTTTTCAACCGATTTTCGTGATTCTTTTTTTGTTCGTTTTGTTTTTCTATCTAGTTGTGCACTACGTCACCAGAATTTTGCCTTTCGAGGGTGGAAAGGGGGGGTTAATGCTTAAAAAACGTGCATTTTCATATGCAATACTCGCAGGATGGAAAACATCCCGAACCTTCTCATAATCAATGTCGATTCCATCACAATGGAAAAACTATAACAGTTTGCTAAAGATTGCCAATTGTCGTTCTAACCAATATCCCGTCCATACCCCTCAAACATTTACTTACATCTCATCCTCATTCCTTTACTCACACCAATTAATTCACGCAAATCACAGCAGAATAATATTCTAAACCAAAAGTCACCGATCATCATCCACTACTTCACCATAGTATCAGTAAATGTCTGGCTTGGCTACGGTCAAGACATTAAAATTAGAAGAGGTGGCATTGCGCAGGTGGCATCCCGTGATATGCGTACTCTGGGCTTTATTAAGAGAAATACCCGGGAATTCTCCCAGGCATCAGCCCTGATCACTTTGTATAAAAGTCTCGTCCAGCCAATCCTGGAGTAGGCGTCTGTGATCTGGAGCCCTCACTATGACTGTCATACCCATCAAATTGAGCGTGTCTTCAGGGCTTTCCTTAGGTTCCTCGCTTACAAGCTTTCCATTCCTCGTGTGAACCTAGACTACGATGAGCTCGCCCGCCGTTTTAGCCTACTATCACCCCATGATCGTCGCGTGTGTTCTGACGTCTCTTTCCTGCAGGGCTTGTTATCAGGGAGAATTGATGCCCCGGACCTACTTGCACGTGTCGGCTTCCTTGTGCCTCGCCTTGGATCACGTTTTGCCACACCTTTCGCTGTCCCTTTCTCCTCCACAAATTACCTCTACCATCGTCCAATGTGCCGCATCCCTCGCCAAGTGAATGTCTTCTCCACATCTCCTCCCTTCATCGACATCATGTCCTCGCCTCTCTCATCTATTAAGACTGCTCTCTTCCGCCATCTCTGCTCCGAGTCGCTGTATGACCGTACTTAACCTGTACCTCTGTAATCTGTACACTTTATCTCTGTTGACTGTAAAGCTAATTTTCCTCTTTTGTAATTGGGTTTGTCCCGTGAATAAATAAATAAATAAATAAATAAGTAAGAGTTTGAGATGAGGAGAACTTCCTCGCAGTCCCGTAAGAGTGCATTCGGAATGTCTGGGGTTGTGTGAGTGTGTGTGTGTGTGGGGGGGGGGGGTGCACTGAGACGAAAGTCGGAATTAGGTACATAAATTTGGAACAAACTACTATAATTAACTACTATTTTGGACTGTACCGCTTTTCCATCAAACAGAGAGGAGCTCCTGATAAAAATCTCGAAGGAAGTCGACGTCCCTTTAATCTGGACACTATTTTAACTCAACAAAGTTGGAGATATACGTTATACAGAATGACTTTTATTAAAAAGTGTAACATTATCCTGTAAATAAGAAGTACTTACTATACCTACAATATTATTTTTATAAAGCAGTGACAATATTTTTGTAAATAAGTACCTACTATTCATTATTTTTATAACCCATTTGTATTGGCTGTAAATTTTGAGAATACCAATATACAGGGTGTGTTTCACGAAAAGAATACACCCCTCTTCATTTCCGCAAAATACAGCGTAAAAAATTCCAATCAACGCAATTCTTCATGATTTTTTCTTAGGATCTCAGGAAAAATACTTTTGCGCAAAAAAGTTGCGCGCAATCGTGCGCAATTGACACTAACTTTATTTTTTCAAAGGGAACCCCTCATTTTTCATTACAGATTCGGATTCTACGTCAAATTTCATGAAAAATTCATACCCGAATCGATATGTTTTATTGCGCGCAACCTGGCTTTTTGAACGCTCTAAGTTGCGCAACTCCACAATGGGGAATTTGCCTCAATTTTAGATTCTGGAATTTCAAGTCAAATCCTATTATAGGGCCCTAGAATAACGTTTAACACTAGGAATAACCAACGGGAAAAAATTACCGTAGGAGAAAATGCCTAAACAAGTGAACCTCTGTTACAAAACACCGCGAAAATCGAGGAGTATTGTTGACGTCATACGAAAAAAAAAAAACGACGCGAAAACAACGACAACAGACAGAGTTCCTGCACCGCGACACAAAACGATCCAGTGAAATGGCTACTCGAATAATGTGATTCAAATCTTGAAACTAAATAAGAGAAGATGAAGAATAATAATGCTTGATAAACTAGTAGATAGATTCGTATTGTAAAAAAGTGAGTAATATTGTTTTTATTTTTAATATTGTGTTTGGGTTCTTCCTGCCAGTTCGTGGCGCACTCTAGTGCGCACTACTCGGAAGGTAAAAGTTCGTGTATGTTCCGCTTCTGTGGTAAGCGCCACAGAACCTCCTTTGAAGTCAAATTGGTAGAATATCCGTCACGTTTCAAACATGGCTGCCTCTTACACATTGCCACCACATTTAAAATTTCCATCTTCCTTAAATTCTCTAATTTTTTTGGATGCGTTTTCGAGCAGCTCACTATGGTTTTATTCCATAAAAACAAACCCTCATTCGAAAAAAAAAAAAAAAAAATGTGAGGCAAATTCCCCATTGCGCAAAAATTAGGTTTTGGAGAACCCCAAGTGTGGCACATGTTTTTTTATCATTTTTGACGATGAATCACAGGGTGTCATCCGTTTTTCAATTTGACTGGAATTTTCGAAATGGCGGCCAAAAATTCGGTCGCTTTTGGTGAAAAAATCGCTATTTTTAAATCGTTATGAGTTTTTAGGCAATTTTATTCAGTTCAAGCATGGTCGGGCTGCCAGTTTTTATTTTTAACTCCACCGTAGACGACCCCAATCCAAAACTGTAATAAAAAAAGTAGGTTTTCTATTTGAAAAAATGAAGTTAGTGTCAATTGCGCACGATTGCGTCCAACGTTTTTGCGCAAAAGTATTTTCCTGAGATCCTCACAAAAAATCATGAAGAATTGCGTTGATCGGAATTGTTAACGCTGTATTTTGCGGAAATGAAGTGTAACCTTTTCGTGAAACACCCTGTATTTGTCAATAAATTAAAGTTTAAAAAAACGGAATTGAATTTGGTTGTCACCATTAATTCAGAAAATACTCCTCAAAATTAGCTGATGTGTTGAGGATTGCATGGGCTACCCTGTAGGTCGGCTCTTTGTGAATTTTAAAGTCACCACAAGCTCAAATTCATCCATTCGCGTCATTCTATGAGAGAACCTTCATTGCCGATCCAACATGAGTTTTTCGTTTGGAACGCTATCGAGTTTTTGCAAGGTGCAATTACGCGGTTCCCGATGAATTTTCCAAAGTATAATTTCACTGGTTATTGAACGGCACCTGCCAGCGATAAAATAGGGCCTTCAAATGTCAAGGATTTCGCAGCCTCGGGTAGTATTGTCACCGCTGAACTGACAAACAATTAGTGTGACATTGAAGTTGTTATCGGGCTGTCACTGATCACGAACTCGTCCAGAATGGAAGTACTGAATGATAAACATGACGAGCGTTTTTTAAACCGTTTTAATTATTTCAAATAATTTTGGAATGGGACAGTTTTTCGTCGTTTTTGAAGAGCGACAGGTACATGAAATTTGGTACTGATTTCAATCTTAGTTACTCTTGATATTGAACCAGCTCAACCTGCGTGTCTACCAACAAGCATTGTTTCCGACAAAATTAATGATATAGATCTTCCTAAACCAGATTCGAGCGGATGTCGACTGATGGAGCAGAGTGTATCTTTTAGAAAAAAGGTCTGCCAAGAGGGTGTGGCACATAGCTTCCTCGTATCCATAACACGATTGTATAGATGATCCGATGCATATCTCAGAACATCAATCTCTAAGTACCTTCCACTACCCTCATAGGGGACCATTATACACGTCAACCTGCAAATTCTCTGAATATTTCTACGAAATCGTATGGAAAATGTAGAAGGTTGCAACAAGGAAATTCACGTTTGCGCATGCGCAGTGGCATCTGTAAATTCCGAGGCGATGATTTTCAAAGAGGACCATCTACGCGCCCAATATCATCAATTCGGATGAAAAATTTACTTAGGCATTATGACTGTTACGAAGATTTTACTTTTGCGCATGCGCAGAGGCTAATGTGAATTTGGGGGCCATGCTTTTCGTAGGGGACCATTTACACCACAATATGCAATATCGCTGAAATTTTCATCGAAATCGGACAATAACTTCGTATAGTTTTGTTAGAATTTCATGAAACACACAGACAGGCACGGACCCGAAATTGACCTTGGAAGACCTGGGACGTAGAAAGCTAGCGGAAATTTTGATTTTGGAGAACATTTTTCTTTCAAAAGTAAAAACAATGCTTCCGCTACTTTGGTAGACTCGGAAGGCATTAGACATTTTAAGCATTTTGGATTACGGACAGAGGTACTTCAATAAACTTCGGTAAACTTCTTAACAAATTCTCATCGTAGGTACTCAAACCTAACTTAATAAACGGTTTTTCCCATTTTTCTCAGGCAATTATTGTTCGATTTTGATGTTTCCTGCGGCAATATTTTTATTTTTTCAACTCTCTAGACTTCTGCATTAACACAATGGGGTAGTTGCATGATATTTTTTTGTATTTTTTATGTGTAGAGAATCTCTATTGAAGTACGTATCTGCAAATAAAACTCCCGGAAACGCTTCCTAAAAATTTAGACATTTTTTCGAAAAACGGGATTTCGGATTCAGGCGGGAAAACCTACACACGGCTTGAACACTGCGGGGTGGGGGCCACGTCACGGGTGTGAAGGGGGCCAAGAGACCCCTACACCACTGTTACCCTGACGCAAGGGGTACTGTGCCGGGGAGTCCTTTGATAGCAACCCTTGTTTACGTTCGTTTGTGGCAATAAAATTGGAGAATCACTCACACTTTGTGGTGCTTTCATACTGAATTTTGCTAGCTGCGCAATCGAAACATGTTGCATCAAAGATTTTGTTTCCTACTGGCATTCCCTCCACTGTAACTGAAACCTCATATGGTTGTGAAGAAATGCGGTGTTCTGGTGTTACTCGAGCCACAACCTCGCATATTTGCTAGATTCTTCTAAGTTGGACATAACCAACATCGTTTTATTTAACAATTTACTAACACTCATTGGTACTACGTTGTACTGGATAATGACACTACAATGAAACTTCCAATAAATGAGCAACCATTTGGATGAAGAAGTACTACACACAAGAAATCACAGTTACAACTGACCTTTTATTATAAAAGTGTCAACTTACCTCACATTATAGGCTCCTTTTATTTCGGCGCTGACGAACTTGTTGTTATTGACGTAAAAATCGTACAACATGCCAATATTTATGTACGGAATATTTTCCAGGGAAGCTACCTCGAAACTAGTCGATGGCTCTCCTTTTTGGCATATTGACATTTTATGTCAATACTTTGGCACATGAACGAAAAAAAAGTTACGGTTGTTTTTCTGATGATTTCTACTTACAGCCAAGTTGTTCCTATCGAACTTTATCTTCGTCATTCGCGTTCATAGAAAAATCGTTCACCATTCGTTGGAAAGCCCTACATTTACGCATAAATGATATACTGCCAAAACCGTTGTACTTACGGAAGAAAATGAAATACTTATACCCCTGAGTTAAAAGAACTATCAACAACATTCGAAAGAAGATTATCGGGTAGCGAGAAAAAATGAAGACATGTGTTGCAGACTCGTATGCAAGCGTTTATTAAAAGCTTCTTGAAACTTTACAGTGAACATTATCTTTTCCAAACCAATCAACTAATAAATTATCGTAAATACTGGTGTAAACTATAACAACTAACAACTGTAACAACTCGGACCGCACTACGAGAAAGGGCCAACCGAAAAACTGATAACGGGGTTGCTATCGAAGTACCCCGCGCCGATGTGCCCCCCGGGCATTGGCAAAACAGCCAAAATTATGCTTCAAAATTTTCAATTTAAACGATTAATTCAAACATAAAAAACCTGAAAAATATATTTCAACGTTTTTTTAATCATCACCATCATTTTGCAAGTATATTTCAATGTTTCTGACTCGAATTGTCCTCGATTGCAGTGATCTCAACGCACTCTATCGTGAGATTCTCGTTTAGGGATGACGTAAGAGGTGTGGCCCGCCAACACTAAAAAGGATGGTACTTCTTTATTGAAATACGGCTAAACTAAATGGAATTTCGAACTGAAAACTGGTCCATATTCGTTTTTAAGTGCGCTAAATTCGAATCTGAAGTCAAAAACACGAAATTCCGACCCATGCAACTACCCCATTCAAAAAACCTTGAAATTTTCAAATTTAGGAACAACTTTTAGCGCATAACAAGTTTTAGCGCATGTAATTTAGGGAAAATTTAGAAAAAAAAGTATTTAATACTAACCCGGAACGAGGAACGAACTGCGACCGACTGAGACCCCCTCAACACGTTTATTGACTCACAACCCGCACCATTGTTTTGTCTGGCTAACTGGTAAGCAGTTTGTGTACCATTGTGTTTTGTTGCATGAATATGAACAAAATTGTTTTTAATGAGAACTTGTGAGATCAAAAGAAGAACTGTGGGACGCAGCTGGCCCACAGGAATCGGCAGCTCGTGAAGCAGACCTTCAGGAATAATTTTGGTTCCGTGTCTGTCTGTCATGAAATCCATGTAACGGGAAAAACTATACGATAACTGGGAGGGTTGCTGCTTTGAGATAGTGCTCTCAGATGATATTGATGTTTTGAGATCAACTACTATGCATCGGATCATCTATACAATCGGGTTATGGATACGAGGAAGCTATGTGCCACACCACTTGACAGACGTTTTCGAGATGTTCTTACCTATCTAGGCACTTACCAACCCCTAGGTATTCGTATTCTAGGATACGTGCACAGGGTTTCCACCACACCAAACCAAAATTTCCCACAGCCCATCCTAAAATTTCCCACGATTTCCCACAGACAAGTAAAAAATTCCCTCCTAATTTCCCATAGCCCTTGATGAATTTATCCTACCTTTCACTGGACTAAAGAGTCTAAATTTAGACTCTTTACACTGGACAAATGATTTTCCATGATATATTTTTTCTTTTTACTTCGAAGACCTAGTCAATTATCCTCATATTTGAAATGCTCTGATACAGGATGCCTCCTCTCGAAACTAGTTTGAGTGGACAAGAAGCCAAGACACTATTCTTCCCCTGCCACTTCAAACGATATCGTATGCAGATAATTACTATTGAATAGATACATACCTCAAACGAAATGGGTGTCGGAAAAGACGAATGATGTTAACGTCGCACGGTTGGTGAAAAATAAGAGACTCACTGTTTACAATAACAATAGAGAGTTCCTAGTGGGTTTGGTTCGGCTTAGATCCGGCGCGCCGGAACCGGATCGTCCGCCATGTTTGTAATACGGCGCGCCGGATTTCCTCCTTGTGACGTATTCGACCGTAACAATACGGCGCCGTATTGGATACGGCGTGTTCTTATCACAATCCGGCGCCGGATTGAGAGCATGGAAGAAGTAAATCTTCCATGTTGAGAGTGTGTGTAATACGTCACGCCGTATCAAAAACCTCTAGGAACTCTCTATTAGGTTTGTTCCATGCGAGCTGAACTCATGAACCAGTTCGGCGCAGTGGCCACGCGCAGGGATGGGGGCAGGTGAAATGTGTTCCAAGCGTTCGAGTTCATGAACCTAACTTTTACTTTCTACTCGGACTGTACACTGAACCGTGTTCCAAGCCCGATGGGTTCATGAAATTTCTGCACCGAGTTCACGAAAATTCCGCACTATCTGAAAAGGAGGTGTAGCTTTGGGTTCGGGTGCAGAAATAAACGTCCATTTTTGTTTTTGGCGCAAATTGAAGTTATTCGTTCTAAATCGTTGTTGTTTGATCGTTCCAAGCGTTTTGTTCTGATTTTTTCTCTCCATTTTTTTTTTATTTCAAAAGTGTAGAACTCTCAACGAGAATAATGGATGTGAATAATTTGATTTATTCTTTATTATTCGATGAGGATAGCCTTCCACTGGAACAAATCCTCAGGACAGAAGAGGAAATTGCTGTTGTGTTCGACGACCGGATTTGTAATAAAAATGAAGATTATTTGAAAACAGTACTATTATACGACCATGTCCAATTTATACGAGGGTCGTCTCAAAAGTAAGTTACACCATGACAAAAATAAATTTTAAAACCCTCAAAATTCGTTAAAAAGGTTTTATTTTGAAAATTACATGTATTAGTTATTTTTCTACATAATCGCCTTGAATATCAATACATTTTTGGTATCGTGGCAACAGTTTTTTCAACCCAGCTTCATACCATTCTGCCGCCATACTGTTTAGCCATGTTTCAACTTCTTCTTTAAGTTCGTCTTCATTTGCGAAGCGTCTTCCCCCGAGATGTTGCTTCAGCTGCGGGAAAAGATGAAAATCACTTGGTGCAAGATCCGGGGAGTAAGGTGGGTGTCCAAAAACATCCCATCGAAACTCTTCAAGCAGTTCTTGTGTCTGACGAGCAGAGTGTGGACGAGCGTTGTCGTGGAACAAAAACACTGTTTTTGTCAACTTTCCCCTCCTTTTGTTTTGGATCGCCCTTCTGAGTTGTTTCAACACCTCACAATAGCGTGCAGCTGTGATCGTAGTCCCACGTGGCAGGTAGTCGATCAACAATACCCCCTTGGAATCCCAAAAGACTGTCGCCATACTCGTAACTTTTCCAGCAGATTCCACAACTTTCGCCTTTTTTGGAGTGGGCTCGTCCTTTCCTTTCCACACCATGCTCTGTTTTTTTGATTCAGGTGTCCAGTGATGGATCCATGTTTCATCACCAGTCACTATTCGGTTGAATAAACCATCTCCTTCATCATCAACAAACTGGAGAAATTGAAGTGCAGCGTCAACCCTTTGCTCTTTGTGCTGATCTGAAAGGAGACGTGGAACCCACCTTGCACACACTTTGGACAGATTCAGATCGTCAGAAATGATTCTGTGAAGTGATGCACGGCTAATTTCAACATTTGGGGAGAGTTGCGAATGAATTTCGTCAAGCGTAAGCCGACGATCGGTGTCGACGACCCTTCGGACATCTTCCACAATGTTCGGGGCACGTGACGTGGATGGGCGGCCGCTTCGTTGTTCGTCGTGTAGAGTTATTCTGCCTTCAATAAAGGATTGGCGCCAACGAGAAACCATTGGCCTTGACATAACGTCGTCACCGTACACACTACACAACTCGCGATGAATTTCAGTCGCACTTTTATTCTTTCCCGTTAAAAAACGGATGACACTACGTATTTCGCAATCGGCGGTAGGAGTGAGTGGTAGCTCCATAGTGGCTTGCTTGTAACTGACGAATGGATAATGGCGGACGCATAGGAATTTTACAGGGCTGCCACTACACCCAGACCAAAGCTCCCTAGGAATCCCAGGCTTTTCCCACCTCGTACGCGGGTATTAAAAAATAGTGTAACTTACTTTTGAGACGACCCTCGTAGATCATTTTAGGGTATCTAAAAATCGCGGAGGGGATCAACCACTCTGATACCGGGCCGTTTGCTTCCAATTGAGCAAGTACGTACATTTTAGCGAATTATTTAAGGTATTTTTTATTCATCAAGTGAATAATTTAGACAATTAGGTATTTAAAAGAGATTTGCCTGGGTTTAAATTTCAAAAATGCCCGAAAACACGTGAAACTCGCTAGCCCATACGGTCCAAAACAACCCGTCTAATTTTGCCAAGCAATGATCCAAAAAATCGAAGATAGGTATGTAGGTACCATAATATGGAGTGTCATTTTCCAGGCATTTAACCACGCTGGGTCGAATGTGAGCAGTCTCACATCACCAGCACTAGTAAAGAGTTCGTAGCCAGGGTTTGGTTTCAAAGAAGGAAACCTGGCAATTATTCGAAATTTCTCCCTTAATGGGAAAAACAATAGATCATGGATATGTCTAGGCAGTATTTTGTTCTCCATTAAGGGAGAAATTAGATGAAGGTTACCGACTTAATACTTGAAATGAACGTAGGAAGATGTGGGTAGGAAGAGAAAAAAAAAACAACTTTTTTTCCACTTTTCGTGTTCCAAGCGATGAGTACACGAACTGAGAAATTTCTGCACCCGCTCTACACCTTCCCCCACTCCTCAATGAACTCACAAGAACCCGAACCTGCACTCGCACCTGCACTGCACCCGAAATCGCCTCGCATGGAACAAACCTATTGACTAACGAGAATAACATGATGACGAGACGACCTTTGTCTCGAACTCGAAGCTTCTTGTTACTGGTAAGCACGTTGTTGTTGTTCATCTTTACTTCTGCCTTGACCAAGCGTGATCATGCGTCAGCTTTGTATTGTAGTTTGTTGGTCAAAAACATGTAGGTAGTAAAAAAAATATGTAGGATACGTGAGGTATTGGTACGACCCTAGATTATATCATTGTACAAAAAAGCGTGATAAAATGAAAGAATCGGTCAAAAATATTGACTGTGGGAAGTTTTTCCCACAGAAAAAAGTTTCCCTTTTTTTTCCCTCGGACCCCCGGAATTTCCCACAAAAGGGAAAAATTCCCACGAAGTGGAAACACTGTACGTGCAACAAGTCGTTGTTGACAGGACTCAAAGTCGAACCTTCGCTCTGTGACCGCTAGCTTGCAAAGAATTCAAGGACTCGACGCCATAACCAGAAGATGAATATGAAATTCTATGCAGAGAATCATCAGCTCTTTCACGTGTAAGGTGAAACTGTTCAAGTTGTGATACTTCTTTTTCTAGAAACCATGGTTTGCAAATTATGCGAATAATGTAAACAACACGGAGAAATCAGAACGAACTCACGTGAATGCGGCTGAGTGGAGCTTCACAGATCGCTGGAAGTTGTTCATGCGGTAAGAAGGACCAAAATGTTTGAAATCACGGCAAACAAGCTAAATGCGACAACTTGATTATAAACTGAATGTAACTAAAAATAAGAAAATAACTTGAGATGAGCCCCAGAATGATGAGAAAAGGAGAAGCACTGAGTACCGAAGACAAGTTGATAAATCAGAGATGAAAGATAACCCGTCGGGAGGTTATAACAGTGGAGGGGGCTTGAAAGGGGTAACTAACCCGCAGAGCGTTTGTGATTAGCACATTGCCTAATCAGGGATCATTCAGAAAGTATTCAGGGTGTCGCTAAAGCATTCTACAATAGAAACTTCAGGAATTTCCATAAACTTTTCCTTCTCTAAGTAGGTAGCACTTTTGGTTTATTATTTTCAATAATGAACCTTTGGAATCGACCAAGAAAAAAAAAATTTTAACACCCCCTCAAAATTTGATGGTTTACGTTTCAAGGTACGTAGAATCCAAAAATCGAATAAAAATTTGGCCGTCCGTCCGCCGTACGCCGTACGCGGCACTTTTGCCACTTAGCATTGACCGATTTTGATGAAATTTGGTATGTAGGCTCCATTTGGGGTCTAGTTGTGCCCAGAAGCTTTTGGTTGATGTAGGTCACTCCTAAGGGTTCCAAAATCAATTTTGAAATTTTGGAAACGCCCTAACTCAAAAAATTTTGATATAAAGGTATTGTTTTTCCTTCAAATTAAGATTCTATAGAATTTTTAGAATTTTTTGAGGCCACGCGGAGCTCTGTAGGACAAACCGTTCGCTCCCTACGAAAATTTTAGGGTTTATATTGAAATATATGTATATATATATATATAAATCCAAACACGAGTGTGAATCGCAAAAGAGGCCTAATCTCCGTTCAAATTAGAGCTGACCGAAATGCGATCAATGGTTGATGATTTTGATTTTTTTTTTTGATTTTTCTCTTCATATTGGATGGTTGGTGATTTTGTAGACGAGTGATCTATATAAAAATAATAAACCGTTGTGTAATAATTTGCAGCGTTTTTCCCCATATAAACGCCATTTTTCAATTTGATATTTCGGGTTTTCAACTTTGCGTTACTAAAATAATAATAACTTCATCATTCTACAGGCAGATTCACATCTGATTACACTATAAATAGTGTAATAGTGTAATTAGAAATAGCGTTGGATTTCCCATACGAAGAGCCCTTGACTAGTTCAGAAAACACTAGGATGGTCTTTCCTCCTAAAAACTTTGAAATCTGTCAATTTCTGTAGTGGGGGTATATAATAATAACTGGGTAGGTAATAATAATAACTAAGTATTTTTGAATGTTGTTTATTTTTTCCTGCTGAACTACGGTCTTCTTCAGAGGCCACCAAAAAGCATACCTACTGTAGGTTGTATGTTGCATGTTGTAAACATGCTCCGTTTCATTATCTTTCCAACGGTAACACATTTTTCAGGAATTCCTAGCATGAAATTTGAGGGCAAAACGGCCATTCAGTGGAAAATCACACATTCTGTGTTGAAACGTGCTAATTCAGAGACAATGGAGTGTTTTTCACCTTTCAAGGGTGATTAGTAAACCGCTATACCTACAGGGTTTCCTGGAAACAATAAGCAATAGGTACTTCAGGAATCGATTTCATAACTATTTTGCAACAATTTTGGTTTATTATTTTCAATACCTAATGAATTTTTGGAATCGAGCAAGAAAAAATTAATCCCCCTTCAAAATTTGTTTTATGGTTCCCGTTTCAAGTTATAATACGTATTATAGGTATTATATTAGGTATTATATGACGTATTATGTAGGTAGAATCTGATAAAAGCGAATTTGAAAAAATCCACCCATCCCCGTCCGCAGCACTTTTCCTAGATTCGATAGATGATGTACTCCATTTTGGGGTCTAGTTGTGCACTAAAGCTTCTGGTTGATTAAAGACACTTCTAATGGGTGAAAAATAGGGGATATAATTGTCAAATCGCCCTAGCTCAAAAACTCTTGTAATAAAGTTATAGATTTTTGAATAGAACAATTTAGAATTGAATTTTCATAATCTAATGAGACCACTAGGAGCTCTGTAGGACCAACCTTCGCTCCCCACGAAAACTGGCTGGGCAAATCAACAAGATAAATAAATAAAATAATAAAAAAGCAGATAAATCAGAAACACGAGTGTGAATAGCTACAGACTCCTAATCTCCGTTAAAATTGTATATGACTAAAATGCGATCGTTCTTCGAATAAGTTTTATGTTGTACTCAGCTGGCGTCCTTAGCAACCAGTATTCAAATTTCGTAAAAAATGCACCGACAGCTCTCGGATAGCGATATTATTGCTGATAGGGAGTATTAGAGAAAAACTGCGTTGTAAGCAGTCTGATGATCTATACAGTAAAATAATAAACAATTGTGTACTAATTTGCATTGGATTTCCCTCATAATACCTACTTCTTTTGTAGCATCCATAACTTCTACCATTTCCACTGAATTCATGGAAGAATGAAGGCTAAAGCATATTCCAAGTCCATTGCAAAAAAAAATTCCGAATCCATTGCAATTGCTTTTTTTTTTTTTTTTTTTTTAATTCGTTAAAAACTTTAAATTTGCACAGGATCCTGATTGGTCGGACAGTACGTGTAAATATCTCCAGCCTGCCTTCGAATTCTCAGGTTACAAATTTTCTTTTTTTCGGTTTTATTGTTGAAATGAGACGAAAGAGAAAGGAGGACGTTTCTTCGCGTATCTGCTCTTACATGTTTATACTCGTGTTTGCTCCATTCATCTGTGGATGCCGACGCATGAATAATTCAAACGTTACCCAGCTCTCCCAAAATACTGCAGCCCTTACAGGAAGTGACAGAAACGAAACACCTCTCGAGACAATATTCATCGCTATAATTATGTACCTAATCGCTACGAGTGTTTCATGTATTTACTGCTCTCCTTGTTTCAGATGATAAAAGTCTGACAAGTAGTGGCTGTGGCACATAGTTTCCTCATATTCTTAGCCCGATTGTATATATTATATACAATTCATATCATATTATGATCCGCCGCATTTTATGTAGCTAATCTCAAAACATCAAACCCAAAATACCTCGCACTACCCACATAGGGGACCATACATTCACGTCAATCCGCTCTTAGAGGGATTTTACGTTTGAGCATGCGCCGAGGCTAATTCCAATGTGAAGATGATTTTCTTAGAGAACCATTTGAAAAATTCCTGGACATTTCATCAAATTTGTATTGAAAATGTAGAAGTTATGGCTGTCACAAGGATTCTACGTTTACGCACCAACGGAAGCTACTATTGATTGGAGGATAAAAGATTTTCCTAGGCGACCATCCACACTCTAATCTTCACAATCCCTGAAAGTGTCATCGAATGAGACAAATAAATTTGAATAGTTTGGCCCGTTACAAGGATTTCATGACAGACAGAAACGAAACCAAAATTGTCCAGGAAGGCATAAAATATAAAACGTAAGTGGAAATTTTAATTTTGGAGAACTTTTTTTTTCTTCAATCTTGAAGTGGAAACAACGATTCCGCCAGCTTGGTAGACTCGGAACCAAAATCGAAATAGCCAGCACAATTTATTAATTGTGGTCTTTACAGTGATAGTTAAATAGTTATTTGACACTTTAATCTAAGTATGCTAAATGTAATGTGCTACTTCATTCATGTATATTGAAAACAGTATTGACACTAGTTCATTTCTTGTACCACTCCAGAATTATTATTTGTTTCTCCAATAGCACAGTCACCAATATTGATACCATCTGTCTTCTGTTTGGTAGCTCCTAAACCATTTCAAGGAGAGCCGTACGATCCATAATCTCTTCGATTGTTACTGGAATTGTTGTAGAATGATTGTTGTAGTAGATTGTAGTTGTAGTTGTAGATTGTTGCTTGTAGTTGTAGATTGTTGAGATTGTTGTAGAATGTGTTGTAGAAACGGAATTGGCCCAGAGAAAAGTGTTTTTAAAAAGCGATTTTTATTCACAACACAAAAGTTATTAACAACACAAGTTTTGATGTTGCACGGAGCACGAAGTAGACGGGCGTAATGACGGACAAAGACTGACTGCTCGGGTCTTACAGCGAGCTGCTTATATAGCGTCTAGCTGCTGATTCAGCAGCTAGGCATTATTTGAAATGATGGAGGGAAAGGTTATACATAACTCCTCCCCCCTAAGCTAAATTTTGGGGATACAAAATTTTAAACATTCGTGTTCCGTGTTACAGCTTGAGATATTAGCATATAAGTAACATTATCGTTAACCTTGAATGATAATTACAGGGATTAACATAGAACGATTAGCATTATAACTAACACATATAACATAGAACATAAAATGATAGTTACGGAGATACAATGAATTTTACATAAAGAAATTATAAAATAGTGACATTATAACTGAATACTGCATGGCGGGCACGATGTTGTCGCACTGTGCAGTATTGTGGCATTTTGAATATTGTGTAGGCATTCGGCGTTAAACGTTCACGGAGAGGGTCTTTCTGTGTTTACGATATTGAATGAAGATGTGGATTGCAAAGGAGGCTAACATTACATACAAAAGTACCGACCAAAGGCTGGGCATTGCCACATCGGAGAGGGAGAGACTTTTGATTGGTCTTGCGTCTTCTAGTCTGACATGTGATAAGTCTAGGTTTCTTAGGTAAATTTCGGTTTTGGGCGATTGTTGATGTGAGATTTGGAGTTTAATGTTCCTGACTATTAGAGGGGTTCCTGATACACTCCTATGAGCAGCGAATAGGGTACGGTTGTGATAGGAGACATCCTTGTTGCTGGGTTTCAGGAGATACACTCCCTGCAGGTTGTACAACTCTTTACCGAGTTCGGAGGTAGCGCTGAGTACATCCCCAAATGGGAAAACAAGTAAGTACTGGTTTATGGTTGGTAATAGGGTTATATAATTTGACGGGATGGATAATTTCGTGTACTCGCAAGATTTAGTAGAGCTCGTCTGTAGGAATTCGGTCTCTCACTTAGGGTCTGTTTCTGTAGTGAAATGACTGGGACACAAATGGTAAGAATGGCTTGCTGGGCAGATGTCTCGCAAAGCGATTACGTCGTTCTGGGTTTTTAGATAGTAACGGACGGTGGGGACAATTGTCATGTAATCCGATTCGAGATTAGTTGGCAAGGATTCCAAATAGTACAGATCAAAAAGTCGGGGATCAACAATTGGAATGTCTAAGAAATATATTATTTCGTTAGTTCCTACGAAGCATTGAACCTTGATGTGGGATTGGATTTCAAATAGATTTTGATCGGTGTGGTCCAAAAATCGGGCCCCATAAAATTCTGTTAGTCGGTTTAATTCTTGTTGTAATGAGTCTGAGTCGAGGATGCTAGGGTGAAGTTTACCCAATCCGCAAAATGTGAGGGAATTTTCGATATCTTGCACTACTGTTAACAGGAGACCTAAACAGATTTGGAAATGTTCGAGCAGGTCGTTGGTAGCTCGTATATGTGTGATTTCACCAACTTTCATGTTTTTAAGGGCTTCTAACTCTTTGGACAGCTGTAAGTTATTATGATTTATAACTTCCATTGTTTCGTTGAAGTTTTGGGCAAATGCTAGGTTAATAGAATATTGGGAGTTAACTTGAGTCTGGAGGTTTTCTTGATTTTTTTGTAGGTGGCTGATTATCTTACTATATCTTTCATCATCTTTAGCGTCCATATTACCGGTGACGAACTTTATTAAAGAACCTATGCCATCAACAAGTCCTCTCCTTGATCGTTTTGTGTTACTCAATCTAAGGTTTTTGAGTTTATTATCTATGGTTTCCAAGGTATGGTTGATGGTAGTGGAGAGCATATCTGTTCTTTCAAGGTAGGATCGTTCCGAGCGGATGACGTTAGTCAGGACTTGTTTATATTGTTCACGAATGTTAAGGATCTTTGAGGTCAGTATGTTCAAGTCGTAAAAATGCGTAATAGTATGGTATCCGTCGACAATCCTGGCGGGTTTCAGTCTGACAAGAAGTAGTCCAGGGTTTGATGTAATGTTGGTCGTATCTAGCTCCATCGATGGTGAAAGTACGGTCAAGAGTCTGAAACAAGTGTTAAAGTAGAGAACCCTTGAGGATCTCGGAACACATTTGCTGACGCAGATGGGGAATATCGTCTTGTGAGAACGAGAGGTTTCCCCCTTGCGATAAGGTTTTAGCAAACTGACACAAAAAGACTCCACAATCGTCGGAGTTCGTTTGTTGAGGGACGTTAGTCAAATGTATCGTTTCCCAATTTTCTGAATCAAGCAGGGTTCCTCTTTTTTCGAGATATGCGAAAGCCAAGTAGGATTGTATGTTCTCTAGAATTTCCTTGGCATAGTTTTCTGCCGTCTTGTTTTTTATTCGTTGTTGAGAGAGAGAGTCTAAATAGAAGATTTGTTTTTTCTTTATGTTTATCGCTACTAAGCTCCAGTGGTTTACTTTATGAATTGGTACGATAATCAAGTCTTTAAGGAAAATATCGGACCTCTGAGTGAATTTCCTCGTGTTGTCATAGCCACCGATTTCCAATGCTGGGTATAAGAAAGAATTAAAACAGAAGGTCGAGAGAGATTGTTTGACGTTTCTACTCCTTTCGTCTATCAATTCCATGTAGAAATTCACTATCATGTCGTCAACCCAGTTTCCTGGTTGTAAAGTGAGGAGATTTCCCCTAGTGATTCTGAGACCGAACTTGTGCGCGAGCGTTTCTGAGGAAGGGAGATTTTTATTCCAAGCATTCTGAATTTTGGTTTCATAAAATTTCCGGGGAGTTTTAACATTAGACATGTGGGTTTTTTCCTTCGTGTTATGGTGACGGGGTAGTATCTTGATGGTTTTGAGAACAGGGTCAATTTCGGTAACTTCTTCTTTGTTGAATTTTGCCTTGGTTTTGCTTTGGCGTTGAACGTTTTTTATGAATACTTCAGACGGAATGTTAGGTGGATCAGTCCGATTCGTGTTTTTGTTTTCTACAGCCTTCTCTTTTTGTTCTTGAAATTTCGCAGTCATATGTGCGTATAGGGCTTTAATTTTATCTTTATGTTGATTAAGATAATCATGGACGATTATTTTATTCACGTCAATGTCTGATAAAGGCCTATTGTTGATGTGACCATAGAGTAATTCGAAGGGGGTTAATTTGGATACAGAATGGATGGAGTTATTATAGGCAATGATGGCGTAATTCATTTTTGCTCGGGTATTGGAACCTTTAAACTCTTTTTGGTTGTTGAGGAGCCTCATATGTTCAATTAACGTGGAATGGAATCTTTCGATTATTCCATTGGACTCAGGATGTTGGGACGAAATGAAATGGATATTGATTCCATGTAGTGCAAGGAATTCTTTCACTAAAATGCCCTGAAATTCGGCTCCGTTGTCGGAAATTACGCTTGTGGGGAGTCCGTGGTGTGCGAAGAATTTTGTTAGGCCATTCACGATTTCGACACTGGTAGAAGAGTTTATAGGGTATGCTTGTGCATAACGTGAAAAAGCGTCGATTATTGTGAGAAATTTAGAATTTTCAATGGTAAATTTGTCTATATGGAGGATTTCTAGGGGGCGTGACGGAGTAGGAGTGACGTTGTACTTTAATTTGAGTGGCGTTCGTTCGTATTTGCAAGTCAAACATAATTCGCAGTTGTTTATGAATTTTTGTATGCTCGTCTTCAGGTTAGGCCAATAGTATTCTCGTTTTAATCGTTCGTAAGTCTCTTCTATACCACGGTGGTTCGTGTTTCCGTTATGGTATTTGGAAATTAGGTTAACCTGTTCTGACTCTGGCTGAATGTCGATTAATCGTTTGTCGTACTTAGTGAGGTTGATTTCGGAGTGGGTGAAATGGGTAGTGACGACCTTCACCAGTCGTTCGTATACGTTTGATTCGAAATAGATGCCGTATTTTACCTTCGGATAGACATACTCCTTCATGAATTTGATCACCTCGGATTCGAAAGTCGAGTCGTGCAATCTAACCGTAATTCGTGTTTTGGTGCCAAAAAGTTTCTCTATCTTTGGGGGATCCAAGACAGGGTGGTTTACTACTATTAATATAATTTGGTTTGTGCAGTGATTGATGGGCAAGTCACGGATGGGGATTGTAGCAACGGTGTTCCCAAGGAAATTTGAGTGAACCGTTTGTCCAGAATCAGTATGTTTGGAACAGGTAGAAGCAGTTTCCGTAGTTTCCCCTCCCTCCATAGGATCAACGTTCACGACTACTGAATTGTCATCATCGTCAGAGTGTGTGGATTGGGCAAGTTGACGGACCGAATGTAGGTTAATGGCTCCAGGATGTGGTTCTGGTTGAATTCTGGAGAGTGCATCGGCATTGGTGTTAAGGGTACCCTTCTTATAAATGATCTCAAAATCGTAGGCTTGTAGTTTGGTTTTCCAGCCGAACAGTCGCGAACTGGGCTCCTTGTGAGAAAAGAGCCATTGTAGGGGGCGGTGATCGGAAAAAATTGTAAACCTACGACCGAAAAGGTACGGTCGGAAGTAGCCGACAGCCCAAACGATCGCAAGTAGCTCTTTTTCGATAGGGGAGTATTTTTGTTCTGAGTCATTGAGTGTGCGGCTGGCGTAAGCGATAGGTAAGTCCGCGTTGTCTGTGACTTGACTGAGAACGGCCCCTAATGCAAAGTTACTAGCATCTGTCGTGAGGCGGAAAGGTTTAGAGAAGTCGGGGTACTGAAGGATGGGGTCGTTGGTTAGGAGGTCTTTGCATGTCTCGAAACATTGTTGGTACTCAGGGTCCAGTGTGTTGATGGCCACACCTTTTTTCAGACATTTAGTCATAGGTTTAGTTATGTTAGCAAAGTCCTTGATAAACTTGCGGTAATAACCGAGTAGACCTAGGAATCCCTTGATTTCTTTAGTGGTAGATGGGATAGGATAGTTTTTTATGGCGGAAATTTTATCGGGGTTTGGTTTGACACCTTGGGGAGTTACAATATGACCAAGGTAGGCTACTTCTCGTCTAAGGAAATCCGTTTTATCCATTTGGATCTTTAAATTAGCAGTCCTTAGACGTTTGAAGACTGCCTCCAACCGATGGATATGCTCCTGTAAGCTGGTGCTGAATACAATAATATCGTCCAGGTAAACGCAACAATGTTCGTTGGCGATACCGCGGAGGATATTGTCCATAACACGTTGGAACGTGCTTGGGGCATTGCGCAACCCAAAGGGAACGCGCGTCCACTCGAGATGTCTGGTCGGAGTGCTGAAAGCCGTTTTAGGAATGCTTTCGGGATCCATTTCTATTTGGTGGAAGGAACTTTTAAGGTCGATAGTGCTGAAGTATTGACATCTCCCGAGTTTGTCAAGTAACTCCGAGATCTGTGGGAGCGGATATTTATCCTCTATTGTTTTCTGGTTAAGTCCACGAAAATCTACGACAATTCGGAAACTTTGTTTCCCGTTGCTGTCTTTCTTTTTTTGGAACGATCCAAATTGGGGCGTTCCACGGACTCTGGGAATTTCGCACGATGCCTTGTTGGAGTAGCTCCTCCATTTGTCTGTCTAGTTCTTTTAAGTGAATTTCCGGAAATCTGTAATTTTTGGTATAAACGGGTATCTCGTCTGTTGTACGGATGACATGTTTAACATCGCTAGTAAAACTCAACGGCGTACCTTCCTGGTGGAATATGTCGGAGTATTTAGTTACAAGGTTTATGATGGCGGATTTTTCTTCCTCGTTCATATGACTGAGGCGAAGAAGACTGACGTCAAATTTGAATTTAGGCCTTTCGAAATTATTTAGGTTCGGATTCTCTGTATTGGGTATTGCGCCTATTTCTTCCACCGTCACTGGAGAGGATTGAACAAATTTTGCAGGAGATTCGCTGGTGTTTAGGGCATGGACGTAAGTCTCGAAATTCCTAACTCTAACTAGACTTTGAGGGATTTCTATACTACCTGATTTGTGGTATGGGACAATGGCGTACCCATTTTCCAGATTATCGACTGTCAGGCGAATTTGTTGGATACACCTGCTGTCAATGTTGTGTACCTCATCTAGTTCGAGGTTCAGAAACTGAAGGGGAATTTGGATTCGTGGGGTTTTAAGTAGGTTTTGTCGTAAATCTATCGAGGCTTCTATAACTTTCAGATTTTCTAATCCGAGGAGAAGATCAAATCTGGAGTGGAATTTAAAAACATTGAATTGTAACTGTAGGTCGTTTACATGAAATAGCTCGCTACATGGTACCGTGGCGCTAGATGCAGCTAGGGATGTTCCATGTACGGTTGTGACTAAAAAGGGGTGTTTTTCGGATTGAACGGAGAAATATTTTTTGGCTATTTCGGGGTTAATGAAACTAGCGGAACTTCCTGTATCTATGAGAATTTTAAGGTTAAATTGTGGCAAAACTATAAAGGGCAGTTCGCTAGTGGGGCGACAGTTTAGCGTCATTAAGTCGTATACGACGGGTTGAGGCTGATTTCCTCTAAAAAATGTTCTTGGGGATCTGGGACCTCATCAGTTTCAATTTCTGGATCGTATTCTTGGGTGCCTAAATTCTCAAGCTCCTGTACGTCAGGCTCCTGCAAAGGCATGAGTTGATGTTCCCCTAATTGTTCTGCACCACTGGTGTCTATATTGTGGAAATTTGGATTCGTTGTCTGCCATGACATTGGCGTCCACTGTTTTTGAAAGTTTTGGTTCGGTTGGGGGTTCTTATTAAATTGGTTAGTTTTACTGAATTGATTGTTTGGGTTTGGGCCCGATGGTTTTGGAGGATTTCCTTTGTTCATCGGTCCAGAGCCAAAACGGGGATTCTGGAATTGGTTTTGACGTGGGTACCTGAAAGGGTTGTTTTGATAATTCGGGTTGTAACCTTGGAACGAAGGCCTTGGTGAGTTTTGAAAATAGGGATTCGTTCTATTTTGAGCGTTATTGTGGGACGGCTTTTGAAACGGCCCAGAGCTTGATTTAGGGCGAGTATTTGTGGTTGACAAGAGTTGATAGTCATTGGTCATCCACCCTAATGCGGTGTTTAAATCAGCCGGTTGTCGGGTTCGAAGGACGCTACCAAGGGGTTCCTTTAAGTGTAAGAGGAAACACCTTAGTGCCAGGGCTTCGTAATGCCGTGACATGATAACCGCGTGACGAGGATCATGGGCATTAAGGTAGGCAATAATTTTGTTCAACGTTTGTCGAACCCTACTGTGGAATTTGAACGGACTCTCTTGATCTGATTGCCGTAAGTTGGTCAGGTCGATGTTGAGGGTAAAAATATCCCTCTTATCTGAGTAGGCGTTAAGCAGCGCTTCTCTCAGTTGGGGGTAACTCGTTATATTTACAGAGTTGAGTGTGGTGGAAGCTGGAGGATGAATTTTGGCTTTAATGCCTGCCAAAAGCATTACATTTTGAAAATCATCAGGGTTCAAATTGTTGAAGAACCTGTCCTGTAATTTTTTGGTGATATCCAAGAAATTACTCAGCTCTTCGGGCTCACCCGAAAAAACTGGGATCAGATCTAGGTGTTCTTTCCTCAGAATCGGAGCACCTGGTCGATTTTCGGGGCCATCGCCACCCTGGTTTGCTAAACGCAACAGATTGAGAGCGGCAGTAGCCTCGTTCATCCTAGCTTCCTGTCTGGCAGCTAGTTCGCTCTGACTGGCAATAACTTGTTGGGCGGTTTCCAGTGTTTGTGTGAGGCGGGCAATTTGCGCCTCTGGGGTCTCGAATTGAATGTTACCTCCTTCAGCCATAGTAAAAGGATTATTTACTGTTTCAAAATTCAAGGAATTTACCGGTTCAGATTTTTCTAAGGTTTCGGATTGGACGTCCCGATGGAGGATTCCTAAACGGTGGACAATCCTATCGGTGACGTAACGTTTAAAATCCTTAGGAATTTTGAAAGTTCAACTGGTGCCAAATACACAATTTTGCCAATAATTGAGTGTAAAAACGGGACAGACAAAAATATCCTTAATGCTAAGACAAACAGGTGAAATGAATTATCCTTAATGCTAAGACAAAACAAAAATAAAAATTAAAAGTTGTTATCTTGTAATGCGAAGAGGAAGGTCGTGGCGTGTGCTCAGGTCTTGTTCTTAGAATTGAGCTACGGGCGTCTCGGCTTCACAGAAGGAATGTGTTTAGGTTTGCGTTTGCGTTGATAAGGCTCACCTGGTTGAGTCCTGGATTGAAAGTAGGTAGGTACTTACTTCGATGTTTAAATTGGAGCGAAAATTGGCTCGATTTGAAATATAATTATCCTTTTCAGGAAGAAATTTTTCGATTTCTTTATAAAGTTTTGTTTAAAGTTTTTCTTTGATATCTTTGTAATTATTTGGAAGTTAAAGATTCTATCTTAAGAATCGGAGAGAGACAAGTTCCGTTCGATATTTGTTCTTTACGGATACTTGCGATTTTACTTGTGTTGTTGTGTTGTCGTGTCCGTTGAAGTTCGATGGAAACAAGTTCTGTTCAGATGTTCGTTCTTTGCAGAGACTTGGAATCTACGAAGAGTTGAAGTGAAATTACTTACAATAGGACGAAGTACATTCCGATCCGTATTGTAAGGAGTCAGCCTTGAGTCGTTGAAGATGCACTGGTCACTTTTCACTGGTCACTGGTAGAACGTAGGTCTTCGTTTTATTTCCACGTATTCGTCGTCGGAAAAAACTACGTCGGTACGACTGCGCCAGAAACGGAATTGGCCCAGAGAAAAGTGTTTTTAAAAAGCGATTTTTATTCACAACACAAAAGTTATTAACAACACAAGTTTTGATGTTGCACGGAGCACGAAGTAGACGGGCGTAATGACGGACAAAGACTGACTGCTCGGGTCTTACAGCGAGCTGCTTATATAGCGTCTAGCTGCTGATTCAGCAGCTAGGCATTATTTGAAATGATGGAGGGAAAGGTTATACATAACTTGTATGTTGAAAACAGTATTGACACTAGTTCATTTCTTGTACCACTCCAGAATTATTATTTGTTTCTCCAATAGCACAGTCACCAATATTGATACCATCTGTCTTCTGTTTGGTAGCTCCTAAACCATTTCAAGGAGAGCCGTACGATCCATAATCTCTTCGATTGTTACTGGAATTGTGCCGAAAGCATTTGCTAAATCGAGCAGTATTAGCGCACCTTTTCAGTTATTGTCTCTTTTGGTTTATTATTTTCAATAATAAGCCTTTGGAATCGAGCAAGAAAAAAAAATTTTAACCCCCCCCCTCAAAATTTGATGTTTTACGTTTCAAGGTACGTAGAATACGAAAATCGAATAAAAACTCGGCGCTTTGCGCCTCGGCGGGGGGCTCCGCCCCCCTGCACCCCCCGGTTTATTTCTTTTTCCATACTCTGTATGAAATCATAGGAACACAGAATGTGTTTTTGCGATACTAGTCATCCGTTAAATAAAAAACAACAATAATAAATGTGGAGTTGACATTAACATGACAACCAATAAACATATCGTCGCTCCTCTGCCAAAACCACGAAACTTTAAAACTATTCTCTGCCAAAACCGCTAAACTGAAAATTTATTGTTTTTCAGTAGAGGCTTCCAAAGTTACTCCGCAACTTATTATCGTTACGGACTAGCAATACTTCCATTGTTGCACTGTTTTCCTTACCTTACAACATGACAGAATAAGTATAAATAGGTTTCACTCCATCAAATCATCATGAACGACCTAGATGACCTCACAATGTCCTAAAAAACGCAGATTCGTGGTTTTGGTGGAGTGGGTCCGCAAACGGGAAATCCTTGCAATAGCCATAAATTCTACAATTTCCATCCGAATTCGATGAAATTTGCAGGGATTGTTCCGATTGGGTTGTAGATGGTCTCCTATGAGTTTCATCATCCCCGGATTGATAGTATACTCTGCGAATGCCCAAAAGAGAAATCCTTGAAACAGCCATAACTTCTACAATGTCCATTCGAAGTTGATGATATTTTCAGGGATTGTTTGGATTGGGGTGTAGATGGTCCCCTATGAGTTTCATCACCCCCGGATTGATAGTACCCTCTGTGCATGCGCAAACGTGACATCCTAGTAACAGCCACAACTTCAACAATTTCCACCCAAATTAGATGACATTTTCAGGGATTGTTCGGGTTGGGGTGTAGATGGTCCCCTATGAAATTCATGGCCTCTGGATTGATAGTAATCTAATATGAACGAATATAATAAACAGTAGCTTAGCAATAGTTCATGAATTCACTCTCTATAGTAAGTATACATTTTATTCATACTATAGAGAGTGGCTGAAAAAGAATTGAGTCAACACATTGGTTGTTGGTCTTGTGCTTGTGATGGGGACGACTACGCCAAACTCACGTATCTGTCAGATTCGCGAAAATGCAGAGGAGAAAAAAAAATTTCAGCAGATTCGTGGAATAGATACCACTCAAATAACCATGTTCTAGTGGAGTTAGAGAGTTGAAATTTCTGGAGGAGATACTTGACCAATGTCACTACTCAAAGTGATGCTTAGCCCAATTTTCGAATTTTTGCAGTTTAGCGGTTTTGGCAGAGGATAGTTTTAAAGTTTCGTGGTTTTGGCAGAGGAGCGACGATATCACCAGATGTTTTTTCTGTCGCTTTTTCGTGACGATTTTTTTTCGGTAGTCATCACAAAAACACATTCTGTGTTAAAATTTCCGTCCGTCCGCCGTACGCCGTACGCGGCACTGGACCGATTTGGTTCAAATTTGGTATATATGCTCCATTTGGGGTCTAGTTGTGCCGCGAAGCTTTTGGTTGATGTAGGTCACTTCTAAGGGGTGAAAATTAGGGGTTGAAATTTTCAAGAGTGCCCTAGCTCGAAAACTATCGAAATAAAGGTATCGTTTTTTCACCAATTTTAAATAGTATTGAATTTTTAAAAATTTTTGAGACCACCCGGAGCTCTGTAGGACAAACCGTTCGGTCCCTACGAGTACTTGAAGGTTTTCCTTCGATAAAACAGAATCATGAGTGTGAATCGCAAAAGAGGTCTAATCTCCATTCAAATTTTATCGGACTAAAATGCGATCGCTGTTCATTTCTTCGATTTGTATACAGTTTTGCCTTCTGCGTAACCAGTAATCAAATTTCCATATGAAGCTTTCTATTTTTCCAATCGATTGTGAAGCGTTTAGTTCTTTCTAATAAACTTGATTGAGAGGGTGTGAAGCCAGTATGGTGTGGTAGGTAGTACCTAGCTGGTAGGTAAAGAAAAGTTGGTAGGTAAAAAAAATGTTGGTGGGTAAAAAACGCTGCAAATCATTACTCAAAGGCTTCTTCACTCTTCAGATCACTGATCAGCTGAGTGAGCTCCGAAGCCATTTTCAATCCTTTTGAATGGAAGTGCTCTTCCAGGCGTCTCCAGCATTCGAGGAGATCTTCTTCACTCTTCAGATCACTGATCAGCTGAGTGAGCTCCGAAGCCATTTTCAATCCTATTGAATGGAAGTGCTCTTCCAGGCGTCTCCAGCATTCGAGGAGATCTTCTTCACTCTTCAGATCACTGATCAGCTGAGTGAGCTCCAAAGCCATTTTCAATCCTATTGAATGGAAGTGCTCTTCCAGGCGTCTCCAGCATTCGAGGAGATCTTCTTCACTCTTCAGATCACTGATCAGCTGAGTGAGCTCCGAAGCCATTTTCAATCCTTTTGAATGGAAGTGCTCTTCCAGGCGTCTCCAGCATTCGAGGAGATCTTCTTCACTCTTCAGATCACTGATCAGCTGAGTGAGCTCCGAAGCCATTTTCAATCCTATTGAACGCAGGAAGCTGAAATTTGAGAGGGAAGGTCAAGGGAAAATACAGATGGTGGTAGGTGCTATTGATGGAGAACCAGTGATCTATACAGAAGGGTGATCTATACAGAAAATAATAAACCTTTGAGCAATGATTTGCAGCGTTTTCTGTATAGGTCAATATTGTTAGCGATTGCAATCCTTAATTTACTCCTAGATTATCTCAGAAACCGAATAAATTGGAGCTTAGTATTTTATTTCCTTCAGGTGGTATGAGTACAATTAGGTCTTGACGAATTTTTCAAGTATTTGGGATAGTTTGCTCAACACGGAGATGGGCAATCCGATCAGTAGGGAAATTTCAGAATAAGATAGGAAAAACATTCTGAAAACTAGAGATGAATCTTTGTGTGTTCTCAATCGTGTTGCTGTTTCTGAAAGTAGGAAACCAGTAGATAATTTGCTTGTGAAGTTCTCGATTCATAGAACCACCACTATTTTTATTATTTTCAATAATGAAACGATACGGTGTAGGTACCTTTGGTTACCAAAAGTTTGGTGATTCCTGATGTTCTTTTATATGACTTCTCTTTCAATGCTCTTCTTTTACAATGCCTATTTCAATATGTTTAATTTCTTCCTGGAAATAACTACTAGCTTCGGGAGAAATGATGAAATTTTCAACAAAAAAGTTTGAAGTATTTAACTCTTGGTATCAAACACTTTTTTTTCAACATTTCATCTAAATCAGTACCGAGCTTCCAATACTGTTTTAATACCATTTATCTAGTAAACAGAAGTATCGAAACGTCACGGATCGTTGATTCGAATGGATTTGTAGCGAGTACTTCTGAGGACGGACGATAAAAAATCGGTGTGTTTGCAAGTTTGTTGTCCTTAGTTTCCATGGACCAATTTTGATAAAATTTGGTGTATTGACTCCATTTGGGGTCTAGTTTTGCCGTGAAGCTTTTGGTTGATGTCAGTCACTTCTAAGGGGTGAAAAATAGGGAATGAAAATTTCATGACTTCCTAGCTCAAAAATTGTTGACATAAAGAATTGTTTTTTCATCCAATTAAAATAGAATTGAATTTTTAGAATCGAATGAGACCACCCAGAGCTCTGTAGGACCAACCGTTCGCTCCCCATGAGAACTTAAGGGTTGGTCTTACGATCAATCATAAACATGAGTGTGAATCGCAAAAGAAGCCTAATCTCCGTTCAAATTCTAGCTGTCTATAGACAGCTATAGCTGTTCGTTTCTTCGTCTTGTATTCAGTTTTGAGTCTTTAGAAACCAGTAATCAAATTTCCTGATGGGGGCACCCACTACTCTTTATTTCTTCCAAATCATCTTAATTGGCGAGCAAAAATTTGGTAGGTAGGTATTGTGAATTTACAATATACTTAGGTATATATACCTAAGTAATAGTTTTAATACATCTGAGAATAAATCATTTTTCATAATTTTTCTCAATTGATCAGAAAACTCAATCCCATAGTAGTAGAAAGGTTGCAGCTTCAAAAATACTTTCTCCGTTTCTTCAGCAGTTACTGTATTATTATGGTTCTTGGAGTGACTCGATTACAATGTAAACATGTCATGTTTAAAGACAAAAATATCTGTGGTTTTGATTTTTGGAATCATGGTGTAGGTACCTACCATCCTAATGCAAAAATATCATATTCTTCTCGTCAGATCCACAAAAGTAGAGGTTTTAGATTCTCGAGATTCAAAACCGAATCGCCCAATTCTTAAAATTGATTAAAAAATTCGTTAAGTATCGGCTATTTGAACAAAAATTTTATAATTAAATAATAATTATATTAATATTGACCTTGATGTTATTATTAGATGGAATTTGTTAATGGTGATTTATTACCTGATAATGCACAACAATCGGGTGAAAAGCTTTTTGGTCACCAAATTAAGAAGATGGTAATAAAGATTATTCATGACCAAAATGTCCAAAGACCTGAAGAAGAAGAAAGTCTCTCAGTTTGTGAATGATTTTTTTGTTTGTTTTGTTTTCAAGTTTGAATATCTTGTGGGTAAACAGGAACAAAATAAAGGGCGGTAGGCTGAGGGGTGTCCTTCCTGGAATCATCTTACAACTGCTGTTCGCAATCCTACCCCGCGCATGCGCAATGGCTTCCATCTCCTTCCAACCGCCGAGGGCAGGAAAACGGAAACAATCAGTCTGTCTTCTTTTCCTCAGGTCGGGGTGATTGCTGAATAATTGTGCTTCCAAAATCAAGACGAAGAAGTGAATTTGTGCGAATTTCCTTCTAATTAGGTCGTCGATTTATTTTTCGCGTTGTGAATGCCTTTTTCGAAACACCGGTCGGAGTGAATGTGCTGTGATTGGTGACCAATCATCACTTGAAATCGTTCGTCGAATCTGCACTCGCCCGTATTTCACTAGATGAGGTATCTAGCTTATCAAGGTAAGAAACCTCAAGTCCTCGATCCCTCAAGACACGTACAGATTTTTAGACTAAAAACAAAAGCAAATTTTCAACCGGTGGTTTGTAACGCATTTTGAAAGTAGGTGCCTACTTGAGCAGCGCCAGGGTGAGCTCACTACGCCACCTAGAAATTATTATACCTAGTTACTCGCCTATTGAAACTATACTATCTATAGGTAGGTGGGTACGTTATTACTATTTGGGACCAATTGAGTAGTTATAAATAGAATAATTATGACCTACTTCAGTCCCGTCCATGGCGTCCACTGGTCATTTAAGTAGGTATTCAACAATTTTTCGCATTTTGTTACTATATCATTTTCAATAATGAACCTTAGGAATCGAGCAAGGAAAGAACCTCTCCCCCACCGCTCAAAATTTGGTGGTTTACGTCCAAGATTGCGTAGAAACCGGAAACCGAATAAAAACCGCTACAAATTATTACACAAGTGCAATTATTTTCATGTATAGATCACTGACCAGCAAATAACACCGCTTTGCCATTGTCAGTCGGTGCCTACCAAGTTAATTTTCGTCCAATTTTCACTGTAAATTTTATTTTGAAACAGAAAGAACCTACTAGCAAAGCATAATAATTAAGCATTTAATTTGGTTGTTGGTCGCCATGTTCTCTGCGGGCGAGTGATATACAGGGTGTCACCCTAACTCGAGGACCAAACTTCAAGGATCGATTCTACAACTAATTTGCAAACTTTTTTGTCTCTTGACATTTTTTTTTAAACGCTTGAAAATTATACTTTTTAGGACGTCCCACAGTAAGACTTGGGCGTCCTTATGCGATCGATCTGGGGTAAAGTTGGACAACACTCAACAGAAAAAAAAAATAACCACACAGTAATCCGTTTTAGACCATTCTGAATCCAAATCCGCGAAAAAAAAAACCATAGGTGTATGTCTGTGTGTGTGTGTGTGTATGTGTGTGTGTGTGTGTATGTGTGTGTGTGTGTGTGTGTGTGTGACAAAATCTTGTGTCGTCTGCACAGGCCTTAGTACTCAACCGATTTTCCTGGTTCTTTTTTTGTTCGACGCGGAAAACTATCTAGTTGTGCACTACGTCGCCGGAATTTCGAATTTTGCCTTCTAGGGGGGGAAAGGGGGGGTTGATGTTCAAAAAACGTGCGTTTTTGGGCATAATCTTGTGTCGTCTGCCCAGGCCTCAGTTCTCAACCGATTTTTGTGGTTCTTTCTTTCATCGACGCAGAAAACTATCTAGTTGTGCACAACGGCGCCGAAATTTTGAATTTTGCTTTTTAAGGGGGGAAAAGGGGGGGTTAATGCTTAAAAAACGTGCGTTTGCGGGCATAATCCTGTAAACTCTGCCCAGGCCTCAATTTCCAACCGATTTGCGTGTTTCTTTTTTTGTTTGACTCAAATAACTTCCGAGTTGTACATGATTTTACCAGAGTACCAAAATTCGCAAGGGGAGAGGGTGAGTGGGGGGATAATATTCACAAAATATCCGATTTTTCAATATTTCGGTTCCTTTACTGCTTACTAATTGTACCCAAGCTTTGAAATTGAGGAAAAATTCCTCCGAATTTTCATGAATTATTTTCTGTAACACCATGGAACTAATAGTGGTGCCACCATGGTGCCAGGATATGGTGCCATGATGCCATAAACCGCTTATTTCGTGTTTTTTTTTTTTTTTTTGTGTGTTTCACCTTGAATACGGATGTGAATTTCGACGGACTGCCTACCAAAACTAACAGATGAAAGTTCAATGTTACGACGTATTTCCGCTTTGGTGCCAGACTGGCACCATTGTTGGCGTTGGGGAGATGGTGGGGGGGGGGGGGGGGGGTGAACTCGAATTCGCATGTTGGGTATCGTAGATCATGGATTTTAAAATGCTCTTCAGATTCGAGGCTCCCATGCCGCTAGAAATGTTAAGGTGGATAATGGTGGGGGGGGGGGGTCAGTATTTCTTGCCTAAAGTAATAAATAAATTACATTGAGTGAAAAAGTTTTATCACTTAACAACTGGTTAAACTGATCTAATGCTTATCCAATGGGACGTCCCCTGGAATGCATGCATTACTAAACAATATGTTTTCACTTTTAAGATTTTGTTCGTGTTTTCGACCTTGAGCCATTAAAACGGCCATAACTCCCTCAATTTACTAGATAAACTCAAACATGAGTATACCGTTGGAAAGAGCGTTAAATTTCTCATCAGTTCATCAGGACACAACACCTTTTTAAGCCTTTCGTATAGGTGAATAAATTGGTCAAAGTAAGAAATTTAAAACTTTCTCGAAAATCACCATTTTTCTGGCTGACTCTTCTTATGTAATAAACAGCCGTATCGTCGGGCACTCAACGGAAAAAACTTGCCCAGAATCTCAGCTTTCCAACGGTCTATCAATTTTTCTTTTTAACATTCAAATTAGAAGAGTAAATGAAGTGTTTTAAGCGGTTTCTGGTCCCCCTCGATCTCAAAATGGCTTGACGATTTTGGTATCATTTCCTATGTAATTTTCTTCGCTGAATCAAATAGTGATACTTCCGAATGGTTCCGACAGCTAGAAAGTGGATTTTTTAAGAAAACCTTCGTTTTACGTACATAAAATAAGGAATTATTCTTAAATGTGGTAGTGAGCATGAAGTAACACCTTTGAACTCAACAAAAACTTCAATAAACTAGAAATTCGGTATTTTCAAGCGTTAAAAAAAAATGTCAAGAGACAAAAAAGTTTGCAAATTAGTTGTAGAATCGATCCTTGAAGTTTGGTCCTCGAGTTAGGGTGACACCCTGTATACAAGAAAATAATAAAACTTTGTGTAATAATTTGCAGCTCTTTTTTCTAAACAACAGATGGGACCCTCAATTTCATCTTTGTGGGACCATCAGGAGTGAATTCAGCTCACCCAGCTCCCAGCTGATCACGGGGGGGGGGGGGGGGTACAGTTTGTCATTCGAACACTTATGTGAAGTTTCTCGAATAGGAAGTCCACGGCTAAAGCATATTCCATGGAAAAAAAAGCAAAAAACCACGTACCTATCTGTGTTTTTTGCGGGCGAGTGACCAATATAGGAAAATAATAAACCTTTGTGTAATAATTTGCAGCGTTTTATTATTTTCATTAATGTTTTCTAAACAAGAGATTCTTTGGGTCCATGATATTATAAGTGAGGAACCTTTGCTACCCACCAAACTTCGCAGACTTTTTTGCTTCTGATTCTACCAAGGTAAAGAAAGCATCGTTTTCACTTTGCAAGGTTGAAAATTTTCTACAAAATCAAAATTTCCACTCGCGTTTCATGTTCAGGTTTTCCTTCAATTTTGGTTCCGTGTCTGTTTGTCTGTGTGTCTGTCATGAAATCCTAGTAGCGGCCAAAACTATTCGGAGTTATTGTCCTATTTTGATGACATTTTCAGGGATTGTTGTGTAGATGGTCCCCTATGAAAATCATCGTCCCGGAAGCAAGAGTGAATTTCCTTGTAACAGTCATAACTTCTACATTTTCTATCCGAATCTGATGAATTTCTCAGGGATTGTATAGATTGGTGTGTAGATAATCCCTTTGAAAATCATGGTCTCCAAATTGATAGCAGCCTCTGCACATGCGCAAACATAAAATCCTTGTAACAGCCATAACGTCCACATTTTCAATCCGATTTATATGACGTTTTCAGAGATTGTGCGGATTAGCATGTTGATGGTCCCCTACGAAAATCATCGCACTCTCACACTGATAGTGGCCAGTGCGCATGCGCAAACTTGATTTTCCTTGTAACAGTCATATTTTCAATTCCCCCATCCCCTCTCTCCCACCACCCGAATTCGGTGAAATATTGAGATATTGTGAGTGTTGGCGTGTAGATGGTCCCCTATAAGGGCAGTGCAAGGTTTTTAGAGATTGTTGGTCTGAGATACGTTTCATGTCATCGGATCATCTATACAATCGGGTTATGGATACGAGGAAGCTTCGTGCCACACCCACTTGATAGACTTTTTAGGACGTCCCACAGTAAGACTTGGGCGTCCTTATGCGATCGATCTGGGGTGAAGTTGGACAACACTCAACAGAAAAAAAATAACCACACAGTAATCCGTTTTAGACCATTCTGAATCCAAATCCGCGAAAAAAAAACCATAGGTGTATGTCTGTGTGTGTGTGTGTGTATGTGTGTATGTGTGTGTGTGTGTAACAAAATCTTGTGTACTCTGCACAGGCCTTAGTTCTCAACCGATTTTCCTGGTTCTTTTTTTGTTCGACGCGGAAAACTATCTAGTTGTGCACTACGGCGCCGGAATTTCGAATTTTGCCTTTTAAGGGGGGGAAAGGGGGGGTTAATGCTCAAAAAACGTGCGTTTTTGGGCATAATCTTGTGTCGTCTGCACAGGCCTTAGTTCTCAACCGATTTTCCTGGTTCTTTTTCTCATCGACGCGAAAAACTATCTAGTTGTGCACTACGGCGCCGGAATTTTGAATTTTGCATTTTAAGGGGGGAAAAGGGGGGGTTGATGATTAAAAAACGTGCGTTTGGGGGCGTAATCTTGTAAACTCTGCCCTGGCCTCAATTTCCAACCGATTTGTGTGTTTCTTTTTTTGTTTGACTCAAATAACTTCCGAGTTGTACATAATTCCACGCGAGTACCAAAATTCGCAAGGAGAGGGGGCGAGTGGGGGATAATATTCACAAAATATCCGATTTTTCAATATTTCGGTTCCTTTACTTCTTACTAATTGTACCCAAGCTTTGAAATTAAGGAAAAATTCTCATTATACCTCCGGATTTTCATGAATTATTCTCTGTACGACCATGGAACTAATAGTGGTGCCACCATGGTGCCAGGACACCATAAACCGCATATTTCGTGTTTTTTTTTTTTTTTTTTTTAATGTGTTTCACCTTGAATACGGATGTGAACCTCGACGGACCGCCTACTAAACCTAATAGATGGAAGTTCAATGTTACGACGTATTTCCGCTTTGTTGCCAGACTGGCACCATTGTTGGAGGGGGGGGGGGGGGTGAACTCGAATTCGCATGTTGGGTATCGTAGATCATGGATTTTAAAATGCTCTTCAGATTCGAGGCTCCCATGCCGCTAGAAATGTTTTGGTAGATAATGGTGAGGGAAGGGGTCAATATTTCTTGCCTAAAGTAATATACCAAATTACATCGAGTGAAACAGTTTTATCGCTTACCAACTGGTTAAAGTGATCTAATGCTTATCCAATGGGACGTCCCCTGGAATGCATGCATTGCTAAACAATATGTTTTTAGTTCACCAAAACGCCCAGAACCCGAAATATAAACGATATTGGGGTCATAGACGTACGTCGAGAAATCAATTATTTGTGGCTTGGATAAATCGATTGATCAATAAAGATCTGAAATGTCAGATTCGAGATGGAATTTTGATTTTGTACGCTTTGCTCATTTGTAGTTTCTGTAACTAAGAGGGCATAGAAATGTGTGGGAAGATCATGGTCTCCTTTCATCCAGGCTCCAGTGTAGAATCAGGGGAACCCCCAATCCTTTCTAATTACAAAATACCCAGATGTTTAGGCAGGTAGGAGGAGGGCAACCTGTCACTAGTTTTAATTGTACCACCATCGATATCTCCTCTGGATGCTGTAATCTAATTCCCCAGAGTCATCTCAGGCCGTGAACTCGAGTTTCAGTTTGCAATTGAAGCCTCTAAATAGGAGGCTGACAATACAGTTTTGTTGCGTTTCAAAAGTACCAGGAGTGAAATACTCAACATTTATCGGTAGGCAGAAACCGACCAATCCATGACCTACATGGCTGTACATTCTGAGTGTGAGAACAGAATGTGGAGACTGGCATTTCACACATTTTGGGCTCATTTCTATCGAAATACCTACATGAATGAATGAATTACATGGCCATCGAGGCTCGTCGGCAAGTTCCGCTGGTTTAGTGTTAAGATAATATAAATGCAGTTATCACTCTACTGTAACTGACAGGGACAAGGGTTATTATTCCACGAGCCAAGGTGAGAAAAACGTATTTCGTAGCATTTTCTTTTTAGATGCTTTATCTCCGACTTACTCGACTCACACAATTTATTTAGTGTTTTCAACCCTATCTCAGTAACAACATGATCATAACGTCCTTAAATTTGACGATATCAACGGGAAGAGATTCTAAGTTATTTCCTATCTCTTGAATTTTGGTTTATTATTTTCAATAATTAACCTTTCGAATCGACCAAGAAAACCAAATTATTATATTTGAGGGGGGGGAGGGGGGGCTCAAAATGTATTACGTTTCAAGGTACGTAGAATCTGAAAACCGAATAAAAATTTTGCCGTACGTGACACTTTTTTTAGCAACCATGGAGCGATTTGTATGAAACGATTTGGTGTATGGGCTCCATTTGGTGTCTAGTTGTGCCCCAAAGCTTTTGATTGATGTCAGTCACTTCTAAGGGGTGAAAATTAAAGGTTGAAAATTCAGTTTATTAACCTAGCTCAATAAATTTTGATATAGGTACCTAAAAGTATTGTTTTTTTGTCAATTTGAAGAGACTTTTTAGAGACTCCCAGGAACTGTGTAGGACAAACCGTTAGCTACGTACGAGAACATAAGGGTTAGACTTACGATAAATCAGAAACACGAGTGTGAATCGCAAAATAGGCCCAATCTCCGTTGAAATTTCAGTTGACCAAAATGCAATCGTTGTTCGTTTCTTCAAGTTGTACTCAGTTTTGCCTCCTTAGCGACCAGTATTCAAATTTTCATATGAAGGAATTCCCTATCTTTCAAAAATTGTGTGTGAAGCGTTCATTTCTTCCAAATAAACTTCATTGTGAAGTAGGTAAATAGTAGGTAGGAAGTAACAATGGCAAAGCTGAGATCTGTCTATGTATCTAAATCTATAACTATCCAGGCATACATCTATACAGGGTGTCTACACTTTCGATGGGCACAACTTCAGGGTTCGATTCTACAAGGTATTTCCAACAAAAAATGTCTCCTAGCGATTTTCTTTTAACCTACTCAAAATACCTTTTTATTCACTTTAAAGTTTATCTTCGCGTTTTCGACCTTACGGCACTGATATGGTCATAACTCCCTTATTTCTCCTGAAAATTCAAATCTGACTACATCGTTAGGAAGAGCATTAAATTCCTAAGCTACCTAGTGCAAAATCAAAATATTTCAGCAATAAAATAGTTTCAAAAAATCAAGTCAAAAAGCAAACTTTAAAAAATTTTCGAAACTTGACTTTCTTCGACCAAAGTTTTCACTCTGAATCCCTGCCCATTTTGATGGGCGCTCTTCGGAGAAAACATGCTTAAATTGTCAGCTTTTCAACGGTCTATCAATTTTTCTTTTTAACATTCAAATTGAAAGAGTAAATTAAGTTTGAATGCCAGAAAACGTGTGTTTTACGAGCAAATCCAGTGTTTTAAGCGGTTTATGGTCCCCCTCGACCTCAAGATGGCTTGACGATTTTGGTATCATTTCCTATGTAATTTTCTACAATGAATCAAATCGTGATACTTCTGAATGGTTCCGACTGCTGGAAAGTGGATTTTTCGAAGAAAACCTTCGTTTTTCGTACATAAAATACGCATTATTCGTAAATGTGGTAGTGTGCATAAAGTAACACCTTTGAACTCAACAAAAACACCGAATTTCTAGCTGATTGAAGTTTTGTTGAGTTCAAAGGTGTTACTTTATGCTCACTACCACATTTACGAATAATGCGTATTTTACGTACGAAAAACGAAGGTTTTCTTAAAAAAATCCACTTTCCAGCAGTCGGAACCATTCAGAAGTATCACTATTTGATTCAGCGTAAAAAATTACATAGGAAATGATACCAAAATCGTCGAGCCATCTTGAGGTCGAGGGGGACCATAAACCGCTTAAAACACTGGATTTGCTCGTAAAACACACGTTTTCTGGCATTCAAACTTAATTTACTCTTCCAACTTGAATGTTAAAAAGAAAAATTGATAGACCGTTGAAAAGCTGACAATTTAAGCATGTTTTCTCCGAAGAGCGCCCATCAAAATGGGCAGGGATTCAGAGTGAAAACTTTGGTCGAAGAAAGTCAAGTTTCGAAAATTTTTTAAAGTTTGCTTTTTGACTTGATTTTTTGAAACTATTTTATTGCTGAAATATTTTGATTTTGCACTAGGTAGCTTAGGAATTTAATGCTCTTCCTAACGATGTAGTCAGATTTGAATTTTCAGGAGAAATAAGGGAGTTATGACCATATCAGTGCCGTAAGGTCGAAAACGCGAAGAAAAACTTTAAAGTGAAAAAAAAGGTATTTTGAGTGGGTTAAAAGAAAATCGCTAGGAGACATTTTTTGTTGGAAATACTTTGTAGAATCGAACCCTGAAGTTATGCCCATCGAAAGTGTAGACACCCTGTATACAGGGTGTCTACCATTTGGATGGACCAAACTTCAAGGATCGATTCTACAACTCATTTGCAACAAAAAATGTCTCCTAGCAATTTTTTCTTAACCCACTCAAAATTATTTTTTTTCCACTATAATGTTTTTATTCGTATTTTCGACTTTGCGGCACTAAAATGGTCATAACTCCCTTATTTCTCATGCTCCTTCAAATCTGAGTACACCGTTGGACAGAGCGTTAAATTTCCTATCCATTTAGTGGGAAACCCAGTTTCTTAAAGCCATTTGTAAAAGCAAAAAAATAAATCAAAGTCAACATTTATAATTTTTTTCGAAAATCGACATTTTTCAGGCTAACGATTCCCCCGTAAAAAATACGGCTAACGTGTTGCACTGAACGGGAAAAACTTCCCCAAGATCTCGACTTTCCAACGGTATGTCAGTTTCAAGGTTTTAGAGGAAAGTTTCTTTGAAAAAATTGAGTTTTATGCGAAAAAACGTGCTTCTTTAGGCATATTCCGCTAGAGAGTCGACCAAGTATTATTGCCTTCACTTTTCAAGGATTGCAATAGATAGTCCACCAAATTACATTTCCACTCGTATTTTACGTTTAGGACCAGCCTGAACAATTTTGGTACCGTGTCTGTCCATCCGACAGTCGGTCTGTCTGTCTGAAAGTCCTTGTAGATGGCATAAGCAATACGAAGCTACTGTCCGATTTCGATGTAATTTTCGGCCATGTTTTCCATGTAAATCAAAGTCAAAGCATTAAATTTTCAAAATCAAATTCAAAAATTTAATTTATTTATTTTTTAATAGAAATGACCATTTTTTGGTTTATTATTTTCAATAAGAAGCCTTTGGAATCGAGCAAGAAAAAAAGTTAAACCCCTCTCAAAGTTGGTTTGTTGTTTGCCCGTAATAAGTAGCGCTATCGCGGGGCCACTCAACGGACAAAACTACCCCGGGATCACATCTTTTCTAAGTTAAGAATCAGTTTTTCGTTTAATTAGAATAAATATCATGAAATTGACTTTTTGCAGCAGAAGACTAATTTAAAGAGTTTCATTGACAATAATACTTTTTTTTTTTACAATTATTGACTTTCCACTCGGATAATGAGTGTCCTTCATTGTACCTACCAACACTACCAACGTTACAATGACAATTTTTTTCTGCTAATTGTTCTTTAATTTTATTTTAGTTCCATTTTTAAAATCAAAATGATCGGTTTTTCCGTTGAGTGGCCCACGATAGCACAACCTAAAAAATGGTAATTTATAAAAAATTTAAAAATTTTGAATTTGATTTTGAAAATTTAATGCTTTGACTTTGATTTACATGGAAAACATGGCCGAAAATTACATCGAAATCGGACAGTAGCTTCGTATTGCTTATGCCATCTACAAGGACTTTCAGACAGACAGACCGACTGTCAGATGGACAGACACGGTACCAAAATTGTTCAGGCTGGTCCTAAACGTAAAATACGAGTGGAAATGTAATTTGGTGGACTATCTATTGCAATCCTTGAAAAGTGAAGGCAATAATACTTGGTCGACTCTCTAGCGGAATATGCCTAAAGAAGCACGTTTTTTCGCATAAAACTCAATTTTTTCAAAGAAACTTTCCTCTAAAACCTTGAAACTGACATACCGTTGGAAAGTCGAGATCTTGGGGAAGTTTTTCCCGTTCAGTGCAACACGTTAGCCGTATTTTTTACGGGGGAATCGTTAGCCTGAAAAATGTCGATTTTCGAAAAAAATTATAAATGTTGACTTTGATTTATTTTTTTGCTTTTACAAATGGCTTTAAGAAACTGGGTTTCCCACTAAATGGATAGGAAATTTAACGCTCTGTCCAACGGTGTTCTTAGATTTGAAGTAGCATGAGAAATAAGGGAGTTATGACCATTTTAGTGCTGCAAGGTCGAAAATACGAATAAAAACTTTGAAGTGAAAAAAAAAGAATTTTGAGTGGGGTAAGAAAAAATTGCTATGAGACATTTTTTGTTGCAAATTAGTTGTAGAATCGCTCCTTGAAGTTTGGTCCATCCAAATGGTAGACACCCTGTATACACTCCATGTTGTAAGTGGTGGAGTATTGGCCACTAATGTTCCATTCCGCTGGTTTGGATGTTGATCAGGATTGGCTTCGTTTCGTATGAATGTAGTCTAGTCTCGTCGAGTTCATAATATGAGTAACATATTTTGTTACTCATTCCGCAAAATTGTAGCAGGATTAGGAGTATTCGACCTAGGTCTATGAAAGACTTTATGCATAGTCTCCCCATCCGCCTGTTTTTGTAGTGCCTGAGCTTGTCGATGGGTCAGCTCTAGGCTCTTGCAGATCTAAATATCTTTGTCCATGGTGAATTCATCTTTCTGGAGCAACCTCTCTATCATTTCATAATTTGAATTATATAGGCCCAAATTAGAACATCTTTAGTCATACTATTTTTTAACTCACCCAATTCGCAGGTCGAACTTAGATTTTTCAGATCAGTTACAAATCATCTATCGATTCCTGATCTGCCTGCCGAAGAGTTTGAAAGTTATGGCCCCCGATCGTGGTATTCTTCTTTTTTTTGGGGGGGGGGGGGGTAAAGTGGGCAAGTTTTCTCCTGTCTGACTCCTCTTCTAAATCAGCTGCAACTAGGCAGAGTTTGAATTTTGTCACCGAGTTTTTCCATTTTGGTGCTAGATTCGTACTGGTCTGGCCTTCGATATCTAAAATACAAATATTATTGGTGCTAGATTTATATTGGTTTTAGCCATCTTGACTACGTTTACGGAAGATTGGGAATCTCTAAGTACCCTGCGCTACACTCAGAAGGGACCATCTACACGGCAATCCATACAATCCCTGAAAATCAAAATTGGGTGGAAAATGTAGAAGTTATGGCATTTTTAAGGTTTTTACGTTCGCGAATGCCCAGCGGTTACTATCGATCTGGCAGCGATGATTTTCATAGGGGACCATCTTCACCCCTACACACACAATCGCTGAAAATTTAATCGAAATTAGAAGATAACTTCGAATAGTTTTTCCCATTACATTTATTTCAAGGCTCAGACACACACAGACAGACAGGGAACCAAAATTCTTCAGAAAGGTCTAAAATGTAAAACTCGAGTGGAAATTTTGATTTTGGCTAACATAATATTTTTTCAACTTTAAAAAGTGCAAATAATGCTTCCAGTACTTTGTTAGAATCGGAAGCAAAAATTCTCCGAAATCAAAATTTTCACGCGCGTTTTATGTTTTAGGTCTTCCGGGACAATTTTTGTTCCGTGTATGTCGCGAAATCCTTGGAAAACTATACGACGTTATTGTCCGATTTCGATGAAATTTTCAGAGATTATGTATTATAGGGATTATGGGGTGCAGATGGTTCCCTATGAAAATCATTGCTCTCTGGCTGGTGGCAGCCTCTGCGTATGAGCAAACGTAAAAACTTGTAATAGCCATTACGTCCGCATTTTCCACCCGATTGGGATGAAGTTTTCAGAGATTGTACGGATTGGGATGAAGATGGTCCCCTATGAAAATCATCGCTCTCAGACTGGTAGTAGCCACTTCGCACGCGCTAACTTGAATTTCCTTGTACCAGTATTATTCCGTGTCTGCCTGTCATGAATACCTTGTACCGGACGAAACTATACACAGTTTATTTTCGATTTTGATGACATTTTCAGGAATTGCAAGGTACTTGGAGATTAATGTATTGAGATTGGCTACCGTGGATCGGATCGTCCGTACAATTGGGTTATGGATACGAGGAACCCACACTTCCTTAGCGGAGGTTTATCATTTTCAATAATGAACCATTGGAATCGAGCAACAAAAAAAAAAATGTTGACCTCCCTCAAAATTTGGTGTTTTACGTTTGATGGTACGTAGAATCCGAAAATCGAATACAAAATGTTCCGTCCTTCTGCCGTACGCGGCACTTTTCTTAACAATCCTGGACCGATTTTGTTGAAATTTGCTACATGGGCTCCATTGGGGGTCTAGTTGTGCCCCGAAGCTTCTGGTTGATGTCAGTCACTTCTAAGGGGTGAAAATTAAGGGTTGAAATTTTCAAGAGTGCCCTGGCTCAAAAAATCTCTCAAAATAAACATTGTTTTTTCACCAATTTAATATGGTACTGAATTTTTAAAAAAATTGTGAAACCACCTGGAGCTCTGTAGGACAAACCGTTCGCTCCCTTCGAGTACTTAAGGCTAAATGTCCCGAGTTTAGTTGTGATATCTGCCACCACGTGGCAGCACCAAAATGAAGAAAATTTCGTTTACTCCTCAGTTGAAAACGGATCGAGATAATTTAGTTCCGCAAACGGATTTCTCTTCAAGATCACCGTAGAATTCCGGGTAATTGGTTTAGAAAGTGTGCAAAAATTTTTTGCACACAGTTTCAACAAAAATTTGTTTAAATTTTGAAAATTTTCAAAAAGTGGCCTTATAGCCACTTGCAGAACCTTCATCAGAATACGAATCCGTTTGCAGAATTTTTCTAACTTGATCATAGCCGTCGGATTCGCGTTTTTACGATTTGGAGGGGGGTGAGGGGGGCGGCGATCATGGGCTGGGGGAGAGGGCGGCGATCAAACGCCCCGCCGCCCGCCCGACCATCACATTCATGTTTTGCTAGTATGCACCCTTTGGTCGCTATTCTTTTTCCTGGCCACCTAATAGGTAGCTACCATCAACCTTCCCATTTCCAACTTCTCTGTCTTGAGGTTGATCGAATTGGGCGAAATTTCCATAAAAAGCAAGACACATGAACAAATAACTTATGAGACACATTCTGCGACACACATGAGCAGGGCGGGGAAAGCTCAATGCTGTGGACCGGGTAAGCGTTGTGGATGGTAACTACGTTCCTAGAGGTAGTTAGGGTTCCTGTTCTCAGATGGCAGCGCTAGTAATGACGACCATCTTACCATCATTGCGCTTTCATGTAGCAGGTTTGTAACATTCAAAAGCTGCGGATGTAGAAACTTCACCAACTGTGATTAACGATAGTAAATTAATAGCGTAATAATTTTATTTCCCGAACATTTTTTATGTAAATTATTATAATTTTTAATTTAAAAACTATAATTTGTGTAAAATTGTTGATTTTTTTAATTTTTTGCAGAATTGCCCGAGTTGTTTTTTCTTCCACCAGTGTTGCCAAGTTGGGGGTTTCACCCCCAAATTTGGGGGTTTTTTTTCTTGACGGGGGGATTTTGGGGGGAGAAATCTTTTGGGGTTTTTTTGGGGGGTTTTTACCGACGAGTCGGGGGGATTTGGGTAGAATAAAAATGAATCAGCAATTAAAATAGCAGCAGGTAATATATATATTCAATGGAGTGAAAAACTTCACCGACTTTACCAATGTCTATCGTGGGCTCAATGGGACTATAATTTTGGAGTTTTGGAGGATAAACTTTTTTCGATCTTTGATCTTTCGCAAGCACACACTTTGATAAATTCTTGAAGTTTATTCGTCCGTTCACGCTCGTTACTATTAGCAAACTTGAAGTTTTGAAGAAATTGAGAAGGTTTTGGAGATGGGGGTCGAATGCGATCTCACTGTTTGACATTTTGATTTCTTGTACAAAAAAGTACCCTACCTGAAGAAACTAGTTTATTTTTAAAAATGTTTTTAATGTTTTTTTTCAAAACCTGTATGACCTGAAACGTATATCGCTAATACAATAATTGCATTGTCTTCAAGATCCACTCCGCCCTCAAATCATTAATAAATTACAATCTACTACTAAAAAAAAAAAAAAAAAAAATTGCACTGTATTCATTGATATTGTTATTTCATCCTTAAGTTTTAGGGTTTTTCTTTTTTGGGGGGATTTGGGGGTTTTTCGAGGTTGGCTCAGGGGGTTTTGGTAGCCGCTTGTTGGCAACACTGTCTTCCACTATCATTTTGAACATTTGAACCTGCTTTCTTGCTACAACGTATTTTTTGTTGTTTCAACGGAACTTTTGCATCGTCGAATTTCATCTTATATTTTTTTCGTCTTGTGTTTATATATGTTGCCTTGTTTCTCGACGTGCTTAATTTCAAAATTTTAGTGTTTTAAAAGTGAAGATACGCATGATTGCATACACCACCGGAAAATGGATAAACTGACGGTAAGTAAATTCAACACTTATGAAATCCAACTTTTACAACAATACTTCTCATTCTCGCTCGCTTGTAGAGCCACAATTTATTTAGAAGGTAATGAATTATTGTGGAACGTAGGTTAGCAGTAGGTACAATATCAGTTGATATCATCATTTCCTGAAATTAGCAGTACCTAGAACTACTTATTAGTTGATGGTAAGTTTGCTACCGGTCGTCAACCTAAACATAACTCCGTAGGTATCTATCACGCAATTGTTCAACTATTATTGAACTGTACTTGCCTCCCTTTAGCTTTCCAATAATCATGTCATCCTGTGGCATTATGTTCTCACATGATAGTAGGTCTGTAATAACTTTGAATGATACATTCGTCGTCTTATCAACACTCAGTTGGAAGCATGAGCATGGGTGAGTCTAGTCTGAAGAGGGAAAGGTTTACCCCAAAGCGCAACTTTCTTCTTTTGTCTCCAACGAAAACAAGCATTGTAGATGGTAGCACCACTCAATTAATAGTCGGGGTTTGCTTTGTACAAACTCTGTCTCTCCTGGGATCAGAGGTAGGTATGTACCTAGGTATTCTACCACGGGAGCTAGTAGGTAGGATCTACCATTCTGTGGGCTCTAAATTCCAGGGTTTTTGCTAAGAGCTTTCCTATATAAGCAAGTTGTACTTATGTTCATATTAAATTATACGTATGTAATACTAGAAATAAAGTGTCTGCTAATTGCTCTGTACCAATAATTTTTTTCTTGAATTTTCAGTTTCACTTGCGCCATTGTCGCGCGCTAGGATGCGACGCAGCGAATTTAATTGAAAAACTGATCGTGTCTCCGTTCAATCTAGAAATGTGAGGAATAATAATTGATGTACTTGTTAGGCACTGCTTACAAAGTGCTGATCTAAAGTGGTGAAAGTATAAAAAAAGTAATACACCAGTTTTATGGGTTGTAGATTCACGGAATGGATTTATTTTTATTTTTAGATTTATCACACTAAACTCTTTAATTTCATCAATTAATTTTCAAGCTATTATCGTCAAGAAAACTCAATAATAGTTTTCTTGAATTTGAGTATTTCTGAAATAAAAAATATGGAAGGTGGATGGACATCGCGCCTTTGTGCTTTAAGGTATCGATGTATAATATATAATGTCATGTGGCATTTTATAATTATTCTGACAAACCATATAGTATTATAGTTGCATTTTCCTTCAAATTAGTGATTTTGACATACCTGCCACCCAATTTGACAGACGTCTTGCCAAACAGGCGTATGCTTTTCTTTTAAAAGTTTTCATTCTTTTGTGGCTATTAGCGAGTTATAGAAACTACCTACCTATTCTGGAAGTGTGTTCTTGTTAATTTGGGAAGTGAACCTGGGCAAAAAAGGCAACTGGCAAAAAAAAATGTTCCTAATTTCAAAATATGTATTTGTGGGCAAACAGTTTTTGAAAAATATTATATTTATTCAGTCAAGTGATCAGAAGTCCAGTTGATCACTAAATGAGAGTATAAATTGAAAGAAAAAAAAAACTTTCCTAATAATTATTATAATATGCATTGTATAATATACCAATATATATTATGTATAATGATACATTATCAACCTAAGTAGTTCTAAGTTATTTTGTGGGTTGCAGGTATTTTACAACCGAGAGCCTCTGCAACAGCCGAAGTTACACGATTTTTTAATGACTAAGAAACTGTATAAGGTGGAGGAAAAGGTTAGCATTACCACAACCAAAGGACTCTGGAGGAGTTTCACTTCGATTTTTCGAATTATGGCTTGGAAAAGGTGAGTTGAGAACTAACAAATCACATCTGTTCATTGTTTTGATACCTGAGGTGGTGAAGTTGCACCCACATAGTTTATAAATTCTCTTTCTGTGTTAATAGTTCTTTGTCGTTGAAACTAAGGTTTCAGTAACTTTTCACTGTTATGCCTTAACGAGCTCCGTCTATGTTTCAGAACTTTTAATGGAGTGTGAAGTTTGAAACTAGCGAAATTAATAAAATAATAAATTGAAATTAATTAATTAATTACTTATTGTAAAATGAAATTTTGAAACAATCCATTTTTTCCAGTTGCAGTCAGTGAAGTTGTTACCAAGAACCCCGACTTTACCACCTTCCTAACTGGGTACCTACCATGAATGAATTACTGAGATCTGAAGTAGGTCGTTAATTTTTGATGGTTTGATTTTTTGATGATGATGATTTTTGATGAAAGAGGTAGTTAATTTTTGATGATTCAACAGTAACTATTTATCAATGTACCACATAATTCTATTCATTTAATCATACAATACATCATACTTTTATTCCAATGTGGGTTTTGTATGAACAGGTGCAGAAATATGTACTTACCTTGGTACTGGTAATTCAGCTAGTAGAGCATAACATTTTCTAATTACTTGTCGTGTTTCGATAAAAAGCTTACCGACACTAGCGTCTTGCTGCACTACGAGGTTTAGAGCAAAATGTTTCCAATTTATGTTTAGAAGAAGGTAGTAGGTAGTATGGAAAACTTGGGAGAAGAAAATTCAAAGATGATATATACTGTTAGACGGTTAATATTATTGGTAAGCAGGTAGGTATGACAATAGGAGCGTATCTACCTATATCGTAATATTTGTCATAAATATCAACTTATCAATTAAATAAGTCACTACAGTGAACTTGGTTAATGATTTTGTATGAGTAAAAAAATTCAACATTCAATAAAGAGTCCCTCTCGTATAAATACTTTCCTCGTATTTTTTATTCATAGAACGGTTTGCTTTCTGTGACACCTTAAGGTAGGTACCTAAAACATTAGTTATCTCAAGAATAAATCAGTTTTGTAATGCTACATATTTAACAGTTCTTAGATTATTTTTCGGTTGAGGTAGTTCAAGTTATTAATTAGGTTAAGAATCATCAAAGTCTAAATTCCTTTTGCTACTTTTTACTCAGCTGTATTTGTGTTGGAAACTCGTAGTGGTAAGCCCGTACTTCTAAAAACTTGTAATAATGATCATTTTAGTTTCGAACCAACGTCTATGATGTAATAAAATTTATTACGTTTAAAATTTATGTGATAAAATTTATCACATTTAATGTGATTGTGCCCCTCCTGGTGCAATATTTTAATCAATATTGAATAGTATTATTCTTTTCATTAGACGATAGTGTTGTTCGTCAAACTCTGAAGTAGATAACAGTTATGTGAATAATTTCCTTGTAAGTAGTGCAAATTACAATTGAATGAGAAAACGACGTTCCTTCAAAATTGTTTGTAGTTGATAAAAGTAAGACCTCTATAACTACATTGTATTGTTTAAATTTTTCTTATAATGGTATTGATATTAATTATCAAAATAACAAAGAATAAAATCTGTACTATCCTCATCAACTGTGTTGATTGATATCTATATTCCTTAATCCACAGATAAAGAAGGGTATTATTTCATTTTCAAGTTTTTTTTTTGGCCATTTTTCTATTTTTCATCACTTAGGTTTGAAGAACAAATTGTTACAAGTTGTTCTTCAAATTTAAGTGATGAAAAATAGAAAAATTGTAGCTAAGAGCGAGAACGAGCCGACATTCAAAAAGAAGCGGAAATGGGAAAACATTTGAAAAGAAGCGGGAACGGGTCCAGGTTCTTCCCCCACCCCTTTATTACCGTGGGTTAGCACAAGCTGCGCTGCCGTCGCGATCCCCCTGAATATAATATCCATCTTATCCATGCTTGCCATCCATTTTAACGTTAGCTTTCTTCTCTGTTAACTTGTCTCCGGTACTCTGTGCACATGAGACACACTTCATTTTTGATTCAGATAATGGTTTGCACTACCTACTAAATAGTTAGTTCTAAAATTGTGACAATTTCAGTTCACTGCACATGGACTAGTTAGGTATCTAGAACAACTAGTAATAGATGGTTTGATGAGCATATTCTTGGCGTTTGACGTTGATTTTCAAATTTTGTGAACAGCTAAAGATGATGAAAAAATAATAAGTAGGTAGTTACTCTGCAATAGTGTTGAAAAAGGTAAAAACACCTGTTCATTATTTACCAAAAATTCGAATATCTTTGAAATAATATCAAAATAAATTTAAATAAATTTGAAACTAAAATCCCCCGTGTTTGAATTTTTATTCCCGAATTCCCTTTTCTAAGAGTTAAATTATCAATTCTCTCTGTTTTTAAATCTCATTCTTGATTTCATGTAATTATAACGCCTAACACTAGCGAAGTGTTGAATTTTGAGGTAGTACTAGGTATACTACTAAATTACAAACATGAATGTCCCAAAATTACCGTTAGTGCACTGTAATAAATAGCCTAGAACTAGTGCTGTGGTCTTACAAGGTAAATACCATACAGATGGCAACCCTACATGTTTACCTTTTCGGATTACTCGAAAAGTTCGAGAAGAGTTCAAGGTCGCACACCTTTCTCATTCGCTAGCAATCCCGGGTACATCGGGCACTGTTGACGTTCGAATACTGAAGGTAGTAGTACTAGGGTACGGCATTGGTGATTTTACCCTTCAATATTCCGCGATTGTGCAGCGATCACTACATCGTTTTTTAGGACGTCCCACAGTAAGAATTGGGCGTCCGTATGCGATTAATGTGGGGTAAAGGAGGACACAATCAACGGAAAAAATCTGCGAAGTGCTACTATCAGCTCCGAGGTCTTGACTTTCGTAGGGGACTATCTACATGCCAATGTGAACAATCCTGACAAATTTCTTCTAATTCTTATGAAATATGTGAAAGTTATAGCTGTTTCAAGGAATTAATGTTTGCGCATGCGCAGATGCTAATGTCAATTTGGAGGCCGTGATTTTCGTAGACCAACTGCACCACAAAAATGTCATCGAACTCAGATGGGAAATGAAGAAGTTGAGACTGTTACAAGGAATTCACGTTTCCGCTTCCGCAGTCACTACTATTAGTCCGGGAGTGATTTTCATAGGGGACCATCTACTCGCCAACCCGCACAATTCCTGAAAATTTCATCGAAATCAGACAATAACTTCGTGTAGTTCTGCCCGATACAAGGATTTACCGACTGAATCAAAGACAGTCAGAAACGGAACCAAAATTGTTCAGGAAGGTCTAAAACATAGAACGCGAGGGGAAATTTTGATTTCGGAGATATTTTTTTTTCTACAATCTTGAAAAGTTAAAACAATACTTCCACTACCTTGGTGGACTCGGAAGTAAGAAGTGCGTAGGCAGCTTATCTATTTTTGCTCTGTACAATTTTTAGTTAATCATAAATAATAATTTTGTGTTCGAGTCTACTACGGTAACGGAAGTATTGTTTTCACTTTTCAACGTTAGAAAAAATATCTCCAAAATCAAAATTCCTACTCAAGTTATATATTTTAGACCTTCCTGAACAATTTTGGTTCCGTGTCTGCCTGTCTGTCATGAAATCCTTGTAACGCCCGAAACTATACGAAATTAATGTCCAATGTAGATGAAAAATTTTGAGGTAGGTATTATGCGGGTTGACGTCTAGACGATCCCCTATGAAAATCATCGCCCCAGTATCAATCAATAATATGTATAACATTTTATCATAATTATGATACCTAACCATTATCTGAATCAAATTAACACAGAATGTGTCTCATAAGTTATTTGTTCATGTGTCTTGTATTTTATGGAAATTTCGCCCAATTCGATCAACCTCAAGACAGAGAAGTTGGAAATGGGAAGGTTGATGGTAGCTACCTATTAGGTGGCCGGGAAAAAGAATAGCGACCAAAGGGTGCATACTAGCAAAACATGAATGTGATGGTCGGGCGGGCGGCGGGGCGTTTGATCGCCGCCCTCTCCCCCAGCCCATGATCGCCCCCCTCACCCCCCTCCAAATCGTAAAAACGCGAATCCGACGGCTATGATCAAGTTAGAAAAATTCTGCAAACGGATTCGTATTCTGATGAAGGTTCTGCAAGTGGCTATAAGGCCACTTTTTGAAAATGTTCAAAATTTAAACAAATTTTTGTTGAAACTGTGTGCAAAAAATTTTTGCACACTTTCTAAACCAATTACCCGGAATTCTACGGTGATCTTGAAGAGAAATCCGTTTGCGGAACTAAATTATCTCGATCCGTTCTCAACTGAGGAGTAAACGAAATTTGGCCCCGATAGTGCTGCCATCTCTTCTTTCAGAATCACACTAAAACATCGTGACATTTAGCCTTAAGGGTTGGACTTATGATAAATCAGAAACACGAGTGTGAATCGCCAAAGAGGTCTACACTCGTTGAAATTTTCACTAACTAAAATCCGATCGCTGTTCGTTTCTTCGAGTTGTATTCAGTTTTGCTCCCTTATTAACTCGTAATCAAGTTTCCATAATATGGAGCTTCATATTATGAAGCTCCCTATTTCTTCGAATCGAGTATGAAGGTGTGAAGGCAGTATGGTGTGGTAGGTAGGCGTCTACCACGCAGTGCTAATCTTTTTTTGTCCCTTAACCCAAATTTTGACTTTTTTAACTCCTCCCTCGCAGTATTAAAATCACTAGTATCAAGTCAGTATTAAGTCTCTCGCAGTATTAAAGTCACCTCTCATGTCTTATTTCCTATAATTAACGTTCAACATTTTGTATAATATTGTATTGAATTGGGCTTGCCCGTACACGATTAAATAAATAAATAAATAAATAAATATAAGTAGGTATAGTTGGTAGATTAGAAAAAATAATAATAATAAAACGCTGCAAATTGTTTCACAAAGGTTCATTATTTTCCTGTGTAGATCAATCTTCTGCAAAGATCACAGCTTTTTCATTGACACTATTTATTTATTTTTTTGTTTTTCACCCACCAACCATGGCTACCTACAACCTACCTACTAGGGCATTTTGGAAAATTTCAACCATTAATTTCAATTTTTGATCTAGTTGTGCTACAAAGCTTTTGGTTGATGTGGGTCATTTCTAAGGGGTGAAAATGAAGGGTTAAAATTTTAAATAATTCCTCAATAGGTACCAACGGTTGGTAGGTAAAAAACAAAAAATAAATATGGCAAAGCAGTGAACTTTGCAGACGAATGAACTGTACAGGAAAATAATAAACCTTAGTGAAATATTTTGCTGCGTTTTTAAATTTATTGCTACTTACATTACTTCATACGACTAGTTGCTGATAATATTGATAGGATTTTAGGTGGTTACTTTAAACTTACTGTGAAGGACTGCAAGAGAGATGAGGGACGAGAGAAGCATGACAAGATAGGCGACCCGGCAAAGTTCACTCGAAAACCGTCGGATTTTCAGGAGCTCATTATCTCGAGTTACCCGAGCAGGCACCGCGGACGGACTGAGGGACCGAGTGGCGCCTCACCTTGTGGCCCCCGCGGTAATTATTACGTCTTCCAGCCGGAACGACGTCCACCGGGGTTTCGCGAATTCGTATGAGAACTGGATGACGACGGCGAGGGCGCTCAGCGTGAGCACGGAGATAATCAGGCGACGGGGTGTCGAAAGGTCTCAACCCCCACAGAGAGGTCCTTCTTGGGGATGGAAGCCCTCAGATCTCTCGAAGGTCCTAAACCACGTCTTAAAGGACCTTGCAAATCAGACAAGCGAAAAGGAGAGGCTTTGCTTCTCTCGCACCTTCAACCCCACGAAGAAGGAGAAAGAAGAAACAGATTGTTCAGTAATGCATGCATTCCAGGGGACGTCTCATTGGATAAGGATCAGTTCGATTTCAACCAGTAAGCAAAACAAATTATTACACAAAGGTTCATTATTTTCCTATATTGATCACTCGCCAGCAAAGAACACGGCTTTGCCATTCTCACCCACTTTGCCTACCAACCATAGATACTACCTACCTACCACATGCCTACTTCACAGTCAAGTTTCTTTGAAAGAAATAAACGCTTCACACCTTCGAAGAAACAGGAGGTTGTGGTTCCTTCATATGGAAGTTTGATTACTGGTTGCTAAGGGCGCAAAACTCAATACCACTCGAAGAAACAAACAGCGATCGCATTTTTGTCAGCTGAAATTTTGACGAAGATTAGGCCTCTTTTGCCCTTAAAGCTTGGTTCACATAGGTGCGTAATGTCCGTAATCCGTAGTGCGTAATTGGATGCTATTGGCTGGAGCCAATTGAGGGGGCGGGAGCAATCTTTGCGGACGAAGACTTTTGGAGCGGAGTGTATCGTTTTGAAAAATTAGATATTTTACGCATTACGGATGAACTTCGATAAATTTCGGCAAACTTCGTGAAAGCTCTCGTCATCTGTTCATCGTTCAGCTGTTCATCGTTGACTCGTCTCGTTTTTGGTTTATTGACCAAACAAGCCGATTGCCGATTCCGGATTCCGTGTTGTTATTTGCTTTTCATTTTCGTTTTTGCATTGTGCTTTGCTGGATTTGAATTTAAGTGATTTTAATGAGAGCCTCATTGATCTCGTCCGATCAAATTATGTCAATAAATCCTCAGAAATCAAATCATTCTCCAATAACCGCATGAAAAGAGTCTGCGTATTATGTGGAAATATGATTGATTCAACTTCCGAAAACTTATTTTTCAATTTATTCAACTTCTGAAAACCTGGGTTAAAATACATTATTGAGAGAATTTGGTCGTTTTGAACATTGCGATTCTTCACAACAATTCAATAACATTATTTTTTACATCAAAGGTACTTGTAAGTACCTTTGATGTAAAATTAAGTAAACCTTTGATGTAAAGTAAGTACCTTTGAGGTAAACCTCGTTTTCCGAAATGGGCATACCCAGAGTTGGACATTAGCTAACTAATTTATTAGCTAGTTAATTTTTCAACTAATAGCTAAATTAGCTTATAGCTTTTTTTTAATATCTAAAAGATAAATTTAGCCATTACCTGTCGAGGAACAGCTAAATCACCGCAGTAAATCTGTTAGCTATAAGTTTTCGACTAATAGCTAATTTAGCTAGAAATTTTAGCTGTTCCTCGACAGCTAATAGCTAAATATTTAGCTGTTAGCTTCAGCTAAATCGTAGCTAATTTAGCTGTAGCTTTTAGCTGTTAACTATAGCTAATTTTTGCCCAACACTGGGTATACCATTCACCGGGCCTACAAGTAGGCAAATCACCAAGAAGACGATGAAAATAATTTTTTTCGAAGTTAATAATTAATAAGAAATTATTCGATCGATGAACAGGGCGAAACAGCAAAACAGCTGAATGCGGGAAAAAAGGCGAGCGGGAAAACAATTCTGCGCAGAACCTACTGCGCGCTTCTGCGTAATCGCGTGATCATTTGGCCATGTGAACGCTCTTTTACGCATTACGGACTTTACGGATTACGGACCACCCCCACTTCTCTTTTTGCGCATTACGGATTACGGACATTACGCACCTATGTGAACCAAGCTTAAGTCTACACAGCTCCGGGTGGTCTCATTCAATATAAAAAATTCGAAACTATCTTAAATTAATGGAAAAACAATACCTTCATATCAAAATTTTTTGAACTAGAGCGTTTTAAAAAATTCAACCCTTTTTTTTCAACCCTTAGAAGTGACTGACATCAAGCAAAAGCCTCGGGGCACAACTAGACCCCAAATGGAGCCAATCAACCAAACTTCATCAAAATCGGACAATTTTTTATTAAGTACGGAAAAATTTTTATTCGGTTTTCGGATTCTACGTAAGTACCTTGAAACGTATACCAACAAATTTTGAGGTGGGGATAAATTTGTTTTTCTTAGTCCATTTCAAAGGTTTGTTATTGAAAATAATAAACCAAAAACATAAATTTTGCCTCCAGTCTACAATTTGTTGTTTGCAATTCCAGTAAAAAATACCTTGGTAGACTCGGGGGCAATATAGATGATCCGATGCTTAGTAGTTGATCTCAAAACATCAATCTCTAAATACCTCGCAGTACCCTACGATTCAACCGGCACAATCTCTGAATGTTGTTGGAAAATGTAGAAGTCACGGCTGTAACAAGGAAATATTTGTTTGCGCATGCGCTGCAGCTACTACCAGTTTGGGGCCGATAATTGCCATAGGGGACCATCTACATGCCAACCAGCATAATCCCCGAAAATGTCATCGAAATCGGGTGAGAAATGTACAAGTTACGGCTGTGTCAAGGATTTCATGACAGACACGGAACCAAAATTGTTTAGGAAGGTCTGAAACGTAATACGCGAGTGGAAATTTTGATTTTGGAGAATTTTTTTTTCAACCTTGAAAAGTGAAAAAGCTTCCGCTACCTTGATATACCCGGAAGCAATTTGTTGATTGTATTCTTGAGCAATACGTATTGCTTATACAATATACATTCCTCATCACGAAACTTGATTATCACCATCATATCGGGAACTTCTGAACTCTGGAGCCCATTTTTCTCACCAAATTTGAGCAAAATTGATTTATCTTACGCTGTTGTTTGTCCGATGTTGATGGTCCGAAGTAAACTGCATTAAAACTGAACGTAATCGAACAATCAACGTGGTCAAGTGATTGACTCACCGACAGAGAGATGCAGAAACAAAGTTGCTCAAAATGGTGTTAGAAGAATGTAGGAGAAACCAAAATTTTGTTTGACCAGCTGCACGAATTTAAAGTCTCACATCTTTGATAGTGAGGAAGCAAACGTTGAAGGTACCCTTCTTAACATATCAATATGTTCACTCAATATGTTCATATGTTCACTCAATAGAGTGAATTTCAAATATGCATTTTTCATAACATAATTCCAGTTTTTAAATGTAAGTTCAATACATATTTGGATTTTAATTGAAATTTCGTTAAAAAGCCCCCTTGGACCTCCCGGATGTTTTTAAATCATAAAAACATGGAACACGTTTTAGCCAAATTTAGTGCAGAACTTGAATTCTGCACTTTAGTGCAGACGAATTTATTCGTAGAAAGGTATAGGTATAGAAATACTTAAGTCTCAATAAAATGAATCACAAAATACTTCGCTACCTAGATGGATATAGCTTTTTTATTTTCATACTGTCGGTACATATAATATATGTTCGTACATATTAGATAGTTAAGAATCAATCAAACCGGAAAAACGTCTGCCAAGTGGGTGTGGCACATAGCTTCCTCGTATCCATAACCCGATTATATAGATGATCCGATGCATAGGTAGTAGTTAATCTCGAAACACCATTCTCTAAGTACCTTTCACTACCCTCATAGGGGACCATCTACAACCTAATCCGCGTAATCCCCAAAAATGTCATCGAAATCGGGTAGAAAATGTGGAAGTTATGGCTGTTACGAGGAATTCACGTTTGCGCATGCGCAGCTACTATCAGTCCGGGAGTGATGATTTTCATAGGGGACCGTCTAAATACTAATCTGTAACATCCCTGAAAATTTCATTGAAATCGGACGGAAAATGTGGAAGTTATGGCCGTTACAAGGAATTCACGTTTGCGCATGCGCAGCGGCTACTATCAGTCCGGGGGTGATGATTTTCATAGGGGACCATTTACAACCTAATCTGCATAATCCCTGAAAATTTCATCGAAATCGGGTAGAAAATGTGGAAATTATGGCCGTTACTAGGAAATTCATGTTTGCGCATGCGCAATGGCTACTATCAATCGGAAGGTGATGATTTTCATAGAGGACCATCTAAATACCAATCTGTAACATCCCTGAAAATTTCATTCAAATCGGATGGAAAATGTAGAAGTTATGGCCGTTACAAGGAATTCACGTTTGCGCATGCGCAGTCGCTTCTATCAGTCCGGGGATGATGATTTTCATAGGGGACTGTCTACACACCAAGCCGGGCACAATCCCTGAAAATTTCAGAGAAATCGGACAATAACTTCGTATAGTTATGCGCGTTACAAGGAATTCATGACAGACAGACAGACAGACACACAGACACGTAACCAAAATTGTTCAGAAAGCTCTAAAACGCAAAACGCGAGTGAAAATTTTGAGTTTGGAGAACTTTTTTTTTTCGTCCTTGAAAAGTGAAAACAAAGCTTCCGCTACCTTGGTAGACTCGGAAGCAAAAATTTGTTTGGCTTATACTATGTACATATTATGTAGGCAAGGTATCAACAACAATTATTATAACTAGGCAAAAAAGTCAACAATAATAAGCTCGAACTATACGACAATCAATGTGGAACAGTAACTTACTAATGGGGTAAGGGTAATAAGGTAAGGTAATAGGGTAATTATAATAAGGTAATGGTAATAGGGTAAGGTTAGGTAATATGGTAAGGTAATATGGTAAGGTAAGGAATAGGGTAAGAGTAATAAGGTAAGTGTAATAAGGTAAGGTAATAGGGTAAGGTAAGGTAATATGGTAAGGTAATAGGGTAAGGGTAATAAGGTAATGGTAATAGGGTAAGGTAAAGTAATATGGTAAGGTAATAGGGAAACGTAAGGAATAGGGTAAGGGTAATAAGGTAAGGTAGTAGGGTAAGGTAAGGTAATATGGTAAGGTAATAGGGTAAGGTAAGGAATAGGGTAAGGGTAATAAGGTAAGGGTAATATGGTTAGGTAATAGGGTAAAATAAAGTAATATGGTAAGGTAATAGGGTAATGGTATTAAGGTAAGGGTAATATGGTAAGGTGCGAAAAATTGGCAATGTGAGTTAGAATAAAATGTTGGATGAATCAATAGCTTTTCAATGAGTGGTAAACGATTTCAGTGGGTTGGATAATACAAAAGTTATGTCATCCCCAGCAAGATATTGTAAAGCACGCTATTTTCTGGATGACATTATATTTCAACAATAGTCAACTCAACAATCTCCGGAATAACCTGCTAGCCTGATCACTAGGAGAAGGCGTTTACGTCGTCCCACTGTAACTTGAAACAGGACTTCGTTCCGCTTCTTCGTGATGACCCAAGACCCTGTCCTCCTGTTGGAGCTATGGAAAATCTAAAATGCACTAGATATTTTCGTAACACAATTTGTGACCTTTTGGCCAGTAAACTCACTTATAAAACAGGTTCCATGTTAAAATTTCCAATAGAGAAAAGTGCTTACAGATTAGTTGAGGAATCTATCCCTCCTGTATTGATGATTGGTTTCGGGACATCCTTTAGGATCAGTTGGTGAAAAAATGATCGGAAATTATATTATGGGGAGGTAGGTATCTCTGATAAATCTCCTCATTCGGCAACAACGAAAAATCAGAATTGACAAAACATCAACTCAATCGAGAGGTTGTTCCAGATTATGTTGATTTGTCTTCTCCATTTTCCACTTATTGATTTTACTGCAGGGGTTGTGATAAATCGATAGGCTATTAATCCAGAGCCGTAGCCGTAGGTCCGATGAAGACGGAATACAGGAGAAGTCTCGAAGTTAGTTCTCACAAATCCTGTCGAGCCATGATTTCGTAGTAGCAAACAGAACTGTCAATGGAATCGAAACACAAAGAACTAGGTTATCGTAGTAACTTTATCAGATGCTGTTTGGGTGAGCTTTCTCTGATGTTGGAACCGACTGCTTTGATTGTGTTCGCCTTCATTTCTAAAGCTCCCCAAACGATGCGATCAATCGTTTATTGTCATCCCAGTCAACTTTTAGTAAGTAGGCGTAGCTCAACTCGTTAGTCGAAGTTACGAGACAGTTACAAGCAGGGGCGTGGCGTCCATAAGGCCACTTTGGGTCTAGCCCCGGCAAAATTTCTCTCACTGTAACCTGGATTTTTTACCCCAAAGTTGGAAAAACTCCCTTCAAAAAGTGTTCTCCACAAAGTAGAAAAAAATCCCTAGCAGAAAGTTTTTTCCTCAAAACTCACTCATGATCCATGGAAGCATGGAGCTTTTACAAGTAAAAAATAATTCTACACTGACATGCAGTTATTATGTCAAATTTCCATGGTAAAACCCGAGGCCATGGAGCTAGGTTCCATGCCTCCTACTAGGTCCATGCCCAAGGCTGTCTCCATGGCCTGCTACGAGAGAGAAGAAGATGTAAGATGGAATCGATAGGTATCCAACAATCGATTTGTATCAAACAATCGATTCTCCACTCCCGAATTCCCAAGATCTGGGGCTAGACCCCACTAAACCCCGGCGTCGTCATGCCAACGTGTTGTTTATTTATAGTTTTTCTCCTTCTGCACATGCGCAGTAGTGTTATTTTAGTTTATCCCCTCCCTTTCTCGGCCCCTGCCCTGGAAGACAATCGATTTTTTATTCTTTCTGATGATGACTTGTTTTGATTCAACTAGATGGATGGATACTCTGTTCAGGTTGCCATGAAAGTTCATTGTATAACAATGGACTCATCATAGGATGTAAACGCATGGAGTACTTCTGATATCAGTTATAGATGGGTTAAAAATTGAATGGATACTCCCTACTTTTACAGATTTTCACAGTATGTTGCCCAGACTGCACGATTAGGTGTTTAGTGTGTTTACACAGTACATAACATAGAACAGTACTGGAAACAACCGACAAGAGATAAAGTTTATCTGATAAACAGGAGGGTGGTTACATCTTGACATGATACAATTTTGCTGATTGACAGCAAAATTATGATTTTTGGAGTGTTATCATTGTTGTGGATGGCGTTTGCTACACAGAGATTTCATCACATAGGTATGAAAGTAAGTTAAAACTATTGTAAGTTCAAACGAAGTTTTAAAATATTGCTGAAGTTGTTATCTTCAGGGGTTTTTCTCCGAAATGACTAGTCTCTCTGGAGCTCTTTACCTACTGTGTTCCCTAAAGTGTCTTGAAACAATGACAGTTTACGTTCCTGACCAGAAACTCTTATCATTTTCGGTTTTCCATTCCATTTTCCCTGCATTCCAAGTCGTCTTGGTGTTTGTTGTAATACGATCTGATGGAGTTGACCACTGATTAGACTTACCTACCTACTTATCGTATTTTTTCGTTTCTGTTCAACATTTCGGTATGGGGAAATACAATAGGCAGCCTGGTGCTCTTCAGTTCCACAACTTTTCATATATAAATGCTACGTAGGCGTTGCAAAAGATAATTAAAAGTCATCAAAGGGAATATGACCCTCGAAAAGCCTTATAGACATTTCGACTAATATGTAGAATTTGTTAAGACACTTTTTTTCATGATCTCGTCTTTATGATTAAGAAATTATGTGCTTTTCGTTTAAAAAAAATTGAATATTTAATGTTTTAGTAACAAATTAACATTTTTATCTTTTCGAGTCCCAGAAATGATTTTTTTTGTTTCATCATTAACTGGAATGAAGTTGAGATGTGATGTTTCCCCACTGGGTCCTCTGTTTGACGCAAAAGTATGTAGGTATGTGTGATCCTAGGGTCAAGTTCATGTATTTTCTGGTTTGGTGCCCCACCACTTTCAGAGGTCGCCCAACGCCCCTGGTTACAAGACGACCTTAGTGACCATGTAACGTACCTTAGGACCGTAGAACATACCTTAGAGCCATGTAGTTAATATATCTTAGAGCAATGGAACATAACTTAGGGCCATAGAGCCATGGAACATACCTTAGAATCAAGTACTTAACATGTCTTAGAGCTATAGAACATACCTTAGAACCATAGAACATACCTTAGGGCCTTAGTACATACCTTAGGGCCCTAGAACATACCTTAGGGCCATAGAACATACCTTAGGGCGTTAGAACATACCTTTCTAAAACTGAATATTTGAAAAATTTAGGCAAATGAATTGGGCAGTTCATTAGTAAGGCTTGTTATCTTGTTACTTTTACTCCATCACTTTCGCAGATTACTGATGAAGGTTTTGAGGTGCTTGGAGTTAGAGGCAAGTTTTCTATTAATTTGTTATGATCTGTCAGTTTAATACTCTTCTATGATGCTTCAAGGCTTTAGGCTTTCTCTATTCGAAAAAAAATTATCTAACGGGAAAAAGTAGGATCTAAGCTTTCTAACGGTAAAGTCAGATTGTATCTTATAGAGGGAAATTTTTTGAGAAAATTGAGTTATTGGACGACAAAACGAGTTTTCAGGCATATTTTGCTGATAAAGTAGACTCTGTTTTTACTTTCCAACGTTAAAAAAAGTCCTCCAAAATCAAAATTTCCACTCCCATTTTACGTTTTATACGTTCCTGAACAATGTTGGTTTCGTGTGCGTCTGTCTGTTGGTCTGTCGTACAGGTCTGAGTGTCCTCAAATCCTTGCATCGGGCGAAGCTGTACGAAGTTATTGTTCGATTTTGATGAAATTGCCAGGGATTGAGGTGTAGATGGTCCCCTACGAAAATCATCGCGCCCGAAAAAATAGAAGCCTCTGAGCACGCACAAACCTAAAACCCTTGTAACATCCACCACTTCTACATTTTTGTCCGAAGTCGATAGGATTTTCAAGGTAATGTGGTTAAGACTCTAGTTGGTTCCTTATAAACATCATCATAATGATTATGGTAATGATGTGATTGGTTTTGAAATTATTTACTACGCATCGGATCATCCACTTATACAGTCGGGTTATGAACTATGCGCCACGCCCACTTAACAGACTTTTTAAAAAAAGAAAACAACCCTGTTCCCATTTCTATCAAAGACTAAATTCAAAATTCCGGCGACGTAGCGCACAGCTAGATAGACATTGGTATATTGATCTATTGTAGATATAGTTGGATAACGAGAAATTCCGTTATGAATAGTATGAGGGCACCCAAAACTCATGAATAACAATGTTCTGTTGGTAGATAGTTTTTGTCAAAATAAATTTGGTAGATATTAATAATGGAAAGTCTAACCCTTTACAGATCGGTGATCTGTACATAAAAAAATACCTTAATTACATTTTCAAACCGTTCTAGAAAAGTAATTGAAAACCTAAAACGCTTGCATACGAGTCTGCAACTCATTGGGACATTTTATGTCTTAAGGGGGCGCAGGACTCAGTGGTTTCCCTTATCTTCACGTTTTCTCTGTGAGTGTTCATTTTTTCCTCTCAAAAAAGATTTCTAAATTCATTAAATAATTAATACTTCATACATACGGACCAAAATGTCAAAAAAATTGAAATTTGAAAAAAATAGAAAATTTATTTTTTAAATAAAATTTGTTTTTGATAAAAACTCTTCGTACGGAACTTTTTGGGAGACTAAAACCTCTGAAAATTCAAAGAGGACAATTCTAACTTCTAAAATCACGGAGATTACGTGAAGACAAAGTTCCGTGATTTTGAAAGAAGTGCGTTAAAAGAGGCCCTGGTTTCATGCGCTACCTGCAGGCGAGAGGAGAAACTACAGTGCACCTCCGACCCTCCGAGAAACGGGTGACCAAGGAGGTGATTGTTAGGACGTCCCACAGTATATAAGACTTGGGCGTCCTTATGCGATCGATCTGGGGTGAAGTTGGACAACACTCAACAGAAAAAAAAAATAACCACACAGTAATCCGTTTTAGACCATTCTGAATCCAAATCCGCGAAAAAAAACCATAGGTGTATGTCTGTGTGTGTGTGTGTGTGTATGTGTGTGTGTGTGTCCCAGAAATACTTACGCACTTGGCAAACAAAGTGGGTGTTACTGTAAATAAGGAGTTACATATAGATGAAATATTCCGAATTCCCAATAGTAAGCCGAATGTTCCACGCCCAATACTTGTCCAGTTCATCTCATTGAAGAAACGAAACGAATTCGCAATCGCCGCCAGGATACATAAACCAAAATTGTCTATACTATCGGATTGTTTGAGAGAAGGGGATCCTGATATACCTATATACATTAATGACCACTTAACACCTGCTAATAGCGAAATTCGGAAAAATTGCAACTCCTTGAAGCGAGAAGGAAGGATTATTGGCGTACAGGTTCGTAAAGGAAGAATCTACATCAAGACATCAGAGCAGGAGCCGTACGAAGGAATATCAACAACTGAGCAGATAGAGAAGAAATTTGGAGTCGTTTTCCCGAAGAAATAATTACCGCTGAAAATAATTAATAGGTGTAGGTGGAAACAAGTTAATACATTGAGAAATATTGGCACAAGAACTTAAAAATGAAAAACTGAGGAATAAAAATATTTTTAAAAACTATTTAAGGATCAAAACATTTATAAAATTTTCCCAATCATACAAAAACAGTTGAATATATATAAATACATGTAAAATAATATTATATTGTGTAGAATACTCTTGATTTCAAAACCCTAAATTTGAGACTGAAGTTGCGATAATGGCTGGAGTTGAAGGTGATCTGCTTGTCTACCATATCAATGTTCGATCTATGAGAAAACATTTTGACGAAGCTATAGTACATCTTGAATCACAAAAATTTGAATACCATCTAATACTATTTTCCGAAGTCTGGATTGGTGATGAGGAACTTCCATTGTATAAACAGTTTATAGTTACTAGAAGGTTATGATTCATACATATGTTCACGAGAAAGTAACAAGTCTGGAGGCGTAGTGGCATTTGTTAAGAAAACGTTGAATTGCCAAATCCAGGGTAATGCTTCACGATCATTTGAGTTACTAAAAATAGACATTAATCACACAGAGAAAAACAAAAGCAGGATTACCGTGGTTGTTTGCTATCGAAATGTCAAAGGTATTATCAACGACTTTAAGGTTGATATTGAACCTGTTCTCGAAACACTAGGCTTTCCGTCTCTATTCATTGGAGACATAAACATCGACATTAAAGATAAAAATAGTAGAGAATGTGTTGATTACGAAGAATTGGTGTGCTCTTCTGGATTCATCTGTTGTCATAGGGACTCAACTCGCCAAGCAAGTGGAAAGTGTATCGATCATGTTTATGCCAAAGTATTAAATATGAGTAATATTGAAGTTAGCATGGACGAAAATGATATAACTGACCATGTAGGGCAAATTGTAAGATGTAGTTTTAATGTTGATGAGGGGACAGAGAGTAGGGAAATCGAATATCTCGATCTCAAAAAGTTCAAAAAAGGAATTATGGAAGTAGATTGGTCGGGAGTTTACTTGGCCGAAGGTGTTGATGAAGCAATGAATTGGTTTTATAGTATATATGCAAACATTAAGATACTGAGCACTAAAACTCTAAAGCTGAACTCAAAAAATCGTCGACGAACACCTTGGATTAGTCAAGAGTTAACCGAGCTGGTGCATAAGAAAAACAAACTTCATAAATCCTTGAAAATTGAGAAGGAAAAGGCTACGAATCTTGCAAAAATTCAAGAACTAGAGAACCGGTACAAAACAATTAGTCTGGAAGTGAATCATCGAAGGAGGAATGAAAAAAATGCATACTATAAGAATGAAATCATAGCAACTGGTAATGATAGTAAAAAGTTTTGGAAATGTATCAACAATATTATTAAAACTAAAAAACAGAACAAGATAGGACCAATAATTAAAAACCAACATGAGGTAAAAAGTGATGATGAGAAGGCTGATATTTTCAATGAACATTTCGCAACGATACCAGCAAAACTTAAGAGTGACTTGGTACAGGATTGTGAGGTGGAAATGGGAATAGGGATTGTACCGTGGACGGAAAAGGCGATGGTGGTGAGAGAAATATGCTCGACTGAGGTGGAAAAAATCATCTCCAGTTTAGATACTAGTAAAAGTAAAGGTATAGACGGTATTGGAGCTAAGGAGTTAAAAAGTGTAGTCCAACAAATATCCCCAGTATTGGCTCACATTTTCACTAAATCTATCAGGGATGGTGTATTTCCAGAACGGTTAAAGTCTGCTATAATAGTCCCAATTTACAAAAATGGAAATAAAAAAGACGCAAATAACTATAGGCCAATCTCGATTCTACCAATTATTGGAAAGATATTTGAAAAAATTATGAATATTCATCTCATTGAGTTTTTGAACTATTCTAATTTTTTCTCACCAAGGCAATATGGATTCAGGTCAGGTTTATCCACAGAAAAGGCGCTTGAAGACCATATTAGGAATATAGTAAATTCTTTGGATCAGGGAAAGAAGGTTGGAGCTGTTTACCTTGATCTAACCAAGGCATTTGACTTGGTGGATCCTGGTATCTTGCTCCATAAATTAGTCAAATATGGCATAAGAAATGAGTTATTAAAATGGTTTACCTCTTACCTTTACCATAGAACTCAAGTAACTCGAGTAAATGGTACTAAAAGTCAGGAGAGACAAGTTAACATCATGCCTCAAGGGACCTCTCTTTCGCCAACCTTATTTCTCATATATATTAATGATTTATGCAACCAAAATATAGAACACGCCGAACAGTATTTCTTTGCCGATGACGGCAGTTTGTTATTTGCAACTCGGGGAAATGAGGAATACCTACAACATGCTATAGAGAAAGGACTGTCAACATTTAATAAATGGTTCGTAAAAAACAAATTGATTCTTAATGATAATAAAACAAAATTTATTGTTTATAGATACAGTTCATTGAATTTATCATCCAACCACATCGTTACCATTCACAAACCAAATTGTGAATCAATCTCATGCACATGTTCCGTCATTGTGGAGGAAGCCAAAGCAAAATATCTTGGCGTATGGTTGGACAATAGGCTAACATGGGAGCATCATATTACTCATCTTAGGAAAAATTTGAATAAAATAAATTATACATTCAGGCACATACAACCCTTTTGTGATATAAGAACAATCAGTAGAGTGTTTCAATCCATTTATATTCCTAAATTATCCTACGCACTCATCCATTTCGGAGGTACGTTTGATTCAAATTTTAGACTTCTTCAATCTGCTTTCAACAAAACAATAAATATAATAATCCCCTCAGGACCTAGACATTATCCGAGCCTAATAGAAAAACTAAAAATTCTGAACTCTCCGACTCTCAGACAAATATATTATAAATATGCATTCTTGTATGTCGTCAAACACTTCGACCAATATGATGAAAAAATTATCCATTACCGACAAGGAAGAACCCGTAGATCCAACTACGTAGAACTGAAAGTAGTTAACTACAAGCATAGACACAGTCGTCACCAATCACCCTACTTACTACCATGTATTTACAATGAATTGATTCATAGAATTTGCCCCACGTCCTATAACCACACTTTCGAAAATTACGAAAGCACCAAAAAGAGATGTAAAAAATTTTTTCAACAAAACCGAGAATTAGTTTTAATGTTGGGGTGAGAGTTTAAAGATACTTGATTGTCAATTATAATAAAAAATAATTAAAAACTAATAGAACTAATAAGTTACTCAATAGTTAATCGAATAGCATGCCACCTAAAAATATCAAAATAATACAGTTAAAGGAATACTTAACAAAAATAATGTATAGTTATTAAATAATGAATTGTTGGGGGCATTTACTATACTATATTGTATGTTGAAAATAATCTATCGTAATAATTATACTTATGCCAACCTAATGATATCAATAATGTTATGATAACCTAATGATGTTCTTAGAGTTGAAAGGAAAACTTTCACATGTCACCATTATTATTGTATACTATTACTCGTATTATCGCATGTCACTGAATATTATTGTATATTCAGTCGTTGAAGTTGTTATTTATTTATATTGCTGCTAAGTCGAGATCCATGGGACCATCAAGAACACTAAAGTTAATAAAAAATAATTATGTACACATTGCACCCCCGACCCGCGCGACCTTGTATGGTCTTGGGTTGACTATATAAAATGTATGTACAAAGTGAAAGAATAAATAATAATAATCCTGTAAAAAATAATCCTGTGTGTGTGTGTGTGTGTGTAACAAAATCTTGTGTACTCTGCACAGGCCTTAGTTCTCAACCGATTTTCCTGGTTCTTTTTTTGTTCGTCGCGGAAAACTATCTAGTTGTGCACTACGTCGCCGGAATTTCGAATTTTGCTTTTTAAGGAGGGGAAAGGGGGGGTTAATGCTCGAAAAACGTGCGTTTTTGTGCATAATCTTGTGTACTCTGCACAGGCCTTAGTTCTCAAACGATTTTCGTGGTTCTTTTTTCGTTTGACGCGGAATACTAGTAGAGAGAGAACTATCTAGTTGTGCACTACGGCGCCGGAATGTTGGATTTTGCTTTTTAAGGGGGGGAAAGGGGGGGTTGATGCTTAAAAAACGTGCGTTTGCGTGCATAATCTTGTAAACTCTACCCAGGCCTCAATTTCGAACCGATTTGCGTGTTTCTTTTTTTGTTTGACTCAAATAACCTCCGAGTTGTACATGATTTTACCAGAGTACCAAAATTCGCAAGGGGAGGGGGTGAGTGGGGGGATAATATTCACAAAATATCCGATTTTTTCAATATTTTGGTTCCTTTACTGCTTACTAATTGTACCCAAGCTTTGAAATTGAGGGAAAATTCTCATTATACCTCCGGATTTTCATGAACTATTCTCTGTACCACCATGGAACTAATAGTGGTGCCACCATGGTGCCAGGACATGGTGCCATGATGCCATAAACCGCTCATTTCGTGTTTTTTTTTTTTTTTTTTTGTGTGTGTTTCACCCTGAATACGGATGTGAACTTCGACGGACTGCCTAACAAAACTAACAGATGAAAGTTCAATGTTACGACGTATTTCCGCTTTGGTGCCAGACTGGCACCATTGTTAGCGTTGGGGTGGTGTGGGGGGGGGGGGTGAACTCTAATTCGCATGTTGGGTATCGTAGATCACGGATTTTAAAATTCTCTTCAGATTCGAGGCTCCCATGCCGCTAGAAATGTTAAGGTGGATAATGATGGGGGGGGGGGGGGTCAGTATTTCTTGCCTAAAGTAATAAATAAATTACATCGAGTGAAACAGTTTTATCACTTAACAACTGGTTAAACTGATCCAATGCTTATCCAATGGGACGTCCCCTGGAATGCATGCATTACTAAACAATATGTTTTTTCTACCCCTTCAATCTCAATATCGTAGCAAACATTCATGGACTCTTGGACCTGTATCCCTAGACCGGGCCTCCACCCCTTTCACCACCCATCGCCATGCAAACATTAGCGTGGATCTGGCAACGTCGTACCGTACCTACCACCTTCTCACTGAGCCTTTGTGCTCGTCCTCTGAATCGCGTCTCCCGTGAGGGTGCGGCACATAGCTTTCTCGAAATCATAAAAACATTGTAAGGATGATACTGTGCGTAGTACTTGATTAAAGTTTCAACCTTCAAATATCTATCTCAACAATTCAACCATAACCATCAAAAAGACTGATTTTTTTCATTAATTTTTTTTTACTTTTATGTAAAATTTATGGTTTATGTAGGTACTTTTCTATTATTTTGATATTATTTAATTAAAAGGTAAGTATGTGTACAAAATAAATTAAATTAATGAAGTCGGTCAAAAATGTGCCTATACAATGCCAAATAATTAGTAATTTTCGGGATCAGGGCGATGTAGAAATTCATAAACTGGTACTATCATTTATTTAACCCCCACAATGACCATACCTTCAGTTGGTATGCCTAAAATTTAACCTCGACCTACATCTAGGTGTGTACTTTTCGGAATCAGGGCGATGGGGAAATTCATATTCTGGTACTATTGCATAATTTACCTTACAGTACGTCATAGGTATGCTGAAAACCATATAATTTCATCAGACCTAAAGTTTTTGGAAAGAGGGCGAAGTAGTGATTCAAGATATGTAATTTAATTTTGTTTACCTTCACTGTGAATTCCTTGTAACGGCCATAACTTCTACATTTTCCATCCGATTTCAATGAATTTTCAGGGATGTTACAGATTAGTATTTAGATGGTCCCCTATGAAAATCATCACCTTCGGACTGATAGTAGCCACTGCGCATGCGCCATACGTAAAATCCTTGTAACAGCCATAACATTCACATTTTTCATCCGAATTTGATGAAATTTCCTAGGATTGTCCAGATTAGCGTGCAGATGGTCCCCTATGAGGGTAGTGGAAGGTACTTAGAGATCGATGTTTTGGGATTAACTACTATGCATCGGATCATCTATACAATCAGGTTATGAATACGAGGAAGCTATGTGCCACACCCAATTGGTAGAACTTTTTTTTTTCTTGTTCGATTCCAAAGGTTCGTCATAGAAAATAATAAATCCAAATAGGCAAGTTGGTGATGACGTAAAGAACTACCAGAACTGCGACCTCTTTGTGGTATCAGGGTGTTGCCGACGAATACTGCCCAAGCACGGGGTGCGGTGTGCCTGTACTAGTACTCCGTGGTGTCACCACCCGCTCCTTGCTCCACCCGTCCTCACCAACTGTAATAATGAAAACGTATTCAGTCGGCGAAACTTTGGTCGCGGCTCTTTAATAACCAATCGATCCCCCTTCCCGACAGTACGAGGAGTGTTACTTCCGGTATTTGAGTTCCGGTAGTGTTCCGGTGATTTGACGCGATCTCGACCGCAAGACCCAATCGCGCCCACTTTGAGTCCGTTCAGGCCTGAACGTGGGGACCGAGCGATTTCATTAGATCCGCTATTGTTATCAATAAGGGCGCAAGTGAATGGGGGACCGGAACAATGATTGGACCTTTTACAGCTCGAATGGAGGGTGAATGGTGTAGTTTTGAGCTGAGAGGGAGAACTATCCCTTGATGAACCAACGACAGAAGCCAATACTAATAATAGTTGGTGTAAATAAATACGAAAGTACGTTCGTCTCAAGGGTGATCGATTTCCAACGAAGGGAGTAAGTAACCTTCATGCTGCTAATAATCTGATCAGAACGGCCTGAAGCACCTTTGAAGTCAGTGTAGCTGTTCGAGCGTGACTAAAACATTATAGTCATAAAAATACTCCGCTTCATCTTACTAATAATTAAAAGGAAAAACCAAAAATCGGATAACAAGAGAGATGCTGTTCAAATATATGTTCGATATATTCATAAAATTGGTTAATGTCGGCCAAATGATAAACGAGCGCATCTGAAAATTGGACATTTTGAGTTGGATACCTAACAAATACAACAAAAATTTGCCACTCGGCAGCCATGTACTTCTAAAAGCTTGGTTTCTTCAACGTGAGCTGGTCCTTTTGTTGATGGAGGGAGGATTGTGCCCATCAGCCAACGATTCTCCTTCCCATACGGTGTGAGTTCAGCTACAAGTCGCACGGGGCCCATTTGCTAAGGCCGTAGCCCGTGTTTGAGTAGCTGTAGCCGTCAATGCGGACCGAATCGGCATCACTGATGAAGGTCCTCTTGGTGTTACCAAGAGATCAGGACGATAACCTCGTTGTTCTGGATTGAAGTACGTTTCAAGCCATACTAGCACTACTTTACTAGAATAGCCTTTTATGTTCTAGAATTTACAAATAGGTTAAACTTGAGCTGCAAGATAAACTTTCTTGTATGAACTTGGTACGTGCTAATGATCATGTTCTTGATTACTTGGCAAAAACATATCTGTTATTGATTGGAGAAATGATTGATTCACTATTAGTGTTACAGATAATTGTTTGCCAATTAATCAAGAACATGATCATTGATTTTTGTTTCACTATCGTTCATTGTGATATTTCTACGATTGGTCCATCAAAATTCACCTCCATATTCAAAGTTCATCCTAAGGGAATAGTTCGAATAGTCAATTCAACATTTCCTCATCAATGAAATATTTACGTTTATAAGTAGTAGAAAACCTGAAAAAAATCTATCGATGTAGAGAATAGATATCGAGAATCATAGAAGAAGTTCCAACATGGATATCGCTTCGTTGTTGTCAGAATAAGCCAATTGGGTAAATTCCCTTAACAGGTAAGTCGCACAAATGGAATTTTCATTCCTAAGAAAAGTTACCCAATTGGCTTATTCTGACAACAACAAAGCGACATCTACGTCGAAACGTTATGTATATAAAAACCATAATTTGTGTGGAAGATGAGGAAGTATGATTCAATTAGACGTACTTTTTAATAAAGTAAAAATAGCGTCATTTTCTATTCTTTACACAATTCACTGTATTAGCCCCTTCAGAATCAACATTCTCTACTGTGGACATAAACTTTAAGCACGAATATCGATTCCTCTCGGATTTCTTTTCTCTTCGTGTCCGTCAAGGTCTCCCAAAGACATGAAAGTTGAAAACCACCACCATAGAACCTGCCAGAGGCTCTGGAAGCCTTCTTCTCAACAACGATGTCGGGCAGAGTTAGATACTCATTATTGATAATATTGTCCACAATGGGCCTGAAATCAATCTCAAATTGTTATAATTTACTATCCAGAGATGTTATTTGATGTGCCAGCACTAATAGTTTCCCTCAGATCATTGTTACCATTGAGCAGGGGGTCGATAAAATCAATTTCTCCTTTGGTGGAGATTGGCTCTCGGCTGAGCCAAGTTTTCCCTCATCTTAACATAACTACTTTTTGTTGTAGATACAATTTTCGATTGTTTGACTTTTGTTGTTTTTGACTTAAACGACAATTTGACATATTTAACGAATAATACTTCATTGAGCAGAATTCTATTAATGACTTTCATAACTCCTAGTTGATTGGAGTACTTCTCATGCTTCACTCTTCGATTACAGTTTTATATGATGACTTTTTCATGGGCAAGCTAAAGCGGAAATACCTAAAAATTGCAAACGTGCGCGAAATTTTCTGAGGTTGGTGGTTTTTAACGCAGCTCAACCAATTACCAAAGTCTGCTATAGACAATGCATAACTCTTGAAGGGGTAGACCGAATTGGACCCAATTTGAACCTCATCACCCTTGGACCAGTGGGAAGTCATGAGCCAAGAGTGATTTACCTTTAGAATTTGCAGGTTATTGGCGATAAAGAGGAAGTCGAAATTCCTGCTGGTGATACCAAATCAAGGAAGAGGCTGAGGTAGGTATTTATATAACGCAGAATTCTATCTTTAGTATCACTACTTTATTTTCTCTGAATTGCATTGGTTGCAATTTTTCCCTCGGAATTGCTTTCCGTAATTCAAGAGTTTCAGAACTAGATTGCCCATCAACTCGGGCATCAAAAACGTGCCAATAGCAGCAATGGCACTCACACACTGGTGTCCAATGTAACCATCACTGCTCCTCTTCTTGGTCACTTCATGTAAAGCACTTTTCACGTACGTTTGCGGAGATGGACTGATAAACGAGCTTTTCTCAACCCCGCTCAACTTCGTCGTTACCAGACCCGTTGTGAGGACGTGAACGTGGACTCCTTTGGTGCGACATTCTGTGTCCAAATCTTGAGAGAATTTGGTGACGAAACTCTTGGTGGCGCCGTACACAGTGTACAACGGCGTAGGCATTTTCGAAGCCTGAGAAGACACGTTGATGATCAGTCCTTTGTGTTTTTGCACCATTCGAGGCAGAACGAAGCTCGTCATCTGCACCATGGAGGCAATGTTCACGTTGAGCATGGACTGATATGACATTCCAAGATGCTTTTCCAATTCCAAAAAGTACTCAGGGTGCTCGCATGACGTACCCACGTTGTTCACCAGCACACCGACGTCCAGGTCTTCCAACTCAGACTTGATTCTCGAGTACATCTGTTCATCCAACGTGGAGAAATCCGCTTGAATGGTTTTAGTCGCGACTTTGAATCTGACTTCGACGTCGCGTGCTGTCGCGTCCAATTTTTCTTGATTCCTGCTGATCAGGACGATGTCGCACCCCAACCGCGCAAGTTCTTGAGCGAACGCTTTGCCGATACCGTCCGTCGCGCCCGTCACCACCGCCCATCTTCCGATAACTTCTTCCACAGCCACTATTATATTCACCGACATGACTTTTGAGTGAATGAATAAGATCAAAATAACAACCAACACTAAAATAATGAACTCCATTTCGGCTTGAAATTATTATTTTGAACCAAGTCGTTAACACAACAACCCGTAGGTGGTCGAGATTTGGAATCAATAGCAAACGTCGTATTTTTTAATCTTTGAAACTCTCACAAGTGGATTGATAACTCACACTTGAGCTCTACACTTCAGGTGTCTCGGTGTGACGGGTCATTTTAGTTTATTGCAAATTAATATCGATAATCCTTCCTCCTTAGTAGTTATGCACGGAACAAGCATTAAAAAACAATTCAAGAGACCAACCGACAGACGCGGACCCGTTGCTATTGTTGCTCTGAGTGGAAAATACGAAATTTTGGTTTTGAAGGACGTAAATTTTTTAGACCTGCAGCACGAATTTAATCACCGATGTGTGTTGCGTGTTAATCAACAACTTTCAACAATCATTACTATCTTAATAAAAACGTCTGCCAGGTGGATGTGGCACATAGCTTCCTCTTGTCCGTAACCCGATTGTATAGATCATCCGATGCAGAGTAGCTGACATCAGAACATCAACTCCACCTAAAGTACTTTACATTACCGTCCACACGCCAATCCACTCGTCATGCAAAATGTCATCGAATTCGTTTGGAAAAAGTTTGAGACATTGAGCTGTTACAAGGATGTACGTTTGCGCAGGCACAAAGGCTACTATCTATCCGAGGACAAAGGATTTCAAAAGGGACCATCCTCACGCCAACCTGCACAATCCCTGAAGATTTATTCGAAATCAAACATTTAACTTCGTATAGTCTTGCCCGTTCCACTTCCGGCCTGTACGAAAAAAAAACAGACACCAAACAAAAATTGATCAGGAAGGTTTAAAACGTATAACGAAAGTGAAAATTTCTATTTTCGATAACATTGTTATGACATTTTATTCATTCACAGTTCATTAATTTAGATTTCATTTCATTCAGAGTTTAATCATTTTGTAACATTGAAAAGTGAAAACAATGCTTCCGCTACCTTGGTAGACTCGAAATCAAAATTATCTTAAAGAGATCCTACTGAAACGATATTTGTGATTAAATTAATGTTATTTATGCAATAGGTTTTCAAATGCAAATTATATGTGGATCATCAACTTCAACTGAATTTTCCTCATAGTGAACAAACTTCCTTTTGTCTCTGCCACTTAAATCGACGTAAAAACCTGACAAATTCACCAGTTACGTTCCATGACAAATTTCATGGTGAATCCTTCGGTTGACAGGGGAATCAAGACGGATACAAAGCGAACGTACTTGTACTGAAAGAGCCGTTTCAGCGTAATTATATTCGACAATGAAAGATCAGGGACGAATAGTTAGTAATAATGACCATAATAACGTCCGTCCGCCAATCACCCGCTTCCTATCGGTTGAAAACTAGGCGTATCGACTGGTTAGCTCCCCGAGCACGGAATAATTTAAGGAAACGCGGTGGATCGAGAATGAACTGGTTGCGAGACCATCGCTACACTTGTCAAGTGTATTTCAAAATTTAGAAAAAAAGGTAGGTATATTAGAAAATTTCTTGAATGACAACTTTGCTGAGCACTCATCAGAAACAACCCAGAGTGGTCCTGTTGGCAAATGTTTTGTTCGGGGGAAGTGTGTGTTGGCCTACACGCTGTTCGGTCAGTAAATTCATCAAAATTTGTTTTGATTGGCGCAGTAATCGTAACTGAAGCGCGTTAGTGGACACTATCCTTAGTTACCTTGGACCAAATTTGTTGAAATTTGGTATATATGGGCTCCATTTGGGGTCTAGTTGTGCCGCAAAGCATTTGGTTGGTATCATTCACTTCTAAGGGCTGAGAAATAGGGGTTGTTATTTTTAAATAGCCCTAGCTCGAAAACTGTCAAATAAAGGTATTGTTTTTTCATTAATTTAAAAGAGAATTGATTTTTTTCTAATCGAATGATACCACCCAAAGCTTTGTAGAACGAACAGTTTTCTCCCTATGAGGTCTTAAGGTTTGAACTCTCAATTAACATTAAAAAAACGCGAGTGTGAATCGCAAAAGAGGCTCAACCTACGTTCAATTTTAGCTGACCAAATGCGATAGTTGTTTGATTCTTTAAATAAGTTTCGTGTTGAACTCAATTGTGCGTCCCTCAGCAATCAGAAATTACATTTCGTAATGAAGGCACCCACAAGGACAGCCAAGATATTGCTGGTAGTAGCCCAGTAAATAGTGGGGGCCGAGCTTGCAAAAAATGGAACAAAAGATTTTTTTCTAGGATCGTTCGGTATTATAACCTATAATACACTATAATAGTGTGAGTATGGAGAAACCAAGTTATCGACCTCGAAAGCCTTTGAAATACATTTAGTGCTAAAACCACAAAATGTTCCTAGTTGTTTCAGTTTTTCTCTTTTTACGTCTGAACGACGTATCCTAGGGGAATATTGACCATATGCAAATGAAATATTATTAAATTCTGCGTCGAATTATTTGATTAAACCTCAACTTAGGCCTCAACCTCAAATCTCTAAAAACAGTGAATGTATGTGTTTTATCATTGCATCATCAATATTATTCGTAACCCCTCTCCCTAAATGTTGTTGGGAATCTATCAAAGAGTTCAAAAAACACAAAAAATTTGAAATTAGTTCAAATTTGGAATTTTAAAATTCCAATTTAAAATGAAACCTATAAACTCTTCCAAGTCCACCAAAGTCATTAAAAGAAAATTTCACCGAGATTCGCGGGAAGGCCAAATTTGGCAATACATGACAAATAGAATGTGGCTGAAGTTGATAAGAAGCCTTTCCTTTACATACCTGTTACCTCACAAGTTACAACTATAAACTTACCTGGAACTCCAAAAACGCCCTATCGGGTCAAGCCATAATCATAAGACAACTTGTGAATGAAACTAATAATCCTAATTTCGCTATGACCTTCAATATTTTATTTCGGTCTCGGAATGAGCCCGTTCAGATCGGTATATCTCAGGTAAGTTACGGTAAACTGATTCTGGGGTTAACCGCACTTCGACCCTGAGTGGCAGTCCGATTGAGACAATGAACCACCCTAAAACCTCATCAAAAATCAATCCGTAACCTAACACTAATAAGTACATTTCTGGACAATGATATTTAATTTACAATGTTTACAGGTAAGTACCTAATATTACTTAGTAGGAGGAAAATTGTTTGCGCCCAAAATGCCAAACATAACATCTCAATATACCAACTCGTAATATGGAGAAAATGTTGAAAATCTCTCCTCTATGACGGAAAAACGAAGAATTATGGATACATTTTTGGAGTACTGGATGAATTCACCGCGACCAGCTTATTAGGGAAAATCTAAGTTTGTCAATCGCGCTTAGCAGTTCCAGAAAGGCTTCCTTTGACTGTCGTGGGGCCAACCGAAGCTGATTCAGCTCCATTTGTTGATTATCGTAACAATTTTTCATGAGGAAAACAGTCATTTAGAAAAATAAAAGAGACGGAAATTCCCAATCCATGGGAAAATATAATAACTTTTATGAGGGGGTGATGTCATAATATTTTCAGATATGAATAATTTATAATATAAATTATTCATATAATTTATTAAATTCATATAATTATATTAATATAAATTCATATAATTATATTAATATAAATGCTCCATATTATGGAGCATTACTCCTCTGATAATTCCTTTAGTTCTAATCGTCCGTGCGACCGTATTAATATAAATTCATATAATTATATTAATATAAATTCATATAATCATATTAATATAAATGCTCCATATTATGGAGCATTACTCCTCTGATAATTCCTATAGTTCTAATCGTCCGTGCGACCGTACAACAATGTGATGAACAATAATGAACAATAATGTGATGCTACACTGAAAATACGTGGAACTCTAATGTTTTTGTTCACTTTCTTATCAATCATCAGTTTTTCGAAGCAGCGTGAAGTAGGAATACGACACTCGAATTGTCTGAAAGAAACAAATATTAAGTTACACAACCGATTCCATCAAATTAAGTTTCAAAATTCCTTAAAACTCAAAGATGCATTAAATACATCATTCAATTAAATGCATAATTAAATTTTATTAATGCATAAAGGAGAAATCAATCCGTGTATGAATCTTGGTGATTTCGTAATCTTTATCCCCAATCCGTTCGTCACTCGAGCAAAAGATCCTAGGATTGAACCGCATATTTTAAGTTGCCAATATTATGTAATACATATTTATTGCTTCCGAGTCTACCAAGGTAGCGGAAGCTTTGTTTTCACTTTTTAAGGACGAAAAAAAAAAGTTCTCCAAAATCAAAATTTCCACTCGCGTTTTGCGTTTTAGACCTTTCTGAACAATTTTGGTTCCGTGTCTGTCTGTCTGTCTGTCTGTGTGTCTGTGTGTCTGTGTGTCTGTGTGTCTGTCCGTCTGTCATCAATTCCTTGTAACGCGCATAACTATACGAAGTTATTGTCCGATTTCTATGAAATTTTCAGGGATTGTGCGGGTTGGTGTGTAGACGGTCCCCTATGAAAATCAACATCCCCGGACTGATAGAAGCGACTGCGCATGCGCAAACGTGAATTCCTTGTAACAGCCATAACTTCTACATTTTCCATCCGATTTCGATGAAATTTTCTGAGATGTTACAAACTAGTATTTAGATGGTCCCCTTTGAAGATCATCACCTTTGAACTGATAGTAGCCACTGCACATGCGCAAACGTGAATTTCCTTGTAACGGCTATAACTTCCACATTTTCCACCCGATTTCGATGAAATTTTCAGGGATTATGTGGATTAGGTTGTAAATAGTCCCCTATGAAAATCATCATCCCCGGACTGATAGAAGCGACTGCGCATGCGCAAACGTGAATTACTTGTAACAGCCGTAACTTCAACTGTCCCCCAGGGGTCGCGGGTTCGAATCCCAGCCGAGGCTAAGTATTTTTTGGATCCAATCACATACATCTACTCACTTAATTTTTCATCCGAATTTGATGAAATTTTCTAGGATTATCCAGATTAGCGTGTAGATGGTCCCCTATGAGGGTAGTGAAAGGTACTTAGAGATTGGTGATTTGAGATGAACTACTACGCATCGGATCATCTATGTAATCGGGTTATGGATACGAGGAAGCTATGTGCCACACCCACTTGGCAGACGTTTTTTTAAGGTTTTTAGAATTACCGGGGACAAGAAAATTGTTTTAAAAAACACTGAATTAGTGCAGGTTCTTGTTTTATCGTATGGAGTTGTCAATGTTATCAGTAACTGGGTCAAATGGATAACGTCAGTTTATTTCCTTCGTCGAAGTCAAGTTTTCCGATTGACCTCGTTCCCAATCATAGACTACTCTAACTGCTGACGGCCGATATACTCGTATTGCATACATAGAGGAATACTGTAACATTTTTGGACAAACTGCTACCAGAAAAAATTACATAAATGACAAATTTTCAACCCTCTTATTCCTATATCTCCTTTGGGGATTTGAGCTTGGATGTAGGTACGGTTTTTCCAAACTAGTCAAGAATTCAGTGTATTTGAAATTCAACACTTTTCAAGGGTGTAATCAGATTTGAATTTGCCTTGAAAATGAGGGAGTTGTGACCATTTTAGTGTCGCAAGGTTGAAAACATGAAAATAGAAATAAAAGTGACAAAAGTGGCATTTTTATTGGGGTAAAAAAGTTGTAATGGGGCAAATTTTTTGTAGAATTGATTTCTCTAGTATTACTGATTGGTCTCGGGACACCCTGTTAAATGCACATTAAAAATAATAACATTAATTTTTAAAGTTTTTGGAATACCTTCACCCGTCCAGGTAGGTACGCTATGGTATCGAAGACAGTAAATGGGAAAAATTGGACCTTTTAATTCGAGATTGAACGAAGTTGTTGGATCTCCTAGTAAAGAATATATTCGAATATTTTTTCCAGATGTTGTACACTTTTCCCTACCGAGGCCAGTCCACCTGTCCATAGGAAAGTTTTTGACTTCGTTTTTCTACACTAACCTGGGCCACATCCGGAACGGGACCAAGTCAAGTAGCCTTCTCTTTTCACTGAGGTTTCCAGTTAACCTTTCTATAGCATCGAGTGTCGAATTTCACCATGTCGGAATTTCCTATTTTTGACCCCAAAATCGGATTCAGCACCTCGAAAAACCCCCTACCGCAAACTTTCAGCCCGTACTTCCTAATTTACGAATAAACAAAACAGTATAGAAAATATGAATGTTTAAAAAAAACCGGGAGGATGACGTCAACCTGGAATAGTTCATGTACGGCCGCTTGAAGCGCTGAGATCGTGAAATCTATAGTCCTCAGACGCAACATTTCACAAAACCAGTAAAGATCGAAATCGAAAAACTGAAGAAAAAAAAAATAGAAAAAGTAAGATGGGGAAAATGAGGTTTCCCCTGTTTTTGTTTGATAACTTTCTTCTTAGATAACACGATTTCGTCGTTCCATCTGGCAACAATGGGAGGAGACGGCGATCCGAACAGCCAATCAGCGAACGTTTCCGCTTCATCTGAAGAGGTCCGTTTTCCCGGTTATCTTTTGAAATCATAAATTTTGATTGTCTCCCAAAAATAACAGGAGATTTATTTTCCGAAATCAACCCGATTTCAATATATCCCACACCATTAACTATTCAGGAAAAAAGCAAACAGAATTCGGTGAAATTCCACATTCACATATCCGCTACACCTTCGTACTTACCTCAGTGAATGTTGTCAGGGTGACAGGGATGAGACCCAATCCAGTGAAACGTATTTGTTTCTTACACAGCATCAACGGCAGCACGTAATGATGATGTGATCTCTTGAGATCATTTTGCCAATCACTCTTGAGAAGCGCATAACTCAAGTCTTCCCCCTGGAATAAATTAATATAATTAACAATCTTTGTGATTTACAGGATGTAATTAAAACAGGTCAGCCAAACTGCAGGAGTCGATTCTACAACTAATTTACAACAAAAAGTAACTCCTGTACTTTTTTCAAGTTATTTCAATTTTTAAGATTTTTTTGTAATTTTGACCTAACATTACTAAATGGTCTTAATGCCCTTAATTTGATGTGAAAATTCAAATTTGGTGTTTCCGTTGGAAAGAGCATTATACTCGTATTTTCTATCGGATTTTGTATACCTGGCCTTTTCTTTGGATTTCTTGGAAAAAATTCACGTTTTTCGCCTTCAAAAAAAAAAAAAATTCTGATATAAGTTCCACTTAGAAAATAAAAATAACTAGACCATTGGGAAGTTGAGCGGTTTGTACCGGTCTTGAATCTTGACAAAATATTGGTTCTCTTACTTAAATTCTCGATTTAAAAAAATCTGGTGAAATTTTTTTTTTTTTCAGTGAACTTTTTTATGTCTCAAACTTTGATTAAAGAAAAAAAGGTAAGGCATCTATTCGATAGGCTCTTTCCAACGGCATCCTGAAATTTGAAATTACACAGCACGTCAAGGGAGTTATGATCGACTTGGTTACCTAAGGTCGAAATTACGAGAAAAAATCTCAAAATTGAAATAACTCGGAAAAATCCCTCTAAAAAAAGTTTAGGAGGCACTCTCTGTTGGAAATTAATTGTTGAATTGAATCTTGCAGTTTGGCAGATTTGTTTTGTTCATACCCTCTATTTTAAAGATTTATCTAAACTTACATCCATTCAAAGTTATCTAGTTATTTCTACAGTTATTATCTAGTTTTTTCCACAATTATTTTTTCCATTTTTTTTTATTTTATTTTATTTTATTTTATTTTTTTATTTTTTTTTTATTTTTTTTAAATTCATTTATTTATTTTTTTTCCAGGTTTTTTTTTTTTTTTTTTTTTTTTTTTTTTTAATAAGGCATTCACTTATAATATTTTTGCTAATCTTCATTTCTTTTACGTTGCTATGTCCACATAAGTAGGGTACCAACGTATTCTATGGGAAGTGGAGGTATTTTACTGACCACCTACACAGTTAGTTATTTCTGATGCTAGCCAACAGTGTATGAAGATGTCGAAGATACTCAGAGCACTGTAAGTTCCGAATGAAAAATAATAAAGATATCTGGTGAACATCGGCGCGTCGGATCCAATCGGTGACTGCAAGAGAAAAAATTACGAAAATTACTTAGAAAATCACAAAAATGTCGCCCAACTTTATAGCTCAAGTTCCAAGCGTATTGGCTGGGTTAAGAGAATATTCATCAAGTGCTGGATTGTTCAATAGTTTGTCGGTCATTATTTATTTATTCAGGATTACCCCGAATTTCTAAGCGTCTTTTGCATGCCCCTTAACTTGGCAAGAAAAATCCAGGTCACCCAATTGCTCCAATTTTTTTTATGAGTGCTAAAAACGATAACAAACAAGGGGAAAATGCTTTTAAAAAACATTATGGCCTTACGCGACCGCAATCGTCAATTTTGCAGATGTAGCTTTAAAGCTTCATTGCCAAGACATCGATTGATAGGGCCATAGTATGGATGTTGGTTTAAAGATTCAGTGCCAAGATATTGATGCTCATGTCGCACTTAACCATTAGGTACCTTCATCAAACTCGATATTAAGATGAATTCTAGACGTTCGGTTAAAAATAAAAATGAAACATTCCCACCCAAATTAACAAATATCCGAATTTAAACCTTCATAACAAGCTCATTCCAGAAGATTCCTTCCTTGTGAACAAGAAATTAAGGTAATTTCGCGAGCTTTGTATTCAATTGTTCGAAATTGAACCATTGAAATGTTTTGGAATTTTTTGTTCGACGTGGGAGACTGATATTGCGTTAAAGCTACATTGCCAAGTTAAGGGCTAAATGTTGTTCAAAAGAAGAGCTTTCAAAAAGTTGATTAAAAAAAAAAAAAAAATGGCGGGTCGGAAATGACCGGTTGTGGGAAAACGCGGGTAAAAACGAATTGACTTCAGAGCTGAACAATCTTGAAACAATTAAGAGGAAAAGTTGAAAACGTGGGTTTTCGTCAGATGTTGAGGTCAGGAACGACGAATTTCAACCCACAACAATTACTAACTATAAAAATTGTCCGTACTCACGGAAACAAGTGCCAACATATTCAATCCAACCGTAAATACATTAACGCATATCGTTCCTGCAAGTGCTGGACTGATGGTGTTTCTCAGTTTGTAGACCAATCTGAAAATTCATTAATTTCGTAGAAAACATAAAAATATTGGGAAAAAATGTCGTTAAAAAAAATTGTGAGCGAACAAACTTTTGAAACCCTGGTTCATTCAAAAGCGGGTGCTTTAGTCCATGGAGACATCAGCCAAGCTATGTGGGCAGTATAGCTCTCCCAAATTGACTGGGTCCCACGGGAAGGAGAATTTCATGGGTTTATAATAAATATTATAAAATAATGAGCAGAAATTAATAATATATTGTTGATACAATATAAAGAAATGCCTAATTTTCGTATGTTGGTAGTATTTTGTATTGAACAACCATCACCATTGAGAATTTTTTGCTGAATTACACAGGGTAATTTAGGGTCACTTTAGAAAAACGTGTCTCAGCAAGAAAAAAATGACCAAATTTTCCGAAAAAGGAAAAAAATGGAAATTGAATAATTTCAAAGCTTTATGTTTGGATTCGATTTTGAACCGTCTTAAGCAGCACCGTTGATCTGAAACTTGTTTTGCAACTCTGGCGAGGGACTTTCTACCTACCCAAAACGCAAGTTATGGAAAAATTGGTACTTAGGTAATAATGATACCGCGTCCTTCTCTTTTTCACATGTTCAGTAGCTTCAACTTATTGTGTTGAAATCAATAAACCATCATCTTATAGCCAATCCCAAGCTACCCTCCAAACTCAAGCTACCCTCCAAACTCAAGCAGAATAGGGTATCGGATTTGAGGCTATAGAACGTCTAGGAGCTACCCTGCTCAATCCCTGAAAATAACATCCAGGTCGAAACATGTGTTTAACTGCAAGGCCTCAAATAGCTGCAGGTAGACACGAACCAAAATGGCTTCAAAATCTCTAAACCGCAAATCGGGAGAAAAAATTATAAAGCGGAATTCTAATGAGGGATTCGAATAAATTCGGTTTTCATTTTCATCCTTCAGGTGTGTTAAACGCTCAACTAGCGTTGAAAAGTCGAGTGACAATGAAAATCGAACCACCAGGGAGAGTTTCAGAAATTTAATTAATTTCAGACCGACTGAAAAGCACTTTTGCTTTATCAAGGAATAAATAATGTAGAGAAACCTACTAATTTGTATAATTATTAGTTAATAAAATCCGGGCAATGGCAAGGAGCAGCACACCTAAACTGTGAATTCCCCAGGGCTGGGAAATTCCCCTCACATGACCTCTCTCGACCCCGGAAACGGACGAGGAGGTTATTGGTGGGACCCTCTTAAATAACCGACGGCTCAAGCTCTTGTTCTCAATTATCTAAAAACCTAAAACTTCTCCAAATCTTTTTGGTCAGTTTTGGCCCTCCTTTTGAGCTGTTGACAGATTGCTTGAGCGAGGACACGACCTTGGTAACACCTTCTGTTCAATATCTCGCCCCAACCGAATTTCTCCCCTGCTCAATTTGCTTGTGTAGGGCTCGCCCATAACACCTATTGAGTAGATCCTCTACCTATGAAGCTTGCTTGTGCAGGGAGATACTCCCTGGTTGTAACACCTGTAATTTGTGCGTGCAACCTCAATCTACTTCCGAACCAAATTCAATCAATTTTAAAGCTAGCACCTAGTATGTATTAGGAAAAGCAATCTTAGTAAAGAACTACAACATTAGTTCCTTCACAAGTAAAATTTTCAAAAATAAACCTCTCGCAGTGCAGTGTTTAATACGTTCTGACTGGTAAGTTCTGAAAGGTATCAACTTCCCTCTATCTGCTTGCATAACATACGAGTACGTGATGTGCGGTGATTATTTATCGCCTAATTTTTATTTCCATGACAATGGCATCTCGGCATTTCCCGATACCACAATTGAAGTCACTTTTGACTGGAAGAGGATGAACAATATAATACGCGTGATTTTTTTTGGTATAACAATGCCTGAAATTCCTCAACAGCTACTCCTGCTGGACATTATGGGACTTTAAAAGTTAAAAAAACGCATTATCAAGTTAAAAAGGGCGTTGAAAAAAGTTGACTGACTATTTTTACAAAAATAATGAATTACAAAGTTGAATCGACAGTTAGGTTATCATCAGTAATGAACAAGAACTGATGATACATCACAGAATGCACGGATTATTTATTTATTGACTGGTGAGAGGGAACTTGACCCTCATTGGTCGAGAAGGTGAAGGGTGCACCCCATCAGATGGATGCAGGTAACACTGAAAGGAAAACTTGGACCACATTGGCTCAGAGAAGTTACCTGCATCCGTCTGGGTTTAAAAGAAAGGCTATTACCTTCTACCAGTTGGTTTAAGTTTCCTTTCACATGTGTGAGCTGGGCATTCTTCGTTGTAACTTTACAACGAATAATATGATATTTATCATCATTATTATATTTATTATCATCATAATATGATGATATAAATGGGTAATTTATTAACGTTCAATTTCAACTGATGTATTAATTGAAGAAGAAATTGCAGATTGACCAGAGCAATTTCCACGTGAAGGAAAGTCGCAAACCTTCCCTCTTCCCAGTTTATCTTTTTTCTTAATATTACAAATTGCGGATGATTCAAAAACGGTTTGGAATTCAATCTGACATAGATTTTCGGACCAATGACAAAAAAAACCTAGTTGACTTCATATACACTGGCCTCGCTACAATCGCTTGCGTTTTAGAAATAGTAGTTCCGGAAGCAGTTTGGCCCTTTGGGCGCTCAGGTGTCGATATATACATAACCATTATGTTATTTATTATTGTTATCATTATATAGTTGTTAACTAAACTAAGTTAGGTAGTTAGTTTAGTTGTTAATAATTACTATTATTGATGATAATCGAATTGGGGTGTTGATAGGTATCAACTCCCAGTTGAATTATGATTGATTCTTCGTGTTTGATTAATCGTTCCAATCATTAAGTGTGTGAACAAGTGAGGCTTACTTGCGGATCAAAGCGTGATCCTGTATCCAGAGCTTGAGTTCCAGAGGTTCCCGGTCGTCTCCAGGCACAGGTGGACCGGGTAACATAGCGGTCATCATGATCTTATGCTGAGCACGAAACAGTTGGACTACTGTGTAGTAAACCACAACAAATCCGACCCAAGGAATCGTGTTGAAAACAGCCATTACCAAATCGAAAGCATATCTAAAAGCGGTAAACGAGTGGTAATAAACGGTTATGGCCAGTTCAGTGGAATAGGTTCCCATCAGTCTTGAGCCAATCGGAATTGATTGTCTCCATTGAAGATTTGTACATGAGAATCCACGACGTTTCTGGCTGAGAGTCTGCAAGTCAAACCAGGATCCATGAAGATCAGAACTAAGTAATGTCTTGTAGGTACGCACTATCTTGTGCTCCTCTTTTCCGATATTCCTGAATCGTGGTTTGAAGAGTTTCTAGAGGAAACGTCTTGCAGATAGTAATAATTGTCAGTAAATACACGACTTCAGCAGAAATCTGCAGTTTTTTGTGGATGAGTCTACTGATTTCGGGTTCCTATCTTCTAATCTTCAAGACCTTTACGACATTTAGGTACTTATTTTGAGTTACTATTTTCCAATCTTCGAAGACTTTCACGAAATTGGGTTACTATTTTCTAATTCTCAAAGACTTTAACGAATGAGCGTTGCGGTTGAAATGACGTTGATAGATCATCTTGATCGTTTTACAATCAGAACTCGTTTCGAATGGGTGTATGAGGTGTGTCATTTACTGGTTGGTTTTATGTAATAGGTGAGTATTATCAGGTGGTCACTTGTTATCTTGTTGATATAGAGAAGATTTACTTCAATTCCTTGCTCAGCCAGGAGAGGGAAACGGGGTTGATTGAAGGATATTGAGGAATGAGTTCGTCGTACGTCTTATTGGTACCATCTATAATTTCCAAAATAGGAGGTACGATTGGGAGTACCAAAAACGCAACGTCGAACGTTATAAAAAGCACCAAACACCACATTCCAACTTTCCTGCTATGCGTGATCGCCTGGAAATATGCAATCCAAAATCGTTTTACAGTTGCAGTAAAGTGCAGTAAAGTCCACCAGTATGTGGCAGTAAACTAAATACAGAAATTCAACAAAATAATCATGTGAGCAACCTCTGTAAGTAGAGCCAAAGATCTTGTGGGGCGGTGTAAGTTGCAGTTGAAAACTTCTGGTTTGAAATACAACTGCCTGAACGTCGGGAACTGGTAGAGGATGTACGTTCGAACGGCGACCAACACAATGACCAAGAAGCTGGTCAGAGAAGTCAAGAATATGAAGAAGTTCTCCTCACTGATCAGATGAAACACCTTCGACAAGAATTGAAAATGAACTGTTCATTGATTGTTTCAAAAAGCCGATTTTGCTGTAAATTTAGTATCACTGAATCTATTGTGAATTTGACTCGTGTGAAATTTTGAAGAATACATCTATACTAGGGAATTTTACTGAGTTTTGTCTGGCTCTAAATTTTACCGTTGACTTATTTAAGAAAATATTGACGAATTCAGATAACGAGATTAATACGGAAAGAAAATTTGGCCTCTGGTTTATTGAAAAACCGGCTTTCCAAATGTATTAGGTTTTCGGTGTGTAAGAACCAGTTTACCGGAAGATGGAGTGATTTCTAGTAGCAGTTAGCAGGTCTGTTAACGTATTTTTTGATTGCAAGAATTCCGGAGACGTCCCAATTGAATGATGGATTGATTCTTTCATTGACAATCAGTAAACGATAAAACTTTTTTTCGTACCTTTTCACTGCAGTAAACAGTTTAATTCAATATAATTTAGTTTGTATCCTGAGGAAGTGAGAGGAAAATCACTTTTTGAACAATGTAGAAGGAATAAAGTTGTACAAGGTCTCCAGTAGTTGTCGAAACGTGGATTTGCCGAAAGTTCAAATTGAGATGCCAAAACTTCAAATTGGTATGCCAAAAGTTTGCCAGAAATTCAAATTTATTTATGCCAAAGGGTTTTTTCTTTTAATTTTTAGCTTTATGAGAACCCAAAACTGGATATTTTAAAATCGGAAATCGTCAATAAAAAGGAACCTTATTATATTATATCTCCATCACCATCACCCACCGTAACACTTATGGCGACATAAGGGCTTCAAATTTGGACATTATTTCAAAGTCTGTGGTCAACGATACCCGACATGCGAATTCGAGTCTACCCCCTCACACGCGGTGTGGCACCACGACGATAATAGGTCCTAACTTTGGAGGTAGGTACAATGATAATGTTTCCTGAATTTCAAGGATCGGATTCAATTTGAAAGCCTAAGTACTTATCAAAAAATTCGGTATTATCTAAATATTGTCCCCCACTCGCCCCCTTCTCAGCCAAATTGTGGTACTCAGGTAAAGTTATCTGAGTCGAACAAAAAACGCTGAAAATTATTACACAAAGGTTTATTATTTTTCTATACAGGGTGTTTCAGGAAAAGGTTACACCCCCCTTCATTTTCGCAAAATACAGCGTAAGAAATTCCGACCAACGCAATTCTTCATGATTTTTTGTGAGGATCTCAGGAAAAATACTTTTGCGCAAAAAAGTTGCGCGCAATCGTGCGCAATTGACACTAACTTCATTTTTTCAAAGGGAACCCCCCCTTCTTTATTACAGATTCGGATTCTACGTCAAAATTCATGAAAAAATCATACCCGAATCAATATTTTTTATTGCGCGCAACCTGGCTTTTTGAACGCTCTAAGCTGCGCAACTCCACAATTGCACAAAAAATAGGTTTTAGAGAACCCTAAGTGTGGCACATGTTTTTTCATAATTTTTTCACGCTAAATCACATGGTGTCATCCGTTTTTCAATTTCACTGGAATTTTTCTAAATGGCGGCCGAAAATTCGGTTGTTATCAGTGGAAAAATCGTTTTTTTTTACATCGTTATTACTTTTTCGGCAATTATATTCAGTTCGAGCATGATCGTGCTGCCAGTTTTTAGGACGTCCCACAGTAAGACTTGGGCGTCCTTATGCGATCGATCTGGGGTAAAGTTGGACAACACTCAACAGAAAAAAAAAATAACCACACAGTAATCCGTTTTAGACCATTCTGAATCCAAATCCGCGAAAAAAACCATAGGTGTATGTCTGTGTGTGTGTGTGTATGTGTGTGTGTATGTGTGTATGTGTGTGTGTATGTGTGTGTGTAACAAAATCTTGTGTACTCTGCACAGGCCTTAGTTCTCAACCGATTTTCCTGGTTCTTTTTTTGTTCGTCGCGGAAAACTATCTAGTTGTGCACTACGTCGCCGGAATTTCGAATTTTGCCTTTTAAGGGGGGGAAAGGGGGGGTTGATGCTCGAAAAACGTGCGTTTTGGGCATAATCTTGTGTACTCTGCCCAGGCCTTAGTTCTCAAACGATTTTCGTGGTTCTTTTTTCGTTTGACGCGTAATACTATCTAGTTGTGCACTACGGCGCCGGAATTTTGGATTTTGCTTTTTAAGAGGGGGAAAGGGGGGGTTAATGCTTAAAAAACGTGCGTTTGCGTGCATAATCTTGTAAACTCTGCCCAGGCCTCAATTTCCAACCGATTTGCGTGTTTCTTTTTTTGTTTGACTCAAATAACTTCCGAGTTGTACATGATTTTACCAGAGTACCAAAATTCGCAAGGGGAGGGGGTGAGTGGGGGGATAATATTCACAAAATATCCGATTTTTCAATATTTTGGTTCCTTTACTACTTACTAATTTGTACCCAAGCTTTGAAATTAAGGAAAAATTCTCATTATACCTCCGAATTTTCATGAATTATTCTCTGTACCACCATGGAACTAATAGTGGTGCCACCATGGTGCCATGATGCCATAAACCGCTTATTTCGTGGTTTTTGCTTCCGAGTCTACCAAGGTAGCGGAAGCTTTGTTTTCACTTTTCAAGGACGAAAAAAAAAAGTTCTCCAAAATCAAAATTTTCACTCGCGTTTTGCGTTTTAGACCTTTCTGAACAATTTTGGTTCCGTGTCTGTCTGTCTGTGTGTCTGTGTGTCTGTGTGTCTGTCATGATTTCCTTGTAACGCGCATAACTATACGAAGTTATTGTCCGATTTCGATGAAATTTTCAGGGATTGTGCGGGTTGGTGTGTAGACGGTCCCCTATGAAAATCATCATCCTCGGACTGATAGAAGCGACTGCGCATGCGCAAACGTGAATTCCTTGTAACAGCCATAACTTCCATATTTTCCATCCGATTTCAATGAAATTTTCAGGGATGTTACAGATTAGTGATTAGATGGTCCCCTATGAAAATCATCACCTTCGGACTGATAGTAGTCACTGCGCATGCGCAAACGTTAATTTTCTTGTAACGGCCGTAACTTCCATATTTTTCATCCGATTTCAATGAAATTTTCAGGGATGTTACAGATTAGTGTTTAGATGGTCCCCTATGAAAATCATCACCCCCGGACTGATAGTAGCCGATGCGCATGCGCGAACGTGAATTGCTTGTAACAGCCATAACTTCCACAATTTCTACCCGATTTCGATGACATTTTCAGGGATTACGCGGATTAGGTTGTAGATGGTCCCCAATGAAAATCAAGGCCTTAAAATTTACAGCAGCCTCTGCGCATGCGCAATCGTAAAATACTTGTAACAGTTGCGTCTGAGGTGAGGATCGCAAAGCCATTCTACAAACCCCTCTGTAGATCAGTAAGCAAAGTACTGGACTCACATCCAGGAGTTCCAGGTTCGATTCCCAGTCTGGCTATGAAATTTTGCTTCCGAGTCTACCAAGGTAGCGGAAGCTTTGTTTTCACTTTTCAAGGACGAAAAAAAAAAGTTCTCCAAAATCAAAATTTTCACTCGCGTTTTGCGTTTTAGACCTTTCTGAACAATTTTGGTTCCGTGTCTGTCTGTCTGTGTGTCTGTCTGTCTGTGTGTCTGTGTGTCTGTGTGTCTGTGTGTCTGTGTGTCTGTCATGATTTCCTTGTAACGCGCATAACTATACGAAGTTATTGTCCGATTTCGATGAAATTTTCAGGGATTGTGCGGGTTGGTGTGTAGACGGTCCCCTATGAAAATCATCATCCTCGGACTGATAGAAGCGACTGCGCATGCGCAAACGTGAATTGCTTGTAACAGCCATAACTTCTACATTTTCCAACCGATTTCAATGAAATTTTCAGGGATGTTACAGATTAGTGATTAGATGGTCCCCTATGAAAATCATCACCTTCGGACTGATAGAAGCGACTGCGCATGCGCAAACGTTAATTTTCTTGTAACGGCCGTAACTTCCACATTTTCCATCCGATTTCAATGAAATTTTCAGGGATGTTACAGATTAGCGATTAGATGGTCCCCTATGAAAATCATCACCTTCGGACTGATAGAAGCGACTGCGCATGCGCAAACGTTAATTTTCTTGTAACGGCCGTAACTTCCACATTTTCCATCCGATTTCAATGAACTTTTCAGGGATGTTACAGATTAGCGATTAGATGGTCCCCTATGAAAATCATTACCCCCGGACTGATAGTAGCCGATGCGCATGCGCGAACGTGAATTGCTTGTAACAGCCATAACTTCCACAATTTCTACCCGATTTCGATGACATTTTCAGGGATTACGCGGATTAAGTTGTAGATGGTCCCCAATGAAAATCAAGGCGTTAAAATTTACAGTAGCCTCTGAGCATGCGCAATCGTAAAATACTTGTAACAGCCGTAACAGTTGCGTCTGAGGTGAGGATCTCAAAGCAATTCAACTAACCCCTCTGTAGATCAGTATGCAAAGTTCTGGACTCACACCCAGGAGTTCCAGGTTCGATTCCCAGTCTTACGATGAAATTTTTTGATTCCAATCACTACCGCACTTACATTTTTCGTCCGAATTTGATGAAATTTTCTAGGATTGCCCAGATTAGCGTGTAGATGGTCCCCTATGAGGGTAGTGGAAGGTACTTAGAGATTGGTTTTTGGAGATTAGCTACTATGCATCGGATCATCTATATAATCGGGTTATGGATACGAGGAAGCTATGTGCCACACCCACTTGGCAGACGTTTTTTATTCCAATCACTACACCGCACTTACATTTTTCGTCCGAATTTGATGAAATTTTCTAGGATTGTCCAGATTAGCGTGTAGATGAGGGTAGTGAAAGGTACTTAGAGATTGGTTTTTTGAGATTAGCTACTATGCATCGGATCATCTATATAATCGGGTTATGGATACGAGGAAGCTATGTGCCACACCCACTTGGCAGACGTTTTTTTTTTGTGTGTTTCACCTTGAATACGGATGTGAACCTCGACGGACCGCCTACTAAAACTAACAGATGAAAGTTCAATGTTACGACGTATTTCCGCCTTGGTGCCAGACTGGCACCATTGTTGGCGTTGGGGAGGTGGGGGGGGGGGGGGTAACTCGAATTCGCATGTTGGGTATCGTAGATCATGGATTTTAAAATGCTCTTCAGATTCGAGGCTCCCATGCCGCTAGAAATGTTAAGGTGGATAATGGTGTGGGGGGGGGGTCAGTATTTCTTGCCTAAAGTAATGAATAAATTACATCGAGTGAAACAGTTTTATCGCTTACCAACTGGTTTAACTGATCTAATGCTTATCCAATGGGACGTCCCCTGGAATGCATACATTACTAAACAATATGTTTATTTTTAACTCCACCATAGACGGCTCCAAGCCCGTGGTTCAAAAGGAGGTGAGAAAATAAAAAATAAACATGATTTCGACCACAAAACTGATGTTTTCGTGAAAGAAATGTTAATTTTTCCTCTTGAAATCTTGGTCTTCCTCAAAACGGATGTTACCCTGTGATTCAGCGTAAAAAAATGATGAAGAAACATGTGCCACACTTAGGGTTCTCCAAAACCTAATTTTTGCGTAATTGTGGAGTTGCGCATCTTAGAGCGTTCAAAAAGCCAGGTTGCGCGCAATGAAAAATATCGATTCGGGTATGATGTTTTCATGAATTTTGATGTAGAATCCGAATCTGTAATAAAAAAGGGGGGGTTCCATTTGAAAAAATGAAGTTAGTAGGTATCAATTGCGCACGATTGCGCGCAACGTTTTTGCGCAAAAGTATTTTTCCTGAGATCCTCACAAAAAATCATGAAGAATTGCGTTGATCGGAATTTCTTACGCTGTATTTTGCGGAAATGAAGGGGGGTGTAACCTTTTCGTGAAACACCCTGTATAGATCATTCGTCTGCAAAGATTGTTACCACCAACAAACTTGAAGAAAAAGATCGATCGCATTTCGGTCAGCTATTGTTTTCTTGGTCGATTCCAAGGCTTTATTATTGAAAATAATAAACCAAAAGAAACACACAAATCGATTGAGTATTGAGGACTAGGCAGCTCTTTAGAGGTGTCGTCAGCATACAGACAGACAAAAAATGTTCAAGAAAGCTTAAATCGTAAAACGCGACAATAAATTCTGATTTTGGTTAAATTTTGGTTTATTATTTTCAATAATAAGCTTTTGGAATCGAGCAAGAAGAAAAATTTAACCCCCCCGCAAAATTTGATGTTTTACGTTTCAAGGTACGTAGAATCCGAAAATGGAATAAAAAATTTTCCGTCCATCCGCCGCACGCGGCACTTTTCTTAGCAACACTGTACCGATTTGGTTCAAATTTGGTATAGGGGCTCCATTTGGGGCCTAGTCGTGCCGCGAAGCTTTTGGTTGATGTCAGTCACTTTTAAGGGGTGAAAATTGAGGGTTGAAATTTTCAAGAGTGCCCTAGCTCGAAAACTGTCGAAATAAAGGTATCGTTTTTTCAACAATTTTAAATGGTATTGAATTTTTTAAAACTTTTGAGACCACCCGGAGCTCTGTAGGACAAACCGTTCGCTCCCTACGAGTACTTGAAGGTTTTCCTTCGATAAAACAGAATCATGAGTGTGAATCGCAAAAGAGGTGTAATCTCCGTTCAAATTTTATCTGACTAAAATGCGATCGCTGTTCATTTCTTCGAGTTGTATTCAGTTTTGCATCCTTAGCAACTAGTAATAAAATTTCCATATGAAGCTTTCTATTTTTCGAATCGAGTGTGAAGCGTATAGTTCTTTGTATACTTTGTATTCTTTGTATGTTCAAGCTTATAAACTTGATTGTGAAGGTGTGAAGGCAGTATGGTGTGGTAGGTAGTACCTACCAATAGTTGGTAGGTAAAAAAAAATGTTGGTAGGTAAAAAACGCTGCAAATCATTGCTCAAAGGTTTATTATTTTCTGTATAGATCACCCTTCTGTGTAGATCACTGGTTCTCCATCAATAGCACTTACCGCCATCTGTATTCTCCCTTGACCTTCCCTCTCAAATTATAGCTTCCTGCGTTCAATAGGATTGAAAATGGCTTTGGAGCTCACTCAGCTGATCAGTGCTATTCCAGGCGTCTCCAGCATTCGAGAAGATCTTCTTCACTCTTCAGATCACTGATCAGCTGAGTGAGCTCCGAAGCCATTTTCAATCCTATTGAACGCAGGAAGCTGAAATTTGAGAGGGAAGGTCAAGGGAGAATTAGGGATGGTGGTAGGTGCTACTGATGGAGAACCAGTGATCTATACAGAAGGGTAATCTATACAGAAAATAATAAACCTTTCGGCAATGATTTCGTTGAGCCTCGAATAATGAAAAACAATGCTTCCGCTACCTTGGTGGACTCGGAAGCAGGAAAATCCAAAGCTAACCTTGAACATAGTTATACTTGATTGACAGATAATGACGATGGAGAGATGAATCCAGAGCCGCTTGTCACTCCACAGCTTCTCCACGGGATAATCTTCATAGAACCATTTAGTGAGGGTGAGCCAGTGGATAGAGTTGTACACCTTGAAAAGCTGCGCTCTTTTCACTTGGAAATTTTCCACCATATTTGTTCCAAATTATGCTGTCGTGTGTGATTGACGATGAAGGTAAACCGATAATCAGAGGGAATACGAAGTCAACTGAAACAATAAACTTTTGTAATTGTAAATAATGGAATATCACTAGAATAAGATTGGAAACCAATAATCATTTTAGAACCCACTAATGTTTCACTTTCTATGTTGGTCTCGGTATTATTACCCAATTATCTAAACACTAATAAGCTGCAAACACAAAATCAAACTTCGTTTGAGCCAAAAAATAAGATCTTAGATAAAGTCCATTCATGCAGCATGAGTTAATGAGCGAATTTTCGAGAAAAAAAAGTGAAAGCTATGTTTAAGAAAATCGAATTATAAAGCTAGTTATAAAGCTAGACATTTGGGTGCGGCACATAGCACCTCATTGGTTGAAGATTAAAAATACTCTTCTCGTCACCCCGAACTCATGGAGTCACCCACACACAACATCGAATATACGCAGGTAATCATTGTACAGGTATATGATGGATATTTATTCATTATATAGCCGATAAACCTATATGAATCATTAGAATCATAATATAAACATCTATATAGGTACATAAAACGCTAACCGTATGTACGTATGCACGGAGGGGTCGTGGAAGTGGGGAGAGTCGGCTGAATCGGAGACGGGAGGAGTTGGGGGCGGGATGAGTTGGGGGCGGGAGGAGTTGGGGGCGGGATGAGTTTGGGGCGGGATGAGTCGGAGGAATCGTTTTTGCCTGATTTTAGTAGGCTTTTCAGCTAGTCATAACAATAAACGTAACATAACATAAACATCATAATATAAATTGCTTAGAGGTACCCACCCACATATATTTACAATTTTTTGGCAATTTTTGATTTCTGAAATTTTTGTTACATAAGAAATTTTGTGCTTAATCCGAATTTACCTTATTATATTACTTTGATTATGAAGGTAATATTTACAAACAACTTAAAACCCTGTTCTTTGGCCGTTTTTAACCTATTTTTTGATGTTTGGACCACTTAGGATTGACCAAAATTCATGTCTAACGAACTCGTATTTACGTTTGTTATTATGGACAATTTGGCCATAACTTGAAGTTTTCATGAAACGAACTAACTAAACTTAAGTTATTTCTGGATTGGCACATAATAAATTCTACTTAGGTAAATAATTAGACTTATCATGATTTTCGGAAAAACTTCAGTAACCGTTGTAGACTAACACAACGGATTTCAGTGTATAAAAAATTTCAAAAACGTCCACGCGAAAAATTTTGAGTCTATTACAGTTCCTTCATTTTTTTTCAAAACTTCGCTAAAATAGATACGTGTAGAGGATGGTATTTCAGTAAATATAATGCAGAATGAAGAAGCTACCTCACTCAGAAATATGTCACTCTGCCAACTGATACAATATAATGTGAATGAAAAGAAGAAGTTGCTTAGGTCTTCGGCTCTCATAATTACTGTGAGATATCGTGTAGGAATAAATTAGGCTAACTCTGGATATCCATGAATTTAAGTAGGTTGTTGAAATTATAGGGGTTAGTAAACGTGTGGATTGTTACCGGTCAGCTATAAATGAATTAATAATTCCAAAGTGGAAGTTGAGACCCCACGTACAAATTACTCTTGAAAGTTTGTGGAAACTTCGTCCAGAACAAAGTCGAAATTAACTTCTTTTTGACTTATTACAAGAGTGAGTCCTTCTCGATTAAGTGGGGTCCAATTAGTGACAATTACAGTCCACGGCAGTGAAATGGCACCCAACGGACTCGAACCTGAACGACGATTACTGTTTTATTGAATGATGATTTCCCAACCTGCACGTAGAAGGAAATAATATACTTTTTCTGTCTACTAACCGCCACAGATCCGTGAGAAATTACTTGAGAAGAAGCCGTCAAGATCTTTTTGGAACATCCCTCCGAGACCTTCCCTTGAAGATCTTTCTCGATTCACACATCGATGGGAAAAGGGCTCTCAGTGGGAGGTAAGGGACGGAGACACGTTCTGAATCCCAATATCTCTTTCCACGACGAAGGAATGCCGAGAAGCGACTTTTTTTCTTTTGGATGAACTCAACGGAAAGTGCCGCAGGACGAATGAGGCGGGGAAGGAGGATATAAGGATGGTGAAAGCTGAAGGGAAAAAGAAATTTAGCAAAGTAAGTGGTGGATCCCAGGCTGTTGGAAAGGAATCAAGGTAAATTGGGGCTATTCAACCCTTGGAAGGGGTGATCGAGGTTGGATCGTTAGAACGTTTCGTCGCCCTCCTCTTTTCCTTTTCTTCTTCGTCTAGTCCTTTCTTCGACTTCACCTTATACCAGTTGAGGCAATTTCAGAAGGTGGCTGATTTAACCCTTTCCAGTCTTCATAGCCATAGAAGGGGTTGTGATCGTCAAAAGAATCCCCTAAAAATCTCTTCCGCCCGAAGGCTGCCAATTACTTTTCTTATTTCAACTTTTCGTAGCCATTCCACTCGTTGGTGGAAATTTCCAACACCTGGTGCTTTCATGAAAAACCACACAGCCTTACAAAAGCAAATCAATTTTGAAAATAAGTCTTGATTCATTTGAGAAGCGATCGGTAAAAATAAAAATTTTATTGTCACATATCCGACCAAATAACATTATTTGGTACCTGATAGTAATTTACTAGTAGGTAGATCATGAAACAAGGATATTTATGTCAACATTTATGTATGAATATATTTACACTAACCTCCCAATTATTAGTGATACAGCGCAACAATAATTTCATATAGATTCGAAATGGAAATTACCTAAAATTTATTGGCAAAATTTGGAAATATTGTCGCTAATTAGTCAGACTTGTGAGTGTGGCACATAGCACAAATGCAATCAACCTCTTGGCTAGAAAGATTATTGATGAAACCTCAAAAAACAATCTTCTCGTCATCCCAAACTCATAGAGTAATCAGCTACTAATTAATTTAACAACTAACTAACTACTAGCTTAATAATCAAGTTGTTTTCTGTAGTTTCGAAACAGATTTCAGTGAAAAAACGTCTTGGGGAAGCTTCCTAGTATCAATAACCCGGTTGTGTAGACGATCCCATGCGTGGTAGCTAGTCTAGAAACAACAACAACTCAAATCAACCTCTTGTAAAATCGGACGATAACTTCGTATAGTTTTGCTCCTTACAAGGATTTCATGACAGGAAAACAAACTCACGACACACAGACAGACAGACACGGAAGCAAAATTGTTCATGGAGGCCCAAATCGTGAAATGCGAAACCTAAATGGTAAGTAATGCGGCCTGAATCGTGATGCCATATTTTGATGTATGAAAACATTTTTCATTCAAACTTGAGAAGTGAAAACAATGAGAATAGCTCATGTTTAACATTTTGAGGTCATTGCAATATCTTGAGAATTCACTAATGAGCATAAACCAACGCTTTTCGAAGATTTCAAACTTTTTTCTTAACTTTTTCCGAGATTTGAAGGTGAAAAAAAGCCTTTGAAGTCGTCTTTTCACTCTAGTAAATCAACGAGTTTCGAAGATTTCAACCTTCTTTCTCGACTTTTTCCGAGATTTGAAACTGAACACAAGCTTCCGAAGTCGTCTAGTCTCTCGAGTTTTCCGTCTGGAAGCCGATTTAGGGTCTACTTGTGCCGCGAAGTTTTTAGTTGATGTCATTCACTTCTAAAGGGTTGTAGTTTTCAAAACGTCCTAGCTCGAAAACGCTCGATATCAAGGTATTGGCTTTTCACCAATTTAAAATGGAATTGAATTTTTAGAATCGAACAAGACCACCCAGAGCTCCTTATAATCGCTTGAGGGTTGGACTTACAATAAATGAGAATCACAATCGTGATTCTCAATTACTGTTCACTGAAGGGAACACTTAGGCCTAATCTCCGTTCAAATATCAGCCGATAACCGATAACGATAGCTACCTTTGTTAGTTAATTGAATAGAGTTTTGCGTTTTCCCGAGTTGTGGAATCAAGTATCTTCATGGAGGCACTGTCTCAGGTAGGGATGTTGTTGCTAGTAGGTAGTTTAAATGGGTCTCATTCAGTGAATAAAGGTTTTTCTCTGTCAACTATTGTTCGTTTTTGATGATTCCAGAGCTAATCTCTTAGTTTTTCAATTCCCTAGGTAGATGCACTAATGAATTTCGAAAATCCTTGAAAATATTCAATTTAGGTAAAATTTTGTTTACTTATTTTTTACTGTTGGAAATTAACAAGTGCGTGGGTGTAGAGATTATAAAAATAAGATTGTCTCAAGAAACATGACAATTGAATGATTATTCTCTGAGAAAAACGCTGTATAGAACATAATATGTTCTTATAATATGGTCAATATATTATATTGATCACTCGTCTGCAAAGAACACGGCTTTGCCATTTTCACTACCAACCATAGATACTACCTACCTACTTCACAACTAAGTTTTTTTGGAAGAAATAAACGCTTCACACTCAGTTCGAAGAAACGGAGAGTTGTGGGTGTCTTCAGGAAGAAATTTGATTCCTGGCTGCCAAGAACGCAAAACTGAAGACAATTCGAAGAAACGAACAACGATCGCATTTTGGTCAGCTAAAATTTGAACGGAGATTAAACCTCTTTGGCGATTTAAGTTCTCATAGGGACTGAACGGTTTGTCCTACAAAACTCCGCGTGGTCTCTAAAAATTCAATATCATTTCAAATTTGTGAAAAAAAACAATACCTTCATTTTGAGAGTTTTCGGGCACTCTTGAAAATTTCAATCCCCATTTTTCTCCCCTTAGAAGTGACTGACATCAACCAAAAGCTTTGGGGCACAACTAGACCCCAAATGGAGCCCACATACCAAATTACACCAATGGGAATTAAGGAAAGTGCCGCGTACGGCGGACGGACGGAATAATGTTTTTTTGGATTCTGGTTGAACATTTTTTTCTTGGTCGATTCCAAATTGGAAATAATTAACCAAAATGGGAAAGCCGACTTCTATGCAGACGGGTAAAGTAAACAGTAAAATAATAAACCATAGTGTAATACTAGTAATTTGTAGCGTTTTAAAAGTGTTTCAAAGTCGATAGTATTGTTAGTTATCGATTGGAGATTGGGACATGAATCAACACACTAATTATGCTATTGGTAAGATACAAATGGGATTCTCCCTGTAGGTAAATGAACTATCACGAGTTCCATGAAAGGTAGGTAAGAGTGGTGGTTGATGGAGGCGACTTGAGTGGGGCGAGGAAGGGAGAAAATGACGTCGAAATGGCCGCAATCAACCCTGCGAAAGAGACCAAGGGGTAGGTCTTCAACTCCCAAAGAGCAACTTCGTTAAGACCGCCCCTTTTTCGTCTTGAAGGGAGAAATGGACTAAGAGAGGGGGTAAAGTCCCTTCATTCCTTTGGGAATTTTTAAAGAAGTAAGAGAAAAAACTGAGTAATTTGGGAGAGCGAAAAAAGAGGTGTTCAATCAAAGAGACGCTATTATTAGAGGTCGTTAGGGTCTGGGAACGTGCTCAACGGAAGGGGGTCATCATAACATTCACAGGGCTTTCTTTCTAGAATCGTGAAAAGTAAAAGGAACTGGTTTAATCATACTTGATAAAATTAGGAAATTGCTTTTGCCATTCTGAATTGGAACGAAAAATCGGCAATAAATTATATGCGGTAAAAGGAGAACTTCGACATATCCTAGTCACAACGAGAGCACCGACCAAGGAAGTTTGGTTCGAATGAGGGAGCAGAAATTAGTCCTAGATTTATGGTGGTTGGAACAGTAAATTTGCGCTGTTTTATAAAATTTATCGTTTTAACAAATAGTTATGAAGGTTCGTACCTACTAAATAATAGCTAGAAAAATGCAATACAAATAGCATGGATTGATTTACAATGCATCAAAACATTGATGCCAACGGTCATCTAATTACATAAAACCTGTAAAAAAAAACGCTGCAAATGATTACAAAAGGTTTTATAATTTTGGTTTATTATTTTCAATAATAAGCCTTTGGAATCGAGCAAGACAAAAAAATTTTAACCCCCCCCTCAAAATTTGATGTTTTACGTTTCAAGGTACGTAGAATACGAAAATCGAATAAAAAAATTTCCGTCCGTCCGCCGTATGCCGTACGCCGTACGCGGCACTTTTCTTAGCAACACTGGACCGATTTGGTTCAAATTTGGTATATGGGCTCCATTTGGGGTCTAGTTGTGCCGCGAAGCTTTTGGTTGATGTCAGTCACTTCTAAGGGGTGAAAATTAAGGGTTGAAATTTTCAAGAGTGCCCTAGCTCGAAAACTCTCGAAATAAAGGTATTGTTTTTTCACCAATTATAAATATTATTGAATTTTTAAAAATTTTTGAGACCACCCGGAGCTCTGTAGGACAAACCGTTCGGTCCCTACTAGTACTTGAAGGTTTTCCTTCGATAAAACAGAATCATGAGTGGGAATCGCAAAAGAGGTCTAATCTCCATTCAAATTTTATCGGACTGAAATGCGATCGCTGTTCATTTCTTCGATTTGTATACAGTTTTGCCTTCTGCGTAACCAGTAATCAAATTTCCATATGAAGCTTTCTATTTTTCCAATCGAGTGTAAAGCGTTTAGTTCTTTCTAATAAACTTGATTGTGAAGGTGTGAAGCCAGTATGGTGTGGTAGGTAGTACCTAGCTGGTAGGTAAAAAAATGTTGGTGGGTAAAAAACGCTGCAAATCATTGCTCAAAGGCTTCTTCACTCTTCAGATCACTGATCAGCTGAGTGAGCTCCGAAGCCATTTTCAATCCTATTGAATGGAAGTGCTCTTCCAGGTGTCTCCAGCATTCGAGAAGATCTTCTTCACTCCTCAGATCACTGATCAGCTGAGTGAGCTCCGAAGCCATTTTTAATCCTATTGAATGGAAGTGCTCTTCCAGGTGTCTCCAGCATTCGAGGAGATCTTCTTCACTCCTCAGATCACTGATCAGCTGAGTGAGCTCCGAAGCCATTTTTAATCCTATTGAATGGAAGTGCTCTTCCAGGCGTCTCCAGCATTCGAGGAGATCTTCTTCACTCCTCAGATCACTGATCAGGTGAGTGAGCTCCGAAGCTATTGCTCAAAGCAAACCAAAAATTTTATGTTTCGCGTTTCAAGGTGCATACAATTCGAAAAATAGTACCTACCGATATGGAAATGAGTATCTCAAATTTGAGAGGGAAGGTCAAGGGAGAATACAGATGGTGGTAGGTGCTATTGATGGAGAACCAGTGATCTATACAGAAGGGTGATCTATACAGAAGGGTAATCTATACAGAAAATAATAAACCTTTGAGCAATGATTATCAGCGTTTTTCTGAATAGATCACTCGCCTGCAAAGAACACAGCTTCGCCATTTCCACTACCCACCAATCATATTTTCGCTTCAAAATCAAGTTTATTTTGAAGAAAAAACGCTTCACAATCAATCAAAAAACGCTGCAAATCATTGCCCAAAGGTTTATTATTTTCTGTATAGATCACCCTTCTGTATAGATCACTGGTTCTCCATCAATAGTTCCTACCACCATCTGTATTCTCCCTTGACCTTCCCTCTCAAATTTCAGCTTCCTGCGTTCAATAGGATTGAAAATGGCGTCAGAGCTCACTCAGCTGATCAGTGCTCTTCGGTGATGGGGGGGGGGGTTAAAAATGTTTCTTGGTCGCTTCCAATGGTTCATTATTGAAAATAATAAACCAAAGGACTCCAAAATCATAATTTCCGCCTTCAGTTCACGGTACAGTCGCTCCCTGAACACTTTTGGCCCCGTGCCTGAGGTAATCTTAAATTTTACCTAATGAATTATCCAAATGAACCTTGATACAACTAATAACCTGCACGATATTCTGAATGCGGAAGGGAGTTAACGAGAACTAATTTATTGATACCGTGCAAGTGTTCATTTCGTTGTTTTTCTTGTCCTATTTCCGCACTATTTTAATTTGACGGCAATTATATTAATTGGACTTCTAAAGAAAACTTATCATTGATGAGTAATTGGCAGCAAGGTTTTTTTTTTCGCCTCAAAACCTTGGACACTTGAAGAATCGGTACTTGTATGATCTAGTTCAATAGAAATGTTATCAGGAATTTAATCGGGAATGTGCATTGATAAAAAACGGAATTGAAGAATATTTGTGTCGATTGTGTATCATTCAAACAGACTCACAATCCTACATGCGATGCCTATCACGACGAAAAACCAGTAGAATTGACTAACAAGACTCGGTTCTGTAACGACAAAAATACTAACTTAAAACTTTAGCCAAGTGGGTGTGACACATAGCTTCCTTGTATCAATAAGACTATTGTATAGATGATCCGATACATAGTGGATGATCAGCACTTCAATATCCATACAGTTACTACAACCCTCGAAATTTGATGTTCAGTCGACGATGGCATTTATAGGGAACCATCTAGAGTTTGAACACAACCAATGAAGATTCCATTGAAATTGAACTACTTAAAACAAGTAATAAGTTAGGAAGGTACTTAACCTTCCGGTACACGCATAGGCGGCACCCGTGCCGCCTCGACCTTAGTTTTCGTATTTACGCGCTCATTCTTGATTCCCGGACGGCGGGATCTACTGCTATTTGTTAGTTACCATATTTATCCAGAGATCAAGCTAGTTTCACCTTGCTGAGTCAAACGTCGCGCCAGCGTTATCAGTTGCAATCTGGCTAGTGCGCAGTAGTTCTTGAATAAAAAAATTGATTGGCTTTTTTTACTTGCTCCCTCCTCCCTCCCTGGGAGCGCTAATGAATATAGAACCCATCTGTACTGCGATAGGTAACGATAATTTGGTTGAGGAAACAATCATGTCGATTCCATTGGAAAAAGTTGGCTGTTTATGATTTTAGGTAGGTACCTATTTATTTGGTTTATGAGCATACAAACTATAAAATTATAGTAAGTTTGATTTAGGTGGTTTACCTAGCATATTGACACAGCTGTTAGCAACCTTTACAATAATGACTTTGGGCAGTTAAAACTTCATTTTCAAGGGCGGCATGGGTGCCGCCACGCGGTGTGAATTGAAAAGCGAAATGGCGCGGGTACCGGAAGGTTAATTTCGAAAAATTACCTCTTTTCCGTCCTGGAGAAATGAAAAATAAGTCCACCAAGAGGGTTTGCCACATAGCTTACTCGTATCCTCGTATATGGGTGGTGCATTGTAGCTAATCTCAAAACATCAATCTCTTAGAACCTTGCACTACCCTCATAGAGGGCCATCTACACGTCAACTCGCTCCATTCCTGAAAATGTCATTGAATTCGCATGGAAAATGTAGAAATTAAGGCAGTTTAGATTTTATGTTTGCGCATGCGAAGAGGCTTCAGTTAATCTAAGTGCGATGATATATTCATATACACCCCAATCCGCACAATCCCTGAATATTTCAAAGAAATCAGAAATAACTTCATAGTTTTGTCTCTTACAGGGATTTCATGGCAGACACGGACCCAAAGTTGTTGAGGGAGGCTTAAAACGTAAAATGCTAGTGGACATTTTGATTTTAGAGAACTTTTTTTCAACATTTAAAAGTGATAACAATGATTCCACTACCTTGGTAAATTTGGAAGCAAAAAGGTTAAATCAAAATGAAAAAGGTTCAACTGAAAGTTGAAATACTGTAATATCAAAGTATGAAATCCAAAAAACTAGATTTTTTAAACTGGGCATGTTAACAGATAGTTCCTGAATGGCCGTTGAACCCCTCATCAGCGCTTATCACTACATCTAGCAGGTTTGGTTCCTGCAGGAGAGCCCTCTTTTCGAATCTCTTCTCGATGTAAACCAAAGAATCGTACGTTTCTTAACGTACGAATTTCAAACTTCATTCCCCGCTTCGTGGAATGATCTCAATCATGTTATAATCAGTTGTTGACTAATTAAATCCCTGTAGATTTTACTCTAATCGATTAAAGTACCAGTTTTCTGTGATTGTTAACCCCAAGTTCAGGGTTTGCTTTCATCTCGAGTGTTTTGTCGATAGAATTCAGATTAGTTACAGTCTGAATGAAGTGCCGTACTTACTCCCCCCACCCCTATTTCCGTCCTAAAACTATTAGGCAGTACGATTCATTGTCGTTTCGCTTAATATTCGTGAGTTTTGCGTTTGTGAGTGAACATTAGATCGAAAAACGCTGCAAATTATTACACAATGGTTTATTATTTTTTATGAGATTAGTTAGACCTCTTTTGCGATTCACACTCGTGTTTCTGATTTATCGTACGTTTATTATTTTTATGGTTTATTATTTTAATGGCTTATTATTTTTCTATATAATCGTCTATAAAGCCACCAACCATCCAACATGAAGAAAAATACTTGGAAAATGTCACCCCACGCATATTTGAGCAAAAACCTCTTTTTTGGCCGGTTATTTGCCCATAACTTCTATACGAATTAAGCGATCGGAATAGTTCGACGTTAGGACCAACAAGACCCCAAATGGAGTCTATGTGCGAAAGATCGGGTTTTTTAGACCGATTCTAAGGCCTTTTATGGCCCGGACGGCGAACGGCGGACGGCGGACGGACATTGCAAATTTGGATTCTACGCACCTTGAAACGTAAAGTGACAAAGTTTGAGGGGGGTTATAAAAATTTTTTGCGATACGATCACATAGGCTTATTATTAGAAATAATAAACCAATATTATTAGAAATAATAAACCAAAAAACGGATACCATCGCTTCATGTAGGGTGAAAGTTGATCATCGCGATCACAGCTGAATCTTCGAACAATCACCAATATCCTGAGGTTGGGTATGTTCCCACCAAAGTACAAACAAGTAAGTACCTTCGACAGAGGAAAGATTTTTAAAAAATATTACTTTGAGGAGGAGCAGCTATTTCAGCGCTTACAACCACAAAAACAAGCTCGCCAATCGGTTCGTCTCGTCAATTTGCATCGTTTGGTGGTGTTATTCTCAATACGCCCGTGTTCGTCGCTTAAGAAGCAACACAAGGTATCAAAATATTTCGTAACTTTTCAGGAGACGGAAAAAACAGGGTTTCTTGGAAGTTGTTGGTATTTCAGTAAAATGGCCTAACTGAATAAACGGGGTTTCCGATTTTCCTCTGACAATTATTGTTCGATTTTGATGGTTCCTGCGGCAATCTTTTACTCTTTCAAATTTAGGCACAACTTTTAAAGTTTGAGCCCCTGTGATATAGGGAAATACTAACCCGGAACGAGGAGCGAACGGCGACCGAGACCCCCAACAATGCAATGATTTCAGCACTTTTAGCGACGTTTCAACTCAAAATGATCGTGTTCGGCCTGTTCCGAACAAAATTCTGCATCCATTGGTATAAAAACTTCAGTTTGGTTGATTATTTTCAAAAATAAACCTTAGGAATTGACCAAGAAAAATTTTTCGAATTGTGTGTCAAGCGAAAATTTGGTTGGTAGGTAGTGACGATGGCAAAGCTGAGTTCTTCGCAGATGAGTGATCTATCCAGAAAAATAATCAACCATTGTGTAACAATGCAGCGTTTTTTGCTAAAATGTTAGATTCGTGGAGTTGGTTCTTAGAGCGTCGACATCTTTACAATAATCTTAACTGTTGTTATAAAAAAAACTGCCTTGAGTTGATAAGGAAATTAGTTCATTCCTTTTGCTAAAAATTCAACTAAAACTTTTTTCGAGCAGAAAACAATGTCGGTCTAAATCAACTTTTTTGAACACAAACCGTGATATTAACAAGGTCAGGTTTTCAGGACTAGCAATTATTTGGAAAGTACTTCTTATTTCAGGAGGTCAAATTAACTCTACTTGAAAGGATTGTTGAAACAGCTGGGCGCCTCACCGCTCTGTGCCCTCCAGTTTGCAATGTAGGAACGTTCTGCGGGTAGTATCTCCTCAGGCGAAGGCGTTCTGACTCCCAACTTCCAGTTACACCACTTCATGATTATTTTGTGATTGATCGCGTGCTTTAAGAATGGATAATTATGGGTTTTCTCCAAATATATGGGATGTTTCCAGAATATAAGAGTTCTTCTCGGACAATGGTATTTTATGAGCCATTTTCATAAATTATTATTTTTTTTTATTGAAAAAAATCGAAAAAATTGTTTTTTTTAAATGATATGTTTATAACTTATGTTCATCGATTCGTAGAGTCCTATGTAATTGCTATCCCGTTGCTCCAAAAGTATCAGCTGTTTCCTTATAAATATGAACAGAAATTGAGTTGACTTGAACGACATTTTCTCGGAGTGCAACAGCCAAATTTCGCCCAAATAAAACTATTTAGAGATTCGTTTCAGAATAATAATGCAGAAATCAAAAGGGAAACTTTTAGAAAAACGCTGAAAATTATTACACAAAGGTGCGACAATTAGGTCGCCTACTGCGTTACCGAAAGCAAATATCTCTCATTGTCACGTATGTATGTAGCATTACAAATACCAGATTGTATTAGTCGCTACAATGAAGGACACCCATTATCAGAGTGAATTGTCTATTGTTGTAGGAAAGGTACAATTTTAAATAAAAAAAAAAACATTATTTTTCTGCTTCAAAACGTCAATTTTATGAAGTTTATTCAAATTCGACGAAAAACAGATTATTTCCGTCTGAAAGATGTGATCCTGGGGTAGTTATTCCGTTGAGTTCCCCACGATAGCTACTTATTATGACAAACAATAAACCTAAAACGATGCAAATTATTACATAATGGTTTATTATTTTTCTATATTGATCACTCGTCTGCAAAGCCACCAACCATCCAACATGAAGAAAAACAACGATCGAATTTCGGTCAGCTAAAATTTGAACTGAGATTATGCCTCTTTTGCGATTCGAACCCGTGTTTCTAATTTATCGTACGTAAAACCCTTAAATTCTCGTAGGAAGCGAACGGTTTGTCCTACAGAGCTCCGCGTGGTCTCAAAAAATTCTAAAAATTCTATAGAATCTTAAATTGAAGGAAAAACAATACCTTTATATGAAAATTTTTTGAGTTAGGGCGTTTTCAAAATTCATTTTGGAACCCTTAGAACTGACCTACATCAACCAAAATCTTCGAGGCACAACTAGACCCCAAATGGAGCCTACATAACAAATTTCATCAAAATCGGTCAATGCTAAGTGGCAAAAGTGCCGCGTACGGCGGACAGACGGCCAAATTTTTTTTCGATTTTAGAATTCTACGTACCTTGAAACGTAAACCATAAATTTTGGGGGTGTTAAACATTTTTTTTTTCTTGGTCGATTCCAAAGGTTCATTATTAAAAATAATAAACCAAAAATGTTTCGAAAAATTAAAATGTTTGAATTTGACTTTGAAAATGTTATTCTTTGTCTTAGATTTTCATAGAGGAGCTACACGCCAGCTCGCACATGACGTAATCAAAATCGGACAGTAGATTTGCAGACACACAGACCGACTGTCAGACAGACAGACTCGGAACCAAAATTGTTCAAGAAGGTCTAAAAACTAAATTGCGAGTGGAAATTTGATCTTGGAGGACTTCTTATCCTAATCCTTGAATAGTGAAAGCAATAACACGTTCGCTAACATCGTAGATTCAATTGCGGAATATGTCTAAAGAATCACTTATCCTTACAGACCGATTTTTGAAAAAAATCGATTTTCGGGTTCTACATACCTTGAAAAGCAAACCAACAAATTTTATGGTGGTCTTGGTAGAGTCTTGAGGTTCGTTATTGAAAAATAGCTGAAAAGCCTGCTAACATCAGGCAAAAACAAATCGCAGATCCGTGAAAATAAAACAGAAAATGAATAAAATGAAAATGAAAAAAAAAAAAAAATGGGAGATATTGCACCTAGTCAAGGGCCAGGGGATATTACACGGAGTTGCACTTGACACAGGTTGGGATTTTATGTATTAGAATGAATAAACACATAATTTATAAATTTATTAAAAAAATTTTGATGTCTCGGCCTGGAATCGAACCCGTGTTTCTCAGACGATCGTCGGCGTACACGTGGAGTTGGGATTTTATGTACTAGATGATGAACCAAGAGAAGAATATTCTGAAGAATTCTTAATCGTGTTGTTGTTTCTGAATGTGAGAGATCAGCATCTTGATCGTGAAGTTTTCAATTATAAGATATTATCTGATAATATCTTATAATTGAAAACTTCACGATCAAGTTGCTGATCTCTCACATTCAAAAACAACAACACGATTATCAATTCTTCAGAATATTATAATTATTATAAAATATAATTATATAATATGATTTATAATATATAATTAGTTTATGATTCTTCGGAATTCGGGTGCCAGTAGACTTCTCATCAACCCTCTGAAGAAAGCTAATCCATTGTCCGGAGAAACCAACAATTGTATAAATGTTCCAACTAATTTTACTTGAAAATGTTAAGAAGGAAGCTATACTGCCCATCCAATTGGCAGCCTTTCTTTTTGCAACACCGTACTTGTTTATAGGAAATACCAGAGGAAGCTAGTAAACAAAGAGTGCACATTAGAAGTAGACTTTGAAAACTAATTTATTGGATATTTCTTAGAGAATTTGGTGCTCAAGTCTAATTTACGATGATTCGTTGCTGTCAGATGAATCTTCGCTGGTTGTCTTTTCGGTAGACTCGGAGGAATCTTCATCGGAGGAAGAATTAGCAGTAGTTTCAGCAGCAACAGCAGCAGCAGCATCAGAGGAAGATTCAGCGGTGTCATCGGAAGTTTCAGCTTCAGTGGCTGATTCTTCAGTCTGGACAGCGACTTGAGACTGGAGGTTACCGGCGATTTCATTCAGTTGTTCTAATCCCTGTTGTTGTGGTCTTTCCTGATCTTCTCCTCGTGGGGGTCCACGTGGGGGTCCACGTGGTGGTCCACGTGGTGGCCCTTGCCGGCCTCCTTGATCGCGGTCTCCGCGTGGGGGTCCACGTGGTCCTTGACGGTCTCCCTGTTCATCGTCTCCACGTGGGGGTCCACGTGGTGGTCCTTGACGGCCTCCTTGATCGCGGTCTCCGCGTTGGGGTCCACGTGGTCCTTGACGGTCTCCCTGTTCATCGTCTCCTCGTGGGGGTCCACGTGGTGGTCCTTGACGGCCTCCCTGTTCGCGGTCTCCGCGTGGGGGTCCACGTGGTCCTTGACGGTCTCCCTGTTCATCATCTCCTCGTGGAGGTCCACGTGGTGGTCCTTGACGGCCTCCCTGTTCGCGGTCTCCTCGTGGTCCTCTACGGTCCCCCTGTTCATCGTCTCCACGTGGGGGTCCACGTGGTGGTCCTTGACGACCTCCCTGTTCGCGGTCTCCTCGTGGTCCCTGACGGTCTCCCTGTTCATCGTCTCCTCGTGGAGGTCCACGTGGTGGTCCTTGGCGGCCTCCCTGTTCACGGTCTCCTCGTGGTCCTCTACGGTCTCCCTGTTCATCATCTTCTCGTGGGGGTCCACGTGGTGGACCTTGACGGCCTCCCTGTTCACGGTCTCCTCGTGGTCCTCTACGGTCTCCCTGTTCATCGTCTCCTCGTGGAGGTCCACGTGGTGGTCCTTGACGGCCTCCCTGTTCACGATCTCCTCGTGGTCCCTGACGGTCTCCCTGTTCATCGTCTCCACGTGGGGGTCCTTGACGGCCTCCCTGTTCTCGTCCACTCTGACCTATAAATATGGTTACGATAATGAAACTTGATGGTCACAAATCATAGTATGTATTTTTTACATTTTTTAAATTATAATTTGTTAAATACTGTCTTATTTCATTGACTTACCCCATCCCCACTGTTGAACTTGTTGAGAACCTGAAATTTGAAAAAAAATCCCTCAAATAATATTTTACAGAACATCATTAATAGAGCCGGACTATCATGATTATCATTACCAATTCGTCCACTTATTAAAAGCAGTAATGAAAAATAGTTTCATAGGTGGGATATTTACTTACCAAGCTGCTCTCGGACGCGCTCTAGAAAGAAAAAACAAAATTTAGTTAAGAATTCTTGGTAGATCTTCTTTGGAACTTAATTATTGTAACCACGTCAACAATTTCCAATAGCTTTCGTCCCAAGTGAATTATCTGAAACAACTAATTAGCGTTAAAATGGACCAAAATAGCCATTTTCTTGGCCCAACAGATTGTGGAAAGAGTGTGATGCCTCGACCAGACGATTGCTTATTTAAAAGAACGCTGCAAATTGTTTCACAGAAGATTATTATTTTCCTGTATGGATCACTCGTCTGCAAAGATCACAGCTTTGCCATTGTCACTGCCATTGTCTTGCCCTCAATAATGGTCTGTATCGGAGATCGGAGAGCCCACGCCGAACCTGCTCTCTTTGTAACATGGGTGCCAACGAGGACATAATCCATATTCTATTTCTTCTTTTTCGGGTCTATTTTTTGGGGGTGGGTCGGCTGGACACTGCTGACATCATTCGACTGCTGGATAGCGGAAGGTGTTGGTTGAAGGTAGCCCAGTATAGCCAGAAATGCTGGTTTTATCGTTCAAAACTTATTGAAGAATTTAACTGGGATTGAATTAGTATTAAGTAGATGTAGTAGTGATGTAATGTATAGTTTATTAAAAATTTAGTACTACTCAAAATATGTTCCACAAACACGCTCATACCACTCGGCAGACGGACGTCACGTCCATGCCTACCATGTTTAAATTTTGTTATGCCAGTATTTTTTTTTGTGTCCAATTGTCTCTTGTAAATAAACATGTTCTTTCTTCTTCTTCTTCTTCTTCCATTGTCACTAGTTATTTATTTTTCGTTTTTCACCTACCAACCATAGGTACCTACTACCTACCTACCGCACCATACTGCCTTCACAATACAGTTTATTAGGAAGAACTGAACGCATCACACTCGATTCGAGTAAATGAGGAGCTACATGTGGAAATTTGATTATTGGTCGTCAAGGGAGCAATACTGAATACAACTCGAAGAAACGAATAGAGATCATATTTTAGTGAGCTAAAATTTCAACGGAGCGATTCTGATTTATCATAAGTCCAACCCTTAAGTACTCTAAGGGAGCGAACGGTTTGTCCTACAGGGCTCCGGGTGGTCTCAAAACCTTTTAAAAATTCAATACTATTTTAAATTGGCAAAAAAACAACACCTTTATTTCGAGAGTTTTCGAGCTAGGGCACTCTTGCAAATTCAACCCTTAATTTTAACCCCTTAGAAGTGACTGACACCAACCAAAAGCTTCGCGGCACAACTAGACCCCAAATGGAACCCACATACCAAATTTGAACCAAATCGTCCAGGGTTGCCAACGATAGTGCCGCGTACGGCGGACGGACGGATTTTGCTTCAGAGTCTATCAAGGTAGCGGAAGCTTTGTTTTCAATTTTCAAGGATGAAAAAAAAGTTCTCCAAAATCAAAAATTTTCCACTCGCGTTTTACGTTTCAGACCTTCCTGAACAATTTTGGTTCCGTGTCAGTCGGTCTGTCTGTGCGTCTGTCATGAAATCCTTGTAGCGGGAATCCTATACGAAGTTATTGTCCGATTTCTATGAAATTTTCAGGGATTGTGCGGGTTGGTGTGCAGACGGTCCCCTATGAAAATCATCATCAGAAGCGACTGCGCATGCGCAAACGTGAATTCCTTGTAACGGCCATAACTTCTACATTTTCCATCCGAATTAATGATATTTTCAGGGATGTTACAGATTAGTGTTTAGATGGTCCCCTATGAAAATCACCACTTTCGGACTGATAGTAGCCACTGCGCATGCGCAAACGTGAATTTCCTTGTAATAGCCATATCTTCTACATTCTCCATCCGATTTCAATGAAAATTTCAGGGATGTTACGAATCTTTCATATATTTTTTGAATTTTTCAATATTTGAAATTGTCTTTGTGGTTATGAAGCTATAAAGGAGAACCGCCAGAAACAAAAGAGAATATTTTATGTATCGTACAGACCTCGTATACAATACAGAATTAACTTGGGATAGCAACGATATATCGATGAAAAATATCGATATACTTATTATGTTTGATATCGACATATTAGTATCGATATATAGATAGTAATATTAGTATCGATATATAGATACGATTATATCGGTCAATATCGATATATCGCGACTTATTTTCAACAAGTAAAAATTAAATATTGAAATGAATGGATGAGAAGGGACCCCTGTACTTGTAAAAACATCAAGTAATTGTATCCCAAATTTTGTAGGGTACCTTCGTGATGGGTTGGTTTCAGACTGTTGACTTCAGCTCAGGCATGATTGTGTACATAGTTTACACCTACAGTGGCTATCAAGGCTCAATAAATTACTTGACTTGAGCCAAAAGTAGTGGAGGCTCGTCTAGGTTGAAACTACCTACTATACGAGAAAGCAGGTTTTCACAACAATTATTTTCAATTTTGAAGGGTCATGATTGTCCAAAGTATACCCCTGTCAATTTATAGATTAATTTAGTTAGTAACGTTTTAATTCATCTATCTGCTTACTTCTACAAGTTTTTCCAAGTAGGTAGATCTTCCGATATATCGCAATATCGATATATTTTCTCCGATATATCTGAGGTATATCTCATTGACGATGTATCATTCCATCTGTATATCGATAATTTCATTAGATATGCCATCCCCAGAATTAACGAAAAAGTGAATTTCTATGAAAACAAAATCACGTCATATGAGTTGCAACCAGATGTTGTGGGGTTGGACCTCCACAGTAACTGTGCCTGCAACTGTTGCATATCAAAAATTTTGTGCTAAATTTTCCGCCTTAAAATTTTTGAAGGCGATTGCTATCGCCCCATTTTCTTTCGAAATTCTTTAAAAGTGCTAAACTTCAGAAAACATTTTAAAATGTCCCAAAAAAGTTTACTGAGCTAGATGCGAGCAACCAAAATGGGTAATTGAGAAAAACTTTCAAATTTTTTCAGATAATGAGTAGAATCCGAATGAGCAATAATAACTAGTGATTCCCAACAAAGTCGGCGCGCAAATCGCGATATATTTATCATTAAGTATATGTTATTCAAATTCCTAGGAAAAGTTATGGGGGTTTACATTTTTTTAAGAAGAAAAATAAGGGAAATAAATTACTGGCCCTATAAGTTCCCAGATTTGTCATGCTTACGATTTTGAGGCTACAGCAATGTCTTCCTTCCCCTTTCTATAGTTAACTGAAACTAAAATTGCCAGAGGGGTTGTAAAATGCAGAACAATCAAGGCTGAGGCCGGGAATAACAGGATTCAATCCTGCGAGACTACAAATCACAACTTAAAGGTCACTTGAACGAGCGAGCAAAGCGAGCGGACCTGCAAGTAAGTTACAACTCGGCGTCAGATACTTACGAGCGCAGGCGATGGCGGCCAAACCGCACAATACGATCAGGAAAGACTTCATCTTCCTTGTGTACTCTTTCACAATTTCTCGGTCCTTTTATAGTAATCGAACTGAACGAAAACAACGGCTGACCAAATGTTAGCCAAGGCCAAATCATGATGTTTGAACGGGAATGCGGGCTGGATAAATATTAATGACAAATGTATCAACACAAATAAATAAACATGCGTTTTAACCGCTTCGGTTTTTACGCTGATAATCGATAAACATTGGGAGGCAAAGTGAAATACATATGAATGGAAGAGGAAAGAATAGAATACCCAAAAATTCAATAACATCGCATCTAATAGGTACTAATAGTTACTTAGGATAAGAACAAGGTAGATTAAACCTCCCTATTACTGTTCACATTTCTTAGAATCGCCTTTTGAACCACTCGTTTGTATGTTGAACCAAAATTACCTGTCATACGAGTATTCTTACTCTAGGGCACTTTTGGCACATTAGAAACCCACCACTGGTGACATTTTGGTTTATTATTTTCAATAATAAGCCTTTGGAGCAAGAAAAAAAATTTATAAAAAATGTATACCCCCTCAAAATGTGATGTTTTACGTTTCAAGGTACGTAGAATCCGAAAATCGAAAAAAAATGTCCGTCCGTCCGCCGTACGCGGCACTTTTCTTAGCAACACTGGACCGATTTGGTTCAAATTTGGTATGTAGGCTCCATTTGGGGTCTAGTTGTGCCGCGAAGCTTTTGGTTGATGTAGTTCACTTCCAAGGGGTGAAAATTGAGGTAGGGTAGTGCCCTATCGTTTTTTCACCAATTTTAGATAGTATTGAATTTTTAAAAAAATTTTGAGACCACCCGGAGCTCTGTAGGACAAACCGTTCGGTCCCTACGAGTACTTAAGGGGTTTTCTTCGATAAAACAGAATCATGAGTGTGAATCGCAAAAGAGGTCTAATCTCCGTTTAAATTTTATCTGACTAAAATGCGATCGCTGTTCATTTCTTCGATTTGTTTTCAGTTTTGCTTTCTGCGCAACCAGTAATCAAATTTCCATATGAAGCTCTAAATTTTTCGAATCGAGTGTGAAACGTTTAGTTCATTCTGATAAACTTGATTGTGAAGGTGTGAAGGCAGTATGATGTGGTAGGTAGTACCCCACACAAAAATGTTGGTAGGTAAAAAAATAGGTAAAAAAACGCTGCGAATCATTGCCCAAAGGTTTATTATTTTCTGTGTAGATCACCATTCTGTATAGATCACTGGTTCTCCATCAATAGCACCTACCACCATCTGTATTCTCCCTTGACCTTCCCTCTCAAATTTCAGCTTCCCGCGTTCAATAGGATTGAAAATGACTTCGGAGCTCACTCAGCTGATCAGTGCTCTTCCAAATATCTCCAGCATTCGAGGAGATCTTCTTCACTCTTCAGATCACTGATCAGCTGAGTGAGCTCCGAAGCCATTTTCAATCATATTTAGGGATGGCATATCGAATGAAATATATGGATATACAAATCAAATGATATATCGTCAATAAGATATCAATACCTACGATGTATCGGAAAAAGTATATCGATATTTCGACATATTCGAAGTTTTACTTGGAAAAACGTGTTGAAGTAAGTAGAAGAATTAAAACGTTTCAAAAATATAAAAAATTAATTTAGGAAGGCATTTATCGACATATTGGAAGATCTACTTGGAAGAACTTGAAGAAGTAACTGGGTGGGTGAATTGAAACGTTTCTAACATCATTTCGGAAGAAATATATCGATATATTCGTCAAATCGGAAGATCTATTTGGAAAAAACCGGGTGAAATAAGTATTTGCTCTCAAAAGTTACTGGGTATGAATGATAGAAATTCATAGTTCGAAAACGAAAAAAAGTGTGAAAATGTCATTGCAATTTTGAATTAATTTATAAATTGACAGGGGTATTATACCTCTGTATAATACTATACAGTTAATAATAATAATTAATAATAGTTAATAATAGTTAAATAATAGTTAATTATGTTATACCCCTGTATATCATACTATACAGTATAATACTGTAGACAATAATGGAAGGATCATAATTAAAGGATCATAATTGAAGGATCATAATTATTATGATCCTTAAAAATTGGAAATAATTGTTGTGAAAACCTGCTTTCTCGTATAGTAGGTAGTTTTAACCTAGACGAGCCTCCACTACTTTTGGCTCAAGTCGAGTAAATGAGCCTTGATAGCCACTGTAGGTGTAGGTAAACTATGTACACAATCATGCCTGAGCTGAAGTCAACAGTCTGATATCAACCCAGCACGTAGGTACCTACTAAATTTGGAATAAAATTACCAGCTATTATTATAGGTACAGGCGTCCCTTCTCATCCATTCATTTCAATATTTAATATTGGTTTATTATTTTCAATAAAGAACGTTTGGAATCGACCAAGAAAAAAAAAAAAACGTCTGCCAAGTGGGTGTGGCACATAGCTTCCTCGTATCCATAACCCGATTGTATAGATGATCCGATGCATAGTAGTTAATCTCAAAACATCAAAACAAGTTAATCTGTAACATCCCTGAAAATTTCATTGAAATCGGATGGAAAATGTAGAAGTTATTATAGTTAGCGCATGCGCAGTGGCTACTATCAGTCCGAAGGTGGTGATTTTGATAGGGGACCATCTAAATACTAATCCGCATAATCCCTGAAAATTTCATCGAAATTGGGTAGAAAAAGTGGAAGTTATGGCCGTTACAATGAAATTCACGTTTGCGCATGCGCAGTGGCTACTATCAGTCCGAAGGTGGTGATTTTCATAGGGGACCATCTAAATACTAATATGTAACATCCCTGAAAATGTCATCGAGATCGGATAAAAAATGTAGAAGTTATGGCCGTTACAAGGAATTCACGTTTGCGCATGCGCAGTGGCTTCTATCAGTCCGAGGATAATGATTTTCATAGGGGACCGTCTACACACCAACCCGCACATTCCCTGAAAATTGCATTGAAATCGGACAATAACTTCGTATAGTTATGCGCGTTACAAGGAATTCATGACAGACAGACAGACAGACAGACACACAGACACTGAACCAAAATTGTTCAGAAAGGTCTAAAACGCAAAACGCGAGTGAAAATTTTGATTTTGGAGAACTTTTTTTTTTCGTCCTTGAAAAGTGAAAACAAAGCTTCCGCTACCTTGGTAGATTCGGAAGCAAAATAACCCCCCCTCAAAATTTGATGGTTTACGTTTCAAGGTACGTAGAATCCAAAACGTCTGCCAAGTGGGTGTGGCACATAGCTTCCTCGTATCCATAACCCGATTATATAGATCATCAGATGCATAGTAGTTAATCTCAAAATACCAATCTCCAAGTACCTTCCACTACCCTCATAGGGGACCATCTACACGCTAATCTGGACGATCCTAGAAAATTTTATCAGATTCGGATGAAAAATTAAGTGAGTAGATGTATGTGATTGGATCAAAAAAATACTTAGCCTCGGCTGGGATTTGAACCCGCGACCCCTGGGGGGACAGTTGAAGTTACGGCTGTTACAAGTAATTCACGTTTGCGCATGCGCATTCGCTTCTATCAGTCCGGGGATGATGATTTTCATAGGGGACTATCTACAACCTAATCCACATAATCCCTAAAAATTTCATCGAAATCGGGTGGAAAATGTGGAAGTTATGGCCGTTACAAGGAAATTCACGTTTGCGCATGCGCAGTGGCTACTATCAGTCCGAAGGTGATGATTTTCATAGGGGACCATCTAATCACTAATCTGTAACATCCCTGAAAATTTCATTGAAATCGGATGGAAAATGTAGAACTTATGGCCGTTACAAGTAATTCACGTTTGCGCATGCGCAGTCGCTTCTATCAGTCCGGGGATGATGATTTTCATAGGGGATCGTCTACACACCAACCCGCACAATCCCTGAAAATTTCAAAGAAATCGGACAATAACTTCGTATAGTTATGCGCGTTACAAGGAATTCATGACAGACACACAGACACACAGACAGACAGACACACAGACACACAGACAGACAGACACGGAAGCAAAATTGTTCAGAAAGGTCTAAAACGCAAAACGCGAGTGGAAATTTTGATTTTGGAGAACTTTTTTTTTTCGTCCTTGAAAAGTGAAAACAAAGCTTCCGCTACCTTGGTAGACTCGGAAGCAAAATCGAATAAAAATTTGGCCGACCGTCTGCCGTCCGCCGTACGCGGCACTTTTGCCACTTAGCATTGACCGATTTTGATGAAATTTGGTATGTAGGCTCCATTTGGGGTCTAGTTGTGCCCCGAAGCTTTTGGTTGATGTAGGTCACTCCTAAGGGTTCCAAAATCAATTTTGAAATTTTGAAAACGCCCTAACTCAAAAAATTTTGATATAAAGGTATTGTTTTTCCTTCAATTTAAGTTTCTATGGAATTTTCAGAATTTTTTGAGACCACGCTGAGCTCTGTAGGACAAACCGTTCGCTCCCTACGAAAATTTAAGTGTTTATATTGAAATATATATATAATTCAAAACACGAGTGTGAATCGCAAAAGAGGCCTAATCTCCGTTCAAATTTTAGCTGACCAAAATGCGATCGATGGTTGGTGATTTTGTTTTTTTTTATTAAAAAAAAATTTTTTTTTTGATTTTTTTTCTTTTTATTTTCAAATTTGATGGTTGGTGATTTTGTAGACGAGTGATCTATATAAAAATAATAAACCGTTGTGTAATAATTTGCAGCGTTTTTGTAAACAATCCGTCCGTCCCACAACTCACTTATTCCTCAGCTGATTTGCGGCCGGTGTCAACAATGTTGCCAACCTGTTGAACCTCATTCTAACAAAATCGCATGTTTGCACGACCTGTTTTCGCCACAATTTCTGGCAAATTAATTCAAATAAGTATATGACAATTTTTGTTATTCCTAGTTCTATTTTAGAAAAATGTATTAGTGCTGTGTGTGGGAAAAAAGTACAAAAACCACGTGTGTGACAGCCACTTCTACCGATCTACCTTGCATTTCTTCTCTTCTGGAGGCACCACTACCTACCTCAAACCTTTTGGGATTCTCCACGAACGAGAACATTTATTCAACAAAGAAATCATATGCAAATCAGAGAATATTTAATCCTAGCTCTTTGGTAGGTACACTAAGTAACAGTGGCCTTTGCATGGTCTACTCTAATTCGAATTTCACGATCTATTTAAATTGGTTAATAAATCATTTACTAATCGAATCATCATCGTTTTCACAGCTTTATTTAATATACCTATACTTGCAACATTCTGGTATTCCAGTGGTCCTTCGAGTATTTCAGCATCATCTGAACATAAACTCATCTCATTTAAGTTTCAATCATTTTCAAGTCATACAGAGGGTAAGAGTTCGAGACCACGTCATAAAGGGCCCCCCTCTGTATGCACATTGTGTGGTCCTTCGAGCCAGATCTAACACTCCCCCTCATTGGGATCAGTCCATAATTTCAAATTTCAATCAAATTAAAGCTGTGATTTCGATCAAACTGTGATACTAGAATATATCTAACTAGGTAGGTACTTGCCTATTTACCGAATTTCTTGTCTGCCTTACCTATAATTAATTTGTCATATTTAATTTACCACTTTAGATAGGTACCTAAAGCTTTTCTATCATCATGCCTGCTGGGGACACAGTTAACGTTGCTAACAGGGGCTTACAACGCCTCAAAGTCAAATATGAGTCGTTGGGCTCTGATATAACTGCTATTTGTAACAAAGGTTTTATTGCAACTACGAGTACTTCTGCTACTGAACTGAATGTTTTTCGTGGAATGTTTACCAATTTAGATAAACTCTATGATAAGTTTACTGATAAGTGGGAGGAAACTGTAGATTATGCAGACAGCATTGAGCTCACCTCCACTTTTCCTACCCCAGCAGATTTAGCATATTTTGAGAGTATTAAAACCAATTATTATAATGCACATGGCTATCATATTCAAGTAATGGCAAATTTAAAACCGTAACTCCGCAATTTCAGCAAATTCTTCCATGAATACCTCTAATCCTAATGCTCAAACCTCACGAGCAATCCTTCCTAAAATACCTATCCGCAAATTCCATGGAGACTTGTCGCTCTGGCCATCCTTCAAGCAGTTGTTCATCTCGCTGATCAAAGAGGAGTCGTCGTTATCTGATGCTGAGAGATTCCACTACCTCGTCAGCTATCTCGAAGGTGCTGCTTTGGAGGTGGTAAAGCATATTCCAGTACTTGGGGAGAACTTCGAGCAGGCATGGACTTCGTTACTGGAAGTGTACGACGATAAACGCAAACAAGCTTGTCTATATCTTGACCGGTTGCTAAATTTCAGGTCTCTTGCTGGGAAACCCACTGCTGATTCCCTTCAGGTTTATCTTTCTCAGGTGACTCAGAGTGTTACTTCTCTGCAGAATTTAGGCATCACCAATTTGGCGTAATATTTGCTGAACACAAACCGTGATATTAACAAGGTCAGGTTTTCAGGACTAGCAATTATTTGGAAAGTACTTCTTATTTTAGGAGGTCAAATTAACTCTACTTGGAAGTTGAACAGCTGGGCGCCTCACCGCTCTGTGCCCTCAAGTTTGCAATGTAGGAACGTTCTGCGGGTAGTATCTCCTCAGGCGAAGGCGCCACTACACCACTTCATGATTAGGTATTTTGTGATTAATCGCGTTCTTTATAATGGAGAATGGATAATTATGGGTTTTCTCCAAATATATGGGATATTTCCAGAATATAAGAGTTCTTCTCGGACAGTGGTATTTTATGAGCCATTTTCATATGTATATTTTTTTTAATTGAAAAAAATCGAAAAATTTGTTTTTTCATATTTCAATAAACATATTAAAACATATTTTATTTTTGTTTAAACATATTATGTTTAGAACTTATGTTTCGTATTCGTATAGTCCTATGTAATGGCCATCCCGTTGCTCCAAAAGTATCATCTGTTTCCTTATAAATATGAACAGAAATTGAGTTGACTTGAACGACGTTTTCTCGGAGTGTAACAGCCAAATTTCGCCCAAATAAAACTATTTAGAGATTCGTTTCAGAATAATAATGCAGAAATCAAAAGGGAAACTTTTAGAAAAACGCTGAAAATTATTACACAAAGGTGCGACAATTAGGTCGCCTACTGCGATACCGAAAGCAAACATCTCTCATTGTCACGTATGTATGTAGCATTACAAATACCAGATTGTATTAGTCGCTACAATGAAGGACACCCATTATCAGAGTGAATTGTCTATTGTTGTAGGAAAGGTACAATTTTAAATAAAAAAAAAAACATTATTTTTCTGCTTCAAAACGTCAATTTTATGAAGTTTATTCAAATTCGACGAAAAACAGATTATTTCCGTCTGGAAGATGTGATCCTGGGGTAGTTATTCCGTTGAGTTCCCCACGATAGCTACTTATTATGACAAACAATAAACCTAAAACGATGCAAATTATTACATAATGGTTTATTATTTTTCTATATTGATCACTCGTCTGCAAAGCCACCAACCATCCAACATGAAGAAAAACAACGATCGAATTTCGGTCAGCTAAAATTTGAACTGAGATTAGGCCTCTTTTGCGATTCACACTCGTGTTTCTAATTTATCGTACGTAAAACCCTTAAATTCTCGTAGGAAGCGAACGGTTTGTCCTACAGAGCTCCGCGTGGTCTCAAAAAATTCTAAAAATTCTATAGAATCTTAAATTGAAGGAAAAACAATACCTTTATATGGAAATTTTTTGAGTTAGGGCGTTTTCAAAATTTCAAAATTCATTTTGGAACCTTTAGAAGTGACCTACTTCAACCAAAATCTTCGGGGCACAACTAGACCCCAAATGGAGCCTACATAACAAATTTCATCAAAATCGGTCAATGCTAAGTGGCAAAAGTGCCGCGTACGGCGGACGGACGGCCAAATTTTTTTTTTCGATTTTAGGATTCTACGTACCTTGAAACGTAAACCATAAATTTGGAGGAGGGGGGGGGGGTGTTACAATTTTTTTTTTCTTGGTCGATTCCAAAGGTTCATTATTGAAAATAATAAACCAAAAATGGTTCGAAAAATTAAAATGTTTGAATTTGACTTTGAAAATGTTATTCTTTGTCTTTGATTTTCATAGAGGAGCTACACGCCAGCTCGCACATGACGTAATCAAAATCGGACAGTAGATTTGCAGACACACAGACCGACTGTCAGACAGACAGACTCGGAACCAAAATTGTTCAGGAAGGTCTAAAAACTAAATTGCGAGTGGAAATTTGATCTTGGAGGACTTCTTATCCTAATCCTTGAATAGTGAAAGCAATAACACGTTCGCTAACATCGTAGATTCAATTGCGGAATATTTCTAAAGAATCACTCATCCGTAAAGACCGATTTTTGAAAAAATCGATTTTCGGGTTCTACATACCTAGAAAAGCAAACCAACAAATTTTATGGGGGTTAAATTTTTTTCTTGGTAGGATCTAGAGGTTCGTTATTGAAAAATAGCTGAAAAGCCTGCTAACATCAGGCAAAAACAAATCGCAGTTCCGTGAAAATAAAACAGAAAATGAAAAAAATGGGAGATATTGCACCTAGTCAAGGGCCAGGGGATATTACACGGAGTTGCACTTGACACAGGTTGGGATTTTATGTATTAGAATGAATAAACACATAATTTATAAATTTATTTAAAAAATTTTGATGTCTTGGCCTGGAATTGAACCCGTGTTTCTCAGACGATCGTCGGCGTACACGTGGAGTTATGATTTTATCTACTAGATGATGAACCAGGAGAAGAATATTCTGAAGAATTCTTAATCGTGTTGTTGTTTCTGAATGTGAGAGATCAGCATCTTGATCGTGAAGAATGGGGTATGTCGGTCAATTTTTTTTATTTTTTATTTTTTTTTCAAAAGAGTATGGCTCAGGAATAACGGTAATCGGGTCTGTTCGTCGAGAAAACGTTTTTAAAAAATCAGAGAAGCTAAGGAAAGTTGAAGATTTGAATGGTGTGACGTAGCTAGCCAACTGTCTTTGAAAAAAGTATCCATGCACGGAAACCCTTGAAAGACCTCTTGGATACTACAAAATAGTACTCACACACGCGCGCGGTGTAGTCCGCGGCGTAGTCCTTGCCTAGTCTGTGTGCATTTAGGTATAGCGGCCCGCCTTTTTTTCAAACGTGTGATCTCTTTAATTAATTTTTCTACCACATGTTATAGTATCATTGGGCTTAAAGTTGTAGTATGTAGGTTTTCAAGAGTGCTGAATCCAAATTTGAGGTCAAAAACCTGAATTTCCGACCCACCGAAATACCCCATTATAAGATATAATGTTTGAAAACTTCACGATCAAGTTGCTGATCTCTCACATTCAAAAACAACAACACGATTATCATTTCTTCAGAATATTATAATTATTATAAAATATAATTATATAATATGATTTGTAATATATAATTAGTTTATGATTCTTCGGAATTCGGGTGCCAGTAGACTTCTCATCAACCCTCTGAAGAAAGCTAATCCATTGTCCGGAGAAACCAACAATTGTATAAATGTTCCAACTAATTTTACTTGAAAATGTTAAGAAGGAAGCTATACTGCCCATCCAATTGGCAGCCTTTCTTTTTGCAACACCGTACTTGTTTATAGGAAATACCAGAGGAAGCTAGTAAACAAAGAGTGCACATTAGAAGTAGACTTTGAAAACTAATTTATTGGATATTTCTTAGAGAATTTGGTGCTCAAGTCTAATTTACGATGATTCGTTGCTGTCAGATGAATCTTCGCTGGTTGTCTTTTCGGTAGACTCGGAGGAATCTTCATCGGAGGAAGAATCAGCAGTAGTTTCAGCAACAGCAACAGCATCAGAGGAAGATTCGGCGGTGTCATCGGAAGTTTCAGTTTCAGTGGCTGATTCTTCAGTCTGGACAGCGACTTGAGACTGGAGGTTACCGGCGATTTCATTCAGTTGTTCTAATCCCTGTTGTTGTGGTCTTTCCTGATCTTCTCCTCGTGGGGGTCCACGTGGGGGTCCACGTGGTGGTCCACGTGGTGGCCCTTGCCGGCCTCCTTGATCGCGGTCTCCGCGTGGGGGTCCACGAGGTCCTTGACGGTCTCCCTGTTCATCGTCACCTCGTGGGGGTCCACGTGGTGGTCCTTGACGGCCTCCCTGTTCGCGGTCTCCGCGTGGGGGTCCACGTGGTCCTTGACGGTCTCCCTGTTCATCATCTCCTCGTGGAGGTCCACGTGGTGGTCCTTGACGGCCTCCCTGTTCGCGGTCTCCTCGTGGTCCTCTACGGTCTCCCTGTTCATCATCTCTTCGTGGGGGTCCACGTGGTGGTCCTTGACGACCTCCCTGTTCGCGGTCTCCTCGTGGTCCCTGACGGTCTCCCTGTTCATCGTCTCCTCGTGGAGGTCCACGTGGTGGTCCTTGGCGGCCTCCCTGTTCACGGTCTCCTCGTGGTCCTCTACGGTCTCCCTGTTCATCATCTCCTCGTGGGGGTCCACGTGGTGGTCCTTGACGACCTCCCTGTTCACGGTCTCCTCGTGGTCCCTGACGGTCTCCCTGTTCATCATCTCCTCGTGGAGGTCCACGTGGTGGTCCTTGACGGCCTCCCTGTTCACGGTCTCCTCGTGGTCCCTGACGGTCTCCCTGTTCATCATCTCCTCGTGGAGGTCCACGTGGTGGTCCTTGACGACCTCCCTGTTCACGGTCTCCTCGTGGTCCCTGACGGTCTCCCTGTTCATCGTCTCCACGTGGGGGTCCTTGACGGCCTCCCTGTTCTCGTCCACTCTGACCTATAAATATGGTTACGATAATGAAACTTGATGGTCACAAATCATATGTATTTTTTACGTTTTTTTTACTATAATTTGTTAAATACTGTCTTATTTCATTGACTTACCCCATCCCCACTGTTGAACTTGTTGAGAACCTGAAATTTGAAAAAAAATACCTTAAATAATATTTCACAGAACATCGTCAATAGAGCCGCTCTATCATGATTATCATTACTCATCATTACACATAACATCATCATTACTTATTCGTCCCCTCATTAAAAGCAGTAATGAAAAATAGTTTCATTGGTGGGATATTTACTTACCAAGCTGCTCTCGGACGCGCTCTAGAAAGAAAAAACAAAATTCAGTTAAGAATTCTTGGTAGTCCTTTGAAACTTAATTATTGTAACCACATCAACAATTTCCAATAGCCTTCGTCCCAAGTGAATTATCTGAAACAACTAATTAGCGTTAAAATGGACCAAAATAGCCATTTTCTTGGCCCCACAGATTGTGGAAAGAGTTTGATGCCTCGACCAGACGATTGCTTATTTAAAAGAACGCTGCAAATTGTTTCACAGAAGATTATTATTTTCCTGTATGGATCACTCGTCTGCAAAGATCACAGCTTTGCCATTGTCACTAGTTATTTATTTTTCGTTTTTCACCTACCAACAATAGGTACCTACTACCTACCAACCATAGGTACCTACCTACCGCACCATACTGCCTTCACAATACAGTTTATTAGGAAGAACTGAACGCATCACACTCGATTCGAGTAAATGAGGAGCTACATGTGGAAATTTGATTATTGGTCGTCAAGGGAGCAATACTGAATACAACTCGAAGAAACGAATAGCGTTCGTATTCTAGTGAGCTATAATAGGGTGTGCGCCTGGGTTGGAAAAACAGTTTATTGTTATTTTTATTCTAAGGTAGACCTCATTCTGCGAATTTTGACACCAACCGCGACCTTCTAGCGTGTGTAAATCTTTTCTTATGAATTTTCAAAGTTTCGACCGTTTATGACGTCACAGTGGGCTGGGGGTCCCGCCCAGGCGGGAGGGGCGCGTGACGTCATAAACGGTTGAAACTTTGAAAAATCATAGAAACAGATCTACTCATGCTAGAAGGTCGCGGTTGGTACCAAAATTCTCAAGATGTAGTCTACTTTCGATTAAAAATTTTTAAAAAATCAAGGCGCACACCTCATTACAAACAGGGAGATTGTCTCTTTGGTGATTCACACTCGCGATTCTGATTTATCATAAGTCCAACCCTTAAGTACTCTAAGGGAGCGAACGGTTTGTCCTACAGGGCTCCGGGTGGTCTCAAAACCTTTTAAAAATTCAATACTATTTTAAATTGGCAAAAAAACAACACCTTTATTTCGAGAGTTTTCGAGCTAGGGCTAGGGATGGCATATCGAATGAAATATATCGATATACTAGTCAAATGATATCGATACCTACGATATATCGGAGAAAATATATCGATATTTCGATATATCGGAAGATCTAACTTGGAAAAACTTGTTGAAGTAGATACGTGAGTTAAAACGTTGTAAAGCAATACAAACATCATTTTGGAAGAAATATATCGATACGTCGGAAGATCTTCTAGGAAAAACGGTCGAAGTAAGTGTTAAACCTGCTTTATAAAGTTACTGGGTAGGTATGAATTATTGAAATTATCATATCTAGCTGAGAAAGTGCGAAAATGTCATGGTTGTCAGAGCACTACGTCAGTAGCAAAGGGTTTTTGGGGTTGCAAATTTGAGGAAAACAGGGGTCCTAAAACATAATATAAAAAATCATAGATTCCTTCGCCATAGCATTGTTTCATTAATTTATAAATTGCTTCAACTCGTATAATTATTAGGCTGTTTTAATCTGGACGCGCCTCCATTACTTTTGGCTCAAGTCGAATAATTGAGACTTGAGTGCCACTGTAGTGCAAACCATCATGTTTGAGCTGAAGTCAACAGTCTGAAAACAACCCATCAGTAGGTACTTACAAAATTTGGAATAAAATTACTTGATGTTTTTACAGGTACAGGCGTCCCTTCTCATTTATTCATTTGAATATTTAATTTTTACATGTTGAAAAAAAGTCGCGATATATCGGTAAATATATCGATATTGAACGATAATATCGGTTCTCTGTATCGATATTAATACATCGATATATCAAACGTAATATATCGATATATTTCATATATCGATATATCGTTGCCATCCCTAGCTAGGGCACTCTTGCAAATTCAACCCTTAATTTTAACCCCTTAGAAGTGACTGACACCAACCAAAAGCTTCGCGGCACAACTAGACCCCAAATGGAACCCACATACCAAATTTGAACCAAATCGTCCAGGGTTGCCAACGATAGTGCCGCGTACGGCGGACGGACGGATTTTGCTTCAGAGTCTATCAAGGTAGCGGAAGCTTTGTTTTCAATTTTCAAGGATGAAAAAAAAGTTCTCCAAAATCAAAAATTTTCCACTCGCGTTTTACGTTTCAGACCTTCCTGAACAATTTTGGTTCCGTGTCAGTCGGTCTGTCTGTGCGTCTGTCATGAAATCCTTGTAGCGGGCTATGGAATCCTATACGAAGTTATTGTCCGATTTCTATGAAATTTTCAGGGATTTGCGGGTTGGTGTGTAGACGGTCCTCTATGAAAATCATCATCAAAAGCCACTGCGCATGCGCAAACGTGAATTCCTTGTAATGGCCATAACTTCTACATTTTCCATCCGATTTCAATGAAATTTTCAGGGATGTTACAGATTAGTGTTTAGATGGTCCCCTATGAAAATCACCACCTTCGGACTGATAGTAGCCACTGCGCATGCGCAAACTTGAATTCCTTGTAATGGCCATAACTTCTACATTTTCCATCCTTTTTCGACTAAAATTTCAGGGATGTTACGAATCTTTCATATATTTTTTGAATTTTTCAATATTTGAAATTGCATTTGTGGTTATGAAGCTATTAAGGAGAACTGCCAGAAACAAAAGAGAATATTTTATATATCGTACAGACCTCGTATACAAAAACAGAATTAACTAGCGATAGCAACGATATATCGATGAAAAATATCGATATACTTCTTATGTTTGATATCGACATATTAGTGTCGATATATAGATACGATTATATCGGTCAATATCGATATATCGCGACTTATTTTCAACAAGTAAAAATTAAATATTGAAATGAATGGATGAGAAGGGACCCCTGTGCTTGTAAAAACATCAAGTAATTGTATTCCAAATTTTGTAGGTACCTACGTGATGGGTTGGTTTCAGACTGTTGACTTCAGCTCAGGCATGATTGTGTACATAGTTTACACCTACAGTGGCTATCAAGGCTCAATAAATTACTTGACTTGAGCCAAAAGTAGTGGAGGCTCGTCTTGGTTGAAACTACCTAACATACGAAGTGAAGCAGGTTTTCACAACAATTATTTTCAATTTTGAAGGGTCATGATTGTCCAAAGTATACCCCAGTCAATTTATAAATTAATTTAAATTGCAATGACATTTTCAGTAAGTATTTAAACTATTATTTTCGATAATTCATTCCCAGCAACTTTTGAAAGCAGGTTAATACTTATTTCACACTCGATCGACATGTCGAGTATATAGATATATTTCTTCCAAAATTACCTAAGTTAGTAACCTTTTAATTCATCTATCTGCTTACTTCTACAAGTTTTTCCAAGTAGGTAGATCTTCCGATATATCGAAATATCGATATATTTTCTCCGATATATCTGAGGTTCATCTCAATGACGATATATAATTTGATCTGTATATCGATATATTTCATTAGATATGCCATCCCCAGAATTAACGAAAGAGAAAAAGTGAATTTCTATGAAAACAAAATCACGTCATATGAGTTGCAACCAGATTTTGTGGGTTCGGACCTCCACAGTTGCATATCAGAAATTTTGTGCTAAATTTCCCGTCTTAAAATTTTTGAAGGCGATTGCTATCGCCCCATTCTCTTTCAAAATTCTTTAAAAGTGCTAACTTCAGAAAACATTTCAAAATGTTCCAACAAATTTGTTCCAAAAAGTTTATTGAGCTGGATGCGAGCAGCCGAAATGGGTAATTGAGAACAACTTTCAAATTTTTTTTTTCAAATAATGAGTAGGATCCGATTGTGCAATAATAACTAGTGATTCCCCACAAAGTTGGCGCGCAAATCGCGATATATTTATCATTAAGTATATGTTATTCAAATTCCCAGGAAAACTTATGGGGTTTACATTTTTTTAAGAAGAAAAATAAATGAAAAGAATTACTGGCCCTATAAGTTCCAAAATTTTTCATGCTTACGATTTTGAGGCTACAGCAATGTCTTCTTTTTCTTTCGAGAGTTAACTGAAACTAAAACTGCCAGAGGGGTTGTAAAATGCAGAACAATCAAGGCTGAGGGCGGGAATAACAGGATTCAATCTTGCGAGACTACAAATCACAACTAAAAGGTCACTTGAATGAGCGAGCAAAGCGAGCGGACCTGCAAGAAAGTTACAACTCGGCGTCAGATACTTACGAGCGCAGGCGATGGCGGCCAAACCGCACAATACGATCAGGAAAGACTTCATCTTCCTTGTGTACTCTTTCACAATTTCTCGGTCCTTTTATAGTAATCGAACTGAACGAAAACAACGGCTGACCAAATGTTTGTCCAGATCGAATCATGATGTTTGAACGCGAATGCGAGTTGGATAAGTACTGCCGTCAATCAACACAAACAAACGGAGTTTGTCCCCCTTTTTAACTGCGCTTGGATATTTTGGTTCATTATTTTCAGAATGTTAGTTTATTTTTTCAATAATAATTGAGCAAGAAAAACGCTGCAAATTATTACACAACGATTATTTTTCTTTATTGATCACTTGTCTGCAAAGCCACCAACCATCCAACATAAAGAAAACCATCGATCGCATTTCGGTCAGCTAAAATTTGAACGGAGATTTGGCCTCTTTTGCGATTCACACTCGTGTTTCTGATTTATCGTACGTAAAACCCGTACGTTCTCGTAGGGAGCGAACGGTTTGTCCTACAGAGCTCCGCGTGGTTCCAAAAAATTCTAAAAATTCTATAGAATCTAGTCATTCAGTCGTTCGTGAATCTCCGAAGGAGGAACATTGTGCCGACAAAAGCAAAATAGAAGCCGAGTGTAGATGTTTTTAACTTGTCTAGATCAAAACTACCTACCATACGAAGTGAAGCAGGTTTTCACAACAATTATTTTCAATTTTGAAGGATCATAATTGTCTACTGTATACCCCTCTCAATTTATAAATTAATTTAAAATTGCAATGACATTTACGCACTTTTTTTCGTTATCGAACTATGAATTTCTATAATTCATACCCAGTAACTTTTGAAATTAGGTTAATACTTATTTCACCCGGTTTTTCCAAATAGATCTTCCGATATGACGAATAAATCGATATATTTCTTCAAAAATGATGTTAGAAACGTTTCAATTCACCTACCCAGTTACTTCTTCAAGTTCTTCCAAGTGGATCTTCCAATATGTCAATAAATGTCTTTCTAACATTTATTAACATTTATTAACTTTCTAAATTAATTTTTTATATTTTTAAAACGTTTTAATTCATCTACTTACTTCAACAAGTTTTTCCAAGTAAATCTTCCGATACATCATTTGATTCGTATATCGATATATTTCATTCGATATGCCATCCCTAAATATGATTGAAAATGGCTTCGGAGCTCACTCAGCTGATCAATGATCTGAAGATTGAAGAAGATCTTCTCGAATGCTGGAGACGCTTGGAAGAGCACTGATCAGCTGAGTGAGCTCCGAAGCCATTTTCAATCCTATTGAACGCAGGAAGCTGAAATTTGAGGTCAAGGGAGAATACAGATGGTGGTAGGTGCTATTGATGGAGAACCAGTGATCTATACAGAAGGGTGATCTATACAGAAAATAATAAACCTTTGGGCAATGATTTGCAGCGTTTTTTAACTACCAACGTTTTTTTTACCTACCAACATTTTTTTTACCTACCAACTTTTTTTTACCTACCAACATTTTTGTGTGGGGTACTACCAACCACACCATACTGGCTTCACACCTTCACAATCAAGTTTATTAGAAAGAACTAAACGTTTCACACTCGATTCGAAAAATAGAAGCTTCATATCATCGGCTTACAGGAGAAAGGCACTATGTCAAGTTTTTCGATTTTCGGGTTATTGTGGTTCCTACAGTAATTATTTACGCTCTTTCGATTGGTGTGGTCTATTTTAGTGTCAGCTCAACAGGAAACCAAGAAGTAGGGATGGGTATCGTTATAAAAGTATCGATATTTTGTATCGATACTTTATCGTATCCGAGTATCGATATCCCAAGTATCGTTGGGCTTGAGTATCAATATTTTAAAATATCGAGTATCGATACTTTAGTGTCACAAACTATGATTATTATCCAATATTCCCAAGAAAAGTGATTTCTTCAACAATTTTCATTCATTTTTCACCAACGAGAGTCCAAGCAGAGTGATTTTCTCCTTATATAAACGTTATTTGTGCAACCAAAGTGTAATGATCAAAAAGCCTCTCTAACTTTTTCACTTTTTTGCCATTGTGCTGAATTTTCCGCGAGAAGTGTATCGATATTCGATATTTAGAAATATTGATCCAAAGTGTCGATATCCAAAAATATCGGATAGTGCAGTATCGATACTAAAATATCGAGTATCGGTACTAAAGTATCGATATTTTGAAATATCGAGTATCGATACCCATCCCTATAATGCAGTTGAATATTTACATGAGAAAGGCATTAGGAAGATTGTTTGGAGAAGTCTGCCTTTCCCCTGTCAATGCTCAAGCCAGTAGTAAACGGAGACTGGACGACAGTGCCTTTCTCCTGTCGAGAATATTGCGATTTTCGTCAAGTGTGCCATTTATTACAGGAAAATGCTTCGATTGTCGTAGTAGGTAGGCAAATAATACTTTACAGATCATCGAACAAAAATTCATGGAAAGTGGCCATTCATACATGGAGGTAGATTCCATGCACAGTTCAATAGAGACTTCCAAAAAAAACATGGATGAGTTTTCCATCCATGATTGGGAAAATATTTTCAAACTGGCGAGACGAAAGAATCCGTTCACAACGAAGGAGATGGAATTCAAAGACTTCTTGGACCTAAAAACACTCGTGGCAACATCCATCTCTAACAGGAAGATCGATCAAGCTGGCGACCCTGTCAACTGGTTTAAAGTGAAGAGTTTTCTTCCGAAAAGAAGACCCGTCGTCCATCGGCTACCGGTATGATTTCAGTGGCGATTACAAGGTGATTTCAGTCGGTACCCCCAAAAAAGAAGAGGTTGAAACAAAACGCAACAACGCAATCTCGCGAATCCCCCTCCAGCACTCTATAAGAAGAGGTTGCCGATCTCTGCTGCCAAAAAACGGGACTTGATTCAGTTATGTAAAAACGGAGTAATTCCCAAAAACTTCCACTCTTGGTTTGAGAACCTGCCTTCGAGTTCCGGAACAAAGGACCAGGCTCCTGAACCTGACATAGCTTCAGAATCGGAAGATGAGGACTGACTGAGGACAGTTACTGTATAGAGTGGTTTCATCGCAGTTTTAATGAAATTTAATTAAAAACGCTGCAAATCATTGCTCAAAGGTTTATTATTTTCTGTACAGATCACCCTTCTGCATAGATCACTGGTTCTCCATCAATAGCACCTACCACCATCTGTATTCTCCCTTGACATTCCCTCTCAAATTTCAGCTTCCTGCGTTCAATAGGATTGAAAATGACTTCGGAGCTCACTCAGCTGATCAGTGATCTGAAGAGTGAAGAAGATCTCGGAAGCTGAAGACGCCTGGAAGCGCACTTCCATTCAATAGGATTGAAAATGGCTTCGGAGCTCACTTAGCTGATCAGTGATCTGAGGAGTGAAGAAGATTCCTCGAATGCTGGAGACGCCTGGAAGAGCACTTTCATTCAATAGGATTGAAAATGGCTTCGGAGCTCACTCAGCTGATCAGTGATCTGAAGAATGAAGAAGCTTTTGAGCAATGATTTGCAGCGTTTTTTACCCACCAACATTTTTTTTACCTACCAACTTTTTATTACCTACCAGCTAGGTACTACCTACCACACCATACTGGCTTCACACCTTCACAATCAAGTTTATTAGAAAGAACTAAACGCTTCACACTCGATTGGAAAAATAGAAAGCTTCATATGGAAATTTGATTACTGGTTACGCAGAAGGCAAAACTGTATACAAATCGAAGAAATGAATAGCGATCACATTTTAGTCCGATAAAATTTGAATGGAGATTAGACCTCTTTTGCGATTCACACTCATGATTCTGTTTTATCGAAGGAAAACCTTCAAGTACTCGTAGGGACCGAACGGTTTGTCCTACAGAGCTCCGGGTGGTCTCAAAATTTTTTAAAATTCAATACTATTTAAAATTGGTGAAAAAACGATACCTTTATTTCGAGAGTTTTCGAGCTAGGGCACTCATGAACATTTCAACCCTTAATTTTCACCCCTTAGAAGTGACTGACATCAACCAAAAGCTTCGCGGCACAACTAGACCCCAAATGGAGCCCATATACCAAATTTGAACCAAATCGGTCCAGTGTTGCTAAGAAAAGTGCCACGGACGGCGGACGGGGGACGGACATTGCAAATTTGGATTCTACGCACCTTGAAACGTAAAGTGACAAAGTTTGAGGGGGGGTTATAAAAATTTTTTGCGATACGATCACATAGGCTTATTATTAGAAATAATAAACCAAAATGAACAGTGTTATTTTATAACAGTTTTAATTTTTGTTAAATAAAAAAAATTCCTTTACAACGCCTCGGGCTCAATGTAGTATGTTTCCATGGATCGGTGTCAAGTGGATCGGGACCCACAGTAAAATCTGTCACGGAATTGAAAATGTTTGTGAAATTCAGTAAGGATAGTCAGGAGAAGAGCACTTAGCTGTTTTTAGTCCGGGGAAAGGCACTAAGTCGAGGTCCTTCGAGTCAGAAATGATCCGAATTGGTTCTCAACGTTGATTTATGGTTTTGAAATTCTACAGCATAAACTAAAACATGTTAAAGAGTCTAAAGCCGGGGTTTCAGTAATCTACGAATTTCTAAGCTGAAGATAGCCGGATTTTGTGGCACTCCCAACTTGAAATGCGTTTTTCTGAAAATGGGACTTTCGGACATAGTGCCTTTCTTCATTAAACCGACGATATGGAAATTTGATTACTGGTTCCGCAGAAAGCAAAACTGAATACAAATCGAAGAAATAAACAGCGATCGCATTTTAGTCAGATAAAATTTGAACGGAGATTAGACCTCTTTTGCGATTCACACTCATGATTCTGTTTTATCGAAGAAAACCTTCAAGTACTCGAAGGGACCAAACGGTTTGTCCTACAGAGCTCCGGGTGGTCTCAAAATTTTTTAAAAATTCAATACTATTTAAAATTGTTGAAAAAACGATACCTTTATTTCGAGAGTTTTTGAGCTAGGGCACTCTTGAAAATTTCAAACCTCAATTTTCATCCCTTAGAAGTGACATCAACCAAAAGCTTCGCGGCACAACTAGACCCCGAATGGAGCCCATATACCAAATTTGAACCAAATCGGTCCAGTGTTGCTAAGAAAAGTGCCGCGTACGGCGGACGGACGGAAATTTTTGACATTTTCATGTCTGCTTTGGCACATAAACTGAAAAATCGCCACGAAAACTAAGCAAGTCTTGCTCACGCGACAAATAAATAAAATAGACTCACTGTGTTGCGTAGAGAACAATCAACTGTTTTGATGCTTGGGGACATGAACTAACAAACTTACTTCACTACCTTGTTGTGTAGTGGTTGACATGAAAATGTCCCAATGTGTTGCAGACTCGTATGCAAGCATTTATCTGATAATGTTGCGAAAAAAATTTCGCCGGAAGTCCTTTCTTGTGAGTTTCAACCTTGAAAAGTGAAAACAATACTTCCGCTACCGGGATTATACGGCTTGTGGTGTAGATGGTCCCCTATGGAAACCATCACCCCTAGATTTGCTAAAAATTGGGTTTGCGGACTAAACGGCTCATATCCGTCCTTTTGTTTCCAATAAACACTTTTTTTGTTTAAATTTGGTTTTCCGATTCTACAATCCTTGAAACGTAAACCATCAAATTTTGAGTAGCTCATATCCATCGTTTTTATTCGATTTTCGGATTCTACGTACCTTGAAACGTAAAACATCAAATTTTGAGGGGGGTATACATTTTTTATAATTTTTTTTTTCTTGCTCCAAAGGCTTATTATTGAAAATAATAAACCAAAATGTCACCAGTGGTGGGTTTCTAATGTGCCAAAAGTGCCCTAGAGTAAGAATACTCGTATGACAGGTAATTTTGGTTCAACATACAAACGAGTGGTTCAAAAGGCGATTCTAAGAAAGGTGAACAGTAATTGGGAGGTTTGATCTACCTTGTTCTTATCCTAAGTAACTATTAGTACCTATTAGATGCGATGTTATTGAATTTTTGGGTATTCTATTCTTTCCTCTTCCATTCATATGTATTTCACTTTGCCTCCCAATGTTTATCGATTATCAGCGTAAAAACCGAAGCGGTTAAAACGCATGTTTATTTATTTGTGTTGATACATTTGTCATTAATATTTATCCAGCCCGCATTCCCGTTCAAACATCATGATTTGGCCTTGGCTAACATTTGGTCAGCCGTTGTTTTCGTTCAGTTCGATTACTATAAAAGGACCGAGAAATTGTGAAAGAGTACACAAGGAAGATGAAGTCTTTCCTGATCGTATTGTGCGGTTTGGCCGCCATCGCCTGCGCTCGTAAGTATCTGACGCCGAGTTGTAACTTACTTGCAGGTCCGCTCGCCTTGCTCGCTCATTCAAGTGACTTTTGGTTTATTATTTTCAATAATGAATCTTTGGAATCGACCAAGAAAAAAAATGTTTTTTAACACCCCCTCAAAATTTGATGGTTTACGTTTCAAGGTACGTAGAATCTAAAAATCGAATAAAAATTTGGCCGTCCGTCCGCCGTACGCGGCACTTAGCATTGACCGATTTTGATGAAATTTGGTATGTAGGCTCCATTTGGGGTCTAGTTGTGCCCCGAAGATTTTGGGTGATGCAGGTCACTTCTAAGTTTCAAAAATGAAATTTGAAATTTTGATAACGCCCTAACTCAAAAAATTGTGATATAAAGGTATCGTTTTTCCTTCAATTTAAGATTTCATGGAATTTTTAGAATTTTATCAGACCACGCAGAGCCTTGTAGGACATACCGTTCGCTCACTACGAGAATTTAAGGTTTGGACGTACGATAAATCAGAAACACGAGTGTGAATCGCAAAAGAGGCCTAATCTCCGTTCAAATTATAGCAGACCGAAATACGATCGATGTTTTCCTTCATGTTTGATGGTTGTTAGCTTTGACGAGTGATCTATAGAAAAATAATAAAGATTTATGTAATAATTTGCAGCTTTTTAGTTGTGATTTGTAGTCTCACAGGATTGAATCCTGTTATTCCCGGCCTCAGCCTCGATTGCTCTGCATTTTACAACCCCTTTGGCAGTTTCAGTTTTAGTTAATTCTCGAAAGAAAAAGAAGCCACTGCTGTAGCCTCAAAATCGTATGCATGTAAAATTTCGAAGTTTATAGGGTCTGCAATTTATTTCCGTTATTTTCTTCCTTAGAAAAAAATTGATACTGAATGTGGTTTGCGAGGAGTCCGAATATCTCATATACCTACAGAAAAGGGCAACTCAAGTTCGCGTAAGTTGAGGGGTCGTATCTATAACTAATTTGCAACAAAAAATGTCTGTAAGCAATTTTTCTAACCCATTGTGGTACCAAGTTTACTAATTTTAAGATTTTTTTTCTTGATCTTGACCTTACGTTATTTAATCGGTCGTAACTCTCTTTATTTGTCGTGTAAATTCAAATTTGAGGAAACCATTGTAAAGAGACATAAATTTCCCATTGGTTGGATGCCTGACCTTTTCTTTGAGTCAAGGTTTCAGAAATGAAAAGGCCTCCTGAAAAGAAAATGTTACCATATTTGGGAAACTTTTTGTTTTTTGTTGCAAATTAGTTGTAAAATCGACCCCTGGAGTAATTCATGTGGATGTAAGTTGCGCCTCCCTGTATGCAGGCTGTCCCACGTTGAGGAAACCAAAACTTCGGGAATACATTCTACAACTAACTTGAAGGGAGTTAGCCGGCAAAAATGAAAAAAAAATCTACTTTTAAATTATTCTACGTAATATTGCGGTCATTAAAAAACAAAACATATGAAAATCGGACTGCTGAAAGTATTGTAATAAATTCCCTGAAGTTGGGTCTCAGCGCGGTGCTGCTCAGGTAGTTTAGACAATATCCGTACTTATCAGCTCATCTTCTTCTTTTTATATTCATACAATTTCATTCCATGGATGTAACAAGAACTAGGAAGGGAAATTATCATAAATGAAGCAGAAACAGCCTGCAGATAGGACAGTCCAAAAGAGCCACGCGGGGCTTCTGGAGACCACGGGAGGTCAACGTTTTACAAAAAGTGCTGTCCCGTAAAATAACATTTCTCAGAACTTCGGTAAATCTACCTCCCACACCGTTTGTATGATTGCAACCAAAGTTTTACACAGTGCTCGGGGATATTTAATAGAGAGTCCGTGCCTATAAAATCCTGAAATTACTTTGGACGGTTTTTATGATTTTCGAAGTCCTCAAAAACGGACGATTTCCAAGGTTGACTTTGAAAAGTGGTTAAAAATCAGGAAATCGATGTTTTCCTAATTATAAGCACAAACTATTTATTAGATTGTTCTAAATAACGAGTAGAAATTTGAAAATGATAACTTGAATGGAGTTCATGCAAAAGGTGCCGTACGAGCGGGGAATTTTCAAAACAAAAAATATTTGTAAAAGTTTTTTTTTTTTTTAATTTCCCAAATTTAACCAAATTAGGATGGAGTAATCCCGAGTATTTACCGAAAATGTAATAAAAATGTGGAACCGATATGTCAAGAGGGAGGGATCCTATGCAGCAGAGAAGCTAAGGAGGGCCAAATCCAGGTGGCAAGCTGGCTAACTCCCTGGCTGGAAACTGTTTCATTCCAGTATTGTTTTAGCCCCTCGGTTTTCCAAGTTTTTTTAAATTTTAAGATTTTACGTGTTTTCGACCTTATGACATCAAAATTACCATAACTACCTTAATTTCCCGTATGAATGTAGAAATAAGGGTTCTTTGGAAAGAACGTTAAATTTTCCATCTATCTGGTGCTTACAAAAAAAAAAAAAACCTAGGTATTTGTGTGGTCCTGATTGGTGAAAAATCATCTCGTTAAGTAAAGCATAGTTTGTCATTCGAATTTTGCAGTCTCTAGCCTCCCTATAAAACGTTGCACATCACCCTTGCCGACACTTCACTATCTAAAAAATGTTTTCTTAAATCGCTAATAATAAGTTTTCTATTTCAGAACGCGTACGAGAGCAGCTTGGTGAGCACATATTTATATATTTTTTATTGTCTGATATAATAGTTATTAATTACTGACTGAGAGAAATTTAATACTGCCAGCAGGTTGTCTTTTGTGAGGTATGAGATTACCATGAGATTAAATGAAAATTTCCTAATTTTTTTCAGGTTCCCAACAAGTTCAACAATGGGGATGGGGTGAGGAAATACGATTATTTTTTTAAGAAATTTGTTTGAAAATGACTATGAAGATCGCAACTTACTCAGAGTAATCTTCGTCAAATTAGAATTATTTACTCAGTAGGTAATTATTTTTAGGTCAACAAGGAGGCCGTCAAGGACCACCACGTGGAGACGATGAACAGGGAGACCGTCAACAAGGTGGACAGGGAGGCCGTCAAGGACCCCCACGTGGAGACGATGAACAGGGAGACCGTAGAGGACCACGAGGAGACCGCGAACAGGGAGGCCGTCAAGGACCACCACGTGGACCTCCACGAGGAGACGATGAACAGGGAGGCCGTCAAGGACCACCACGTGGACCCCCACGAGGAGACGATGAACAGGGAGACCGCAGAGGACCACGAGGAGACCGCGAACAGGGAGGTCGTCAAGGACCACCACGTGGACCTCCACGAGGAGACGATGAACAGGGAGACCGTAGAGGACCACGAGGAGACCGTGAACAGGGAGGCCGTCAAGGACCACCACGTGGACCCCCACGAGGAGACGATGAACAGGGAGACCGTCAGGGACCACGAGGAGACCGCGAACAGGGAGGTCGTCAAGGACCACCACGTGGACCCCCACGAGGAGATGATGAACAGGGAGACCGCAGAGGACCACGAGGAGACCGCGAACAGGGAGGCCGTCAAGGACCACCACGTGGACCCCCACGGGGAGACGATGAACAGGGAGACCGTCAAGGACCACGTGGACCCCCACGCGGAGACCGCGATCAAGGAGGCCGTCAAGGACCACCACGTGGACCCCCACGAGGAGACGATGAACAGGGAGACCGTCAAGGACCACGTGGACCCCCACGCGGAGACCGCGATCAGGGAGGCCGGCAAGGACCACCACGTGGACCCCCACGTGGACCCCCACGAGGAGAAGGCCAGGAAAGACCACAACAACAGGGATTAGAACAACTGAATGAAATCGCCGGTAACCTCCAGTCTCAAGTCGCTGTCCAGACTGAAGAATCAGCCACTGAAGCTGAAACTTCCGATGACACCGCTGAATCTTCCTCTGATGCTGCTGCTGCTGTTGCTGAAACTACTGCTGATTCTTCCTCCGATGAAGATTCCTCCGAGTCTACCGAAAAGACAACCAGCGAAGATTCGTCTGACAGCAACGAATCATCGTAAATTAGACTTGAGCACCAAATTCTCTAAGAAATATCAAATAAATTAGGGATTTAAAATTTTTTTGAGCGTTTTCAAAATTTCAAACCTTGTTTTTCATCCCTTAGAAGTAATCTACATCAACCAAAATCTTCGGGGCATAACTAGACCCCAAATGGAACCTGCATACCAAATTTAATCAAAATCGGTCAATGCTAAGTGGGGAAAGTGCCGCGTGCGGCGGACGGATGGCCAAATTTGTATTCGATTTTTGGATTCTACGTACCTTGAAACGTAAACCAACAAATTTTGAGAGGGGGTTAAACAATTTTCAACACAGAATGTGTTTTAGCCATGGACTAACTAGCTAACGAAATCTGGGACGACAACATGGAGACTGATGATGCGGAACTAAGGATCGTGTAACCTGGCGTAACCTATGCGATATTTTGTTATGACGCGGTGATTATATAAGATTCTGATTTAGTGGGAGGAATGTTGCAACATCATTAATTCCTAATCGACGAATGATCGCACCAAATTCTTTAGGTTGCGAAACTTGATGTATATGATGTAGCGAAATTATGTGAAACGCGTGAGCTAAAACACATTCTGCGTTTCAATAATTTCGTCCGAAGTATCTAAATAGAGCTAACCGGGGATCCAGGGGGCTTGCCCCCTAGCGAGATTTTTCTGCGTCGATTCCAAAGGTTCATTATTGAAATAATAATCCAAATGGGAGTTTCGGCTTTTACAAGGGTTTTATGACAGTCACGAAAAAAAAAGTCGTTCTAGAAGACCTAAAACGTGAAACGCAAGTGGAAATGTTGATTTTGGAGAATTTTTTTCCAACCTTGAAAATTGAAAACAATTTTTCCGCTTCTTTGGTAGACTCGGAAGTAAAATATAATTTTGTCATTGTAAGCTCATACACGATGCCTTTGGTGAAGCAAAAAATCACACAATCGAACTTAATGACCTACAACTATCGCAGGCACGTAGTCGAATTTTCACAAACGCCAGTTGAGGAGGGGATCCCCATCCATGAGGTATAATTTCAGGTCGCCCGCCAACAGCAAGTACTCTCTGGTTCAGAGTCGATCTTCAGAAGATCTTCAGGTCCTACCATCGCGGATATAATCATAAAATATCCAACTGTCAAAAACCATAGAGATAAGACCCATGGATAATCCTCTAACCGGTGGTTGGTTGCAGCTGGCTACATCGATATTGGCAAATAGACCTACCACGTCAAAAGAAGCTAGTTTGGCAATCAGAAGCGCCTGAATCTCGCAGATTCATATGATCCAAATCGCCAAAATGAAATTCATATGAAATGAAATCTAATGAATTTTAAAAAGCATTTTGTGGGCGAAAATTAATCTTATTTTTAAACGCTTTTGTGTTCATATTTGCCCAATGTGTCTTATGCTCTGGAATGTGAAATAAAAGGGAGTATATTCATGCTGCATGAGTGAATGAGCGAATTTTCAACGAAATCTCCAACGCTATGGTTAAGGAGATTGAAATGGCAAATATGAGACAGTCAGCCTTGTGGGTGTTACCTTGCGATATTGTTCAACGAACATCATAAAATTTATAATATTTAATATTGTTTTTTTTCGATTTTCAGAACACCACACCAACATACTGTATGCACACTGTGCAAACAACAATATACGAGTGGGTACTCTGAGTTCGGGGCGACGAGGAGAGTATTTTTTGAGGTTTTTAAACTCATACTGCTTGAATGGACTTACATCTTACATCTCAGAGCGTAAGGTACTTGAGCATCAAGAGTCAGCACTTTCCACTTCTTGATCAAATTTGGATCGAATGGGTTCCCTCCCACCTACCTAGGAGTAGTAAAGACCAAAGTGCCCACATTCTCAGAACTGGAATGTAGCGGTGAAGTTGAAGCTGGAAGGGTGGCGACGAAATAAGCATGAATGTGAACTACTATTATAGTAGTTCATGCTGCATGAAATATATTATAATAATATATTTCATGCAGCATGAATTAATAAGCGAATTTTCAAAAAAATCTTTCAGTTGAAGGTATGGTTAAGAAAAGGAACAATGGTGTTGCAATTTCTTTCTAGAAAGTTTTATTTTTTTACACGATCCTTGGTTCATTCGATTTTGGTTTATTATTTTCAACTAGCTGAAAAGCCTGCTAAAAGCAGGCAAAAAATTGTGGATATGTAAAAAAAACATATTGTTTAGTAATGCATGCATTCCAGGGGACGTCCCATTGGATAAGCATTAGATCAGTTTAACCAGTTGTTAAGTGATAAAACTGTTTCACTCGATGTAATTTATTTATTACTTTAGGCAAGAAATACTGACCCCCCCCCCCCACCATTATCCACCTTAACATTTCTAGCGGCATGGGAGCCTCGAATCTGAAGAGCATTTTAAAATCCATGATCTACGATACCCAACATGCGAATTCGAGTTCATCCCCCCCCCCACCTCACCAACGCCAACAATGGTGCCAGTCTGGCACCAAAGCGGAAATACGTCGTAACATTGAACTTTCATCTGTTAGTTTTGGTAGGCAGTCCGTCGAAGTTCACATCCGTATTCAAGGTGAAACAAACAAAAAAAAAAAAAAAAACCACGAAATGAGCGGTTTATGGCATCATGGCACCATGTCCTGGCACCATGGTGGCACCACTATTAGTTCCATGGTGGTACAGAGATTAATTCATGAAAATCCGGAGGTATAATGAGAATTTTTTCTCAATTTCGAAGCTTGGGTACAATTAGTAAGCAGTAAAGGAACCGAAATATTGAAAAATCGGATATTTTGTGAATATTATCCCCCCACTCACCCCCTCCCCTTGTGAATTTTGGTACTCTGGTGAAATAATGTACAACTCGGAAGTTATTTGAGTCAAACAAAAAAAAAGAAACACGCAAATCAGTTGGAAATTGAGACCTGGGCAGAGTTTACAAGATTATGCACGCAAACGCACGTTTTTTAAGCATTAACCCCCCCCTTTCCCCCCTTAAAAGACGAAATTCCGGCGACGTAGTGCACAACTAGATAGTTTTCCGCGACGAACGAAAAAAGAACCAGGAAAATCGGTTGAGAACTAAGGCCTGGGCAGAGTACACAAGATTTTGTTACACACACATACACACACACACACAGACAGACATACACCTATGGGTTTTTTCGCGGATTTGGATTCAGAATGGTCTAAAACGGATTACTGTGTGGTTATTTTTGTTTCTGTTGAGTGTTGTCCTCCTTCACACCAGATCGATCGCATAAGGACGCCCAAGTCTTACTGTGGGACGTCCTAAAAATGTGGTGTCGCGGCCTGGAATCGAACCCGGGACCCCCACGTTTGGGCATCATTCGTACGTACGTACGGTTGGCGTTTTATGTATACTTATTGATAATGAACCTTTGGAATCGACCAAGAAAAAAAATGTTCAACAGCCCCTCAAAATTTGTTGGTTCACGTTTCAAAGTACGTAGAATCCAAAAATCGAATAAAAATTGGGCCGTCCGCCGTACGCGGCACTTTCCCCACTTAGCATTGACCGATTTTGATGAAATTTGGTATGTAGGCTCCATTTGAGGTCTAGTTGTGCCCCGAAGAATTTGGTTGATGTAGGTAACTTCTAAGGGTTGAAAAATAAATTTTGAAATTTTGAAAACGGCCTTACTCAAAAAATTTTGATGTAAAGGTTTTTTCCATCAATTTAAGGTAGTATAGAATTTTTGGAATTTTTTGAGACCACGCGGAGCCCTGTAGAACAAACCGTTCGTTCCCTACGAGAATTTAAGGGTTGGACTTACTATAAATCAGAAACACGAGTGTGAATCGCAAAAGAGGTCTAATCTCCGTTCACATTTTAGCTGACCGAAATGCAATCGTTGTTTTGCTTCCGAGTCTACCAAGGTAGCGGAAGCTTTGTTTTCACTTTTCAAGGTCGAAAAAAAAAGTTCTCCAAAATCGAAATTTTCACTCGCGTTTTGCGTTTTAGAACATTCTGAACAATTTTGGTTCCGTGTCTGTCTGTCTGTGTGTCTGTCATGAATTCCTTGTAACGCGCATAACTATATGAAGTTATTGTCCGATTTCAATGAAATTTTCAGGGATTGTGCGAATTGGTGTGTAGACGGTCCCCTATGAAAATCATCACCTTCGGACTGATAGTAGCCACTGCGCGTGCGCAAACGTGAATTTCCTGTGAAGTTGTGGATGGGGGTTTTGTGATAGGACAATCCCCCATCCCATCTCGATCCGTGTTGGAGGTTTGGCGGTACCTTGGAGTCGACTTCATGGGGGTGGCCACCATTAGTGCCAGCCGTGTGGACCTTGGTAGAGCGCTAGCTCGCGTTACCAAGGCTCCATTGAAGCCACAGCAGAAGCTGCGCCTCCTCCGCACGTACTTACTGCCAAAGCTGACCTATGGGTTAGTCTTTGGCAGGCTTACGGCGGGGAGGCTGCAAGAGTTAGATCGACAAGTTCGCTCTGCTGTGCGCTCTTGGCTGAAGTTCCCACCTGGTGTCCCAAGTGCCTATGTTCACGCACCGGTCAAATCCGGTGGGCTTGGCATTGTGTCTCTCTCGGCATGTATCCCTTCATTGCGCCGCCAGCGCCTGCTAGCCCTTCAAGGGTCGAGCTGGGAGGTCGCCCGTGCGGCTGCTGATCTTGATTTTGTCAGGCAGCAGTTAGCATGGTGCGACCGAGCAACACCATCTGCTCCAAAACCCAGTTCGTCTGCTGAGTTTGCTGCTGCCCTGCATGAGTCAGTAGATGGTAAAGAACTCCGACAGTGCTCTGAAAGCCCTGTCTCTTCCCAATGGGTAGATTGGGCTTCGGAGGGCATTGGGGCCCGCGACTACCGACACTTCCACGCCGTCCGCATGGCAACTCTGCCAACTGCGGTACGGTGTTCGAGGGGTAGTCGTGGGACAACCCTACCCCTTTGCCACGCCTGTCGGAGTGGAAATGAGCACCTGTATCATGTAGTGCAGCAATGTCCTCGGACTCATGGGGGCCGCATTTTACGTCATGATGCGGTCGCCAAGCAGATAGCAGGTGCTTTGTCATCTAGCGGCTGGGATGTTGAGAGAGAGAGATTGTATCACATGCCAAGTGACCAGGGTAAGAAGCCCGACATTGTTGCCGTCAAGCCCGACCAGTCTTGCATTATCCTGGATGTCCAAGTTGTCAATGGCAGCTTGGACATGGAGCAGACTTGGCGGGCTAAGATAAGAAAGTATGATGGAAATGATTTACGGCAAGCGGTGTCGGAGCTAGTAGGAGTGGCACCCAACAACATCAGGGTGATGGCTGCAACCTTATCATGGCGCGGGGTGTGGTGCGGGAAAAGTGCCACGGAGTTGCGTGAGTTGGGCATCTCAGTAGGCGTACTCCGTGGTATCACCACCCGTGTCCTGCTCGGCTCATATTTGAACTGGTGGTCGTTTTATAGAGGCACTTCCCTTCATCCCTCTCTCCCACCCCCACCTTCCTCATCTTCCCTCATCCCTAGGGCCGGCGTCGGGTGAGTCCTGGGCGTCCTCCCCATTATATTTGATTTATTTATTTATTTTATTTTATGGCGTGCCCCCTCCGTCAAAAAAGTAAAAAAAAAAAAAAAAAAAAAAAAAAAAAAAAAAAAAACGGCCATAACTTCCACTTTTTCTACCCGATTTCGATGAAATTTTCAGGGATTACGCGGATTAGGTTGTAGATGGTCCCCAATGAAGATCACTGCAGTATATTTAATTGATAGAAATAAATGTTGAAAGAGGGATCGAAATGAACGAGATGGATCGCATGTGTAGACTGGTGTTTATTGACAAGACGAGATTAGGAGAGAGGGGGTGACATCATCGAATAGGTAGGCTCCGCCTACTTAGAGCTTTAGGTAGGTACCTATCATTCACCAGGCGTATTTTTAGAAAATTTAGCCGATTTAGCAACAGCATTTTATAAAAATATAAACTCAAATTTTAGAGATGACAATCACACAGTAATAACAAAATCTTTCCCAATTATTTGAGATACATAAAATTGATTTGTGAAATGTGATAAATATGATACATGAGCAAATTACATACATAAACACAATTATTATGAGTTTCCAAATTCTTACAAATTCATATAATGAAGTACAATATATAATTTTTTTTTCAAATAGATTAAGCAGGCTTTAACAGTTTATCCCAAATCGTTTTGGTTCCCTCCTTTGTCGTTGAGGATATCGTCTCGGTGGATTTTGAGGTGAGACTGGGGCAGACTTCGATTCTCTGAGAGGTTTTGGCAAATTAGTTGGTTCGAATTGGAGAGCACGACGGATTGGTCTTTCGTTGCTTTGAGGTGTGTTGAAGCCCAAAAATGGTGATCCAAGGGAAGAACGATTGAACTGAGGAGTTGAGTTCTCAGGATTTGACGTCGCATTAATCTCTGGCTGTAAGTCCTTTTTGGGTGGAGACAAAACCTCAAAAATTCGAACTTTTCGATCAGATTTCTCTCTGGTTGGAATTGGAGTATTGGAAGAAACGTAGCTATGAGTTTTCAGCTGATCAACGTGTCTCTTCATACGAGTTCCATTGCTATCGACCTCATAATGTGCATCTCCCAGCTTAGTCACTATTACTCCGGGCATCCATGGGTCGGTATTCTTGTTGAATGAGCGGTACAAGACGGTATCTCCCGAAGAAAATGATCGGAGTTTTGTAGTGGAGTTGCTTTGCTTGGACTGATTTTCAACAACTCGAGCCTTCAAGTTAGGAGTCACTCGATCCAGTCTGGATTTGATAGTTCTTCCAAGAAATAATAGTGATGGAGGTTGTCCAGTTGTTTGTTGCGGAGATTTGTGATACTGGAGGAGGAACTTGTTTATGCACTTTTGCAATGAATTTGGAGATGCGCCAGCAGATATTATTGCTCTTTTTAAAGTTTGGACTCCTCTCTCGGCTTGACCATTCGTTGATGGATGGTATGGTGCTGTAGTCTTATGAAATCGCACTCCTTCTTCCTTCAAGAAATCATGGAAAAAGCTCGATGAGAATTGTGGTCCATTATCGGAAACCACAACTGACGGGACACCAAATTGACCGAATATTTTAGCCAAAATATCGCAAGTAGCTTGAGCTGTAGTAGTATTAGTGATTTCTGCGAACATCCACTTCGAGTAGGCGTCGATTATAACAAGAATTGATTTGCCTAGAATAGGTCCAGCATAATCAACGTGGATTCTTTCCATTGGTGCAATTGGGTATTCCCAATGGTGAGAGCGGAATTGCGGAGGCATTTTGGAATTTTTAAGGCAGGCAGCACATGTCTTGGCTACTTTTTCGATATCTCCATCGATTGCAGGCCAGTAAACGAGAGACCTTGCTAGCCCCTTCATCTTGACAATTCCCAGATGGGCCACATGAAGTTCTTCGAGGATTGCCTTGCGGAATTTTGGAGGTATGACGACCCTGTGACCAAGCATGAGGCAACCGCTTGATGAAGTGAATTCAGCTTCATTGCCTGTAAAGCCTAGCGATCGTAGGTTCTGGCCTTCTTGAAGTGCAACAAGGATTGAAGACAAGTGTGGGTCTCTGCAAGTCTCTTTGGCAATCTCTTCAGATGTCAGAGGGGTTTGAAGAATTTGGAGTTGAGTAAATTCATCGAATTCATCCATTTGATCATCTTTGTTATCTTCCAGTTGGAAGGAAAGCTGTCTGTCTTCGGGGTTGGAAGGCAATGGTGCGCGTGAGAGAAAATCAGCGTTAGCGTTTTGTGTGCTGGGTTTGAACTTTATGCTGTAAGAGAAATTGCATAAATAACTGGCGTAGTTTGCACAGCGCGACAAAGTGAATTTAGGTAGAGAGGCGTCTGGAGCGAAAATGTGAGAAATCGGTTTATTATCTGTATAGAGAGTGAATTTTCTCGCATACAGGAATTGGAAAAATCTTTTCACGGCCCAGACTACTGCTAAGGCTTCCTTGTCTACCTGCGGGTACCTTTTTTCAGTGTCTGAAAGTGATTTGCTGGCGTACGCTATCGGTCGTTCTACGCCGTCTGGCATCAAGTGCGACAATACTGCACCGAGGCCTACTGGACTCGCATCAGTGGCCAATATCAGAGGTAAACTGGGGTCATATGGAGTAAGCACACGATCAGATGCAAGCTCCTGTTTGAGAAGTTCGTACGCTTTTCTTCCATCGGTAGTCCACTCGAACTTTGTTCCTTTGACCATTTGTCGAAGTGGAGCAGTAATCGACGATAGGTTGGGAATGAATGCATGGTAATACGTCACCTTGCCAAGAAAAGTTTGTAGCTCACTTGCAGTAGTAGGGAGCTTTGATTCCAATACAGCTTCAACGTGCTTATCCTGACAGTGGAGTCCATCTGAATCGATTGTGTGTCCTAAGAACTGGATTTGATCAAGGAGGAACTCACATTTCGATTTTCGGAGCTTGAGACCAGATTTTTGGATTTTTTCAAATGTGGCTTCAAGCGCGTGCACCATTCCCAGTTCCGAATCCGCAAAAACCAGAATATCATCAAAAAAGCAAATTGCGCAGGGAAGGTCTTGAAGGACAGATTCCATTTTCCTCTGCCAGATGGCTGGTATACTTGCTACACCATACTGAGCGCGAGTAGGTTGAACCAGACCATGTGATAGAGTGTTTAGGGTCATGGCTTTGCAGAAGTCATCAGAGCATTTGAGACTCATGAATGCGTCAGCGACGTCGAGCTTGGAAAATTTCTTGGCGCCTCGAAGTTTATGGAAGAGGTCTTGTATTCGAGGAATCGGATGCTCATCTACAATGATTTGAGGATTGAGAGTAGCTTTATAATCTCCCGTGATCCTCATCTTGGTCCCTTTCATTACAACATGTGTAGGAGACGCCCATTCGGATGATGTGACTCTTGTGTAGAGACCAGATTGAATTTTCTTCTCAATTTCTGCAGCATATGCCTCACGAAGCGCATATGGAACCTGGCGGGCACGAGCAAATACTGGTTGTGCTCCAGCACGCAGCTTCACTTCAACAGGTGCATCGTTCAGTGTACCTGCAGTTTCACTGAAAATGTTATGGTATTTTTGTAGTACTGAGTCGAGAGATTGGGAGTGCGGATTTACTTGAGACACAGGGGTTTTGGCTGATGTAGGTACAACATCGCTAATTTTTACCTTGAAAAATTCCTCGAATGTTAGCAAATCCGAAAATTCCCTGATCCATTCTCGACCAAAGATGCTATCTGTATTGAAATTTGTGACGTATAGGTCGAGTACTCTGGAACGACCTCTGAAAGTCACCTCAACCGGCAAATAACCCAAACACTGAAATTTGTCCTTCGTGTAACTCACAAATGTTCGATGAGATGGCTGAAGCTTGTAAGTAGGTAGTAATTTTTTAAGAACTACCTCGCTCACCATTGAACAAACACCACCGGTGTCCAATTCCATTTGTAAGGGTTTATTATTGATCAGTAATGTGATAAATGCGGGCGGCGGTCTTTTTGAAATTATACTCTCCGAAATGCAATGTACAGCATCATCACTATCACAGAAGCACGTGATTTTTGACTGCGGAGAATACGAGTACGATGGAGATTCATCATTAACTGAATGGGTTTGATCTTCCTCGTAGGTAGTTTGGTGAAATTTATTTTTAGGCTCGCCGTTATTTTTTACAAAAGTATTATTTTTAGATCTGCATACCTTTGACAGATGTCCCCGTTTATGACAAGAGGAACATTCAGTATCACGAAATCGGCAATATTTCCGCCAATGTAATTCACCACACCCTGTGCATTTCGAAGGTGGGAGGTTTCCATCTGAATTTGTACTTTTACTACGATTTTGATGTTGCTGGGACTTAGGTCTGCTTTGTGAACGTGATCGCTGAGAACGAGAATAATTACTTTTCACTCGTGGACGGCTAGCTCGAGAAAACGTGAACTTTCTCATCTGATTGACACTTTATGTCAGACGATGCAGATCGTGTAGCTTCCATATTCCGTGCAAGCTCCAGGACTTCATCGAATTTTTCAAGCTTTTTGAGCACAATAGCATCTCGAATCGCATCATTATTAATTCCGTGAATGAATTGAATCAGAGAATAGTCTAGAAAACTTTTAAACTCACAGTATCGTGCACCAGCTTTTAGTCGCATCGCGAATGAGTTTACTGATTCATTTGATTCTTGAACAATACTTCTAAATTTTATTGCTTCACTAAACTTATTTTTCGTAGCTTGGTAATGTTTTGTCAACGCCTGTTTTATTTCATCGTAAGTCTTATCTTTGGGTTCGGCAGGATAGATAAGATCTCTCAGAACAGTATTAAGTTCATTTCCCATATGGACTCTGAGATAATCAGCCCAATCGTTCGATGCGATCTCACAAAGAGTGAGTTGTAGTTTGAACCTATCAAAATAATCCGATATCGGTTCAATACTTGAGCTCTTGTATTCTTCAAAATGAAAAGTTACACGACTCGGCCCTGTAGAAGTTTGTACTGCAGGTCGTTGGCGAGTGGTGGTACTTAATTGAAATTCAGCTAACTTTGCTACAATATCAGTAAGATTTTTGATCTGATCTTCGAGGGTTTTTTCTCGGGGATTACTCACATCGGGCGGATTCGGCATTGTGAAACTCGTTTTAAACACCACAAACTCGTTTTAAATTCGTTTTAAACACCACAAGGTACTCACGAACTACTTCACGAACTGTTTTGACACGTCCTCGTCGCCATTGCAGTATATTTGATTGTCAGAACAAGATATTATCAGGAAGCTCAAGAAGGGATATACAGTGGACCTCTATTCTTGATAGTTTACTTGCTATTCTCCATACCATTCACTCTGGCCACTGTTGCAGCAGGATCCCGGATTCTGTTTCAAATCACTGGTCTGACCGCCGTCGAAGATTGGGCTGTTTTTGGAGGTGTACTGTGGGGTTCTTATTTACTATCCGAACAGCAGACCATTGCCTTACTCATGGTACTGAAAAGAGAATTCAACGCTATCATAACTTCGGTGTATTTGTGTCTTCTATACTTGGTTCTTGGAAGCGGAATTTTAAGATCCTACGGAGGAATGCCTGAATGGCTGCTATATTCTGGATACGCTACCCAAACCCATTACGCCTCGCAGTCCTTGGCGGATCGTCTCTTCCCTGGTCTTCCTCTATCCAATTGCTCGAGCGTGCAGTTATCAGCTCTCGGGTGCAAAGCTTCAGAAAACCACATTTTGAGTCATCGATCCACTTCAGCATCCTGGGACCCCGCTCTTTCTCTCGGTTTGTCATCTGCCTTTGTGCTCTCAACTTTGCTCATTTATCTTATGCCCCTACCAGCATTTGTGAAAGCAAAATTCAGGCAGTAGAAAAGTTTTCTGATGTCAAGAAAGGTGGGTGCCCCAATTAGATGTGCCTTAACGTACAGCTTCATTTCTCATTAAGCCCAAGCAAAACGTACAATGTGCTGTGCCTTACTAGGGATGAACGAGATGGATCGCATGTGTAGACTGGTGTTTATTGACAAGACGAGATTAGGAGAGAGGGGGTGACATCATCGAATAGGTAGGCTCCGCCTACTTAGAGCTTTAGGTAGGTACCTATCAATCACCACCTTCGGAATGATAGTAGTCACTGCGCATGCGCAAACGTGAATTTCTTTGTAACGTCCATAATTTCTACATTTTCTATCCGATTTCAATGAAATTTTCAGGGATGTTACAGATTAGTATTTAGATGGTTCTCTATGAAAATCACCACCTTTGGACTGATAGTAGCCACTGCGCATGCATAAACGTGAGTTCCTTGTAACGGCCATAACTTCTACATTTTCCATCCGATTTCAATGAAATTTTCAGGGATGTTACAGATTAACTTGTTTTGATGTTTTGAGATTAACTACTATGCATCGGATCATCAACAATCGGGTTATGGATACGAGGAAGCTATGTGCCACACCCACTTGGCAGACGTTTTTTAGTTCTTTTGGTGACCGTATCCTGTTCCAAAATACAGTTGCAATCAAAAATGCAGAGGAGTCACCATTTACACTCCCCTGATAAAATCGCGTCTAACTTTGGTAAACGGAGACACTAAATTTAAACTCATCTTTTAGGTTCGCCTGTCGACCAATCAAAGGTTGGATAAATTGAAAACGTACAAATTGACAATCATTTGATGAGAAGCTCGTTTATTGGTAATTCTTCGTGCTTTTAAATCGATGGAGCAGTAATCTCCATGAATTTTGAAACCCCAAATACATCGAACCCATCAACTCCCATAGTTATCTCTTCACCAACCGAGGTATTTAAATACAAACGGAGATTCGGATGACGAAAGCGAGAAAATAAACCAATAATTGGTTATTACTGCGAGGGCGGTATAATTTCACACGCTGGACAATATTTTTTTATGTTCCCCCGCTTTCGTGACACCCACTGTTGATGTGTCGCGGCGTGGAAATAGTTTTGATGAGAATCTAAATTTACCGTTTCATCTTCTCGACATTCAGTCACTGGCGACGGTCGCATACTTCACATCGCCATTTACGGCGCAGTTCATTTCGAACCGTCCTAACATGTTCAAAGGCGAGTTTTGGAACGGTGTGGCCGGATATTCAATAATCATTTTTCTCAGAAGAAAATAATATTTGAGCAAATTTTCGAGTAAAAAAAAAAAAAATATATATCACGCATGTTGGGGTTGTTGGGTACATTTGTTTCCAATGTCATCGACGAACGAATATTTCCAACAAAATATCAAGTTTTAGGTTCTCATAATGCAGAAAACGCTGCAGATTATTACACAATGGTTGATCATCTCACTGTGTAGATTACCCGCCTGCAGTGAGATTGTATTCTTGGTTGTTGGAAGCATAAAATGAGTTACGAGACATGAAGAAAGAGAAGCAGCTGGAATTTCCCTTACTTCTCACAGTGAACTAAATAAATAAATAAAGAAACTGAAGAAGAACTAAATAAGTAAGTGAGAATATAAAAAAATAATAAAAATATTTCAAATCCAAATTTTCAAGATGGAAAATTTAATTTTAAGAAATTTCTTCTTGAAATCGAAGGTGAAAACAAGCCTTTGAAGTGTTCAGTTCTCTCGAGTAAACCAACGAATTCCGCCGATTTGAACGTTCAATCTCGATATTTTCAAACAATCGAAGGTGAAAACAAGCCTTTGAAGTGTTCAGTTCTCTCGAGTAAACCAACGAATTCCGCTGATTCGAACGTTCAATCTCGATATTTTCAAACAATCGAAGGTGAAAACAAGCCTTTGAAGTGTTCAGTTCTCTCGAGTAAACCAACGAATTCCGCTGATTCGAACGTTCAATCTCGATATTTTCAAACAATCGAAGGTGAAAACAAGCCTTTGAAGTGTTCAGTTCTCTCGAGTAAACCAACGAATTTCGCTGATTTGAACGTTCAATCTCGATATTTTCAAACAATCGAAGGTGAAAACAAGCCTGTAAGTGTTTAGTTTTCTCGAGTAAACCAACGTAATCCGATGATTTGAACGTTCATTTTAGACTTTTTTCAAACAATCGAAGGTGATAATAAGCCCTTGATGTGTTCATTTTTCTCGAGTAATCCAACGAAGTTTTGATGAATAAAATAATGCTCGACTTCATCCAAAAATTGAAGTCTCTGTTGTGTCTGTAATGAAATCATTGTAACGGGCAAAACTATTCGATGTTATTCTTCGGTTCCGTTTAAAATTTAACCGTAATCGAATATTGATTATTTAATATTCAGGTATTGAGCGATGTGGGTTACTTACCCATGGTCCCTTATGAAAATAATCTGCCTGAAAGCCATTTTTAACAGTTTCCACCCATTTTCGATGAAATTTCTCGAGATTGTGCGGATTTGAGTGTAGATGAAAATCATCGTCCCAGACTCATGGGTAATTACTTACAGATTGATGTCTTGAGATAAGTTATTATATTACTAATTCTTTTTCATATCAAAATATCCTTTGATTCCCGAATTTTGAGAAATCATGATCACATTTAATTATCTTTTAAATGATTTAGAACCCTGGAAAAAGTCGAAAGTTGGCCCTAAAAAGTCAGGTAATTTTCTCTCGGGGAATCGCTGGACAGCCTGATCAAGAAAACTGTCAACAAGAACGAGAATGTTTCATTACATACCTTTTATCAGAATACATGACGTTGCAATAAATAATTTCTATACAAACTACCTAATTTTAGACGTCATACTGAGGAAGCTGTACTACCTACCCAACTTGGCAGTTTTTTCGATCAAGACGGAGAAATTGATCGATGTGTTTTTCAAAAAGTCTTCTTCTTCTCGCCTTGTGTCATTGGCCTAATTGTGTGGATCAAGCTCTGATTGCCTTAGTTTATCCTATAGACCAGACAGCGATTCATTATTTCAGCTTCCTATCTGTCCTATTTTTTTCTGGCACAGAACTAAAGGGATTCTTTTCGCTCGAAAAGCAACGGTAGAGGTTTTCTGAACCTCCCGGATTCGGGCGTTTCCGTCCCGCTTCGGCCGCCGTCGGGTCGTGGCCTGCCGGGCGAATCCCACAAAACAACCCTTCAGTTGCAGTTCCGAAACGAGAATTTACGTCGGCCGACCTGAGCGGTTTTCTTCTCCTTCGCGTACTTGAAATGTGCGGAATGACGTGAATGGCAAAATAATAAACCAAAATGAGTGAATAACTTCGATGTGACCGAACGCTGCACCTTGTGGCGTCAAAGGATTCGTCTGGACTTCACATTCATTCGAAACCTCATCATTATAAATTTTGGATCAGGTAAGAAAAGCCACGACCACGAAATCACGTGCAACACAAGTCGGTCGAATCGCTAATTCAGAATGCTGAAAACTATTACACAACGGTTTACTATTCTGCCGTGAGAAGGAAAAACAGCTTATCTATGAAATTCTGGGCGCCCGAAAAATGCCTCAAGGATTTTGAGCTTACCACTCCATTATTCGTCTCCAGTTTATAGTTATAAGTCCACATTTTCGATAGTCTGTTAGGTTACATCCTATCGATCGTGCTGATATCGATTAAATACAAGAAACATCGATTTTACTTCGATTATTCATAGTTAAGCTCTTTCTCCCAGTTAATAACCAAAAATGTGGCAGCGATTTGGAGGAAAAACCACTTGAGCTGTTTTTCCTCCACATCTTATACAAATCAAACGAACATTTATATTTGAGAAAACCACTTATAATGTTAGGGAAAACCAGCTCAGCTGTTCAAACAACTTCTCAAATTCAGGGAAAACATCTGATGTTACCAATGGAGTGAGGGGATTAGGAGGAAAAACCACTTGGCTGAAACGGAAAATGGCTCAGCATGAAAGATCTAGTCGAACGATTTGGAGGAAAAACAGCTTATGTATTATAACATAACTATAATAGTTGAGTGGTTTTTCCTCCACATTAAATTACGAAAGACCAGGCCAAGGCGTGCTAACCGTCAAAGATAAGCCTTTTTTCCTCCGAACGATCAAAGGCAAGCTGTTTTTCCTCCCCATTAAACTATAGAATTTCTAGTTGAGCTTTTCTGACCAAATTTTTCAATTTCGCGATTTTATTATTTAAGCTGTTTTTCCTTCTCACGGCAGTATTTGTGCGAATAACAAGGTTTCTTCATTCCATCACTCAAGGTAAACAATGTTTATTTCGACTTCAACTGGTCGCTGATGTATTCCCGCATCGACATTGCGGGTGGCTTCTTATAAATTTTGTTTTTTGATGCTAAAGAAGCTTATTTCAGTGACAAGAATCCTGATTCGACATGGAGAAAAAAAAATCGATTCTAGGATCACTCGTCAGCAATAAAAGGGCATCGCACACTTAAGTATTCTTCTTTTCAGGAGAGTAAAAAAACTGATTTGAACTTGTGCTACCTACTAGGTAATACTGGTTTTCTCATTTTTAGGACGTCCCACAGTGAGACTTGGGCGTCGATATGCGATTACTCTGAGCTGAAGGAGGACAACACTCAATGGAGAAAAAAACCCACAAACAAATCCGTTTGCTGGATGATTCTGAACCCTAAAACCCATAAGTGTACGTCTGTCTGCGTATGTGTGACAACCCCTTGCGTACCTACTCTGCTCAGGCTTTGTTTTCCCACCGATTTGCGCGGTTCCTTTTTGTTCGTCGCGGAAATTTATCTCGTTGTGCACTACGTCGCCGGAATCTCAAAATTGGAGTTCAAGCAAGAGGAACGAGGCGGTAGTTAATACTGATAATAAAGTGCGTTCTGACAACTTCCCATTTGCTCATCAATTCACCGGAGTATCAACTTAATTTGCTCGATTTTTTTCTTTTCAAAGCGTCGGAATTAGTCATGTATAGAGCTCGGCAATATATGCGAAATAAAACCTCAAAATATGCACGTAGATGCCCAATATATGCATTTGTACATATGCGCGAAAAAATCCGAAAATATTCCTTCAAAATATGCGCAAAATAGTTGAACAATTGAATAATAAGCGGGAAACAAAGTCTTTTCAGTACATAGTTACTTGTATTTATTCAATTTTTTTGTATGTACATTTTTATACAAAATCATTTTATACAATTTTTACAATAGTTTTACTCAGTTTTTAGACAAAACATTTAATTGTTAAAATTCCCAAGTAAGCTCCAAGGATAAGCAATAGTTGGTTGGGTTTTTACGGTTGAGGTTGTCAACCGATGGAGGCCATGATTTGGACTCTTCAATTGCATTTTTGCAAAACTGGGAAGGAAAAATTGATTAGATTTGTCAGCTATTTGACAAAACTGGAAAATATGGCTTTTGTCAAGAAATGCCCATTATATGCACTTATTCCAAAAACTGCGAATATATGCAAATATATGCACGATAAATTTAAATTTGGAGCGACAAAATGGCTTGAATATGGCATATTTGGGCTCCTTACAGCTTGGGCGTATCGCAAAAAAAAATATGCAAATATGCAAAATGCCGAGCCCTAGTCATGTAATATTCGAGATTCTTACTGCTCCACGAAAATATTTTCCCACTCAAATGGAGCTCATTGTTTACTTTCCTCAATACTGAAGGTAGGGAAGCCTTTCATTTTAGCATAACTTTATGTTTCTACTGTGTCAATGTCATTGAAGCAAGGTAGGAAGGCACCTACTAGCTTTTTCCTCAACAATTCATTTTAGGCCGGTGGATGTTATAAGTTTGACACTTCCTAAAAGTGGTATATGTAGAAGTATGCAGAAAGTATTACAAAAATTCCCGGTTTTCCGCGTGACCAAAAGAAAATGCTTGCATACGAGTCTGCAACACATTGGGACATTTTCGTGTCAACCACTACACAACAAGGTAGTGAAGTAAGGTTGTTAGTTACACAAGCATCAAAGTTTTCGTGACGATTTTTCAGTTCATGTGCCAAAGCAAAGACATGAAAATGTCAAAAAGTCCATTATTGCAGCACGAGTTCTTGATCGAATTTTCAAAGAAATCTTGGAAGCTATGGTTTAAAAAATCGAAGTAATAGCTACCTTTTGTATGAGAAAGTAGTCAGCCTTGCGGGAATCGTTAGGATTATGTGTACTACTAGTTGGTTGCATTTTTTTTCAAATACCTAACTCAAAAAATACTATTTTCGTCACCCCGAATTCATAGAGTACACGTGTAGTTATTTTTCCGATTTTCAGTATACTTTACCTTCATGCAGTATGCACAGGGTATGTTTTGAAGATATTCAGAGTCTAAATTTTACTCCACGAGTCTATTTACTTCCACCATTTCAAAGAGTAATCACTCGCCATTGCATTTTTTGGTAGGTACAACGAATAAATGCAGGTTTTCATTATATCGACGCTCGGCAAAGAAAAATTCCAATCTGCCCAAATAAAAATGTTTCGAAATCGCAATTTTCTGTGGCAGCGTTTCCAAGTGAGCTAATTTAACCGAGAGTTTTCAAGTTACAGTTTTTTCTCGGTTTAAGGCGGTGTCCTTGGATTTTGGTTAGATCAAAAAGGTTTAACATTATTCCCAATAATTAAAAAAAACGAATTGCCAGAGTGGCGTATTAACCTTATAACCGGCCAGTTTGATGCACACCAGGAACCGTTGGTCTTATGCGTTTTTCCAAAATACCTGCCTCATTTTTATTTTGTTCATCCTGATTCCTTCTTCATCTTGTAAATTAGGTACCTAATGAAAAACGAAAAAAATAACAAAAAAAAATAATAATAATAATAAATAAATAATTAAAAACATTGTGCTCTCCTCAATTTTGACCATCTCATATGTCCCTTTTCTCTACCAAGCGTCGATTTATAAATATTGTGCATGCACAGGGTGTCCCATAACTAATTTAAGTTAACAAATGTTTCATCACAATTTGTTGTAACCCCTTGTTTTTAGACGTTTTTTTCAATTTCAAGTTTTTTTCTCGTGTTTTCGACTTTATGTATTTAAAATTACCATTACTACCGCAATGGAAAGGGGTTGGAAAGGGGTTTTGAAATTGAAAAAAAACTTGGAAAAACAAAATTGCTATGAGACATTTTCTAATTTTAATTAGTTGTAGAATCGACTCCTGAAGTTGTTTGTTCCCAACATCGGACACCTTGTATATTTACAATAATTTGACAATTTTTAATGTATGGAATTTTACTTATATCTGAAATTTTATGTTGAATCAAAATATACCACGTATTACTATAATTATGATGGTAATATCATGAAACTAACACGTTTTTGGCCGTTACATTTTAAAATTTAGATTCCTAAGAGTTGTCTAAAATTGCTGAGTTACTTTTCGTTTGTTGTTTTGAACATTTTGGCAATAACGTTTTCATTTTTGCGAAACAATTAGGTATCTACTCGAGTTATCGTCCGTAGTGAAACATTATATAACAGCATAGCATTATTATGTTATATTATTTTTTCGAAAAACTCAAGGAATCGTTTTAGAATGTTTCACAACGGATTTAAGTGGACTTTTTTTCAGAATGACAAGATTCTTCACTATTTTTTGCTTACTCATAAATACTTATTAACGTGATGTGTTATTTCAAGGTGGCAACGGTCTGATAACGGGCTTGTTGAGTTTGAGTTTATGGCAAATGAAAGTGCTTGTCGAAGGTTCTGGTACATCAGATGGGAATGAATACAAGGCTGATAAAGCAGAGAACAATGCAAATGGGATTGTAGTCAGTGTCGCTAGCTACTGTTGTAGGTAATAAAGTAGGTACATGTAACGGTATATGATGTATATTTGCTGGAAGCTGAGGCTGGTGATGGGTGGTTGTTCTCTTAAGTTCTGATTAATGGAATTAAATGGAGTGAATATTGTTCCAGAATGGAGGAGGACGAGACGTCCAAGTCTGCGAGCAGTCTGAGGAACTCACGCCCGCATATCACCCTCCTCATCCCGCCGCCGACGCCCGGATCGACGACGTCGGGATCGCGGCTTCCTACCCACTACTACACCGGACCACTCACCCCCACGGCCGTCAACATCTCCGATGGGGGCTTCAACGTTTTCACCATGTACCCCGGCAAGGCCGGCCAATTCGTCTCCAAGCAATTTCTCAGTAAGTCTTTCGATGCTGGATCTCTTCATGAAAATATGAAAGAATCCTTCCTCATCCTGAATTATGTATCTATCCAATATGTATCACAGATGTAGGGAACGTTTATAATTGGAATTGTAAGCTTGGATCTTCCAGTAAAAATCGACGTTTTTCGCGAAAGACATTTTTGCCCTAAAATGAGTTAGGCAGCCATCTTTTCGTACTTTGTCTCACTGAGTCAAATTATGACACCAGGCTTATCGAAAAAGCAGTCACTGATATCTTGTCCAATTCACTTTTCGAAAATTGTCTTAATTTCTGTTTATTTGTATGCCGTTTTATGAGTGTATGAGTTTTATGAACTGCTATTTTGTTTTAGACAGGTTATTATGAACAGGGTGGTTTGATTACTTGCGATTCGGGGAGGAGGATGGACATTAAAAACATACCTTTGACCTTATTGTCGACCATAGTAACGTTAGTAACTTGGCCGATCTAGTAATAAAAGAAATTGGCATACAAATTAACAGAAATTAAGACAATTTTCGAAAAGTGAATTGGACAAGATATCAGTGACTGCTTTTTCGATAAGCCTGGTGTCATAATTTGACTCAGTGAGACAAAGTACGAAAAGATGGCTGCCTAACTCATTTTAGGGCAAAAATGTCTTTCGCGAAAAACGTCGATTTTTACTGGAAGATCCACGGTTTTTGGCACGGGAACGAGGATTTTACACCATTAGTCCACTGTAAACAATTGTATGACCATACCTTTGGAAAGCTGAGATTTTGGGTCAACTTTTGGGGTTACAGTGAGAACTTAACCGGCAGTTTCAGTTAGTGTTACAAACGTTTGAAAAAACGAAAAATTTCCGAGATTTTCGAGATTTTACTATTCGGGCTCATTTTTCAACATCTTGGTATCCTTTGAAACGTTTTATTTAACACTAAGGAGATAGAGAATTTAACGCTCTTTCCAACGGTATAATTACACATGCATTTTAACTGAAAAACAAGGGAGTTATGACTGTTTTAATGGCGTAAGGTCGAAAATACGAAAAAAATCTTAGAAGTGAAAAAAGATCATACTTCTACAGGATCATTTCTGTAGTAGATCTTCACTTCATTACCGATCAAAAAAAAAAAAAAAAAAAAAAAAAAATGAGACAAAAAAGTCACAAATTAGTTGTACAATCGAACCCTGGCCGGTTGTACGACCTTAACCGTTACACCCTGTATAGTTCTTCTCTAGTGTCAATGTGTATGGTTTTGAGATACCAGATGCAGTGCAATTGAAAAAAGTGGGGGAAAACATTTTCGAAAAAAGTTTAAAAACGTCTAATGTACAAGTAGGTACCTATTGTTTTACAACAATTTCAAATAGCCGAGATTTATAAGAAACAAACAAACACATTTTTTGACAACCCCCTCTGTGTGACCAACCGTTCGCATCCTATGAGGATAATTAGTGATTAAATAATTACTGACGTTTTACATTAATTTAAGATAGGTAGGTAGAGTTCAAGTTTTAGAAACGGTTGAGACCATCCATACCTCTGAACGATGAACCATGGTTGAATAATGAGAATTAGACGAGATTACACGTGACCTGCCTAGGTGCTTCTCGACCTAGCGTCCCTTATTAACCACCCCTCACCAACCCCTGGTCCTTGGAAGAATAGGAAGAAGGTAGGTTCTTCGCAGACAAGTGATCTTTACAGAAAAATAATAAACCAGTATATAATTTGCAGTGTTTTTCGAGTGTGTACCCTTAACGACTCCAGTTATTCCATCTAACTACTAATCTTCTCATTCCGTGAGACTAAAACCAGTTTTTGTTACAACTTTCATGCTTTAACCTAGTAAATCTTGTAAATTTAAAAAGATTTAAAACTTTTCCCAGGGTTCGGTATTTATTTATTAATTTTGTTCCCTTTACGAGTGCATACAGATTATGAATAAATGATTAAAAATGCTTGCCATTGCCACTACCTACCAACCATATTTTAGCTTCACAATCAAATATATTTTAAAGAAATATACACTTCACACTCAATTCAAAAATATATTTTAAAGAAATATACGCTTCACACTCAATTCAAAGAAATAGGGAGTTGTTGGGGTTCCTTCATTAGGAAATTTAATTACTGGTTGCTGAAGACGCAAAACCGAGTACAACTCGAAGAAACGAACAGCAATCGCATTTTGCTCAGCAAAAATTTGAACGGAGATTAGACCGTTTCTTAGGGAGCGAACGGTTGGTTCTACAAGGCTCTGGGTGGTCTCTGGGTGGTCTCATTCCATTCTAAAAATCCAATACTATTTTAAATTTATGAAAAAAAACAATACCTTTGTGTCGAGAGTTTTTGAGCTAGGGCGTTTTTGAAATTTCAGCCCTTATTTTTCCCCCCTTTGTAGTGATTGACATCAACTAAAAGCATCGGGCCACAACTAGACCTCAAATCTGGCCCATATAACAAAAGTTCATCATAATCGGTCCATGGTAACTAAGGAAAGTCCCGCATACGGCGGACCGACGGCTAAATTTTTATTCGATTTTCGGATTCTACGTACTGTAGTAAGACCCTTTGATACGTAAACCAACAAATTTTGAGGGAGGATTTAAAAAAAATTGCCTTGGTCGATCCCAATTGGTCATTATTGAAAATAATGAATAAATAAGTGGTAACTGTTTCACAACAAGTTTATTGAACGAGGATTGAGATCAAAGGTAACATTCTTGGGGCTTACTCATAATAAAATGACGTCTGCACGGCGACCTAGCGACCTGTTGCTGGTGAACAAACAAAGGCGTTTCGACCGAAATCAAAGAATTCTCACATTATTTGGTCAAACAATTCTACCACAGTTTTTATTACTAAGAGAAATCAGGTGTCGCGTTACACAACGAATAGAAAAGGTAGTTTTTATCAGGCCCAGTTGGCCGTGATTAAGTTGTGTACCGGAATTTCATAACAAATATTTCTACACCCAGAATTGGCCAATGACATCCTCAGGTTCATGTATGGGGTTCCGGAGATGGTTCCAGTAACACTGAGTGGCGTCTGTAGAGTTGCGAAGGAATTTCGGGAGAGTTCACAGTAGGTACTATGATTCTCAACCTCGCTCGAGATTGGGGAAAAACAGGGAAGAGAATTGTTGGCAACCGAATGGTGGTAGGGAATGCAAAATTCGTTGCACAACAAAGACTCGAGAGTTTGTCAACAGCACGAGGGGGTCATTTCAACATACAACACACCCTTGCATTAGTGAAAGATGACGAGGGAATGACCCTACAGCTGAGGATGTGAAAAAGTAACAATGTAAAGCAAACAACAATCTCAGGTTGAACTTTAGTCCAACTGCCATTCCTGACATTGCGGACATCATCATTTATCAAAGGGAAGTTCAGAATTAGTTCTGATGATTTCGCTCTTGGTTATTCAATTTCTCACCCACTCAGGTGGAGCGGTGTTCACCAACGGCCCAACCCTTTAAATTATCAAGACCTGCGATACCGCCCTCGGACGGTGACCAATCCAGACAAACTACCTTGATCTCACTCTTTGGTTCATTTACCTATTACCGCCCAGTGTTGCCATATGGCAACAAAGAGGGCTTTTCTGTTTGGAGGGTGCTGTGCACCTTCCTGTCTCATTGAGAAGACCTGGATCCTGAGGATCCTTTTCTCCAGATCTATCTGATCATAGTTGTAATTTCCTATCTCCAGCCATGAGGCCTTCATCAACAACTGGATTGGGTGAGTGGCTTGATTGGATGTCATCAGTATTACCTATTATTCCACCAAATACGCGGTAAATCGAAGTAGTATGTCATATGAGTGTTGCACATGGCTCATTGGATGCTCACAAAGCACAACGCGACATCTTCAAATTGATTGGGTACTTGACCTATAGGTTTAAGAACTTACGAGTACCCAACCAAATACCTACCCATGTTGTATTCTTAAGGGCAACTATACTTTATCTAATGCCCCCTTTAGTGGTATTTTTTGACTAATTATGAATGTGACGATGAGTTGATGAATTAATCACTTCATATTGGACGTATTCCGCATCCAATATCCCAAGAAAGTTTCTAGTAGATCCGGCAAGGTCACGATATGATCTACTAAAATCTCAGTTTTGAAAAAAAAGATCAGTTCTTGTGGAGCTCAGCATTACGATATGGCAACGTAAACCCATGAAATTCGACCGAGAGATTTTTGAAATTATTTTTCCCGTGTTCAAAAAATTTATTTGTAGTCGAAATATCGGATTCATTTTCAAGACATATGGTGGTGTGGGGGGGGGGGGAGTTCCGGGCGTTAATGAGTTAAACCAACGAACGGCCATTGGGGCATTAAACTGCTGAGAATAGTAGCTCTTGAGTTCCTCTCCCCGCGCCACCACGTGGGCAGGTGCTCTGTGCAGCCTCCTGGCAGAGCCACCAGTAGCCCTGAATGCATGGAACTAGGCCTCATGTAAGCGAGATAGAAGTAAGTACTGTTCGCAGATAGAAAGAATGCGGTTGGCCAATTTCCCGAAAGAAATACCTGCTACCATTGACGACTACCTGTTCCAAAATCTTAGTAGCCTTTGAGTCAGGCTGGGGAAAGGGCTGAGCCTCAATATCTCACCCCTCTCCCCCTTCCACTCAGCCAATTGTTTGTTCGGAAGGATTTTTATCTCGAATGTGAGTTCGCATGCCCTTCTGTTTACCCTTCAGTCGCCTTTGGAAATTTGGAAGGAGCATCATACTTTAGGTACTGGAAGCGTGATTTTATTTTTTGATGAATGAATACACATTCTCTTAATTGATAAGACTTTCCCAAGGGTAAGGAACCTATTTTATTTTTTTATTAGTGTTCTGTATGTGTTTTGTTTTGCTTAAATAAATCAATCCTTTCACTTCATCATCGGTCGGTAGTCAACAACCCTCGGTCTCATTTTCCCTGGCTTGAGGGGCAGGTAGAAGAAGGACGATGTTTTTGGAATTGTAATACACATGGATACCTTACCAAACCATCCGCATTCTTTCAATCTGCAAACAGTAGCCACTTGTGGTTTTGGTGTACATGGGATTATGTTGTGTGGATAGAAAGGATGGTTTCCGCTGCGTTTACCTACCTTGTTCCAGTCAGTAAGGACGATTCTGGGAGCGCCAGTTCATAAAAGAATTTCAGAAAAGAAACAGCAGTAAGAAAATTTTATTTATTTATTTCCTAGTTTTTTCCTCACAAAAGTGAGGAGTATAATTTATGAGAATTGGAAACTATGTATTCCATGACTCACCTACTTTTTTGTGTATGTGGTTGAATTTGGTCATTTGGTTTGGTCAAGTGAAAAATCATTAAAGCAATCGACTTCACATTCATGTTGTTGTTAGTTGACAAAAATAGACGTCAATATAGTCGTATTGGGGACTATCAAAGATAATGATCGGTAATAAGCATTTTTACACCGACTAATGCTATTGTTGGCTACATCATCATAGACAAGTAAGGAAGCTTTACTGCCCACCGAACTTGGCAGGCCTGATGAATCACATAGTTTTCTCTATTGAGTTGTAATCGTATACTTATTGTAGGTAAATGGTAATATTTTGCTTCCTCACTACCGAAGGTAGGGAAGCTTTGTATTCGTGAAAGAAGTGAAAAAAAATGTCCTCCAAAATCAAAATTTCCACTTGCTTTTTGCGTTTTAGAGCTTCCCGAACAATTTTGGTTCCGTGTCTGTCTGTCTGTCGGTCTGTCTGTCTGTCTGTCGGTCTGTCGGTCTGTCTGTGGTCAATCCTTGTCCCGGGCAAAACTATACTAACCTGTGGTCCGATTTTGATGAAATTTTCAGGGATTGTGCGGGTTAGGTCCTAGACGGTGGACCGCTAAATAAAATAATGAAATTCTACGTTTAATTTTAAACAAAACTCAAATTACGAGTATATAACAAATTAATACCCATAATCCTAATACGTACACCTATTATAGTTTTAGTATTGAATAATAATAATCATTATCGTCATGACTTCGTAGTTTTATTTTATACCTATACTCTTTCGTTCTTTTATTTCAGTGGTTTATATACCACAACTATTTACAACACTATTATAAACATTAATACCTGCAACCCTATCCCGCATATTATCGCCAATATTTTGGTATTCAATAACTCTTTGAATGATAATTTTTTTGCCAACTGATTCTATACGTCCATGTTACAATGAGTGAGGAAGCTATACTGCCCACTCAACTTGGCAGACATTTTTTGAAGTTATAGAAGGGAGGCACTGCAAACTGTTTGATCTATGAGGCAATATTTTACAACGTTCTTTGATTATTGTATCTATGGGGCGTACACGGACGATTTTTACGTGCAGTTGTTTCCCTTTGAGTGGAGAAAACAAATAATCTGAAGAAGGTAAAAAGCGTATAAAAAGATAAGAGGAAATGCGAAGAAGGTTTGTTGACTATGACGACACCCTTTATAGAAATGTGAATCACGGAGGGGGTGATGAAGAGGTCGCGGGGCTGCCAAAGGTATTTTTACAGGAGATGAAAATAAAATTCTCCTCTTCGAAGAAGCTGCCATATCGCTGTGAACCTGACTTGGTAGACGATCGGCGAGTTCGTTCCCCTTCCTAGGTCGAATGAACAAGTATTGAGGTCTACGAGGCTTGACAGGTGTTCAAAGATATTGTGAAGAGCAGAGTAACAACCATTATGAAGTAACAGAAGTGTACAACACGGTTTGGTCAGATTTCGATGAGGATAACTACACAAATATGAAAACATAAATGATGAATGTGACCCTGAAATTGATCCCTCTCATGTCTTTTGGGAAAGAGTTGACTGCGATGGAGCGATGCTATTAGTCTACGTTCCATGTACATGGCGGTGAATCAACCTATAAATAATGATCGAATAGATCTACCTATTTGTAGATGAAGTAACGCCTGATGGTGAAGTTCAATCCTTCTCACAAAAACCTGACGACGAGGGTCAGCTGTGGTCGTGCTCGTGCGTCTCTTAGCGACGAGTCTCGGACCGGCCGCGGGGGGGCGTGAGTTCGAGGCTCGCCTCGTAAGCGTATTTTCGTGCAATTCGGACTCAGTCCTCCCTCTTCCAACCCAGGGCAGCGAGGCAATGGGAAGCCATGAGCGAAATCATCAGAACAAATTCTGATCTTCCCTTTGGAAGACAGCTGATGACGTCCGCGACACCAGGAATGGCAGTCGGACGTAAATCGAACCGGGAAAGGTTGTTTACTTTACTTACTTTTTACTTTATTGTACTTGACGACGAAGCTATTGTTGGAGAGCTCATGAGTAAGACGTATTAAGTGCGACATGCTGCTTTCCGGAAGAATGTGGGGCCGAACCTGTTGAGAAAGTTGGCGTATAGATTTCTGACGATATTTTAGAATTAGTAGAGGCTTCTGATTCAAAATATACCAAAGACGGACAACAAGAGCCGGGTTGAGGGAAAAACTGAAGGTTGAGGGAAAAGCTGCTTCACACCATCCAAACCTATCAAAAACTAAAAAAGCGGTTTTCGATACGTTCGATTTTATACCTTCCTAAATGAGGGAATCATGTACAAAGTCAATTGTTGAATACAATTTGTATTCAAATTCAATTATTCGTACACAGTTTACTTGATTTCATTCTTCTTCCACTGCACAATCGGACGTTATTGCCTAGCACTCCTCAGGTTACTGGGCAGTAGTGTCCTATCCAACTATATCTCCTTGGTTAAAACGTCCTATCCTGATAATTGTGTTAAATGGAAGCTATGACTTTCTTAAAAATGCAAATCATGTAAATGTGATTCTATGACTATGATTCTCAAAAATAGTGCCCAACAAACAGAATGTACCTACCATAAAAATTTCGAGCGAATAGGTGGAAAAATTATGATCTGAGGACGTCTAGAGGATTGAGGGTCATGCTTTACTACGAAATGATGAGTTTTGGGAGAATTAATTTACATTATCGATGAATGACGGCGATACATTGGCTAATTCCAAGAGTAAATTATGATTTTAAATTTTTGGTTACCTCGTGTACGAATGAAGGGGCATTACTTATGTCAATGCGGGACAGCGGCGTGGCTGCGGTCGTTGGCGCGTCGTTGTTTGGCGGTGGACTTTGGACCGACCTCTGCGGGGATAGTGGGTTCAAGGCTCATCGCTGGCAGCGTTCGTTTTTTGGCGGCCTGGGGTTTCATCGCCCTCCTTGTCCTAACCGAGGGAAGCGAGGCAATAGGAAGCCATGAGCAGAATCATCAGAACAAATTCTGATCTTTCCTTTGGAAGATAGCTGATAACGTCCGCGACACCAGGAAAGGTAGTCAGACGGGAATCCAACCTGAAATGGTTGTTTACTTTACATACTTTTACTTACGTCAATGCTTACATATTACTTATATCGATTTCCAATGAATAACGATAATATGATTGACACTAATAAAATAATTGGTATCATTTTAATGTATCAACAATCTACCTTTCGTTGGGTTCAGAATTATGTTTTCATTGGTGATGATTCTGCACTGCATGATAACCTGTGCTACAATATGAAGTCAGCTTCAGTCAAGTTCACTTTTCAACAACTTGCAAATCGTCCGCCTCCCACAGGATGTCTAAGTAAAGGAACTGTTCCACAAGATGCCAGGAATCAATAATTGAGACACTTCAACGACAGTTCCCCCGCTCAACTGTTGTTCAAACCATCAATGTTCGTGTTTTTTTTCCCAAATTTTCCTCACGAACCAAGTCCCAAAACATTTTTCAAAACAGATTTTTAGTGTTGAATTACATGGTTGTTGGCTACTGCTGAAGATCTTGTTGTTTCATATTAAAATGATGCCAAATTTTCATGGAGAATTTTCAATTGGCTTGAAATGTATAAATTCTAGTTTGCCGTTGCCAAAGTAAACATTACCGCAAACATTCCGCTTATCAGTGAGGCTTAAGGTTGGTAGGAAAAGCAAAAACCGTGGTTTTTGAGGAAACTGAGTGTTGTAACGTACCCCCCCCCCCTATGTAATAAATTACACATCTTGACCCAACTTGATTGTAACTACCGAGAGAACTTGGGTAACGTCAAAGGCTACCCTAATGAATCGGATGGTGATTATGGAAGGTGAGTGTGATATTTCAAAACGGAGGAGGAGAAATAATTGTAGTGAGAGGAAGAGCCAAGCTGACAATCCTCTACCATTACTGTTGTCCGCTCATCCCCCTTTCAAGTCTGAGGTAACCAGTCTTCTCAGAGGGTGAGTGAGTTGGAGAACAGTGATTGGCAGAGTGGTTTGAGCATCTCAGTTTAGTCTGAGAGTATTCGGGAGTCGATTAAATTCGTTTAGGGTACCTACCTCATCTCATGATTATAATTTCATTCTTTCCCTCTTCCGGTGCAGGATAGAAAAACTCGTCATGGTTAGCTTACAGTTTTTCAAGTTAGACTGCTCAAAATTCTTTCCTTCAATAGTCTGAGTTCAACCACTAAGTCCATGAGAAGCAAGCAAACAATTGACAAGCCCTTGAAAAAGTTTTAGTTTGACATTACACCTCAAATAACAAGTTACACGAATACACTGCATCTCTCCCCGAGGAGAGAGGATTATTTCGTCGGACCCTTATGCCCACCTGGACCAGTGAAAGGGGCGTTTGTCTATTCCCGTACGCCATTAGATGACTCAATAAACTATTTTTTTTCATGGCGAGTTTCCCGTCCAGAACCAATCACGAGTCCATCACTCTCCACTCGCCAAAATATTTTCGAGTGGCAGCTCGTTCTGTCGGCCAACGCACTTTTGAACCTCTCCGTTGGTGTACCTTTCTTTCTTTCGAGAGTCTCAGTAACGTTTCGCACTCGGCTATGATCGGAGTGTTCAATTTCACCCACTTAATATCCTCAAATACAGTGGCTCTGTCGGAATACTGTACGTGTAGTTCAATTGACGGTGATACAGTGCTTGGGAAAAAATCTAGTACAAGTCATCGATACACCGACTGGAAAAATGATGCTCTAGCGCGCATGTTTTCGTTCAAAACTCGCGGAACAAACCTTTGAAAGACCCAATGACCGTCTTATTACGAACACTGTTGTTGAGACCAGCAATCAATACGACGTGATAATTTTACAGCTTTATTTCTAATCAAAAATTAACCTCGGGTGCTCCTAGCTTAGTTAAATTGGTAACGTTATTGATTGTGACTTTAATTTCTGAAAAATGGCGGAAGAAAAATTCGTCAAGGCAATGCTCAGGTACAACAGAAATGTTGACGACGCTTACCTCAAATGTGAAACGGCTTATAAAGGTACGTGTTTCAATCATTCGATCATACAAAAAACTTGTTTGTTTTGCTCTCTCACTAGTAGTAAAGAAGTTTTGTTTTCGTGCAGACTGTGACAGGAGTCCTTTCTGGACCCTATTCGAGATAATGGTCCAAATTATAATGACATTTTCAGTTAAGATTAGGGAGTTCCGCGTCGCTGTATAATAAACAAAGGTAAGAACAACGATACAAGTCAAATACGAGGACATTGAGCAAAACACTTGAGTGGCCCCCCTTGACTACCGGAAAACTCCTCAAAGAACTTCACGCAGTTTGTGATCGAGGAGGCCGCGTTCGCCGGTGATTGGAGGGGGGGGGGGGGGGTCGATCCTGAATGTACCCTACAAAGAGACGAAAAGAAGAGCGCCGCGGAGGAACGGGACGGCCGATCTATCTCTACTCTATGGGTGGGGAAGGAAGCCCTTCTATCCCTACCCGATGGATCGGGTGGAGTTCTCGAAGGACAGAGAAGACAGTATTATCCCTTCTCAGTGAAAGTATTCCACCTTCAGGAAGGCCACAAGTACCTAATTGGGGGGTTATAATTTTGATCGTACAATGATCAGTCTGTTTCATGGCGTGTTTCTGACGTACATCTCAATCTGACTTACATGAGCGATGATGTAATCTCGATTGCTCGTCGGTTTGCACGTTGTTCAGCTCTATTCAAACGAGCTTCAACGAACATTCAAGAGTAGTTCTTCATAGTACCAGATGAGGTAATAGGTAAGAATCTACGTTTCAACGAGTCATTTAGAAAAAATCACGAATGCGGTGGGGTGTGTTCATTACACACCAAATGTGAAAACCATCATCCGTTTTGAAGTTGGTCTCGTACATATTTTGTTGACAATGAAGGGTTTGGAACACAATAATCAACGGTCTGTATTGAAATATTTCCCAGTGTAGGATCTAGATATCCATTTTACAGAATATCTCATAAGAATGCCTACTACTTCTGTTTCACAAAATAAAAATTGTCTTGTAAAGTTGGTCCCATTCTTGCCCCATTTCACAAATCCTAGACGATTGCAGACTCTTTCACTGCTTTCTGTAAATGTAATCATTAAAAACCCTGTATTAATAAGAAGAAGTATCTCTTTATCCATGAAAATTATCTTTATTGCGAGAATAAATTTGAAAAATTTATATTCAGTCGACTAGGGGACCGTAATTTTGAGACGACAAGAGGTCACCGTTCAAATGAATATTGATGTGAACTTTTCGAATACTTTGTAGCCAATAGATCTCAGGAGTGTTCCAAAATTCTATCTAGAGGCTCTAGCTAATGAAAATGTTAATTTCGATTAATTTGAAAGTGCTGTCCTGAGTAGATTTTTTACAAATTAATAGCTGGACTGAGACTGAAGTAGCGTAATCTGCTACCTTGCCATCATCTCCTCAAGCTGCTGGCTATATATTAGCATGGATCAAAACGTGACGAAACCGTGGAAGGAAAGTAGCGCGGGATTTTGTAATGATTTTTACTTACAACCGGCCCGTTTCCAGGGAAATGTATCGCCGTTAGTTTTCACCCCACGAAAATCGTTCGCCACTAGTTGAAAAGCCCTCAATTTATGCGTAAATTACATACTGCCGAAACAGCTGTAAATATGGACGAAGCTGAGATATACCTACCTATTTCTGATTTAAAAGAACTGTAAACAACATTTGCGGTAAAAACCATCATCGATTTAGTGGATTGGTCTTGTAGGTTGGCTTGGTTTTTACGAATGGAATCAAAAGATCTTGAAACGTAGGCGAGATTTTGTTATGAACGCGGGCTTTTAGTTGTGATGTGTTCTTCGACGCTTTAGAGGTTTCCGATTTCTTAATAATAAGACTGCCTTTGGGACAGCAACAGGTGAATGAAATGACGAGCAATGTGAAAAGTAGGCCCATGAAGAGCTAAATCAAACAGACAGACAACAAATTCCTAGTAAAAGGAAACAGCAAACAAACAAAACGCGGCTATAGCATGTTCCATGATTCTTGAATTTTAGCCGAAGGCTCTAAGCAGTACTAACCATCCGGGGGTCCAAAGGGCTTACGCTCTGGCGAGGCCCGAAGGGCCAATTAAAATAACGCTGCAAATTATTACACAATGGTTTATTATTTTTCTATAGATCACTCGTCTGCAAAGCCACCAACCATCCAACTTGAAGAAAAACATCGATCGTATTTCGGTCAGCTAAAATTTGAACGGAGATTAGGCCTCTATTGCGATTCACACTCATGTTTCTGATTTATCGTGCGTAAAACACCTAAATTCTCGTAGCGAGCGAACGGTTTGTCCCACAGAGCTCCGCGTGGTCTCAAAAAATTCTAAAAATTTTATAGAATCCTAAATTGAAGGAAAAACAGTACCTTTAAATCAAAATTTTTTGAGTTAGGGCGTTTTCAAAATTTCAAAATTGATTTTGGAACCCTTAGAAGTGACCTGCATCAACAAAAATCTTCAGGGCACAACTAGACCCCAAATGGAGCCTACATACCAAATTTCATCAAAATCGGTCAATGCTACGTGGCAAAACTGCCGCGTACGGCGGACGGCGTACAGCGTATGGCGGACGGCAGACGGACGGCCAAATTTTTATTAGATTTTTGGATTCTACGTACCTTGAAACGTGAACCATCAAATTTTGAGGGGGTGTTAAAATTTTTTTTTTCTTGGTCGATTCCAAAGGTTCATTATTGAAAATAATAAACCAAAAAACAATATTCCTCCATCTTTCCTATCGCCTTCACTCTTTCTCATTTTGCAGGTTTCAGGGATTTCACGCTAAAATCCGCCAAATCCGGACTCTCAGTGGGAGAAAAGGTTTCCTTCTGGATCTACGGTAAGGTCTGGGCTTTGTCCCGCAAGTGGTTCACTCACTTCTTCCTCTTCCTGGTCGTCGCCGCATATTCCCTCCTCGGTGGCTTCCTCTTCATGAAGATCGAGGGTGGAGCTGAAACCGAAGCCTACATCGACATCGTTGCAGAGCGAAGAAATCTCATCATAAGTATCAGAAACGTGAGTTCCTTTTCCCACATTCTCAGAATAATATCCTGTGGTAAGTACTAGAGATATAGAATGTCGAATCCACTCATGAGTTCTCGACTTCTGGTTTGGTGTTCCCGAGGATTCCGCTGACCTTACCTCCTCGATGTTACAAAAGTCATTCATGCTGCATGAGGGAATTTTACAAGAAATCTTTCGGTTAAAGCTATGGTCAACAATTTTGATCTTGGCCACTACATCTAACATTGTAGTTAATAGTTCTTCATATGATGAAATTAATGAAAAGATCATTGTCTGGTCTGTTAATCTACGAAAATTGTGTTCTTACCAAAATTATATTTTAGACAAAACACGAATTAGCTACAACGACAAAAGCTTCCACAATAATCTGTGCTTCAACTTAAAAAAGTGTTGGCTATTTCTTTCATATACGATTTATGTCGTATTATTACCAACACGTGGTGTTTATTATTTCTGAAAGGTAACCAGTAAGTACCCAATTGGATGGGGGGGGGGGGGGGGTAACCAGAGTCTACTCCTCCACCGCTCATCCCACCATCCATCCTGCAACGGAGACCCTCCTTCAGAACTCTGAATCATTAAAAAAAAAAATTCAGGTTTGTCCTCGTTAAATCACAAATTTATCACCTAAATTCGATTGTAACATTTTTCCATTATACCGTTGGAAAGCTGAGATCTATGCGCAGTTTTTGAGAAACTTGAATACTGTTGCTAAGGACGCAAAACTGAGTACCGAACAGCGAACGCATTTTGGTCAGCTAACATTTGAACGGAGATTAGACCTCTCTTGCGATTCACACTCGCGATTCTGATTTATCGTAAGTCCGTCCCTCAAGTTCTTAGGGAGCGAGCAGTATGTCCTACAGAGCTCCGCGTGGTCTCTAAATATTCTAACAGTTCTATGCTATCTTAAATTGATGGAAAAACAATACCTTTATATACAACTTTTTGAGTTAGGGCGTTTTCAACATTTCAACGCTTAATTTTCTACTCTTAAAATTTAAGAGTAGAAAATTAAGCGTTGAAATGTTGAAAACGCCCTAACTCAAAAAGTTGTATATAAAGGTATTGTTTTTCCATCAATTTAAGATAGCATAGAACTGTTAGAATATTTAGAGACCACGCGGAGCTCTGTAGGACATACTGCAGGACACATTTAATGTGACTTACATAAAAAAAGCTTCGGGACACAGCTAGATCCCAAATAAAGCCCACATACCAAATTTCATCAAAATCGGTCAATGCTAAGTGAGGACAATGCCGTGGACGGCGGACGGACTGGCAAATTTTTATTCGATTTTTGGATTCTACGCATCTTGAAACGTAAACCAACAAATTTTGAAGGGGGGTTAAAAAGTTTTTTCTTGGTCTATTCCAAAGGTTCATTATTGAAAATAATAAACCAAAATTCAATGCTACTTCGAATTGGGGAAAAAACAATACCCGAATTTTGAGATTTTTCGAGCTAGGGCACTTTTGAAAAATATAATCCTTAATTTTCACCCCTTAGAAGTGACTGACATCAACTAAAAGCTTCGCGCCACAGCTCTACTCGAAATACAGCCCATATACCAAATTTCATCAAAATCGGTCTTGATGGAACACTAAGAAAAGTGCCTTGTACGGCGGATGGACGGATCACTTTGGTTTATTTTTTCAATAATGAACCTTTGGAATTGACCAAGAAAAAAAAATTTTAACACCCGTTGAAATTTGTTGGTTAACGTTTCAAGGCACGTAGAATCCAAAAATCGAATAAAAATTTGGCCGTCCAGAATCCAACTCAAAAAATTTGATGTAAAGGTATAGTTCTCCATAAATTTAAGATAGTATTGAATTCTTAGAATTTTTAGAGACCACGCGGAGCCCTGTAGGACAAACCGTTCGCTCCCGACGAGAAATTAAGGGTTGGACTTACAATAAATCGATGTTTCTCTTCATGTCGGTTGGTGGTAACAATGGCAACGCCGTGTTCTTTGCAGACGAGTGATGTACATAGAAAAGATAAACCTTTGTGTAATAGTTTGCAGCGTTTTAATTCGATTTTAGGATTCTACGTAGGTACATTGAAACGTTAACCATCAAATTTTTAATTTGATAAAATTTATTTCTTTTGCTCAATTCCAATGGTTCACTATTGAAAATAATAAACGAGAAATGAGGGGTTCCATCTTAAAAAAATGTGATATTCGAATTTTGATTTTTCCACAAATAAAGGAGATAGAAAGAGTGAACCACTATTTTAGAAACACCCGGTATGTATATTCATTAGGTATTTTTTCATGAGTAACTACGTATTCGCTGTAATTGGTGCTTCTACATGCTCACTCAGCTCCATAATATATTTTTTAAACCCTAATTTAATGTTTCATTCGTTAGAGCAAATGTTTCAATAAACATTATGGTAAAATTGAAATTCGGTGTCAAAATAGATTGTAAAACGATTAATTTGTACTGTTGAGTTACTCAGGTATCACTAAAATTCCAGTTAATATTGTAACTAAGTGATCAACGTAAGGCTGTTTTAATCGAAAGCTTTCCCTCGAAGGATAGTTAATGAAAGTGACTTTGGAGTTAACTTAATTTCCGTAGTCTCCTCCCACATCGAGCCCTTGGAAGTTAAATCGCCTTCAGCTGAAAGTCCCAACTTCATCGTCAAAGACGACAGGACTCTCAAGTTGAACCGGCAATAACTCATCGAAGAGATCGTTAGCGGTATTTCTGAAATGTAAAATGAGTGGTCTGGTGGTGGAACTTCTCCCAACACCGGACCTTATCGTCGACACAACTTTTAAAATTCTGTAAAATATACGGTTGAACTTGTTGATTTTTCCCCCTTTTCCTTTCTTCTAATACTGTGAGGGCTTTTATAAAAAGTGAAGGAGAATTTCCACGTAGCGCATCCAAGAACCAAAATTTAGTACTGAAGGCACCCACTTGTTATTGTTAGTTGGTAGTATTATTTAACGGGAAAGCCGAGCTCTACCCATCTAAAAATCAACCCATTTCACACTTGCGCATGGGTAATGGCAATATCAGTCTTAGGTCGATGATTTTCTTAGGGGACTACCAACACTCCAAATCGTACAATCTCTGGAAATTTCATCCAAATCGGATGGAAAATGTACAAACAATTTCTGATACAATGAAATGCACGTTCATCAGTCTCGGAGCAATAATTTTCATAGTGGACCACCTACACCCAATCTGAACAATCCTGGTAGGTTTCATCGAAATCGGATTAAAACGCTGCAAATTATTACACAATGGTTTATTATTTTTCTGTATAGATCACTCGACTACAAAATCACCAACCATCCAATGTGAAGGAAAAAATAAAATAAATAAATAAAAAAATCAAAAAAAAAATCAAAAAAATCAATACACCAATCATTGATTGCATTTCGGTCAGCTCTAATTTGAACGGAGATTAGGCCTCTTTTGCGATTCACACTCGTGTTTTGATTTATATACATATATATTTCAATATAAACCCTTACATTTTCGTAGGGAGCGAACGGTTTGTCCTACAGAGCTCCGCGTAGTCTCACAAAATTCTAAAAATTCTATAGAATCTTAAATTGAAGGAAAAACAGTACCTTTATATCAAATTTTTTTTGAGTTAGGGCGTTTTCAAAATTTCAAAATTGATTTTGGAACCCTTAGACCTACATCAACCAAAATCTTCAGGGGACAACTAGACCCCAAATGGAGCCTACATACCAAATTTCATCAAAATCGGTCAATGCTAAGTGGCAAAAGTGCCGCGGACGGCGTACGGCGGACGGACGGCCAAATTTTTATTCGATTTTTGGATTCTACGTTCCTTGAAACGTAAACCATCAAATTTTGAGGGGGTGTTAAATTTTTTTTTTCTTGGTCGATTCCAAAGGTTCATTATTGAAAATAATAAACCAAAATGTTGAAGTTATGGCTGTGAAGGAATTCATGTTTGCGCATGCTTAGAGGCTACTTTCAGTTTGGGTGCCATGGTTTTCATAGGAAATTGTCTACACTCCAATCCGCACAATTCCTGAAAATTTCATCAAAATCGGACTCTCAAGGATTTCATGACAGACAGTTACGGATACAAGCCTACGGTTACAAGGATTTCATGACAGGCAGACACACAGACACGTAGACACAGAACCAAAACTGTAGAGGAAGGCTTAAAACGTATAATGCGAGTGGAAATTTTGGACCTTGAAAAGTGAAAACAATGCTTCCTCTTCCTACTCTGGTTGAAAATTGATGCCTTGTCAGAGTAGGTACACAAGATTATGCCCAAAAATGTACGTTTTTTGATTGTCTGTGGATAAAGAGTCTAAGGGACACGGAGGTTTGCTCAACTGACAGTGTATGAAGTGTCTGACACGGTGGTTTTCAGTAACTACGGAACAAAGTACTGATCGTAGGGTTAGATCACAGCTGAAGGTTTGAAATGGAACCTTCTACAGTGGGGGGACAGGTACTGAGCGCCTGGAATATTCTACATGCTCACCGCTATCAACATACTTCACTGGAATTTCACTCGTGTCCATCTGAAACTTTATACTCACCAAAGGTGAATATTTATATTTAGATTATCCAATCACACTTCCAATCTTATTTTACCCTCGGATAGGCGAGGCCTAAAAAAAGGTGATACGCGCGGTGTATCATTTTGAAAAAACGGTTTTGAGAGAAGGAAAAAACTTTATTGTATAAGGGAAACCAACTTATATGAATAGGAACTGCGTAAAGTCATTGAACAAAACTATGAAGTAGAAAAAATACCAAAAATTTACATGTGCCTACCTTATAAATTTGTGTTGAAACAGTAAAACTAGACACAGTAGGTATTTACTCATCGACCTAAAAATCCATAGGCAACAATACTCACGGGAAAATTAAAATTTTTCTGAACATTGCAAATTTGACAAGAAAACCCCGTTGTATGAAGTAAATTCCGAGAGTTAGTTGGATGCGCGCGTTTTATCGATTTGATAAAAATCAGCTGCAGGCACTACAGGTGGCTCCTCTGACAGGCCAACACATTATTATGAAGAGGATTCGAAGTTAGGAAGGTAACGAAAAGGGTTCTCTCAAATCCATACGATAGGGGGCATAGCAACCTTTCGAAACTAAATTTTGTATCAATTTGATACCGCGCGTATCGGAGGGTTAACTGGAAGCCACCTAGGGCCTACGCTTATGAATGATATTGTTACGTTTATGTATAATTAACCCTCGAGAACCCACGGGTCTTAGACGAAGCAATCAACCCGGGCGATACTCCATACCGCCCTCACCGAACTTAACTGAAAATTAATAACCAATTCTATTCAGTATTTTGAGGCCAAATAAAATATACCGCGTTATTGAGCATTTAAAAATCTATGAGATGAAAAGTCTGGCTTAATTGTTATTTTTAAATTGGTCCTGCGGAAAAATCACGAAATAAAATTTCATTTATTTCAAATGGTTTGAATTTCTGGGGAGATTGATTTTTGCGGCTCCCAATGGTCCTATTCTTTTCTCATAAAATAACAGAGATGAGAAAGAGCATTTTGAGTAATAGGTAGGTACTTTATGTTTTATACCGTCTCAATAAAACGTCAATAAAATAACTCATTTGTTATAAATGAATCTAAAAATTTGAAAATCTGAATCTAAAAATGCAATACTGTTTCAAGTTGATGAAAAAACAATATCTGTAACTATATCCACAGTTTTTGAGGGCGTTTTTATTGTTTAGCTGTTATTTTAAACGCTTAGAAGTGACTGCTCAACCAATAGCTTTGGAGCACAACTAGACCCCAAATGGATCCCATGTACCAAATTTCATCAAAAAAGGTTCATGGTAACAAAGGAAAGTCCCGCGTACGGCGGATGAACGGCCTTTTACTCAATTTTGGATTCTCGGTGGATTCGTCCCCAGTGAAATCAATGATCATACTTCCTTTAATAGACTCAGAAGCATTAGATCGTTTCACTGCAGGTCGTGAGGAACACAAAGTATCCAAGACGAATCAAATCCCGTGAGGTTCGGAGGTGATGACATGTCAAACGAAACACCATTCTCTCGAAAAACTAGTTTTCTATCGGCCACCATAGATAACGTCTTTGATAATATCAAATACATAGTCTTTGATAATATAATACATAGTATTATAAAAACAAAATGGTCGATAAAATGTTGGATAATATTATTATCCAACATTTTATCGACCATTTTGTTTTTATAATACTATGTATTTGACTCGCAACTGTTGAGCTATTTCAATTGTTAACTTCTGTTTTAGTCGTTTGAAGAAGAATTTCAACCAATTCAGACGGAATCCCGAATTAAGCAGTGGGAAGGACGATCCGCCCTGGCGATCAGGCAGTATGAGTCGCGCCTTCTGGAGCACTTCAAGCAGGACAGCCACATCCTGTCTAAAGGAGAAAAACCCATGTGGGACTTTTGGAGTTCCGTTTTCTACTGTGGAACAATCTTTACCACAATTGGTGAGTCAGTCGGCATGATGGACTAGGTATCAGCTGTAACTCAATCGCCAAAACTTCATTCTCTTTATGGCTATAAGAATAGAGCACACAGCATCTTGCAACAACTTTTCCACCTTCCTCATGTCAATTTTAGACAGCTAATTACAGGGTTAGACGTCACAGAGCAGACCTCATATTCATCATAACCGAACCCACGCAGTTTCACTACCTGACGCCTCACGTTTTGCATACAGCAGCTCTCTCTCCTTCCTCTTGTCAAAAATTGCAAATATCATGATTTTTCAAAAAATAGTGGGGGGAGGGGGAACTCAGCTAATTGAGCATGAATGTTTGGGCCTCTTCGTCGGTTTCAAATGTCTCGTCCCCAAGTGAATCTTCCAGTGGTTCAAAAGTTTAGTAAATAACAGTTGAACAACAAGTTTTTTTCTGGTTAAAGCATCTGTGTGTGGCCTAGCAACACCTCTCCGATAGGGCAGTCACGACGTTTGTTCCAATATGGGTCATTTCAAAATTTGGGGTTATTTTGTCCTAGAACTTTTCCATAAATTGTTGTTGAAGTTTTTATGTTTTTTCTCCCGTAAACGTCCTTTGTTTTGACCACTGAGGCAGATCCTGAAGTGGGCGCACACTTTATCAAGTAGTTTCAAATTTATAGAATTTTGAATTTTTGTCCATAATTCCGACTTTGTAGGGAGAGATATAACCTTGTAGGGAGAGAGAAAACCAAGTGTGAGTTGAACTCGTAAAACCTTTTTATTCCTTCAAAATACGAGAATCTTAGTTTAGGAGAGTCTCTTTTATTTATCGCAATCACAGTCCGAAGCTATAATCTAGGTACATCAGAATTATCAGATTCTTCAAGTCTTTCAATCAGTCTAATCTTTCGTAAAATGATGGTTAAGAAAAAGTCAGAATTATATGACCCAGCGGCGTAAATAGTTCAGTTAACTCTTAAAAATGTGAACGGCTTTGAAAAAACTTTTGAGAACCCATAGTTTATTGAGTTTCTTAATATTACATAGGTAACTCATGAGTGAGGTGGTTGTAGGCATGGAGAAAGTATTAAACTACGCTCAAAGCTTCAACACTTCACAATATAACCCACACAACTGGAAGCTTGGAAATTCAACAAACTTCAGTAGCTTCGGAAGCCATCTTGCAGCAGTGTTCACTTTTGTTTTTCATGACACAAAATAATCGTTTTCCAGGAGTGGGCGGGCATTTCAAAAAAATTGTAGGGAGAGAGAATAAAACCTTGTGACAGCATCAAAACATAGCAAAAAGCCTTCCAATTCATGGAATTTTCGTTCATTTCTAATTTATTCCTGAAGAGGAGAGTATCCTGGACCAATAACATTTTTTACTTAAATTAAAATATGAATATAGAGTTCTCCAAAAATTTTCAAAGTTCCCAACCTACCCTTTGTGACAGGTGTAGGGAGAGAGAATTGGGATCATTAATGATTTTTAATTATCTGAGTTAATTGATTAGTGAAATTCATTCTATGTGATCTTTGTAGAACCAACCTGCTGTATCTCCCTGAAAAAATTCTGAATTTTCAAAACAAATAGTGTTCACAAAAGCTGCGTGACAAGAAATAACCCCAAATTTTGAAATGACCCATATGCTGAAATAACTTCATCCAGGAAGCTATAGTAGTACTCAGTTCTGATGCTGCGCTGCTGGAGCAAGAAGTCGACGAGTAACAACCCCCTCCAATCTAAAAACCTCCCCTGCAGACAGACTGGTTCTGGCACTGACGGCACAGAGAGGTGTGCTTCTTCCTTGCTCATCTTGAGGGCGACTGCTGAATGGTCTCAGGTCGAAAGGAAGTGATTCTCCCACCCCATCCTACTCCTTGGCAATTTATCTTATCACTGGGGTCATTCCAAAATTCTGTCAAATTAAACAACAGCGAGTCCGCTAGAAGCTGAAATTTCGCAGGGACTAATCGAAAGTTTCCAGAAGAGTTGCCGGAAGCTGAATAAAAATTTTGTATACTTAATATAAACATACAGTAGCGTCCACGTGTACGATGACTTTCCTTTAAATAATATTACATTCTTGTTTATACCTACTTTAGTTAGTCTGTTTTACCTTTGATACCAAAACAGGTAAAAATTAATCGTTTTACTTGATTTTAATAATAATTTAAAAAAAATTACGTAGGAAAAAATTACACTCATTTATTGCAAAAACCACCCAAGTGCAAAAATTTCAAAAATTTTTAACACAAAAACTCACAATAGGAAAAAAATCAACGAAAGAGATTATTTCAATAACATGTTCTTGATTTGGTAAAAAAAGTATTGGAAGGAGACTTAACCTATACTTAAGCTGGAAAACATTTTTTGCTTCCGAGTCTACCAAGGCAGCGGAAGCTTTGTTTTCACTATTCAAGGATGGTAAAAAAATCCTCCAAAATCAAAATTTTCACTCGCGTTTTGCGTTTTAGACCTTTCTGAACAATTTTGGTTCCGTGTCTGTCTGTGTATCTGCCATGAAATCCTTGTAACGCGCACAACTATACTAAGTTATTGTCCGATTTCGATGAAATTTTCACGGATTGTGCGGGTTGGTGTGTAGACAGTGCCCTATGAAAATCATCATCCCCGGACTGATAGAAGCGACTGCGCATGCGCAAACGTGAATTTTCTTGTAACGGCCATAACTTCTACATTTTCAACCCGATTTCAATGAAATTTCCAGGGATGTTACAGATTAACTTGTTTTGGTGTTTTGAGATTAACTACTATGCATCGGATCATCTATACAATCGGGTTATGGATACGAGGAAGCTATGTGCCACACCCACTTGGCAGACTTTTAAAAGTTTTCTGGAAGTTGAAAAAAGAGCGCTTAGGTTGTTTTTGAAGTAAACGATTCAATTATTGTTCATCCATTATGAATGAATTCATTCATTAATATTGGACCTTCATTACCACCGATTTGACATAAGCCTACAGAAGTGTGAACTGTAGGTTTCCATGCGGTTAATATCATGAATTGTTATGGTTTCCACGACGTACCGCGCGGCACGGCGCTCATACCAACCCCTCCTTCATGACTGAGCGGTCGTGCGTTTTATTGCCTACCCTTGCTCCTGAACAACACAACGTTACTTTGCGATCTGTTCAAAACATAGATGTTCATTTCGTTCAGTCTTGTGAATCTATCATTAGTGGCGGTCAAAAATAATTTTTGAATCTTGACTAGGAAGCGACATGGAGGTTTCACATAAAGACTTATGTCTCTTCGCGGGGGTCAATCAAAATTTCTGCTAACAACGTTTCCTAAATATTGTACTTTTTTATTGTTAATATTATCATTTTATTGTTATTATAATATTAGTATTACTTTCGAGCCTACCAAGGCAGCGGAAGCATTTTTTCACTTTTCAAGGTTGAAAAAAAAATGTTTTTCAAAATCAAAATTTCCACTCGCGTTTTACGTTTCAGGCCTCCATAAACAATTTCGGTTTCGTTTCTGTCTGTCATCGGCCCCTAGTATCGGGGGAAATCGTACGAAATCATTGTCCAATTTCGATGGATTTTTCATTGATTGTGTTTGTTGGCGTGACTCTGCGCAAGCGCAAACGTAAAATCCTTGAAATAGCCTTAACTTTACATTTTTCATCCGAATCTGATGACATTTTCAGGGATTGTTCAGATTGAGGTGTAGATGGTCCCCCATGGAAATAATTGCCCTCATGGTAGACACTGTGCAAGGGCAAACGCGAATATCCTTGTAACAGCCACAACTTCCACATTTTCCATTCGATTTTGAAGACATTTTCAGTTATTGTACGGATTGAAGGGTAGGTATTGGAAGGTACTTAGAGATTGATGTTTTGCGATTAGCTATGGTGTCCTTCAGTAGTGACGTAACAGACCGGTATCTCGCACACTCACCGCTCAAACCCACGCAGTTTCAGAGCCCGACACATTAAACATAAGAATAGCTTTGCTCATCTCCATACATCAGCCTTTTCTCCTCGCTTTTGTCAATGTCGGACATTCCGAGGTGTCAGGGAATCATTTCCAAACGCTGGCTCTCACCCAACGCTCGTATAAATCGCTCCTGGAGTCGCGGTGACGGAGTAAGATTGAAATACGTACCAGTAAATTGGTGGCCAACTCTCAGCAGTGATACTGAAATAGAGCTGCAAGGGATGAACTTCGTTTTGGATCTCCTCCATCAGCCATTATTTAAACGTCCAGTCATTAAGTTTCTTCAATGAGAAACGCTAAATTAATTTCATATGAACCTTTTCTATGGTCGTGAATAACGAAATTGTACCCCGTAAAATCTTGGAAACTTCTCCAATGAGAAAACGCTATAAATTTATTATGTACAGACGGCAACGTTTTTATTCAATTTTCGGATTCTACAAACCTTGAAACGTCTCGACCTTTTAGTTTAGTTAATTAATTTAACTGAACAGTTTGCTTCTTGTATAAGTACATCTAACTTCTATTGCGTTAAACAGATAATACAATATTCATGGAATCATGAAATGGTGTGCGAAGTACACTCACTTAGTTTTACCGAATTTATGATGATAATTAAGTAATTTAAATTTCATTAAAAGGAAGGCTGAGACGTGTAATTCCATGAATCAAAAATTGCAAAAACATTGTAATTATAATGATCGAATACATAAAATCAGAATCAACATTTTTTAATTTGATGAATTAGGTGTTTATATATAATTTTCATTAATTCATAATTTAACTAGCTGAAAAGTCTGCTAAAAGGAGGCAAGAACAAGAAAATCGTAATACCGTGACATAAATGTCAATATGTAGGGTGGCTCGCGAGTTGTTCCCCCCTGGTTAAATCGTCCAGATAGCGGTAAAAAAATTTATTTTCAAATCTTCATGATTTTTCTCAAGGATCTCAAATATGACCACGGAGCGCATTGCGCACGTGCGCAACGCACACCAACTTTGTTATCTCAAATGAGAACCCCTATTCTTTATTGCAGATTTGGATTATACGTGAAATTTAATGAATTTTAAACCCCTCAACCGATTTTTTCGGTTGCGCACAACCCGTCCAGTGTGAGCGCAGACATGCGCAACCTCTGGATTGTGCCAAATTGAGATGGAGGTAGACCCTAATTGTGATACATGTTTTTCCATTAATTTTCGACGCTGAACCATGTCGTGGTATCCATTTTTGAATTTTTCGAAACGGCGGCCGAAAATTAGTTGGTTTTTAATAGAAAATCGCCCTTTCTCCATCCTTGTGAGTTACGCAATTTTTATTAGTTTGGGTGGCTAATTCTACCCCTAAATCTTATTGTCTTTCCCTCCTTCCGAAGTTAGGGGTAAAGTCAGCCACCCGGCCTAATTAAAATTGCCTCGTAACTCATAAGGATGGAATGGAAAAACAGCGATTTTCCATTAAAAACCATCTAATTTTCGGCCGCCGTTTCGAAAAATTCCAGTGAAATCCATAAATAGATACCACCACGTGGTTCAGCGTCGAAAATTAATGAAAAAACGTGTATCACACTTGGGGTTTACCTTCATCTCAACTTTGGCACAATTCAGGGGTTGTGCGTGCTTGCGCGCACACTGGACGGGTTGTGCCCAAATAATCGGTTGAGGGGTCTAAAATTCATGAAATATAACGTAGAATCTAAATCTACAATAAAAAATAGGGGTTTTCATGTGAGATAACAAAGTTGGTACCGTGGACATATTTGAGATCCCCAGGAAAATCATTATTTAAAAAAAAATTGCCACTATCTGGACAATTTTAGCAGGGGGGAGGACAACTTGCGACTCACTCAGTATAATTTTTTTGACATTTATTTTTAGGTCACGGTATTTCGGTTTTTTTAACACAAATCTAGGATTTGCTTTTGCCTGCTTTCAGCAGGCTCTTCAACTGGTGTACGAATAAAACAACAATAAAACAATGATAACAATGATAACAATAAACAATGATAACTTAAATGGGGTATTTCGGTGGGTCGGAAATTCAGGTTTTTGACCTCAAATTTGGATTCAGCACCCTTGAAAACCTATATACTACAACTTTAAGCCCAATGATACTATAACATGTGGTAGAAAAATTAATTAAAGAGAGCATACGTTTGAAAAAGGCGGGCCGCTATAAATGCACACACACTAAGCAAGGACTACGCCGCGGACTACGCCGCGCGCCTGTGTGAGTACTATTTTGTAGTATCCAAGAGGTCTTCCAAGGGTTTCTGTGCATGGATACTTTTTTCATAGACAGTTGGCTAGCTACGTCACGATTGGCTGGCTACGTCACACCATTCAAATCTTCAACTTTCCTTAGCTTCTCTGATTTTTTAAAGACATTTTCTCGACGAACAGACCCGATTACCGTTATTCCTGAGCCATACTCTTTTGAAAAAAATAAAAAAATATAAAAAATTGACCGAAATACCCCATTAGGGCTTACTATAACTTAAATTAATGGGCTTCTAACATCTTCAAAACATACCCTGTACATACTGTATATTTGTATATTATACAGAAAATCGAATAAATTGCAATATACGGATGGGTACAAAATAGTGTTTTTTAAGTTGTTCAAAAATTCTAACAAACGGTTGATTTATTTTTAACGATTCGTGCTTTGTGCCATACCTACAATGCTGACTACATTCTCATGTAGCTATTATTTCGATTTTCTTAACCATAGCTTCTTTGACAATCCGCTCATTAACTCAAGCTGCATGAAAGGACTATTTTACTCCCCAAAAACTTGAGTTATTTCACTTTTAAGATTTTTCTTCCGAGTGAACCAAGTTAGCAGAGGCATCTCACATGAGAACCCCTATGTTTTATTGCAGATTTGGATTCTATGTGAAATTTCATGAATTGGCCCCTCAACCAATTTGTTTTGTTGCGCACAACCAGTCTAGTGAGCGCACAAACATGCGCAACCCCAAGTTGAAGAATTCAATTGTTTTTTCACCAGGATCTCTGACTTTGCATTTGGTTTTTTAATTTTGAAAGAAGAAATTGGAAAGGTTTTTTTTAGTAAGTTGGGCACACGTGCAGCAGGTGTAAAAATACGTCTTTTCAGTGTCCTGAAAAAAGTTCGTTTCAGTCAGCGATCCTGATGAAAAAACAATTGAATTGTTCAACTTACCACTACAAACTTAGAGTCAACATACTGGAAGTAGCACTTGAAACCAAACCACGGTACTTCAAGAATCCAAATACGAACCATTATCATACTGGTAACACCAATAAACCGGATGACATAGACCAGATGTGTAGTGATCCTAAATCCCTGCTGAGACCAGTATATATTCAACACGTGGATTTCAAAAAGGGCACCAAAATAAGGTTGTACCTACCAATTAAAACCTATCTGATGTCCTGATGATGCTAGTTAGCGGAAGTGCACTCGACAGAATAAAAAGTATTAGGATGAAGCCGCAGTAAGTCCTCCCTCAATCTACCAACTTCAACAGAAGAAAGGCCCAACACACACGATGAAATTTTCAGGGATTTTGCGGGTTGACGTGTATATGGCTCCCTGAGAAAATAATGGCCTTCATGTTGATAGTACCCACTGCGCATGCGCAAATGTAAAAATCAACAGCCATAACTTCTACATTTTTTATTCGACTTCTATGAAATTTACAGGGATGAAACGGATTGGGTGTAGGTGGTCCCCTATGAGGGTAGTGTAAGGTATTTAGATTTTGATGTTTTGAGATTAGCTAGATATCATCAGATCATCTGTACAACCAGGTTATGGATACGAGGAAGCTATGTACCACACCCACTTGTTAGAGTTTTTTTCTCGTTTTCGATGTTAAGCCATGAAAATGGCAAAAACTCCATTACTTTACATGAGAATTTAAATCTGATTACTTTTTTAAAAGTGCTTTGTTTTTTAGTGCCTAAATTATTTGTAGAAACGACTCCTGAAGTTTTGCGGTTTTTAACTTGAGACACCGTTTATTAGGGTATAAATATCAGATACCACCTAGCTCAAAATCTCGCCTTGTTTGTTTCGGATTGTTCATTTATTGGTTTCGGGCCTGGTGATCCATTCTATACACCAATCCCAGATAGTGCAACGATATCAATGAAGTTCGATACACCCTCTCCCTTAACCCTCCTTAGTTGTTTAACGATTTCGAACCGGTCGATTAGTTCCATCTCATTATCCTACCTCTTTTTTCACTTCAGTAAATTCTAAAATCCAAGTTTAATTTATTGCCAAATCAGCCAATTTTAGATTCACCTCTTTCACTTTGCTCAATTTTCCTGAATTCTTTTACGGACAGTAGATAGAAATCAAGACTCTCAACAGACATATTGGAGGATATCACGCGATAAACTTACTATCCTAATAGCGATACAACAACAATAGACTACTTTTACGAGTATTAAATGAACTATTCAACTCTTGAAGGCGCCAATTAATACAGTACAGTGTTCCTATAAGCATCGTCGTATAGAGTCTTCTAAATCTGAACTGCTGAGACGGTATCTCATCTGATATCTGTAAAGCGAGTGCCCTACAGGGTCTAACGAGATTTTGGACGAGCGCCAGTCCCAGTTGTTTGACTCTGGAAGCTAAAGATTAGATCGCTGCAGTGCTTGAACTTACGTACTTAACGAATTACTGATCTATGTACTGATATTAAGGTGTTTTCCAGAGAATGCCCTTGTATCATTGAATTATGTCTAAAAAATTTGGCCCAACTTTTTTGGCATCCATTTTTGGATTTTCAGCTATTTCTCAGGGTCACGCAAACATTGAAGTGATCGAAGTGACACATACCTATACGTACAAGTCACTCCAGACGAAATATGGCCCTCGGAAATAGCTTTAAAAAACTCATATTATGTCGAGGTCGATTTAGGTACAACCTGAATTTCGACCATTGATTGGGTTGAATCGATTCGAGGCTATTTGGGTTATTTGGACGAACCTCGAAAATATGAAACACACCTACTCTTAAATTGTCGAATTTAAACATTTGTTCTGAACTGTTTCAAACTAGATTTTTTCAATTTTAGAATTTTTTTTGCCTATTTCGTACTAAAAATGAAGTTACCCAAACATCTCGAAAATTCGCTAAAATGATCTTTCTTTTACTCAGCTACTAAGATTTGGAGATGCAGTTCCTTCTGATGGCGTTCATTTTCGACCGTATTGCACCATCTGGACAATTGAGATGCCATTTCCACTCCCTCGCTTCTTAAGAGGATAAGAATTGTGAATATCAAGAGAAATTACAAAAAGTGATTCTGCACAGAATTTAAGGTTTGACGTTTTGTACTTTCAAATTTCCATTATGAGTTGGTAGCCGCCGTTCCCGTAGAAACGATTGTCGATTGTTACGTGATGAGATTCGTCAAACCTTCAGAAGCCCATGTCCTTCGTAGTGTCCCGAGGGAAAGCCCCCTTTTCCATGTCGCTCTGCCAAGTTTCGATCCAAGATTTGGGACAGATGCTCTTGTAGCAGTTTTCGAAGTAGGTGCAGAACTTGTGAGAGCCGCCAAAATAATGTTTACACCTATCAAACATAAACATGAGAATTATTATTTTTACTCGAGAAACCTTTTTGGTATTCAGTTGTTTGGGAACGAAACAAAAAATTATCTCTCTTGGACATATCTCTTTGTTTCAGATATCCCAATTTTATTACCTTTTAAATTTCAGTAGCCGATACCTGAGTTGATCTGCTCATTCAAAATCAGTACTTGAGGTACCCACCTGTGGAAATCGACGAACATGTGGTAACACCATTTGGTTTGGTTCATCTGCTGAAATCTGGGGTCCTTTTCGCACGTTTTCAATTCCGGGTGTTTTTCTTCTGACGGTGTTTCTTCTACCTCCTCGATCTTCTCACAAATCATCCCATCAATCTCTACTTTCACCATTTTGGCAGCAATTCACGTTTTATGGGTGTAATAAAGTCTATCAAGCTCTCTCACTACTCGTTCATTGATGACTATTAGCAACCTATTTTCAAAGTTTGTAATAGAAATTTTGACGCTAAAATAAACATTGAGCGAATCATACAAGGGGTCATCGATGTAATTGGAACATGTGTTAAATTGTGGAAAATCTGGAATAATGGTGATTTTTGAAACTAGCTAATAGATTGAAGTACTGTAAGGCGGAGAACCTTCTCCGTCATTTGTGCAGGGTACTTGGTAACGATCTAGGTAAAAATTATTATTTGGAAGAGCCACAGTTTTATGATCCATTGCGTGAACAATTTATATAAGTTTCTCCAAGTTTCCTAAATAAAACTCACAAACTCGAAAAGATGTATCGTTCAATAAGGTGAGAAGTCATAAACGAAGTTCGTTATTTTATGCGAGCTTTTTTAGTTTTGATATTCCTTTATTGTCATCATTATCTGTACTGTGGATCTGTTAACGTAACTTGTCTCAGGTCTTGTTGTTTTCACCAGTTTCCGTACTGCAGATAAGTTTCCCTATCGATCCATAAAGTTCACAATCATATCCCTATATCGACAGTAACAATTTACAACCGCATAAGTTGAAAAAACGAAATTTTTCAGGAGGCGTAAAATCTTCCAAATGACTTAAAAATAAAAGTTTTCTACGTCTCCTGAAAAATTTCGTTTTTTCAACTTACGCGGTTTTACATTGCTACTGTCGATATACAACATTTGAATCATATTGAAGATGACGCTTGTGCAATGTGAACGTGTGATGAGCTATGTGCCTCTCGCACACTTTATACACCACCTTCTCATCACTCAACATTCAATATCCTTCTTGTTTGGCATGGCAACTTTGCAGTTCTGAAGACTTCCTATCCCATCACCTAACCAACTATGTTATGGATGACGAGGAAGCTATGAGCTACACCCACTTGGTAGAATACCCTCTCATCACCTAACCGTAATATATCCCTCATATTTAGAAGGTACTAGAATGAAAAAAATGCAAGGTGTTCGGACATAATTACAACAACAAAATTCCATTCATGCACTGTAAGTTAGTGAGAGAATTTTCAGAGAAATCTTTAAAGATGTGGTTAAAAAAATCGGAATATTAGCTAGATGAGAGAGTAGTCAGCCTTCCACATAGTGGATTTGGCACATAGCACCAATACAAAGACTGTACAATCAACCTCGTCTCCACGAACTCATTGAGTACCTACTCGGCTATTGCAGTTTTGGGTACAACGAATATACGCAGGTTTTCATTATTTATTGTTTATCATGATGGTAATATCCACACTAAAAACCCAAAAAACACGTCTAGTCGCGATATCCCAGTCTGCTGTTGATGGATCGTTACGTTTTCATATCTCCTCAGTCACTTATACCTACTTAGCCTGTTCGTGATAATGAGGAATCAAAAAATTAAGATAACTTGCAAGATTGTCTAATGTTTTAAATTCAAACAAACAAGACAGGGAGGGTCACAAGTTGAATTTTTTCCAAGATAGCAAAATGGTAAGATGTGGGACACTGAAATGAAAACAAGACTTTTGTACCTTTGAAATATACAACATCATTTTGATATGCAGAAGGTCCGCTGTTATTGCACTGTTTTAGTCATTCAAATAATTCAATGAAATTTCCAGATTGGAGCAAGATTCAGCTTGCACTAAGAGCAGAGGGCCCAAACCATTCCTCCCGAAGTAGTCCACTTGGTCACTGTTTGGTATGAAGTCAATTTGGAAGTAGAATGAGCAGAACCCTCTTCAAAATACCAACAACTGAGAGATGAATGATTATTAACCTATGAGTAATATCCAATCAATAACGAATAATTTATTGATATGATAATAATAATAAATTGAATCAATAATGAATAAAATATAACTGTAAAACGTTCCCTTTCACACATTATGGGATCACAGGTCTTAAATGCAGTGAACGTTATAAATTCCGGACAAATGACTAACAAGACTAGAAGCGAGGGCTCCAACCGACTTAAAATGACGGTCGATAGGGGTTGGCGGCCTGAAGGAGCCATTCCAGACATGAAATGAAACTATTCGGACGTTTTTCCTCGCCGTGGGACTTGCCAATCTCAAACGATGAATAAGTTCCTAACATTACAACAAACTATAAATGGACAAAGAGAGAAGTAGATCATCAAGTAGTAGTACAACGCAATACCAACCACCGAAGTCTTTACTTCAGCTAGAATTTTCATTGATCAAAGGAATAAATCCTAATTGAAGATGAATGAACTTAGAACTTCGACTAACTTCTTTTTTGAAACACTGTTTTAGGCTTATTATTTTCCAAAAATATTGAACTTTTGAAATAAAAAAAAGGTCATCAATTTTGGTTTATTGAATGAAAAAAGAAAGAATTAACCGCCTCTACATAATTTTTTTACTTTTCAAGGTTACGTAGAATGCAAAAACCGAATAAAACAGTGTTGTACATGTTAAATTGGGTGAGAACGAAGATGTAAACGGATATAAATTATAAGAACGATTTAATATAAGAGGCACATGATATATAAGAGAGAGGCTCAGGACAATATGGCGTTTGGGGAAAAACCAATGCCTTCCTGGAACCCTCAGCATCAGCTGATTTTATTACAAATTATTTGTTAGTTTACAGTTTATTAATTTTATTATATTAATCAATATTATTTTTAAACATTATTTTATACTAAATAAATTATTATTTATTTATGTAACACGCTCTTTCTTTTTAGAGCAATTAAGTTATATTTAATTGCAGTATGCTTGTACATAGCACACAACTCCAAACAACTATCATCAATAAGCTTCAGAAGCAAAATACACTGCCCAAAATATCCTATGGCAAATCGAACAAAACAATCTCACAATATTTGTGAGTTCAATTATTAATTAATATATTTACTGAAGTATACACTTACATCATGAAACAAACAATTTAGTATTGTAGACGTTGTGGCTTTATTATAGCTCTACCATACCTTGATCGAGGTTCTTTGGTATTCGACCCAGAATTGGATGTTTCAATTTGTTGTGTGACAGGAGTGAATTTAATGGGAGCAGGACTAAACTGCTCTTTATTCTCTGTTTTGTCAACATCGATAACAGTAAACGGATTAGAGGAACTTGAGTTGAGATTTGGCTCACTATTATTGTTATTTTCCTTCCCATTTTTAAGAATAGAATTCGGTTTTGACATTATATGAATTCTATTTCGACGATAGAATTTGTTGTTTTGGGATCGAACTATATACGATCGAATTCCAGCTAACTTTTCAATGGTACCTTCTTGCCATTGTGATTTAGGGGTTTTCTTGAACAATACTTGTTGTCCTATTTCAAGAGCTTTGAGTGGATGAGCACTTTTATCATGGCAATTTTTATATTTATTTTGATTTTCGATTATGAATTTTCTTTGATTAGCGGGTGATAACACTTTAGGTTTTAGTAACTTTTGATTGATTGGAATAATACATCGCAAACGACGTGACATCAAAATTTGTGCAGGGGAGCCCATCTTACCTTTAGGTGTATTGCGGTAGTGCAACAAGGCTAGAAACACATCATCATTTGCTTCTTTACATTTTCTCAATAAGTTTTTAGATATTTTCACTCCGCTTTCAGCTTGTCCGTTGCTACGTGCGTAATTACAACTGCTAGTTGTATGCTCTATCTCCCACTCATTCGTAAATTCGTTGAATAGTTTTGAGTCCCACGGCGGACCGTTATCAGTTTGCAATACTAAAGGAATGCCGTGCCTACTAAAAATAGATTTCATGTGTTGAATTGTTGTGACTGCGTTGATGGAATTAACCTTGATCAGCTCTATGTACTTTGAGAAATAATCCATTACTACGAGGTATTTGTTGTTATCAAATTCAAAAAAATCGGCACTAATTTTTTGCCACGGTAAATTTGGAATGTCATGTGGAATCAAAGGTTCATTTCTTTGAATAGGCTCAAACTTAAGACAAACAGAACAATTATTAATAAAATTTTCAATATCTGTAGCCATTTGAGGCCAAAACAAAACACCTCGAATTAGTGATTTAGCCTTTTCCACACCCAAGTGGCTTGTGTGAATAATCCGTAATAGGCTATTCACCATACATCTTGGAACAACTATACTAGTATTTTTCATAACTAAATCTTGAATTATAGACAATTCATCACGAAAACTCCAATAAGGTCGAACTGACTCCTCTACTTGTTTTTTGCTATTAGGCCATCCTTTGGTACAATACATTTTGATTAAATTTAAACTGTCGTCTTTTTCAGTTTTTATTTTCATTTCATTTAATGTTTTGGGATGTATTGCTAATGAATTATGAATCCAGTTTACATGTACAGCTATACTTTCATCAGCTCAGTTATCAGTAACTGGTAAAGCTGCGCGTGATAATGCATCAGCTAAATGCATTAGCTTTCCGGGTTTGTAAACCAATTTAAAATCAAATGGTTGCAATTTGAGAAACATCAACTGTAGGCTAGGTGGTACTTTTCCTAACGCTTTTCTACTCAAGGTAACTAGTGGTGCGTGATCAGTTTCTATTATTATAGACTGACCAAATATATATTGGTAAAAACGCTTGCAAGCGAAAACTACTGCAAATAATTCTTTTCCTATCTGAGGGTAGTTTTGCTGACTCTTAGTCAGAGTCTGAGACGCATATGCAACAGGTTTACTATTTTGTAATAGACAAGCACCTACAGCAGATTTTGAGGCATCTACTGTGACAGTAATGGGCAAATTTACATCGAAATGTGCTAAAGTGGGCGATGTTGTAATTGCAGATTTCAAATTTTCGAAAGCTTGCTGGTGGCTAGCATCCCATTTCCATTCGGTATCTTTTCTAATTAATAAACGGAGTGGTTCGGTTTTGACAGATACATTATGTATGTAGCTACCTAGATAAGTAATCATGCCTAAAAACCTTTGTACATCACTTTTATTGTTAGGAGTAGGCATATCACAGATGGCCTTTATTTTATTGTCATCTGCACGAATACCATATTTTGAGAATGTATGGCCTAAATACTTTATTTCTTTGAGCGCAAACTTACATTTAGATTTATTAAATTTAATATTATACGATTTCGCATGTTCAAGTACCGATCGTAGTCTAGCATTATGCTCAGCGACAGAATTGCCAAAAATCAACAAATCATCCAAGAATACGCATACGCCAGGAAGACCACCAAATATTTCCTGCATTTTTGCATGGAAAATTTCACTTGCTACCGATATACCAAATGGAAGTCTAAGAAATTTGAACCTACCCCAAGGGGTATTGAACGAGAGAAGTTTGGTACTTTCCGGTTCTACTGATACTATCCAAAAACCAGAATTGGCATCCAAAGTAGCAAAAACGGAAGCGTTGTTAATTTTGGCCCTAATGTCTTCCAATGTTGGAAGTTGAAAATGTTCCCTCTTCAAATTTCTGTTCAAATTTTTTGGATCGATGCAAATTCTAAGTGCACCGGACTTTTTAGTCGTTACCACCATTGAACTAACCCAGTCAGAAGGTTCTTCTACTTTACATATTACTTGATCTGCTTCCATTCGAGCCAATTCAGCTCTGACTTTTTCATGAATTTTGAAAGGCAACTTTCTTGGAGCATCAATTACAGGTGTTGCTCCTTCCTTAAGTGTTAACTTACAAGGAGTAGGTAATTTACCTAGTCCTTCAAAACATGACGAATATGTTGACAATAGGTCAGTTGTATCAATGTTATTGCTATCAGTTACAGTATTCACTCTTTTTATCAGATTGAGAGAATGACATGTTTTTAGACCCAAAACGGTAGGACATGTGTTTTCTACTATATCGAATGCAATTTTACATTTTTTTCCTCTTATCTCGCACAAAAGTAAACAATAACCACAACTGGTAATTGTATTACCACAGTAAGATGTGATTTTAGTGTTGGACGGTTTCAAGATATTTCCATTCAACCCAAGACTTTCAAATATAGACACTGACATGCAGTTAAGTTGTGCACCCGTATCAAGCTGACCAATGATGCTTATGCCGGTAATTTTTATTTCGACTGTCCAAATAGTAGAATCATTGGATGACCTCATTAAATGAGGTCAAATTTTGACCTATATAGTAATCGTCATCTGTTGATGAATTATAATCTTTGGAATACCTGTTTTGTTGAAGGTCGATGGTTTGTACCTTCCTCGCTCGGCACATATGAGTATAGTGGTTGAATTTCCCGCAGGTTTCGCACTTGAGGCCGTGTGCAGGACACTTGAATCGGTGAATTTGCCCGCAACGCCCGCACTTCTTCCCGTCGCGATCGTAACTGCGTTGACCTGATTCTTGATATCGCTGTCTTGATTTGGACCTTGTTCGTGACGCTGACCGATTATTATTCCAATGCTTTTTCTTGTTCCTGCCTTCGTGACCTTGGAATGTTCCTTCTTGACATTGAGATTTTTTAGATCCATTTGTCGAATTGAAGGATTTAGCCGAAATTGTGTTAATCATGGTTTCGGATTCCGCCGTAGATTCCAGAGCTTTTGCTTGAATTTGAGATAGCTCGAATGATTTGCATAGAGCTACAGCTTTTCTCAAATCCAGATTATCCTCTTGCAGAAGTCGCTCTTTCATTTTCTTATTATCGGCTCTCAAACCAAGAATTAATACATCTTTAATCAGTGAATCATTTAAGTCTCCAAGTTCACATGATTGGCTAAGATTTTTTAAGGCAGTGACATACTCATCTCTTGATTCTCCTGGCTTTTGGTGACGTGTTAGCAGGTTATGTCGCTCCACTGTGATATTTTTCTTGGGCGTGAAATAGTCATCAAATTTCTTGATTAGGTCGTCATATTTTACTGTACTCTCATCAATTTGGAAAGAATTGAAGACAGGCATGACTTGCGTACCAACCAGACTTAAAAGAATGGCAACTTTTCGTTTGTCGGGCTGTGAATCGAGACCAGAAGCTACTAGGTAGAGCGTAAATTGCCTCCTCCAATCTGACCATTTCTTGGATAGATTGGTCGTCGATATACCATCAATTTCCAGAGAACCGAAGTTGGGCGGTAGATTGAGAGTTGCCAGGTTTGAAGTGGTACTCATGATGCTCGAATTTGATGAGCTATCGTCGTCCGAATCCGATGAAGAAGAACTTTGATTTATAGAAATTCCGGAAAGTACAATGAAAAAACTGTGACCTTTGCAGAACGGTCTTCTTTCTCTTTTTATCATGTCAAGACAACGAGAAATTTAAATAATTAATAGAAGAAAAGGATTTCGAATTCTACATTCGAGAGTGCGTCTTATTTTCAGGACCCAGTTGAGCCTCAAAGCTCGGCTTTACTGCCTGTCATCTGAAGAATGCTGGAATAGCTGTAGTGGGCAATATTTGTGGGTTATAATTGGGTCATTTCAAAATTTGGGGTTATTTTGTTCTCGAACTTTTCCATAAATTATTGTTGAAGTTTTTATGTTTTTTCTCCCGTAAACGTCCTTTGTTTTGACCACTGAGGCAGATCCTGAAGTGGGCGCACACTTTATCAAGTAGTTTCAAATTTATAGAATTTTGAATTTTTTTCCATAATTTCGACTTAGTAGGGAGAGAGAAAACCAAGTGTGAGTTGAACTCATGAAACCTTTTTATTCCTTCAAAATACGAGAATCTTAGTTTAGGAGTCTCTTTTACTTAGCGCAATCACAGTCCGAAGCTATAATCTAGGTACATCAGAATTATCAGATTCTTCAAGTCTTTCAATCAGTCTAATCTTTCGTAAAATGTGGGTTAATGAAAAGTCAGAATTATATGACCCAGCGGTGTAAATAGTTCAGTTAACTCTTAAAAATGTAAACGGCTTTGAAAAAAAAAAAAAACTTCTCTCCCTGCAATTCCATCTCTCTTCCTACAAACCAGCCTCTTCCCAGAAGTTGTAGGTAGAGAGGTTGTAGGGAGAGAGGTTGTAGGGAGAGAGATTTGTGAGGTTATCACTCTCTACTGGCCTCACCATTATTGATTCTGAATGTTAGAAAAAATACATGACAGTATGGCATTCATAATTGTAATTTGAGTTTAATTAAACTTAGTTGAACACTTACCCTGATGAGTGAGGTGGTTGTAGGGAGAGAGAAAGTATTTACCTACTCTCAAAGCTTCAACACTTCACAACATAACCCACACAACTGGGAGCTTGGAAATTCAACAAACTTCAGTAGCTTCGGAAGCCATCTTGCAGCAGTGTTCACTGTTTTTCATGACACAAAATAATCGTTTTCCAGGAGTGGGCGGGCATTTCGAAAAAATTGTAGGGAGAGAGAATAAAACCTTGTGACAGCATCAAAACATAGCAAAAAGCCTTCCAATTCATGGAATTTTCGTTCGTTTCTAATTTATTCCTGAAGAGGAGAGTATCCTGGACCAATAACGTTTTTTACTTAAATTAAAATATGAATATAGAGTTCTCCAAACATTTTCAAAGTTCCCAACCTACCCTCTGTGACAGGTGTAGGGAGAGAGATTTGGGATCATTATTGATTTTTAATTATCTAAGTTAATTGATTAGTGAAATTCATTCTATGTGATCTTTGTAGACACCAACCTGCTGTATCTCCCTGAAAAAATTCTGAATTTCCAAGACAAATAGAGTGTTCACAAAAGCTGCGTGACAAAAAATAACCCCAAATTTTGAAATGACCCAATTGTTTTTTTCGGTTCTCGAAATCAGATTCTGTAAGTACGCCTCAAAATCAGTTGAGATGAAACGCGCGAGAATAGAATCGCGAACAAAATTACTGCACAGCTGAACACATCGCCCCTTACTATTCCACAAAGGACAAACAAATTTCAGGAGAGACAAAACCCGGATTTGCCAAATCGTAATTTCTATGATTATCGCCACTTTCCTGCATTGAAGAAGCCTTTGTCATCATTGCGATGAAGTTTCGTAGTTGAAAATGCTGAAGATAGGGAAAATTGGGTGATCAGCTATAGTGGTTTTTGGTTTATCATTTTCAACAATTAACCTATGGAATCGACCGAGAAATTTTTTTTAACCCCCCCCCCCAAAAAAAAAAATTTGTTGGTTTACGTTTCAATCCAAAACGCTGCAAATCATTGCTCAAAGGTTTATTATTTTCTGTATAGATCACCCTTCTGTATAGATCACTGGTTCTCCATCAATAGCACCTACCACCATCTGTATTCTCCCTTGACCTTCCCTCTCAAATTTCAGCTTCCTGCGATCAACAGGAGAGGAAATGGCCTTGGAGCTCACTCAGCTGATCAGTGACCACTCAGGCACCTTCAACATTCTCCATTGACCCGCCCTCTAAAATTTCAGGTTCCTGCGTTCAACAGGAGAGGAAATGGTCTTGGAGCTCACTCAGCTGATCAGTGACCACTCAGGCACCTCCAGCATTCTCCATTGACCCGCCCTCTAAAATTTCAGCTTCCTGCGTTCAACAGGAGAGAAAATGGCCTTGGAGCTCACTCAGCTGATCAGTGACCACTCATGCGCCTTCAGCATTCTCCATTGACCCGCCCTCTCAAATTTCAGGCTCCTGCGTTCAACAGGAGAGGATATGGCTTTGGAGCTCACTCAGCTGATCAGTGACCACTCATGCGCCTTCAGCATTCTCCATTGACCCGCCCTCTCAAATTTCAGGTTCCTGCGTTCAACAGGAGAGGAAATGGCCTTGGAAGTAACTCAGCTGATCAGTGACCACTCAGGCGCCTTCAGCATTCTCAATTGACCCGCCCTCTCAAATTTCAGGTTCCTGCGTTCAACAGGAGAGGAAATGGCCTTGGAGCTCACTCAGCTGATCAGTGACCACTCAGGCTCCTTCAGCATTCTCAATTGACCCGCCCTCTCAAATTTCAGGTTCCTGCGTTGAACAGGAGAGGAAATGGCCTTGGAGCTCACTCAGCTGATCAGTGACCACTCAGGCGCCTTCAGTATTCTCCATTGACTTTTGATTATGGAAATTTGATTACTGGTTGGTTACGCAGAAGGCAAAACTGTATACAAATCGAAGAAATGAACAGCGATCGCATTTTAATCAGAAAAAATTTCAACGGAGATTAGACCTCTTTTGCGATTCACACTCATGATTCTGTTTTATCGAAGGAAAAGCTTCAAGTACTCGTAGGGACCGAACGGTTTGCCCTACAGAGCTCCGGGTGGTCTCAAAAATTTTTAAAAATTCAGTACTATTTAAAATTAGTGAAAAAACGATACCTTTATTTCGAGAGTTTTCGAGCTAGGGCACTCTTGAAAATTTCAACCCTTAATTTTCACCCCTTAGAAGTGACCTACATCAACCAAAAGCTTCGGCGCACAACTAGACCCCAAATGGAGCCCATATACCAAATTTCATCGAAATCGGTCCATGGTAACTAAGAAAAGTGCCGCGTACGGCGTACGGCGTACGGCGTACGGCGTACGGCGTACGGCGGACGGACGGAAATTTTTTTATTCGATTTTCGTATTCTACGTACCTTGAAACGTAAAACATCAAATTTTGAGGGGGGGTTAAAATTTTTTTTTTCTTGCTCGATTCCAAAGGCTTATTATTGAAAATAATAAACCAAAATTGAATAAAAATTTGGCCGTCCGTCCGCCGTACACCTTACGCGGCACTTTCCTCAGTTAGCGTTGACCGATTTTGATGAAATTTGGTATGTGGGCTCCATCTGAGGTCTAGTTGTGCGCCGAAGATTTTGGTTGATGTCGGTCACTTCTAAGGGTTGACATTTTGAAAACGCCCTAACTCAAACAATTTTGATGTAGAGATATTGGTTTTTCATCAATTTAGGATTGTATTGAATTTTTAGGATTTTTAGAAACCCTACGCGGAGCCCTGTAGGACGAACCGTTCGCTCCTTACGAGAACTTGAGGGTCGGACTTAGCTGACCGAAATGCGATTGATGTTTTTCTTCATGTTGGTTGGTGGTAACAATGGCAAAGCCGTGTTCTTTGCAGACGAGTGATCCTTATAGAAAAAATAATAAACCTTTGTGTAATAATTTGCAGCGTTTTTGATCTAGAAAACTAGCTTATGACGATCCATACTGAATATTCATAATTTATCAGTCATCTTAATAAACGATCAAACGATTGGCAGAACAAACTTCATCCCCCAGAACGACCAAAAAGAAGGGTAGAGGAGAGTCACCTCCCAAGTGGGGACTCGTCTCCCCTCGACGTCCTCCCACTATAAGGACAAGTCCTAGCCTTATAATGCTCACTAAGGCACTTGCTTACTAGTCCGACTAAACTTCTCTCCCTTGGTCTCCCTATCCGCGAATGGTATTTTCTAAAACTATTAGTTCTTATTCTGGTTTATTCCAATTGCGAGTAGTTTCCCTACTCAAAACCTGTTTTGCTACCTGACACTTTAAATTTTCAATGCCCAATTTATCAGAAAGAAATTATTGTAGACTTCCATTGACTAATCACTATCCTACTTGTAAATTGTGAATTTTCTAAATTCTTAAATTCTTGTATCAAGGTTTAAGATTGAAATCTGTTCCAATTAATCTTATAGCTAGAAAACATTTTGATTTGGCAATCAAAAATTGAGCTGAAATGTCAAAATAGTTTAAAAGGCGGTGAAAAGCAAATATTATCCTGTGTTGAGGAGCTCATGAGCTAGAAAAACACATGGTAAGAATTTGAGTGAAAAATGTCGAAGTTATGGCTGTTAGAAGGGTTTAACGTTTGCGTAAGCGCAGAGGCTACTATCGATTAGAGGACCATGATTTTCATAATTGACGATCTACACCCCAACCCCAACACCCCCGAAATGTCATCAAAACTTCTCTAAGAAAAAGAGTGAATTCCGATACCTTGCTATATTCGAAAGCAATTCTCTGATTTTGCTTGAGTCGATCAAGGGGTTTACATGCAATTTATGTGAAATGTATGATATAATTTATGTAACATTTATAATTTATGTAACAATTTTTAAATAAAAATTTCAATCCGATCTGTTTAATCACAAAATGTTCGGATTTCACCGTCGATTTGGGACATTTATTTTTCCAATTTCAGAATGTAGAATCTCTTTGTAGAATCTACAGTTTGCACCTCAAGGAATGAAAAATCAATATTCTCGTCTTTCGATCAATATGATGATGGAATCCCATAAAAGTCATTAATTACTTTTCGTAGCTCACTTTCTATTTTTCCCACCAACAAACCACCTTTTGAAAAACACTTTACTGATGGATCCGCTTCCAAAGAAAACAACCCTGAATATTTCTATATTCCCAAATATATTTCTATCTAAACTGAAATCCGGTTGGTACCGAGAAATGCTGTCGGTTTCCCTTTTTCAACGGTATTATTAAGAGGTATCGAAAATAAACCGAGGTGTCGAAATCTGGGCACGTCCCGGATTAATAAAAACTTCACTCCCAATATAAATAAATACTTCTCTGGTAGCCGAATTTATTATAAATATCTTCCCGATTCCAGGGATAATTCCGTATCGGTTTCACTTACTTTTTATAGGGCGACGAAAAAAGGACGAAATTCTGGGAAATATTGGAGGTTTGCCATGTTTCTGGCCTGAAGTCATATAATTCCCGGGGGCGTAGGAGACAAGTTTTTACTTTTCTGCATTGTTTTATGGACTAAGTGTATCACTGAAGGGCGCTACGGGGTTTTTTCCGTTGAAATCTACGAGGTCAACGGGAGGCTGTTTATTTTCACTTTTTATTTCTCCTCAGGAAGTGATTTTTTGCTCCTCCACAACACAATTCCTGTCTTTATGCCAAACCTAAAGGTTCAGACATGAGGCCGCTTTTCTCTTGGAACAGCAAACAGAGTTGCATTATATTTCTCTCCAATTCGACCAATTTCATTGATCCTGATGAAAACTTGAATGCAACAACGAATGATAAATTATGTTTTGTTGTTATGGAAATGCTTTTTTGCCCCACTTAAACTCTTCGGAATATCGTTGCTATTGGTTTTTGGAAGAAACCACCCTGTCAAATCATCCCGAATTGCTTTGGCCGCCGGAATCCGCCTTGTAGTTGTCACGAAGACATACATTATTCTCTGTTAAAGAAGTATGGTCCCATGTAATTTTAGGATTGGTTAGAGTCAACTGGAATGAGCGGTGATACATGGCCAAAATATAAATGATATCAAAAGAAAGGCCCAGTTCGTTGGCGTGAAAAAAGGGTCAAAATCGCTTGAAAAAGTTCTTAATGGAAATGACTTCCTATATTATTATTATCTACGTTTAATGTTATCTAAATTATTATTAATTAATTACATATTAACCCATCATCTGCCTCTGGAGCGTTTTCGCAATGTTATCGCTCATAATATGATATTATCTTCTAGGATATTATCCTAGAAGAGGGGTACTAGTCCAAAAATGTCATTTTTGAGTTAGAAACAGTTTTGAGTAGTGGAAATGCTGTTTTTCATCCCTAGAAGACAAACTTAAGCCTAGCTCATTCCCCCTCCGCCTGAATGCTGAAAGTTCTTTGTTCGATGGACGGGGCGAGCCAGTTACGTTTGCAGAAGACAGGCACAAAGCCCAGTGCTACCCTCTAAAGTGGACATATCGCCTCTATTAAGTGATTTCCTCAATTAAAGAAACCTTAATTTAATTTTAAGTTAATTTTTTGGAAACTACTATCACAATCAAGACGATCAACAATGATAGATGCATGTTTATTGTGCAATTTATCAGAACACTTCGTTCCTCGAGCCTAGCCCAAAGGACCCCCCTCCTGACCATGTCCCAAGAAGGTAGTTGACTGGTGATCTTTACAGAAAAATAATAATTGCAATAATAATCACAATTATAATCATTTACACGGATTCCTAATTATTTCATCCATCATGCTGTGACTATTCAACAGCAGGTAGGTAGATGGTTACCTACTTGTGTTTCTAGGACGTTGTAAGACTTGGGCATCCTTGAATATGCGATTAATCTGGGTTAAAGGTGGACAACACTCAACGCAAAACAAAATAACCAGATACTAATCCGTTTTAGTCCCTTCAAAACCCAAATCCACGGAAGAAAATCCATCAGTCTGTGTCTCTTGTGTTTGTCCAGACCTTATTCCCCAACCGATTCGCGTGGTTCCTCCATTGTGCAACGCTAAAATTTATCTAGCGCTGTGGACTACGTCATCCACCTTAAATTTTGCCTTGAAGGAGGGGGGGGGGGGGAGGAAACTATTAAAATTTGGTTTTTTAAAGCATAATCTTGTGTATTTCGCCCAAACCTCAATTTCCCACTGATTTGAGTGTTTATTTTTTGTTCGACGTGGATATCTATCTAGTTTTGCACTACATTGCTGGAATTTTGAGATTAGAGTAAACGGAGGATGAACGAGGGGTTATTTAGTGAAAGTAAGGCTCATTATGACAGCACGTTGAGCGCATTACCTACCTACTCCTCAATTTCAACCGATTCGCGTGTTTCTTTTTTTCGACTCATTAAGTCGCCAGAGTACTGAAATTCTCATTAGGAAGAGGCAAGTGAAGGGATAATATTCACAAAATTGCGATTTTTCGATATTTTGGTTCATTTAGGGCTTATTAATGGTACCCAAGCTTTGAATCTTTAAGAATAAACCTTTGTATTTTCAAGAACTATAAATTTCGACACCATAGATCAAATTAGTGGTGCCACTGGTGTGTTTCATCTTGAATGTCTACTCCTACGGACTACCTACCGAAACTACCGATGAAAGTTGTACTGGTTTTACTGAAACCGTTGAAGAAGGAATGGTGTGAGGGGGGGGGGGGGGTTGAACTCGAAATCACACGTTGGTTATCTTTGATTATAGATTTTAAGAAGCTGTTTCAATTACTTAAGAATATTTTTGGAGACAGAATTATAAATATCTTCCGTTTTCAATCTGCTTTATTTTTCCGACAACTCCCAATCTAATAAATTCCCGTTTTATACACCTCTAGTCATGATTATTCTCATTTAAAACCAAATTAATCATTTGAGGAAGAATAAAAATCGTCCATGGAAAAAAGTGACATCTCTGAAATATAGAAAATTTCTATATTTAATATAGAATATTTAATATTGTCCACGAAAAAAGGGAACAACACCAAAAATCGAAGAAATTTGACAAAAATATTCCCCCCACTCCTTCCTCACTAGCGAAAAGAATAATTTCGGTCCATGATGTAGAAGCATTAGTACGGGAACATTTTCCCCGAATATCATTAACATTACACGTGTTGTCATGGAGATATAGCTATTTGTTTGAGTGTAAAACTTTGAAAGCGATTTCCCGAAAATCACATTTTTGGACTTGTACCCCTCTTCTAGGTTATGTTCATGATATCTACACAAGTGTTGAACAATTCAAAAACTTCATATTCAATTTTTTTCAAGTTCCAATGGAAGAAGATTTCTCTAACGTCTCAATTGATTTAGCTCTCGTTTCTCCTCCTATTGACGCGATGACAGACGAAGAAGAGATCGACGTCAATAACGCCGGTGAGGATCGATATGATGGCTCCGGTGATATTGTAGGTACTTTAGAAATTCATTACCTTCATGAAACAACTATTGGAAGAAGTATATCAGGTCTCAGGTTAAAGGAGAAACAGGAGAAAACCCAGTGCAATGATGGGGAGAATTGTGAAATAAATTCGATTGCAGCGGAAAGTAGTTGCACCAAGTATTCAGAGAAAAAAATTGATCCTACACCAAAATGAATGAAAACAGTAAAACATAGTGAGCAAATTGAAATGTTTCAAGGTCTGCTAGGATTGGCACCTGAAATATATTTGCTATTTTCAGTTTTTAAGAGCTATCAACATTTTCTACTGATTAGAAATTCTTAAAGGAAAATTTCCTTGATTCCGAATACAATACAATAAATTTACCCATTTTCAGCCGACGATGGAAATAAATGTACTCCTTTGAAAATCCATTCATACACACAAAATTTGTGTGTAACATTTAATGTTGTATAATAAGGAATCTTAATATTTAATGTCGATAGATCGTTCGGAAATCTCCTTCTCGACAATTTCACATGAATGTCGTAATATAGGTTGAGATAGGTCATCGGACTGCGAGATGGTTTGAACGCGATAAGTTGGGGGCGATAAAGACCCGCGCTCGATCTCGCGGTGGTACCGTGGACCAGTCGATCGATGATGCGCATTGGCCCGCAGTGAGTTGGTAGGTACCGTATTTTTAACTCCTCCGCAGGTTGACTGCGATCGTCTTCCCGAGTCTCTCCCACCCGCGTTCTAAATATACGCGCGCAGCACGGCGCCCTCAGTGAACGGCGGGCCGCGGATCTGCCCAGAATGGCCGACGGGGGCGGCGATTTGGGACGTACCGACGGAAAAAACGCGGAAGTGAGGGGTGAGGTCGTGAGGAAACCGTCGAGACGCAGCCCGACGACGGGACACATCAGGCGGAGGAAGACGGATCTGAAGAGAAGCCAGTCGTCTCCCAGGGAGGCCGTCGTCCCGACGAGCTCGGACGACGAAGGTCGGAACGTACCGGTCAGGAGGAAGTCGTTGTCGCCGGGTCCAGGACCAGAACCCAAAAAAGTCCTCAGACGAAGGCACAGAGTGAAAGAAAAGAGTCAAGAACCGAAAGATGAGGCATCAAGCTTGGATAGCACCAAAGACCTGCCTAAGAGTGGAATAATCAAAAAACCGTCTGCAATCAAAGACGACAAGCAACAAGTGGATCCCAAAACTGGAATAATAAAAAAATCGTCCATAAGTGAAGATGATAGTCTGCAAAGTTCCAAACCCAAGAGTGGAAGCATCAAAAAATTGGCTACCAAAGTTGACAACCACCAAGAATCCAAAAGAGGAAGCATTGAGACTCCTGCAGCCACCAAGAGTGGTGACAAAGAAACCGTCCTAATTCCAGAATTCAAAGAGGCCTCACCAAAAAAAAGCGTCAGAAAAAAATCGAACGGTTCTTCCACAGCACAACCTGACCTCGATGATAAAAACGATGCGATTCAATTAACCGAGAATTCGACAAAATCCGAAGATATCAACAAATCGGATGCTGAAATGGACAAATCGTGCGGGGATGATAGTAAAACAGACAAAACAACAAGACCGAACAGCTGGTGGGGAGGGTGGTCGCCTTTCAAGAGGAAAGAGGTCAAAGCAGTCTCGGAGGCCGAAGCAACAAGTGGTGACGTAGATACTCAGGGTGAGGACTACGTAACAACAGACGACGAGACTGCGGCCGAATTCGTTAAGCTGCTCTCAGCTGCGAATAAGACTGAAATCAAAGAAGTTGCAGTTCAACCTCGGAAATTGTCAGTGGACGACGAAAATGCGCCACTTCTGGGGAAGAGAGAAAAGGAAGAGGTGAAAACTTGGAGTCAAATCATCAGAGAGTCGCGGGTTGAGTTTGCTAAGTACAAGAAAGAGTTCCCCAAAGAGGTGGCCACCTTAAAAAAGCTGAAGAATCGGTGTTTTTGCGAGCTGCTCATTATGTTCATATTTTGCGGGTGCGGAGCTTTGATTTTCAAAACGACGGAAGGGTCGTTTGAATCTTTCTACAAGTGCGGGGTCAAAAGAGTGAAAAGAGACTTCATAGACGACTTGTGGAGGAGCAGCCATTTTATGAAAGAGGAAGACTGGAAATCCAAAGCTAGATCGAAGCTGTGGATGTTCGAGAATCAGCTGCAGGAAGCGTTCGAGGCGGGGATAAACACGTACAGTGGCCAAAAATCATGGAGCTTCATCAACGGCATCATTTACTGTTTGACCGTGGTAACAACAATAGGTGAGCATAGATGAATGAGGAAGATTTCTGTACTTTATTGGTAGGTGAGGTTTGCGAGGTTTCATTCACCTAAATATTAGAATTCGACTTTACCCGGGTGTCGAATGTACAACACAATCAACCAATGAAACTTCAAGGTATTCAGTTCTGCTGAATGCAAGCGATGTAGAAGGTTGAGAGATGCTGGAGGAGATAAAGACTGCTACTGTGGTGTGCCTTACAATAGTACGTGTCGAAGACTACTTATAACTAACTGTGTTCTATAGTCCGAATTTACTTTTGACTTTGATACTAGAAATGTACTTGTTGAGGAGAAAACGTAAAAAGAATTCTGATTACAAAACCGCTGAGAGATGTGTCATTGGTAGTTGGGATGGTCAACCCGCACGTAACTATTTTAATATGGAGATACGGTACAAAGAGATTTTTTCGAGTAAAAATTCGATTTTTTAAAAATAATTTTTTATTAATGTGCATATAATTACGGACCAATTTAAAAAAAAATCATGAAAAAATTTGAACGAGAAGTGGTTCAAATAAATACGCAAACCGACCTGTGTCAGGGTTTGCGCTAGTAGAGTCCGGCGCCATACGCTGGACCGTCCGCATTTTCAAGACGATTCAGCACAGCACAAAACGAACGGATTTCACGGCACAAAACGAGACATAAACATAGAAAAAGACGATTAAACAACGAAACAAGAGATTTAGCTTCTTCTTTTTCTTTGTTTTCATCAAATCGAGTCACCTTGGAGCAAGTTGGAAGCGTTAGGAAACCGTATGATGACGTCATGAGATGAACATTGTTAAATTTCAGAAATTCGTGTTTCCTGAAAAATCGCGATTTCTAGCACTCGTGTTCCATTTTGTTGAGTTATACTGGACTTATCTCCTTGTTCTTTTTTTTACTTGTACGTCTGTTATCTTATACACCAACTGTGCATAGGGATTGGCGTATTTTTCCCGACAACAAGATAAAAATGTGGTCCGTTTTGGTGGGTTAGAGCCCTGATTTTGATGGTTTTTTCAAAAATCCGCCTTTCTCTCCTCAAGCGTTGAACGAAATTATCCTTTGCACCAGTTATAGAGCATAAGATGCTCGACAATATTTGAAAAAAAAAAATCAAGGTGATCGGTTGATTACAACCCGAGAAAACGGTACATACGTTTTACGGGAAATTGTACTGTCGGGGAAAATTTCCTTGTACCGTTAAGGAAGCCTAAAGTGCCCCAAACTGGACGATAAGCAGACCGTTCCCTCAACAGATAAACCAAAGATTGATAGTAACAAGGGGAACTTAAATAATGACCTCCTTAGGCTGATTAACTGTACAGATTCTCTGAGTAAAAAGCTGATTTATGGTAGTACTTCACTTTTCCTCTCAGTTTCGCCCTGTTCTCTCCGCATTCCTGTAGTATAGACGTGGAATGGGGGGTGCGCCTGATTTTTTTTTTAATTTTTAATCGAAAATTGATCTCATTAAACGTACGTTACTCACCGGTAACGTAACGAATTTCTGGACTAGAATGATGATGGAGACCCTCGAGCTGTCCTTACATGTCTTGAGATAAGGAGGTGACGAAGTGGTAAAGGTGGGTGTCCACGTGAGAGTACTCGCAGCTTGTGCTCTCGAGAGTTACTATCATATCCCTTTAAACGAGAGAGTAAAATCCCCGCGAGGTCACTCTCGGCGAGCAACTCTCGAAGCCAACTCTCGAGAGTCCGTTGAAACTGTTTACACCATGCAATGCGAGGTCAGTCTCGAGAGTTATCAGCAAGTGAAGATGCCGTCGACCCAAATTATTACACAATGGTTTATTATTTTTCTATACAGGGTGTCTACCATTTTGATGGACCAAACTTCAATGATCGATTCTACAACTCATTTGCAACAAAAAATGTCTCCTAGCAATTTTTTCTTAATCCACTCAAAATTCTTTTTTTTTTCACTTTAAAGTTTTTATTCGTATTTTCGACCTTGCAGCACTAAAATGGTCATAACTCCCTTATTTCTCACGCTACTTCAAATCTAAGTACACCGTTGGACAGAGCGTTAAATTTCCTATCCATTTAGTGGAAAATCCAGTTTCTTAAAGCCATTTGTAAAAGTAAAAAAATAAATCAAAGTCAACATTTATAATTTTTTTTCGAAAATCGCCATTTTTCAGGCCAACGATTCCCCCGTAAAAAATGCCGCTATCGTGGTGCACTCAACGGGAAAAACTACCCCAAGATCTCACCTTTCCAACGGTATGTCAGTTTCAAGGTTTAAGAGGAAAGTTTCTTTGAAAAAATTGATTTTTATGCGAAAAAACGTGCTTATTTAGGCATATTCCGCTTGAGAGTCGACCAAGTATTATTGCCTTCTTTTTTCAAGGATTGCAATAAAAAGTCCACCAAATTAAATTACCACTCGTATTTTACGTTTTGGACCTTCCTGAACAATTTTGGTACCGTGTCTGTCCATCTGACAGTCGGTCTGTCTGTCTGAAAGTCCTTGTAGATGGCAATAGCAATACGAAGCTACTGTCCGATTTCGATGTAATTTTCGGCGATGTTCTGCATGTAAATCAAAGTCAACGCATTAAATTTTCAAAATCAAATTCAAAAATTTTAATTTTTTTTAAAAATAGGAATTATCATTTTTCGATTCATTGTTTGGTTCGTATTTGATTTTGATTAGGTATATATGTTTTTGATTATATATGTTTTTGATTATATTTGGGTCGTAGATAGGGTTGGCTTCATAATTTTCAATGAGAAGGCAAACCTCCTCATGGGCCCACTTTTTACTTGGCGTGGCCATGTTGAAAACTCGCAGATTCAACTCTCAGCAATACAAACCGTCTTGACTTATGGCGAGAACTCGCGGAGAGCAACGAGAAAGCGTTTACACTATCGAGGATGATGACTTTACACTTGCGAGTTTTACTCTCGATAGTGAATTTGCCACTCTCGAGAGGGAAACACTCTCACGTGGACACCCACCTTAACAGGCGCTATAAGTCCTAGCCACCTGAGGCGTGCACGTGAACAAGTTGAGGTGAACAGCAACTATGTAGATCGACCCAACAAAACGTACTATGTCAATTGATCGGAATTAGGGTCAACTGAAAAACAACACCTTCTTCGCCGAGCTTTCGGTAAATATATTACCTTCTTCAGGGCCTATAAAACAAAACAATATTCACCCTTAATAGCAAATTCTAACAATCCTTTAAGTATAAAAACAACAAAATTACGAATCGACAACAAATAAAACCCTAATAATAAATATAATAACAAATTTCACTTACTCGAAGGTTGTCTATTTAGTGACACCACCAAAAGTCCATAAATAAAGAGAAGGTGGAGACGCCACTACAAAGAAACAAGTAGGTAAGTATAGTTTAGAGTTATTGTTTTTGATATAATATAAATTAAGTTAGGTTAATTGTAAAATACGGCCAATTGAAAAAGGTATCTAATTACGACTCATGCCGAGGATGGTCTACATCCCTAAGATAGATTTTTAGGATTACGGAATACCGCAACTGAAAGGGTCGAGGCAGCACATGAGACACGTACTAGTGGGAAGCCTTATGCCTGTGATATACATGACTACAGAGCCTCGTGACTTAAATCTTTGAATTTGTACGCACACTGTGATGATCCTCACACACGGTTTAGTGGTAGCCATAAAATTGTTCCATTTGAGTTTTGTTGGTTTATTAGGACACTGCCTTTGTTTGATTGATACTTCCTACTGGCTATAAAATAAAAAAGTGAAGAGGAAGTTACTATTGTTATCTGTTATCATTGTTATCATAGTTATTATTCTCTGTGAGCTGGAGTCCTTGCGCGTGGTTGATTTTCCATTGTTCTGTTATTTATAAGAAAAAAGCCGGTGTTTTTAATTAATTTTTTAATTAATTTCTTCATTTACCGTAAATTTATCTTCTATAATTATGGGTAAGCTATTTATTTAAGTTATAAACATTAACACAACTGCCTCAACCGTACTTAACTTATTTAATAATTAGATACCTTTTTCAATTGGCCGTATTTTACAATTAACCTAACTTAATTTATATTATATCAAAAACAATAACTCTAAACTATACTTACCTACTTGTTTCTTTGTAGTGGCGTCTCCACCTTCTCTTTATTTATGGACTTTTGGTGGTGTCACTAAATAAACAACCTTCGAGTAAGTGAAATTTGTTATTATATTTATTATTAGGGTTTTATTTGTTGTCGATTCGTAATTTTGTTGTTTTTATACTTAAAGGATTGTTAGAATTTGCTATTAAGGGTGAATATTGTTTTGTTTTATAGGCCCTGAAGAAGGTAATATATTTACCGAAAGCTCGGCGAAGAAGGTGTTGTTTTTCAGTTGACCCTAATCCCGATCAATTGACATAGTAAGTAGAGGTGACCTCATCACATCTGAGCTTTTTGTAAAATGTTTCCGAGAGGTAGGATAATCTTAAAGTAAAAGAAAAAGTGGAGCGTTTTGAAAACTAGGTTACCACGAAGTAAACACACCCAGTTTTGAAAAATCGAAACTATTTCTATTTTATGAAGCCTTTGTTGATATAGCGGCACAAAGTACTCGAAGATTTGTCATAATTCATATTGTAACGTATAAACCTCCTCCCATCGTATTGTCAAATCCTCCATCTTGAAATCACTTGTAATTACTCCTGGAATCTATGGTACTTGTGTCTCATTATACCTTTTCATCTCTCCTGTTCATGAGTAATCTGCTCCTCTTTATTAACTTACTTAGGATACTATACTTCTACATGAATCAGTGACCTGGTAATTTTGTTCTCCTCAGTGGGAGGTATTTCTGTCTAGATGTTACGAGCTCTGCCAGCTGCTCTCTGAACCGTGCTAAAGTCTGCTAAAACAAAAAATTAGGAGGGTTGAGGAAATAATGCATAATCATAACTACTAATTATTACTGTTACCCAAACTGAGGGAGGCTGGCGACTAATGAAGGCTAGAAACACCTTCCTCAAATTATCTACTATTCTAAAGGCGCTTGCCGGTTGTTATTCCAGAACGTGTGAGTAGAATGGCTGTCCTTCGATCATTCGTGAACTCAACTAGTTGTACATGTCATTGTATACAAAAATGCTGAAAATCGTCGTAATTAGAGAAACCGTTGTTAGTAGTGAGTCAAGTAGAGGAGGCGATCGCTTTCGATGTAAGGCAGTTCAATTAGTGTTAATGATGATTTTCTTATTACAGGCAGTTGTTTTAACTCTATTTCTGAATGTGTTTGAAAAGTACCTATGAATTATATAAAATGACAGATTTCAGAATACTGAATTGACTCCTGCTTAGAATGTTATGATCATGAAGAAATATTTTGTTTAGTAATGCATGTATTCCATGGGATATTCAATTGGGCGAGGAGTAGGCAGTTCGTTCGTTTTCTTTGGATTCGACATGGTTTATTGGTAATTTTGGTATATTATTTTCAAAAATGAACCATTGAAATCGACCAGTTTGATCGAAAATTTAACCTCCCCTCAAAATTTGTTGTTTTACGTTTCAAGGTACGTAGAATCCGGAAATCGAATAACAAATTTCCCGTCCGTCCACCGTACGCGGCGATTTCAGTCTCGTCTAAAGGGGTGAAAATTAAAGGTTCAAATTTTCAAGAGTACCCTAGCTCGAAAACTCTCGAAATACAGGTATTGTTTTTTCTTCAATTTGGTGTAGTATTGAATTTTTATAATTTTTAGAGACCACCCGGAGTTCTGTAGGACAAACCGTTCGCACCCTACGGGTTACTAAAGGGTTGGACTTACGATAAATCAGAATCGCGAATGTGAATCACCAAAGAGGCCTAATTTTAGCTAAGCAAAATGCGATTGCTATTCGTTTCTTCGAGCTGTATTCAGTTTTGCTTCCGTAGTAACCAGTAATCAAATTTCCATCCCATTTTGTTCAGAGTTTATTTCTGCCGAGTATACTTGATTTTGAAGGTGTGAAGTATGTAGTAAGTAGGAAGTAGATACCTATGGTTCAGTTTGAGGTGGAAAGTCTATCCTGGCATACAGTTTTTCTGAATTCAGGAACTCTTCATATTGAAATTCAATGTTCTTTCCAATTTAGTAAACAGACTTGAATTTTCGTGGAAAATGAGGGAGTTATGAACATTTTAGTGTCGCTAGGTTGAAACCTCAGAAAAGAGTTGAAAGTGAAAAATATGGCATTTTATTGCTAGGAGAATTATTGTTCCAAATGCATTGCTCAATCGATTCCTGAAGTGTTGTAGATTGGTGTCAGGTCACATAGGTAAACCTGAAAACGTACTTCAGAGATAGGCGGGAGACAAAGGGAGGCTGGCGCCTGTAGTATCAACCGTTACTGGTGTACACGTGGGTCTGCTCATGATACCTGCATTTGATTCATTTGTTAAATAATTATGACATGTAGGTATTTCTATGAGCTGGTCACGAGTTTAGTTACGAAGGATTCTCCAATAAGCTACATTCAGCATAATTAATTGTAACATGAACCACATTAATTATCATCGTAATACAATAATATCAGTAATATGATGAATTAATATCACAACCCTCTCATTAAATTGACAATCTTCACGTTCCTTCCCAGCCAACTTAGCGGACCTTTTTTGGTATTTGATTCTACGGTAATTTTTGCAACAGATCGATGTCTTATTTTGCTTTCGAGTCTACCAAGGTAGCGGAAGCTTTGTTTTCACTTTTCTAGGTTGAACAAAAAGTTCTCCAAAATCGAAATTTCCACTCGCGTTTTACGTTTCAGACCTTGCTGAATAATTTTGGTTCGTGTCTGTCTGTCTGTATGTTAGTCTGTCTGTGTGTCAGTCTGTCTGTGTGTCAGTCTGTCTGTGTGTCTGCCATGAAATCCTTGTAACCAGTATAACTATACAAAGTTATTGTCCGATTTCGATGAAATTTTCAGGGATTGTGTTGGTTGGCGTGTAGATGGTCCCCTATGAAAATCATCACCCCCAGACTGATAGTAGCCACTGCGCATTCGCAAACTTGAATTCCTTGTAACAGCCATAACTTCCACATTCTCTATCCGATTTCGATGAAATTTTCAGGGAATATGCGGATAAGGTTGTGGATGATCCCCAATGATAATCAAGGGCTTAAAATTGAGAGTAGCCTCTGAGCATGCGCAAATGTAATATCCTTGTAACAGCCTGAACTCTTACATGTCTCATCTTAATTTGATGAAATTTTCTAAGGTCATTCAGATTACGTGTAGATGGTCCCCTATGAAAATCATCTCTCCCAGACTAATAGTAGTTGCTGCGCATGCCCAAACGTGAATTCCTTGTAATAGCCACAACTTCTACATTTTCCATCCGATTTCGACGAAATTTCTCAGAATTGTTCAGATAAGCGTGTAGATGGTGTGTAGATGGTCCCCTATGAGAGTAGTGGAATGTACTTAGTGATTGATTTTTTAAGATTAACTACTATGCATCGGATTATCTATATAATCGGGTTATGGATACGAGGAAGCTAAGTGCCTCACTCACTTGGCTGACGTTTTTCCAGTGATATTTTTAGTATTAATTTCATGTAATAACTTTGATTTAACCATTTTTCTAATTCCATAGAAGGTTTAATATACGCATTTTCACTTCATAATTGTTGGTACCCATAGATTTGCTTCGGACCGGCGATAAGATTCCTCAACGCTTAATGTGTCCTCCTTCTCATGAAATCTCTGATGTTTATATTTACATCACTGGTATGAGAGATTACGTGCCTATTAAACTTGAATACCTAGCGTTATTCCTTCAGAACTTCAATGCAAAAAAATTCCATTTTAAAACAAGCTTTGACCGAGTTACACGAGGGGAGTGCCAGCCGGCGAATTGGCGATGAGAATTCGGCGAATGACTAAACCCAAACTCGTCTTGGCAACTTTTATTCCCTTACTTCTATTGTGGATTTTTTGGCAACCAAGTTGTTTCAAAACAAATAAACAGGCCGATGTCGGAAACCTTCTTTTGTCGCTGTTCATTAACCTTTCTTATACTTCCCACTTTACAATTTTGTATCCAGTAGTCCTGCATTTTGTATAAAATAAAACAGTTACTACGTATGATTTTATTTACATCTGAGCATTGGAATCACTTCGTAGTTTAGAAAAAATTAGAAGCGTAATTAACCTACTGATAATTCCCATTTTTATGTCAAGAATGTTAAGCAGGGATTTGAGCTTACCCTCCTTTTCAAGACTTTCAGCTGCTAAGCCTTAATATCCTGTGGTATCGTTTTGGAAGTCCGACTTTTACCTACCAAAGTTCATTCACTTTTAAACAAAACTGATCGCCGTTGGCTATCTTGAAACTCCAACCATCGATTCTGTAAGAAAACGTAATAATAAAAACATAATAACTGAAAGAAAAAACAAGATAACACTAGATTACAAAATTTAGGGGTGGTCTGGCTGCCTTGTTCTTTCACCACTTTTCTTATGGTATTTGGTGCGCTGAATCCGAATCTGACGTCAGTTTTTTTTTCCACGTCGGATTTTCAAGATATAGCTAGTTTTACGATTTTTCTAGTTCTCAATTTTCTTCATTTTTTAGTGAGCACTCATCTTGCTCAAATCTCCTCAAAAAGTACTCAGACTTATAGGAAATTTTATGTAGAATCCGAATATGTACTTAGTTTTTAAGTAAAGTTGTGTTAAACCCCCTATTTTCCACAAAACGTATCAAAAAACACCGGTTCTCAACGTTTTTCTTCGGGTTTTCCCTTACACTTTGCCACTTGAAAAAAAGATTAAGGCTAAAAAAAAATGTTCTCGGGCTTTTACTTTGTAGGGGGGACACCCCAGAGGAGAATGAGACCAATCGCAGCCTCCTAAACCCATTAATATCGAAGGAATGAGCTTTTTTTTCATGGCACTGAGATGAAAATTCACAAAAACCGTTAATTAATTTTTCGAGATAAGTATGTGCGTTCCTTAATCTGTTTTCCTCAAATGGATTTTTCTTTCTTCTACATTTTTTATACTTGTCACCTAATAAGAGTAAGATCGAAAATAGGTAGGTACTCATAGGGGGAGTAAATCATAATTGGGAAACTCTTGTGATTTTAATTCAGTTTTACAACACAATTAACTGCAGAAAAGTTAACGGTGTAAATCTGTTGCATGAAGGCTCAGATGAATCAATAGTTGGTACAATGTTTGGTTATTCCTCCACCTCAGAGGTTTCATCGCCGGCGTCTGTGTAGAGAAAACTTCGCCGCCTGAGGTAAATCTCCTTTTATGGTCCAACAATAGTCCGCCATCATGTGAACGTCCCAATACCCTTTGTACCGTTCTTCCATGGTTTTCATATCTTGGTGAAACCTCTGAGGTGGAGGAATAACCAAACATTGTACCAACTATTGATTCATCTGAGCCTTCATGCAACAGATTTACACCGTTAACTTTTCTGCAGTTAATTGTGTTGTAAAACTGAATTAAAATCACAAGTTTCCCAATTATGATTTACTCCCCCTATGAGTACCTGTTTTCGATCTTACTCTTATTAGGTGACAAGTATAAAAAATGTAGAAGAAAGAAAAATCCATTTGAGGAAAACAGATTTAGGAATGCACATACTTATCTCGAAAAATTAATTAACGGTTTTTGTGAATTTTCATCTCAGTGCCATGAAAAAAAGCTCATTCCTTCGATATTAATGGGTTTAGAAGGCTGCGATTGGTCTCATTCTCCTCTGGGGTGTCTCCCCTACAAAGTAAAAGCCCGAGAACATTTTTTTTAGCCTTAATTTTTTTTTCAAGTGGCAAAGTGTAAGGGAAAACCCGAAGAAAAACGTTGAGAACCGGTGTTTTTTGATACGTTTTGTGAAAAATAGGGGGTTTAACACAACTTTACTTGAAAACTAAGTACATATTCGGATTCTACATAAAATTTCCTATAAGTCTGAGTACTTTTTGAGGAGATTTGAGCAAGATGAGTGCTCACTAAAAAATGAAGAAAATTGAGAACTAGAAAAATCGTAAAACTAGCTATATCTTGAAAATCCGACGTGGAAAAAAAAACTGACGTCAGATTCGGATTCAGCGCACCAAATACCATAAGAAAAGTGGTGAAAGAACAAGGCAGCCAGACCACCCCTAAATTTTGTAATCTAGTGTAATTCTCGAGTTGACGGACTGTGCCCTTCGAGATACCTTCCAATCTCATTTCTCATCTAGTAGTCTATTACTTGGGTTTCCTTGTCAGAGATGGCGCCACTGTCTAAGGCAGCACAGATCCCTTTATGAATTGAACCTTTCCACCTTATCCCTTGGTTTCGCACTTTATGAGAAATAACAGACCCCATCATCCCATCAAGGATTTTTCCAAGTTTTATTGTTGCACTCCAACACAATTGGGTAAACAGACGGATTCTGCTGGTGCAGATAGCGTTAGTGTGGCCCTTAGAAAGATCATTCTTGAGTTGTTGGACTGTGATAGGGCCTTTGATGTACCTTCGAACCAAATATTCTATAAATTGGTGAATGTACATCTAAATTTAATGAAAAAATAAACATTTTTTTCTTACTAACTTGGAAATTAAGAATTAAATGTGTCATGGGTCTAGTATGATTATGAGACAAGAGAGGCTTCGCCAAAACATCCTCCCAGCCAATATACACTTGAGTGGAGATTTTTTTCAAATCAAGATTTTTCATGGATTGTTATTATTTGTGTTATTAAACTGGTTATGGCGAGGAAAGTAGGGATTTGTACCCCCTCGAGAGTATTTTACTGGAGTTAAGGTACCCCAAACATGAATATCCAATAATGCAGATTATCTATTAATATTCTAATTCGTGGTTATTTTCAGGTTACGGACACATCGCGCCGGTGACTAACTCAGGAAGAGCTCTGACGATCGCGTACTCCATCATCGGCATCCCGCTCTTCCTCATCCTCCTGGCCGACTTCGGCAAACTCTTCACCCGCTGCATCAAGTTCCTGTGGGCCTTCGTGCGACGCCTCTACTACACGGGGAGCTGCAAGAAAGTCCGACGAACTGGCCCCGTTCAGGTAGAGACAACCCTTCCTTGGAAGTCTTTGATGTATTTCATACCTAGAAATGTTGAGTTATTGAGTAATTGGTCCACAAAGTGGTTTTTAGTTCCTCACCCACCTTCCTAGGTACACGTAATACCTCTATTCGACATTTGTCAAAAGACGGTCAAAGACTTTGTCAAAAGACTTTTTCTCAAATTCGAGATTTTGTCAAAAGACTTGAAACTCAACTTTGTCCTAAGCTAGCGCTCAGCCTGAAAAGGCTAGTTGCACACGCTTAGCTGAAGAGATCCGAGAGATCGAAACGAAGTACCAAACTTAACTATCCATTGAAAATGGGAATTTGAAACTTTGCGACTCAACCCAAAAGCATCTTGATGCAGAAGGGACAGTCAAACATTTGTTTCAGTGATGATGGGATTTTGGTAAACCGTTTTCGTCATATCTCGGTGACTCATCGGAAATAGCTTCTTAGCTAAACTGACAAAGTCTTGACGAAGTCGGACTTTTGACCGAATTTTGACCAAATCTCGAATTTGAGAAAAAGTATTTTGACAAAGTCTTTGACCGTCTTTTGACAAATGTCGAATAAAGTAATTTCGCTTTAAATCCAAATCGTTCCAACGCTTCTTCGCGTTGCTGATGAGTCACTGAGATATGACGAAAACGGTTTACCAAAATCCCATCATCACTGAAACAAATGTTTGACTGCTCCTTCTGCATCAAGATGCTTTTGGGTTGAGTCGCAAAGTTTCAAATTCCCATTTTCAATGGATAGTTAAGTTTGGTACTTCGTTTCGATCTTTCGGATCTCTTCAGCTAAGCTTGTGCAACTAGCCTTTTCAGGCTGAGCGCTAGCTTAGGACAAAGTTGAGTTTCAAGTCTTTTGACAAAGTGTTTGACCGTCTCTTGACAACGTAATACCTCATTCTTCCTGCATACACGCCTAGTAACGCTTTGAGGAATAAAATTTCCTGTGGAATGAAGTTACCAACGAGTTCAGTTTGTATTTTCAAATGAGAGTCGATTCTATTCTAATAATTTTAACACCAATTACACTTTCCTATTTGAGTAGTTTCTATTATAATAATTACGATTTTTCGAGAAAAAAAACCGCTGTTAATTCGAGACAAAACGGTTTATTATTTTTCTGTGTACCCATCCGTCTGCAAAGAAAACTTTTTTTGAGTTGGTTCTCTCGAGAGGCGTCCTTAGCAGTCAGTAATCAAATTTCCATATCCCACAACTCTCTATTTCTCCGAATTGAGTGTGAAGCGTATCATAATAACCTTGATTGTGAAGCAAAAATAATATTTTTTTCAATTTCAAAATGATATTTACAAAACATATTATGTTTGGTAAGTAGTGACGATGGCGAAGCTGTATTTTTTGCAGGCGAGTGATCTATACAGAAAAACATAAACCTTTGTGTAATAATTTGCAGCGTTTTCGTTTATATGCCAGAGTAAAGACATACTTACCTAAACTGTCATGCAAAGAAATCCTGTCATGCAATGGGGAGGTATTTTCCTTGGAAATCCTTTAACTGATTTCGCTAAACGGGACATCCGCGGTTTAGGTGTGAACAATGTCACTGAGGGTCATATTCTATTCCTAAAAGTTAGAAAATCCAGGTACACTCTGAAGAGGAGAATACATAAAAGGCAGCGGGGAGGGGGTAATCTTATGATAAACTGGAACTTAAAAAGAAGAAGTATGCTGGGAAAACGTTATTATTCTTTTGAGAAAGAAAAGGCGGTAAGAGAACTTTTGAATGACGAGGAAAAAAGAGTGGCCTAGTCTTCGACCTCAAAAAAAAAAAGAAAAAAATGGACATCTATTTAAAAATCTGCAATCTCGGCATACTATGTACATCGCGTACACCACACATAATGGCCTGAACATTCATGCAGATCGTAACATTTCGTGACTGTACAAAGTATTTTATTTGTAACAGTCAGCTTTCAAGCTTCTAGAGCTGGGTAATTGAATATTTCGTAAATGTCACCTTTGTTTACAGCGATACTTCACTAAACCACCGACATGAAGGTGATGGCAGATGCCAAAGTTAGCAACAAGCAAATATTTGAACCCTTCCCATTAAAATGAGTGAATCAATCACAGCGAGCGGCATAGTTGCGTCGTTCAGACCTTGGAAGGACGTTCTGCTACAATCTGTTATACACGTGTTAGCATCTATCTGTGTGAAGCTCATGGCAAGCATTTTGAACAGTTTATTCATCATCAGCTCGATGGTTAATACATCGCGAGTGTTGGAAAAACACAAAATCCCAGTTTTGGGCTGTACTCTTTGACAAAAATACCGACTTTGAGCAAGAAATGTTCGATTTCATGTATCAAAATATTTCATCAGTGGTTCTTGTTGATCACGTCCCGCACAAACATCGCCCACCAATCAACGCTATAATACTCGAAAATTCGGAATTTCTGTGGGAGTTTTTGAAGCAAAAAACGTTTTTCAGGCGAGATTTCTTGTACATAATATTCACATCTTTGGAGGACGAAGAAATTGAACACTTTCTGCAGCTCTTGTGGAATTCGTTCAAAATTTACATGTGTGTTGCTATCAATTTCGTGAAGAAGGATGTGGTAATGCACTACAACATGGAAAACCGACCTATCCACGTGCCTTTGAACAGCGGATTGGTTCGATCCTTGATGGAGAAGTGTTTGAAGAATCCTTTGGGCAAATTCTTAAGTTTTGCGTATTTCGAGAGAGATTCTATCGTCATTGATCGTGCGACGCAGAGGTATTCAGGGCAGGATGCCAAATTCATCCAATTGCTAGCGCAACAGCTGAACTCTTCCTTAGAGATAAAGGAGAACGCAGAAAGTGAAATGGCGAGGACGGAAGGTCGTGGTCAAATGTACCAATTGTTGGCAGGCGAAGTAACAATAACAGGGAACGCTCACTGCGTCAGAGATTATTCCTTACCTGGAGTCGAATTCACACACTACCTCACTACTGTACGACTTAGCTTTTTACTACCAAAACCCAGGAAGATCCCAACTCATATATATATCGCGCAAAACGTGAACATTAATATCATCTTCATGTACTTTATTTGCTGGGTAGTTGGGTTTTTGTTCGTCCTGAAGATCAAAAACTGCTGCAGGGTTCGTGGAGGCAGGAAATTCACCAAATCGTTGCCAATAGGTGTCATCGTCAAGATAATGTTGGGTATTTCGTCCCAAGAGTTGGTCACCAATACGGAAGCGCACTTGCGGGTTTTCGTTGGACCTTTTTTACTGGCCAGCTTGTTCATTTCCAATATGTATTTAAGCATCTTGACAACCGTAACGAGTACGTCCATGAGTGAAAAACGATTGCAGACCTTACAGGAGATCAAGGAAAGCGGAATTCAAATTGGTTTTTCCTCCAATGTGGACGGCGAAACGTGTTTCGTCGGCCTTGGAATCCTCGAAGGATTCAACGTCTTGAACGTAAATCATAGCAGTTTTGAGTCAGACAGTGGAGTAGCTCGGATCATCAAATCGTACCCCGTGTTCTCTCACAAAGACATCAAGTACAGGAGCAGCGCCAAAGCTAAAAGTATGTATATAACTCAGGCGTCTCTAATGAGTTTCCCACTGGCGTATGTTATCACCGTTGACTCGCCAATCACGAATAAAGTCAACGACGCGGTCGCCCGTGTGGTCGAGTCCGGACTTTACGACAAGTGGATTGCAGACAGCGTTCCTTCCTACAGGTATAAAATCACTCCAACCAGAACCTACTGGCCGACTGCTAACGCCCTTTCGAAACGCGACCTCACACACGCTTTCCTCCTGCTAATATTCGGAGATTTGGTTTCTATCGTGGTTTTCATCGTAGAAAATATTATATCCCGCGTGAAACAACTGAATGTGTGCAAGAAAAGTCGAAAATCACAACAGAGTTTCATCGAATACTTAAACTAGAGCGGAGAGAGAGGTTGATAATGTTGAGAGTTGCTGATCGAATTCAAATTGCATTTTCATTTTGTACATACAGGGTGAACACTCCTAACGTGCCCAACCCTCAAGGGATCGGTTCTTCAACTGATTTACAAGATGAGTACTTCCCACAGTTTTTCAGCCCCCCCAGTCAAGATTTTGACTATCTTTTGACGTTATAGAGCTTGCTGAAAATCTTGAAATCCTTGTAACCGGCAAAACTATAGAAGTTATAGTCCGATTTTGATGAAATTTTTTATATTGTGCGGGTTGCCTTTTAGATGGTCCCCTATGAAAATCATGGGCCTCGAATTGATAGTAGTCTCAACGATTGCGCAACCGTAAAACTCTTGAGCATTCTGTTTTCGTGTTTTTGACCTTATGGTATCACTATAATAGGGTGTGCGTCTAGGTTGGAAAAACTGTTTATTGTTATTTTTAATTTAATGTAGACCTCATTCTAAGAATTTTGGTACCAACAGCGACCTTCTAGCGTGTGTAAATCTTTTCCTATGAATTTGTAAAGTTTCAACCGTTTATGACGTCACAGTGGGCTGGGGGGTCCCGCCCAGGCGGGAGGGGCGCTTGACGTCATAAACGGTCGAAACTTTGAAAAATCATAGAAACAGATCTACTCAAACTAGAAAGTCGCGGTTGGTGCCAAAATTCTCAAGATGTAGTCTACTTTCGATTAAAAATCTAAAAAAAATCAAGGCGCACCCCCCATTACGAATTCAAATTTACCGTGTAGATTCAAAAATATGGGCACCGTTTGGAAAGATATTTAAAGATTTTTACAATCTAAAAAAAAGGAAATTTGTGTTTGAAAAAAAAAAACTAAAAAAAAACAATCGAATTCAAAAGCGAAATTTGTGTTTGAACGCAGAAAAACGTGCATTTGTTCAACAACATAATGATGGGGCTACGCCTTTATAGCGCCGCCATCCAACTCCAAAGCCTCAAGCATTGGTTGAAAAAAATTCACGTTTTTCCATGTTCAAACACAAATTCTTCCCCTAAATTCGATTGTATAAATTAATATAATATATTATATATAAACATATTATGTTTTATTACACCTTTATAACGATGAGGTTCTGAGGGCGTTTTTTCGTGAAATGCACAAACTAAATAATATTTAGTTAAATATTTCATTTAGCCAAATGAAAATATTTTGAAATCTGTTGCAGTATACAATATATATTATAAGCTAGCTTATATTGTAAGGTTAAAACTGCAACAAATTTCAAAATATTTTCATTTGGCATTAGGGAAATGGAAAATTTTAACGTTCTTTCCAACGGAGCCTTTATTTTACATTTAAATTAGGTGAATTGAGGTAGTTATCACAGATTCAGTTTTATAGGTTAGAAATCATGAAAAAACCTGTAGGAGGAACTTTTTGTTGAAAAGTAGTTGTGGGATCGATCCCTTGAAAGTTGAACACATTAGGAGTGTTCACGCTGTAAAGTAAGTACAGTTTCAGTAAAAACTCACTTTCCGTTCTGATTACACGGAGTCTGCTTACCGATTATTTGCTCTTTCATAGTAGCCATCTTTCATAGTAAATCATCAAGAGGGGACCTTTAGTTTACTTTAGCAACAGTTTTGTCGGCAAAATATCCTGCTCCATCTTGCGGGGGCTATATAAACTATTCTTGTTTCGATAATATTACCGAGTGGAACATCATTTCTGGGCGTTGAACCCTCTTCGGCATTATATATTTTCGTGTGGCTTCGGAAACCTTTCGGCAACATTTCGAACTGCTGAGGGTTGCAAATGTTACTTCGGAGTGTTTTAGTGCATAGTAGAATTTTAAGTGTATTATGTAACTAGCAAAGTACTGGTAAAAACAAAAAAATGTGTAAATATAACCTGCAAAATAAAACTTAAAAAATAACAATTGTGGTTTTAAATTTTTTCCAACTTATATGCAGTTACAAACTTACTACCTCACACTTGCGTTCATAATTAGTGGTACCAATTTGATAGTAAATTATTTATCAATAATTTATCAATGATAAGAATAATTTGGGCTTTGGATGCACAAATTAACTAGCTGACGTAATTAGGATGGTGGTTAAGGTTAGGTATGGTAGGTTAGTTAAGGTGGTTAGTATGTTGGGGAAGTAGGTAACATAATAATTATGTTACTTCCCCAACATACTAACCACCTTAACTAACCTACCGTACCTAACGTTAACCACCATACTAATTACCATACTAATTGCCATAATAATTATTATTAGCTCTTAAAGAACCCAAACTGGATACTTTAAGCTAAAAAATGACTCTTTAATTTTCTGCGTTGAGTGTTGTCTTCCTTCACCCTTGAATAATCGCATAAGGACGCTCAGGTATTACTGCAGGACGTCCTAGAAAGGAAAATAGGTACTTAGGTAAGTAGTTTTTTGTTTGGTTCGTTTGAAGTTTAAATTGTTGTAAAAGGCGCCGATTTTGGTGGAGGTTCGGACTAGAGTGATCAGATGAGGGCTGAAGTAATTTAATTTGGTTTTTTAACGCATTATAGAGATGACTGGACTTCAAGTTACATGACATGTACAATACATTGTATTGGTGATGCTGAAATTGTGTCCTGGACAAACTAAAAAAGCGTTCAGAACTCACCAACCACAAGTTCGTATTCTGTCCGCTCGCAACGTGATAATCAAGAAGGTACATGAAGGAGTCAACATAAGTAATTTTATAGCTCCCGTTCGTGGATTTTAATGTCAAAAAACCATCATTAGACATTATTGAGAAATGTAAGTTACAAACTCTCCCTGGAAGATGTTCCTCTCGACTGCCGCCCACAGCCACTAATACACATCTTACTCATCATTTTCTCATACATACAAACCTGTTAATTTCTTTTGTACCTTCCTTGTTCCTTTTTTTCATGCCTCTCATTTGGGATTTTGACCGATTGAACTGAACCCGGACATTGAACATTTTTGTGAGTTAGAATAATAGCATTAGCACTATCTTATTTTTATAGTAAGTAGTTTGAATATGAAATATGACCGTGAATTTTGAGAGGGCAAAAAAACTTCGGGAGTCGATTCTACAACTAATTTAAGCAAGAAAGTGTCTCCGAGCAACAATTTTTCCTAAATTTGTTTTTTAAATTTAGAATTTTTTAAAAACCATGAAGATTTGACCGCTCTCGCGGTCATCCGACTGATTCGACTCCCGAAATTAAGCCGTCGTTGATACTGGACACCCTCCATAGGTTGTGAGAAGTGAATGAGTCTGGTTTTGGGTACCAAAAAATTCCCTAGTGGAGCTCAGAACACAATGGGGAATTTGCCTCAATTTTAGATTCTGGAATTTCAATTCAAATCCTATAATAGAGCCCTAAAATCATGACGACTAGTTGCTTGGCAGTGTGGTTCATCAGGTGTCAAAACAGCTGAAGGCAGGAGAGGACATAAAGCTTGGTTCACATAGGAGCGTAACGTCCGTAATCCGTAATGCGCAAAAAGAGAAGGGGGGGTGTTCTGCAATCCGTAAAGTCCGTAATGCGTAAAAGAGCGTTCACATGGCCGTATGATTACGCGTATATGAGTACGCAGAAGCGCGCAGTAGGTTCTGCGCAAAATTGTTTTTTCCCGCTCAATTGTTTTTTCCCGAGATCATTGAGGCTCTCATTAAATTCATTCACATTCATTTCGAAAATGAAAACCAAATAATTGAAAATGAAAACCGAATAATCCGGAATAAAAATACTAATCCGAATACGGAATAATAAAACGGAATCCAGAGAACCGACTCAACGACGATCAGCTGAACGATGAACAGACGACGAGACCTTTCACGAAGTTTGCCGAGATTTGTCGAAGTTCATCCGTAATGCGTAAAATATCTAATTTTACAAAACGGACAAAAGTCTTCGTCCGCAAAGATTGCTCGCGCCCCCCAATTGAGGGGCTATTCGCCCCAGCCAATAGGATCCAATTACGCACTACGGATTACGGACGTTACGCACCTATGTGAACCAAGCTTAAGAACGGAGTTGAGTAGAATGTTGTCTATTTCCACGAAAACAATAAGTAACAAGTTAAATCGATTTCGACGGTTAGGTCATCATCAGTAATTTAACAACTAATTTAACAAACAATAATTTAATAACTATAACAACTACCTATAACTTATAACAATTCTGCCGAGTGAAGGAAGAACGACTCTCGAAAATGGTCGAAAATGGGGTTTTTACGTATCCCCTCTAATTCCCCCCCCCCCCCCACCTTCCCGATGAACGAGTCAAAATTTCGAAATTCACCCCGAGAGGGGTTGAAATCGTTAGGGGTGTAATTTGAAAATTGCCTAATTTTAAGCAAAAACGTCTCAACTCCATGCTTTTCAGGAAAAACATCTCAACTCCTCGATTAAAACGCCCAAACTAGCTAGATTTGCTATTTATTTGCGGAGAAAAAAAGACTCAACTCGCTGAAAACGCCGTTGAGTTGTTGTGATGGCTTCAATATCGGGTTGAAGCTTCTCGTATGGTTGTCGATTAGAGGTGTGTCGGTAAAGCTGTACCGGGACTGTGGAACTGAGTATCAACTTGGAACGGTTCCATGCAGTGACAAAAACTCGACCCTTACCGGTCCAGTTCCACGGACTGATAAGATATCTTAAAATGGCTCTGGACCGGGAAGGGATCATTCGGACTGGTAAGGATGGAACCGGACTGATAAGGATGGAACCGGACCGATAAGATATTATGAGGAGAATGGCTCTGGACCGGGAAGGGTTTTGGAACGGTAAGCATGCATCTTGTTCTCAGTTCTGTTCCATGTTATACCTGGAAGTGCCCTTACTACTTCCATGGACTGGGAATGTATCATGGAATGGCCCTTGAGCAGGAAGTGATCTTCTGGACTGGTTAGCATGGAAGTTGTCTCCAGTATTATTAATTTATTATTGTCATGTTAAGTTCTTAAACTGCAACGTCATTATTCTTTCCTTGAATTGTTTGGCCACTATCATTTATAATAAACTGTCTCTTTTGCAACACTTGTTCGAATTCCTTCCTTTTAGCGAATTTTCGAAGAAAATGATGCTACTGTATTGAAAGTTGAGATCATAAGCATGGAAGAAGGACGATAGGGATTTGACTGCCTGCTTCATCCATTTCATGTGAGTGGGATTTGACTGACTGTACCGGTAATGGAACTGTACCGGTAATTTGGAACGGTTACATCTTTGTCACTGTAACCGTTGGAACCGTTCCAGGGAAATACCTGGACCGACACACCCCTATTGTCGATATTTGACTAAAATGACACGAATCGATCGAAGGTACGTGTGTGAAGAGGAATAATAATTATTATAATTATTATAATTATTACAATTATTGTAACAGTCGATTGAGTTGAACAACATATGAGGTCTGAAAAAATGGGGTCATGGAAGTGATCTGGAGTGAATTTATGGCGAGTTTTCCAGAAAAACTTCGAAGCTGATTTCTGGGATTTCGAAAATGTTGAGTTGAGTCGTTCTTCCTTCACACGGCGGAATAACAATAACTTACTGATGATGACCTAACCGTCGAAATCGATTTAACTTGTAACTCATTATTTTCGTGGAGATAGACAACATTCTACTCAACTCCATTTTTATTAAAATGGTTTTCCACAATCTCATCGCGAGTGATTTTATTCGTAGCAGGAGAGGACCCTGGTGAATGTGGCGACTTTCCTTTCATGAATTTTGATGGAATGGAAGTTGTCCCTTTTGGTTTATTATTTTAAATAATGAACCTTTGGAATCGACCAAGAAAAATTTTTTTTAACACCCCTCAAAATTTGTTGGTTTACGTTTCAAGGAACGTAGAATCCAAAAATCGAATAAAAATTTGGCCGTCCGTTTGCCGTTAGCCGTACGCGGCACTTTCCTCAGTTAGCATTGACTGATTTTGATGAAATTTGGTATGTAGGCTCCATTTGGGGTCTAGTTGTGTCCCGAAGATTTTGGTTGATGGATCTAGAAGAACAGCTTTAGAACCTGGAGAAGGTTTGGATATTAGGATTATCGTCTATTGCATCTGTCAAGGCTACAAAGAAGCTATATGCCACGCCCACTTGGTATAATTTTTTATGAATAACAATGTATATTGCATGTAAGTACTTCTCGTCATAGCTGTGATCTAACAAGAATCTTTTCTGATCAACCGTAGGAGGTGATGAAAGGGGTTCAGATGATGTACGAGACGATAAGGCGGCCGAGCATGTTCCCTCAAGTGCCTGAAGGAGCAGAAGTCGGGCAAGAAGGCCTGGGAACTCCTGGAGACCCCCCGTCCACTCCTGCCTTGTCAGCTTTCGCCATCGACGACGAGTTCAACCTTCCCATTTCTGTTGCCATAACCATCCTCCTGGTAAGACAATCGGGAAATTCTATACAGTTCTTACAAGCATGAACAAGCATGAACAAGCATGAACTAATCTCAATTATAATTTCAGTGCGAGAGGATACTCCCAGCAGATTGAGTTCTATTTATAGTGACTGTAAAAGTTGTTACCACAACATCAACTTCAAAACTACATCTCAGTAAATTCAAAGTAAACTGAATGCTTGACAACAATGGACACTCTAAGTTCCGTTTCAGACCCTCTTTAGATTGATTGGTAGGTAAAGCAGAGTACCTTCAGAGTCGATTAAACACGCTGCAAATTATTACACAAAGGTTTATTATTTTTCCGTATAGATCACTGGCCTGAAATGCAGACAGTTTTGCCATTGCCACTACGTACCAATCATATTTTACCTTCACAATCAAATTTATTTCGAATAAGTAAACGCTTCACATACAATGCGAAGTAATAATATTGCAGTTATGTAAGAGTTTTGGGTGCCCTCACTAGGAAATTTGATTACTGGTTGCTAAGGACGCAGAACTGAGTACAACTCGAAGAAACAACCACAATCGCATTTTGGTCAAATACATTTTGCACGGAGATTAGGCCTCTTTTGCGATTAACACTCGTGTTTCTGATTTATCGTAAGTCCAGCCCTTAAGTTCTCACAGGGAACAAAAGTCAGGTCCTACAGAGCTCCGGCTGGTCTCATTCGGTTCTAAAAATTCACTACTATTTCAAATTGAAGAAAAAACAATACATTATCATCAATATTGTTTGAACTAGGGCGTTTTGAAAATGTCAACCCTTAATTTTCACCCCTTAGAAGTGACCTACATCAACCAAAAGGTTCGGGGTGCAGCTATCATATACCAAATTTCATCAAAATTGGTCCATGGAAAATAAGGAAAATGCCGCGTTCGGCGAAAGTATGGTGGACGGATGTTCAAATTATTATTTGATCTTTGGATTCTGCGTTCTTTGAAACGTAAATCAACCAATTTTGAAGAGGGGTTAAAAAAAAAAAAAATTCATGGTCGAATCCGATAAAACGATTGAAATCCCAACAACCGCGAGTTCCTCTGACTTATTCCTGGCACGTGAACCGAAACAAGTCCGGCAGTGAAGACTCGACGTTTTGTCGCCGACCTGCATCTGAACACATTACCCCACTGTTATATCGAAGATAATCTCGAGGAAATGTTTGAAAATTGCAGGTGTACATCTTCATGGGAGCGACCGTCTTCTGGTGCTGGGAGGACGACTGGAGCTTCTTTGAATCCTTCTATTTCGTATTCATTTCCATGTCAACCATCGGATTTGGTGATCTGGTTCCCAAGGTTTGTATAATAATAATATCTTCCGATGACATTTATTCAAAACTATCAAGAACAATAAGTCCGTTCGCTTTGCTCGCTCATCCAAATGGGTGTAGATTGCTTTGCTCATCCGATTGGAATCCCTGGAATCTTTGAAATGCAATCATATTCACACATTCGTGGTCGTAACTAATTTTTATTATTTTATTTCAGAATCAAATGTACATGATGCTTTCAATTGTATACCTGGCGTTTGGCTTGGCCCTCACTTCCATGTGTATCAACGTCGTACAGGTCAGTACGACTTCTGTGATTTGTTATGATTGTGGTAGCTAACACGTGACGAAACTCTCCAACATAACACTGAGATGTGGCGTGCTAGCAAGATAAAGATAATATAAATTGAATCTACGGTGCCTGAAATGGATCATAGTCGTGCGTGTTAGCACGTATACTTTTAGAATAACTCAAAGAAGATAGCACAACCTAAATTGAAGGGATTTGAGTATTGACACAGAAAAAACAAGTTTTATTGATAACCAGGGGCGTCAGGAGAGAATATTCGAATAGAGATAATACCCGCCAATTTCCGTTTTCTTTCGCTTTGAAATTAATAACTCTCGAATCGTCTTATTAACCTGCTTACGTTATAAACACTCACAGAAAATTTCCATGAAATAGTTCAATTAATACCTGAGTACGTCTTGGCGTAAAACAATGATTGCAATTACGAAGGCCAATTTAAATTTCTGAATCGTGTTGAGACATGTGAGTGGATGGATACTTTATGCCTTGCCATACGGGGAGTTATTTTAGTATCCATTGCTCATCTTCCAAGTTTCTCTGCTTTCAAGGTTCTGATGCTACGGTAGTGGAGGGTTTGACAATACTTGTTCTCACGCTGATCATCGTCTCCCACTCTGAAACAGTCCAGCGAAATTCATTTGGCATCCAAGTATACCAATGTAGCGGTAGGTAGGTTTTTTAAGGTTGAAAAAAATTATCTGAAATTAAATTTTCCACTCGCGTACGACGTTTTAGAGCTTCCTGAACAATTTTGGTTCCGTGTCTGTGTCTCTGTCGTTAAATTCTTGTACAAAGTCCAAGTCAGCTAGAATTGGAACGGAGATTAGACCTCTTTGGCGATTCACACTCGTGTTTCTGATTTATCATAAGTCCAACCCTCAAGTTCTCATGGGGAGCGAACGGTTGGTCCTAAAGAGCTCTGGGTGGTCTCATTTGATTCTAAAAATGCAATACTATTTCTAATTGGTTAATAAACAATACCTACCTTTACATTGAAAGTTTCCAGTATACAAAATTTAAGCCCTCAATTTTCACCCCTTAGAAGTGACTGAAATCAACCAAAAGCTTCGGGGCTCAACTAGACCCCAAATGGAGCCATATACCAAATTTCATCAAAATCGGTTCATGGTAACTAGAGAAAGTGCCACCTACGGCTTACGGTGGAAAAATTTCAAATGATTTTCGGATTCTACGTACCTTGAAACGTAAACCTCACATTTTGAGGAGGGTTTCAAAATTTTTTCTCTTGGTCGATTCCAAAGGTTCATTATTTATTTATTTATTTATTTATTAAACATTACGGGATTTTATTCCCAATTACATATAAGAATAAGAAAACATAAGAATTACATATAAGAATTATTGAAAATGATAAACGAAAAGTGCCCAATCCCCGAGTCGTTTCGACCAACAAAACTGAGAACCGTTACAACAAAGTTCATCGAACTCATAACTAGTTCCCTGTTGTATGTCGTGGTGATCAAATAAAAACAATGGAAGTCAACTCAATGACTATTATTTAGGTTAAAAGATTTAAAACTTATTATTGTTAACCGATTCCAGTACAGCAGCAGACATATTCAATTCTTGGAAGATTCCTTACTATGCAAGAGCAACTAAATAACATTACAACAAAGTACTTATATAATATATAATAATTATTTAAAATAATAATAATTATTAAATATTATTAAAATTTATTATTAAAATTATAATTTAATTAACATTATCATTTAAAACAAAAAATATTACAATCATAACAATATTATTATTATGATTGTAATGTTTTTGTTGTTGTAATATTTTGTTGTTTAAAACAAAAATATTACAATCATAATAATATTATTATTATGATTGTAATATTTTTGTTTTAAATGATAATGTTATTATTATGTTGTAATAATAATATTATTATGATTGTAATATTTTTGTTTTAAATGATAATGTTAATTAAATTATTATTTTATTTTTATAACATATAGGAAGGATAAGTTAGAGGTGCCTCTGTAAGTTCGTTTGACTGACAGGAATTCGTTTTGTTTTCCAGGAAAAGCTTTCGGATTCGTTCAGGAAGGCCAGCGCCAAGATTGGAGCGACGATTGGGCTCAAAGTCAGCGACGATGACGGCACGATCAGCCCCGTTTCCCCGACTCACGTAGAAATAGCTGAAGTCCACAAGTCCAAGTCCGTGCAGTCGATGCCGGTTTCCTAACAGGAGGCACCTCGGCCTGTGTCTCTGGCCGAGCAGGAAGATCTCTCCCCGAGCGAGCCGTCGCCTGGCGACCCCGTCGACGACACTCATCCCCGATTGAAACTCAACGGCTCGATTTTATCTGATCGATAAGGCAACGGTTAGTTCGATCCTCTGGTCGATTCAATACCACAGAAAACCTGTAGGCAAAACTTTGGAGCCAGAAAACAACATCAGTTCTTTTGCTCTCAACACCTCAGAAAGAAGTCAACGCTGAACTGAAGAGCAAATGTACGTAGACCGACCCAACAAAACACAATATGTCAGCTGATTGGGAACGAGGTCAACTGGAATAAACTCTTTCTTTGCAGAGCTTTCGATAAATTTATTAGGTACCGTCTTCAGTGCTCGAAGGACGAGTTACTCAGTGACCATACCAAGCTTCAATACGAAATGAGCTGGTAGAGATGCCACAATAATTATTGAAAATTAAATTTTATGGCAATAAATTAAGAACGAATGAAAAAAAAAAAAAACGCCAGCTTTCAGAGAAATTGGAAGTCAGAACCTTAATTGTTCACTCACTGAATCCACCTTAAAACCTCAAAAAGTTCAATTATTGAACTTTTTTTATCTTCATAAGGTTCTCAGTCGGTCACCGTTCGTTCCTCGTTCTGGGTTAGTATTTCCCTCAATTACCTGCGCTAAGACTTTAAAAGTTGTACATAAATTTGAAATTTTCAAGGATTTTCGAAATTGATTAGCGATCTGCCTAGGGAATTGAAAAACTAAAAGATTGCCGGTTGAATCATCAAAATCGAGAAGTTTGATTCCAAAAGGTACTAAAGACCATTTTTTAGTTACCATTTGGCTCGAAATTGAGTTAAGACATGCCCAGGGTTTTAGGGGGGTAGTTCTTCACAAAAATAGGATCATTTTGGAGCAAAAGAAAATAATATAATATATTATTCACCCTCGTTTTTCAAGAGAATACATTATATTCTCTTGAAAAACGAGGTTGAATATTCCGTTTCATTTCGAAATGTACTATATCCAGCACAATGCCGGACTCTTATCCGTATTGTTTCATAAAATACTTTATCCACTCTGTTTGATTCCAAAAAGTGCTAAACGCCTGGTTTTGTTTCAATCTACTTATAGGTATCCATAAATCTGATATTATCAAATCTCGTTGAAAATCATTTTAAACTTTGAACTAATTTACCTTTTTTCCAAAAATACTTACTATAATTCGGAAATATTAAAAGTAACATCTTTTGTTTATAACACGTTTTTCAGGTCGCTATGGGTTTTCGCGTTTTTGACATTTTATGTCTTAACTATGGCACATAAATGAAAAATCGTCACGCGGGGATCGTTACGAGGGGAGCGGTACGCGGAAATTTCTGATGTTTTTCACGTACAACCAATCGTTCCTAGGGAAAACTAACTTCCTCATTTTCCACCCCACAAAAATCGTTCACCACTCATTGGGAAGCTCTCAATTTATTAAACATAAGACATAAAATGTCTCTCGTGGTTGCGTACTTGTACGAAAGCTGTATCCACCGTTTGTGTTTTTTTTCACATTTGACCAAAATGGATAATTATAGTACTACCTTTTGGAATCAAGCTCCTCAATTGCCTGAGAAAAATTGAAAAAATCTGACTGAATAAACCGTTTTTCCATTTTTCTCTGGCAATTATCGTTGGTATTGATTTCAGCGGCAATCTTTTAGTTTTTCAATCCCCTAGGCAGATGCACTACTTACCTAATGAATTTCGAAAATCCTCGAAAATTTCAAATTTAGGTATAGCTCTTAAAAGTTCGAGCGCCGGTAATTGGAACTACTAACCCGGAACGAAGAACGAACGGCAATCGACTGAGACCCCCTTAGTACCATAAAACCTAATTTTGAATAATCTCCACCAGCTCATTTCGTATTGACGCTTGTGTACGCTCACTGAGTAACACGAGCCCTGAAGAAGGTAAAACCAAGTGGGTGTGGCACATAGCTTCCTCTTATCCATAACCCGATTGTATAGATGATCCGGTGCATAGTAGTTAATCTCAAAACACCAATCTCCAAGTACCTTTTACTACCCTCATAGGGGACCATCTACTCGCTTATCTGAACAATCCTGAGAAATTTCGTCGAAACCGGATGGAAAATGTAGAAGTTGTGGCCGTTACAAGGAATTCACGTTTGCGCATGCGCAGCGGCAATCAGCCCGGGGTTGATGATTTTCATAGGGGACCGTCTACGCGCCAGCCCTCACAATCCCTGAAAATTTCATCGAAATTGGACAATAACTTTGTATAGTTATGCGCGTTACAAGGATTTCATGACAGACACACAGACAGACATGGAATAAATTGGTCAGAAAGGTCTAAAACGTAAAACGCGAGTGGAAATTTCGATTTTGGAGAATTTTTTTCTTCGACCTTGAAAAGTTAAAACAAAGCTTCCGCTACCTTGGTAGACTCGAAAGCAAAATTTACCGAAAGGTCGGCGAAGGAGTTCATTCCAGGTGACCCCAGTCAGTTAACATAGCTGAGCAGAAGACTCAGATTTAATGAAGAAGAAGATTAATCGTTATTATTCAACAGTAAGCTGTGGTTTTGACCTTCCGTCATTACTTTGGAACCACAGTAATATCAACCCCCTTGATAAATTTGTGGAGAAATTGAAAATTACTCTTGATTTGATGGAATTAGAAAACAAAAACGCTTTTATCCAAGGTAAAGTTTTGTAAAAACTGAATTTTTGTTCCAATCGTTTTGAACAACTCGTCGGCTTACAAGTAAAATTCACCGAGTCATTTTTTTTTCAATTTTCGGTTTATTGACTACTTCTATGTATTTTTCAACGCCCGATCGATTGTTGACGTTAGTTTCGAGATCCGAGCAACCGTTTCCTTGGAAAAATGCACAATGGCTAGGGATGGCATATCGAATGAGATATATCGATCAAACGATATATCGTCAATGAGATATCGATACCTTCGATATATCAGAGAAAATATATCGATATTTCGATATATCGGAGAAAATATATCGATTTTTCGACGTATCGGAAGATCTACTTTAAAACGTCACATGTGAAGTAGGTAGCTGAATTTAATAGTTTTAAAACAATATAAAAATAATTTAGGATGACATTTCTGGACATATCGGAGTATCTACCAGGAAAAACTTGAAGAAGTAAGTAGGTAGGTGAATAGAAAAGTTACTAACATCATTTTGAGGGAATTATATCGATATACTCGACATATCGGAAGATCTATTTGGAAAAACCGTGTGAAATAAGTATTAACCTACTTTCAAAAGTTACTGGGTATGAATAATCGAAATTCATTGTTTAAAAACTGGAAAAAAGTGCGAAAATGTCATTACAATGTTAAATTAATTTATAAATTGACAGGGGTATAGGTACTGTGGACAATCATGATCCTTCAAAATTGAAAATAATTGTTGTGAAAACCTGCTTCACTTCGTATAGTAGGTAGTTTTAAGCTGGACGAGCCTCCATTAATTTTGGCTTAAGTCAAGTAATTGAGCCTTGATAGCCACTGTAGGTGTAAACTATGTACACAATCATGTCTGAGCTGAAGTCAACAGTCTGAAATCAACCCATCACGTAGGTACCTACAAAATTTGGGATAAAATTACTTGATGTCTTTACAAGTACAGGCGTCCCTTCTCGTCCATTCATTTCAATATTTAATTTTTACTAAAAAAAAAAAAAAAAAATTTAACTTGAAAACAGGTCGTGATATATCGTTAAATATATCGATATTGACCGATAATATCGGTTCTCTATATCGATATATCAAACGTAATATATCGATATATTTCATATATCGATATATCGTTGCCATCCCTAACAATGGCTTCTCACAAGTCAGAACTAAAAATAAATTATTCAGGAGAAATTGATTAAGTCCTTACTGTGATGATAATCAAGACTTAGTGAATTTCTCCATAGTAATGGTTCATAATGGCAATTTATTTTTATCTATATCCCTTATTAAAATCCTTCTCGTCCCTAATTAATGCGATCAAAATTCAGGAAGAAATTTATGGAAGAATCCTTGAATCAGTTTTCCGTCTAGTGAAAATCATTAAGTCACAGTCAGGTGAATTTACATTAAGTTGGATGTGGATCCGATAACCTCGTGGGGTTCACTTGGAAGTAAGTAGACATCAAGAAGCAGCTGCTCACCAAATTGCAACCTTCTAATCCCATTTCTCCCTAGCAAAACAGCTCTCACCCCAAAATGAATTTTTCAATTTCGATTTTCTCAAAACTATAATATTTCTCTCAGTGAATTTCTCTTGAAAGCCGACGAACTGTATTCGTACTTACTTGAAACTTTTAGCAATTACGTGATTAAAACATCAGGTGAATCAACTCACAGGCAATTATTCAAAATTTTATATAAAATACACCTATACCATAAAACTCATTCGGTACATACCTAGGGCTAAGTCACCAGTTACACACATGCAGACTGTGGTAGACTTACTGCTGCGAAGTCGTACAGCGACATCACCACGTTCCAAAACCTCGTAAATACCTACTGGCTCGCGAAATTCACTCAGATGACACCAGATGGCTACGCCGTACTCTTGGATCTCATAACGTAGGTTTTGCCCTCCTAAAATGTTTATTGTTTTGGTCCACACTCTTGTGAACATTCGGTTATCGGACCAGTGTCTGTTATTGGTGACTGAACGCTAATTTATTGGTAAAGTATAATTCTTTATTCCAATCAGTTGCCATGCTGATTGAATACAACTTGGCTGTAGGTAGAAAGCTGCTTAGGAGAGCTTTCATCAACTGACTTCCTTCGTCTTGCTTCCTTTATCATGCCTTCCTTTTAGACTCAGCAATCGCCTGAATTATTGTTCCATTGAAATGTTGTTCAGCACTGAATTTTGGTTTATTATTTTCAATAATAAGCCTTTGGAATCGAGCAAGAAAAAAAAAATTTTAACCCCCCCTCAAAATTTGATGTTTTACGTTTCAAGGTACGTAGAATACGAAAATCGAATAAAAAAATTTCCGTCCGTCCGCCGTACGCCGTACGCCGTACGCCGTACGCCGTACGCCGTACGCGGCACTTTTCTTAGTTACCATGGACCGATTTCGATGAAATTTGGTATACGGGCTCCATTTGGGGTCTAGTTGTGCCGCGAAGCTTTTGGTTGATGTAGGTCACTTCTAAGGGGTGAAAATTAAGGGTTGAAATTTTCAAGAGTGCCCTAGCTCGAGAACTCTCGAAATAAAGGTATCGTTTTTTCACTAATTTTAAATAGCACTGAATTTTTAAAAATTTTTGAGACCACCCGGAGCTCTGTAGGACAAACCGTTCGGTCCCTACGAGTACTTGAAGGTTTTCCTTCGATAAAACAGAATCATGAGTGTGAATCGCAAAAGAGGTCTAATCTCCGTTGAAATTTTTTCTGACTGAAATGCGATCGCTGTTCATTTCTTCGATTTGTATACAGTTTTGCCTTCTGCGTAACCAGTAATCAAATTTCCATATGAAGCTTTCTATTTTTCCAATCGAGTGTGAAGCGTTTAGTTCTTTCTAATAAACTTGATTGTGAAGGTGTGAAGCCAGTATGGTGTGGTAGGTAGTACCTAGCTGGTAGGTAAAAAAAAAGTTGGTAGGTAAAAAAAATGTTGGTGGGTAATAAATAAAATTTCCATAATCAAAAGTCAGTGGAGAATACTGAAGGCGCCTGAGTGGTCGCTGATCAGCTGAGTGAGCTCCAAGGCCATTTCCTCTCCTGTTGAACGCAGGAACCTGAAATTTGAGAGGCAGGGTCAAAGGAGAATGCTGAAGGCGCCTGAGTGGTCACTGATCAGCTGAGTGAGCTCCAAGGCAATTTCCTCTCCTGTTTAACGCAGGAACCTGAAATTTGAGAGGGCGGGTCAATTGAGAATGCTAAAGGCGCCTGAGTGGTCACTGATCAGTTGAGTGAGCTCCAAGGCCATTTCCTCTCCTGTTGAACGCAGGAACCTGAAATTTGAGAGGCAGGGTCAAAGGAGAATGCTGAAGGCGCCTGAGTGGTCACTGATCAGCTGAGTGAGCTCCAAGGCCATTTCCTCTCCTGTTGAACGCAGGAACCTGAAATTTGAGAGGGCGGGTCAATGGAGAATGCTGAAGGCGCATGAGTGGTCACTGATCAGCTGAGTGAGCTCCAAGGCCATTTTCTCTCCTGTTGAACGCAGGAAGCTGAAATTTTAGAGGGCGGGTCAATGGAGAATGTTGAAGGTGACTGAGTGGTCACTGATCAGCTGAGTGAGCTCCAAGGCCATTTCCTCTCCTGTTGAACGCAGGAACCTGAAATTTGAGAGGGAAGGTCAAGGGAGAATACAGATGGTGGTAGGTGCTATTGATGGAGAACCAGTGATCTATACAGAAGGGTGATCTATACAGAAAATAATAAACCTTTGAGCAATGATTTGCAGCGTTTTTAAATTACTTTGAACTATTATAACTCAATTAGTCTCATTCGTAACGAATGTTACCGAATCTTGCGTAGTAGAAATAAGTATAAATACATCACATCGTCAACATGAAGGTAAATAGTAAGATGTCGTTTACGGTCAGTTCCAACAAAAAACTGACAAATCTCTTGAGAACCAATCTCTAATCAAACCATTCGTCCCGTGTATAAATAATAATAATATAATATATTGTGTATTTTGTATTATAAAGCATTTACAGCTTAAAAACCCATTTCCTGACCAAATGAAACTACGAGTATTCCCACATCAAATTAACCCTTTTCCATAACGAATGAAACTTTTTACAAAAGTGGGACAAATGTGGCAATGACTATAAAGGCAAATGACATGAGCACTAAATTCAGTAACTACATTTATTTGTTTGAAATTCAGTTAGAATTAGGGAAAAATTGTCTCCATTTATTTTTTATACAACTTATTTTACTGATTTTTGATGTTTCAAATGGTGCGGAGGAGATACAAATTTCTTCACTTCTCTGCTAATAAAATTCTCTTTATTCGAGACCGGTTTCGGGTCGTAACCCCATCATCAGTCCAGAGACTACGAGTATAATGTTCGAGCAGAACTGCCTCGTTTCATGAGTAATGAAATCACTCATTTTCTTAAGTCCCTTAAGCCCGGAACTTAAGTCCCGTCTGCCGCTAAGTTCCCGTAGGTTACATGACGGCAGACAACCTGCAAAGTACTTAAAAGGCGCTCCCGTTTGAGAAAATTAAAGTCTCAAGAGTATTGAAATCAGTCAGATTTCTTCAAATTGGTTGTTAACATGGCCGCCATTTCCTATTCCGTTGGTTTTCACATGGCAGACAAACATTTATTTGCTCAGGGGGTTGGATACTTTGGTTTGATATAATATATCAAACCAAAGTATCCAACCCCCTGAGCAAATAAATGCTTGTCTGCCACATATGTGTCATATATTATGTGACACAAATAATGAAATCAGTCAAGCTTTTGGCCCTGGGCTCCTGGACTATAAGCTGAACTGCTACTGTCGCTACTGGCCCGCTGGGCATGTTTGAACAGTAAGTCAAGTTTTTGAAAAAAAATTTTGACCCAGTGAGAGAACCCTGAAAATTCCTAATGTTACGTACAGGTTTGAGGACCAGTAATAGACTCGTTTGAGAGAATGTCATGACTTTTAAATTGAACACAGAAACATCAATTTATTGTGTGAGTTAGGTGGAAGAAATTTGTTTAAATCACAGTCCCAGTCACTAAATTATATTCAAATAATAAGTTTCTTTGTTGTTTACGCATTATTTTTTGGTTTACCTTGTATGAGGGTATTATCATTCAAAAAACGTCTGCCATTTAGGTGTGGCACATAGCTTCCTCGTATTCATGATTGTATAGATGATCCGATGCATAATCTCGAATCATCACACTCTGAGTACCTTCTACGACCCTTGTAAGGGACTCTACAGGTCAACCCGCTCAATCTCTGAATATTGTAGGAAAATGTAGAAGTTGTGGCTGTTACAAGGATTTCACATTTGTGCATGCGCACAAAATACTTTCAATAGGGGCCATGAATTTCATAGGGGACCATCTACTCGCCAACCCGCACCATCCCTGAAAATTTCATCGAATTCGGATGAGAAATGTAGAAGTTATGGCTGCGGCAAGGATTTCATGACAGACAGACACGGAACCAAGATTGTTCAGAAAGATTTGAAACGTAAATCGCGAGTAGAAAATTTGATTTTGGAAAACTTTTTTCTCCAACCTTGAAAAGTGAACTTTTTTTCTGCTACCTTGGTAACTCGGAAGCAAAATTTTGCTTCCTCACTACCGAAGGTAGGGAAACTTTGTATTCGTGAAAGAAGTGAAAAAAAATGTCCTCCAGAATCAAAATTTCCACTTGCTTTTTGCGTTTTAGAGCTTCCCGAACAATTTTGGTTCCGTGTCTGTCTGTCTGTCGGTCTGTCTGTCTGTCTGTCGGTCTGTCTGTGGTCAATCCTTGTCCCGGGCAAAACTATACTAACCTGTGGTCCGATTTTGATGAAATTTTCAGGGATTGTGCGGGTTAGGTCCTAGACGGTCCCCTATCAATTTCAGCACCTTCGGACCAATAGGAGGGAGTGCGCATGCGCAAACGTGAATTTCCTGGAACCTCGGTTTCTCGGTTTCTAATGAACCGATTTTGCTCAAATTTGGAGGTTAGTTAGGGACTAACTTCTAAGAGACACTCTATAAGTTTCAATCAAATTGGTCAAGCAATAGCCGCTGCGCATGCGCGAACTTTACATTTATTGTTACAACCAAAACTCCGCAACTATTCAACCAATTTCGATGAAATTTTCAGTGATTGTGTGGGTTAGATCCTAGACGGTGGACCGCTAAATAAAATATTAAAATTCTACGTTTAGTTTTAAACAAAACTCAAATTACGAGTATATAACAAATTAATAGGTAGGTACCCATAATCCTAATACGTACACCTATTATAGTTTTAGTATTGAATAATAATAATCATTATCGTCATAACTTCGTAGTTTTATTTTATACCTACACTCTTTCGTTCTTTTATTTCAGTGGTTTATATACCACAACAATTTACAACACTATTATAAACATTAATACCTGCAATCCTATCCCGCATATTATCGCCGACATTTTGGTATTCAATAACTCTTTGAATCATAATTTTTTCGCCAACTGATTCTATACGTCCATGTTACAATGAGTGAGGAAGCTATACTGCCCACCCAACTTGGCAGACGTTTTTGTTAACTCATTAGAGAACGTAATTATTTTTTTCTAAAAGTTATGATGAAACTTGGTAAGATACCTTAGATTACGTCTAAAAGCATTAGAAAACTATATTACAAATTTCGGCGTACGAAAAGGTGGACTAAAGGGGTGATCCTGAATTAGCCCTCTGGCACTAGCAGAATTAGCACTAGCAGTTCTGGGAAAGTACTACACAGTCAGGAACGATCATTTCCAACAGTTTATTGAAGTACATAAAACCAAACAACCGTCAAAAAAGTTGAAAACAGTAAATTTTGTCGAATAAATGAAAAAATTGGGCAACTAACTTCATTATATTATTATCTCAAAAATGTTGAGTAGAATGTATCGAAATAGTCGATGCTGAACTTTTTGCACATGGCGCATACCTACTCAAGCAGTGCAGTTTATTCCTGCGTATCTCTTCATATTCTTCCTCTCCACATAAAAAATGTTGTGGTCCACGTTATCATTGCATCGCTGACTCTAGATATAGAAATACATCTTCCAGAAGTCCCTGGATGTCTCCAGGCGACGGCATAATCTATCAGAAACGGGCCAACTACGTCTGAACTGCAGTGTTGAGCAACTTTAGAACTCTTCTATGTCAATATTCCCCCTTTTTGGGTAGATGCGTCTATCCCCAAGGGAGATACCGCCCATCGCCATTTCATCTTTATTCTGCCAACGCGGCAAGCAGCGTGTTCTGTTTGCAGATTGAAAGAATGCGGATGGTTTGGTGAGGTGTCCATGTGTATTACAATCCCAAAAATATCGTCCTTCTTCTAACTGCCACTCAAGCTAGGCAAAATGAGACCGAGGGTTGTTGACTGCCGACCGTCGATGAAGTGGAAGGAATGATTTATTACATGCAAAACAAAACAAATACAGAACACTAATAAAAATAAAACAGGTCCCTTACCCTTGGGAAAGTCTTATCAATTAAGAGAATGTATAATATACAGTGTGATTTTATTTTTAAAGGAATGAATATTATTCATTCCTTCAAAAATAAAATCACACTTCCAGTAAAGGATGATGCTTCTTTCAAATTATAAAGGCGACTGAAGGGTAAATAGAAGGGCAAGAGAACTCACATTCGTGTTAAAAATCCTTCCTAACAATTGGACTCCTTCCTAACAATTACGACTCGAGTTGCTCATTGCCTGGATTATGATTACTGAGGCTCAGCCCTTTCCCTAGCCTGACTCAACAGGCTACCTAAGATTTTGGAACAGGTAGTCGTCAATGTTAGCAGGTATATCCTTCGGGAAATTGGCCAGCCGCATTCTTTCCATCTGCGAACAGTACGTGTCCAGCAACTGCTCCTGGTAAGAGGGGTTTTGAGGAGAACAATGAACCACTGAGGATTGAAATATCCATGAACCATTCAAATTCTTCAACAGAAATTTTTTTAGGGCCGTATTCATAGTTCTCACTCAAGTCCTAGTTAGCCCTCAAGTGAGGCGATACAAGTGGAGTGTACCCTTTGCTCAATTCATAGGCGTGCACTTGAGTGTCGCCTGCAGGGTCCCTTGCCACTCAAGTGAGGGGGTCACTCAAGTCCGCGCTCGCCCTTAATCTCGGTATTCATGAACCAAACTCGACCGCAAGTCGAATTTGCACTTCAGTTTGAGAAACTAAAATCCCAAGTGAGCTCCTCTGGTCCCTCAAGTGAGATCTCCACTTGGGGATTTCACATCTGATAACGAAAAATCGAATGAAATACAATGAAAATATATTATTTTAAAGTACTAATTACTTTAAAGTAATAAGTCACAATATATGTTTTCTAGAATTATTCTAGAAAATATATATTGTGACTTATTGTAATTTATGCAAAAAGAAAGTGGCTACTTGGTTCACAAATGGTTTCATGATTGTCATTTGCCTTACAGTCATTGCCTCATTTGCCAAATTTTTGCAAAAAGTTTACTTTGATTTGGAAAATGGTTAATTTGGTCCGGAAAAGGTTCCATTTCACCTGGAAATAATCAATGAATATTATAATGTACGAATACCATCAAGCCTTTTTATTCGCTCTTCAAGAACAAAAATTACCTACGTCAGTCCAAAAAATATATCGGAACAACTATTTTCAGACAACTATATTTAGCACTTGAAATACTTATCGAACATATTAGAAGTGAGTAGGAGCGACATTCACTACTAGAAAAAGAGTTCCAGTGTTTTATTTTGTTAACCCAAAATAATTTGTTTTTCGTCATAGAAAAGTAAGTTTTTCAAAAATTTTAATCTGCGATGTGATGATTGCTTGTCACAATGCGTAGAGGAAATGATCGTGCATTTTAAGAGATGTAGCCGTGATTCTTCGTTACTTGCTACTTGAAAGAACTGACTTGCCTTACCACTAATTTTAAGGTTGTGAATAATTCGTTTGGAAAATTATGTAAATATATTTTATTAAAAGAAAATTAGTTCTTAACGCTGAGGTTGAGCTTATTGCCATAATTTGTGGTGCTTGAAAATATTTTATAATGATCAATTTCTTAATAACTCCATTCAGATGCTATTGCGAATAGGAAAGATGGGATGAAATGTTTTGGATCTTTTCGAGCAATTTCGTTTGCATTTTCTTATTGACTACCAGTCCAGCCTTCACACTGTTATATTTACGTAAAATGTACTATGATCAGATATGTATCAGAGTTTCTTAGCAACTCAACAATGAATTATATTATATTGATGACATTTATATTCAGTAATAAAAGGAATGCATACATTTTTATTTTAATCTCCTTCTGTTACAGTGTGAGGAAATGAGCCGTTGGAGTTTTAGGAATTATTTCAAAATCAGGTTGCACTTTCTGGTGTCGGTATACGTTTCTGAATATTTTCATAGTGACATGAAATTGGTGTAATTTACTTACTGCTGGGCGTAATTCAACACACCTTCAAATCTCAACAGGCTTCGTCTGCCAAGTGGGTGTGGCACGAAGCATCCTCGTTGCCATGACACGATGGTATACAGGGTGTCTACAAAACAGCTGTAAGGAATTCAAGGGGTCGATTCTACAACTAATTTCCAACAAAAAGGTGTCTCTTAGAATTTTTTTTTTTAAACGCCTCTCTAACCGACTTTTTTTCACTTTCAAGTTTTTTTTTCGTGTTTGCGACCTTACACCATTAAAACGGTCATAACTCTCTTATATTACACTCAAAAATTAAAAATAAGGATACCGTTGGAAAGAGCGTCAAATTTCCTACCTCACTGATACCAAATAACAAATTTTCAGTTGAATTACCTACACGGGGAATAAAGTACCGTAAAACCGTCAAACTTTACCCCAAGATTTACTCCAAAACATTTCCAAATACAATTTCTCCCACTCGAAATGGGTTAAATTGATTTTTTTAAATACGTGAATTGATCTTCAGGGCTTCCTGAACATTTTGAGTGGTCGAGCTCATTGATCACATAATTGTAACCCCCAGATTCAATTGTTTGAATGTTAGAGAAAAGTTACCTACGAGTGCGTCTATCTTTATTCCACTCTGAAAAACTCACAGTTATCGCAACAGAAACGGGCAGTGGTGCAATGTTACTAGTCGGGATTGAATTCATTACCCCAGAAATACTTGATAATATCAAGTATTTATAATATTATTATAAAATATATTCTGAAAAATTGAACTTTTTAGCTGGAAAAATACAAGTTATACCAAAGAAAAATATAAATTCCAATGATCATTTATTTCAACGAATTTCCTTGAAATGCAATATTTCTGGTTAAGAGATCACAATTTCAGTCTTCCAGTATAGACAGACTTTTGTAGTTTTGTTTGATTAAGACCAAAACATTCTACAAGTAAAGAAATATTAAAGGACAATAAACGATAAACGAATGACTTAACAAAATCACAGAAAAAGTCTGTTTCACATTCCATAACTTTCAAATGAATTGCAATGGTAAATTTCAAAGTTAACCCACGAGTAAATAATATTGTAAATCACAACTTATGAAACCAAAGCACGTTTATTTTCATATCATTGTTGTAAAGTTTCGGTAGGGGCGCGTACCAAGCTTTTTCTCATTTCTTCTCCCCATCTCTTACTTCTGCAACATGAGATACACTAAAACCTTACATTCAACACTTGGGAAATTATAAAACTCAAATATTTTTCGAGATTAAATAAGAAAAATATGAGTGGGGCTACCTTTATCCCAATTTTTATAGTGGAGTAAAGATACCCGGTTTTTGGAGTAAAGTTACCATAAACTTTTTGGTAAATGAAGGCATAACTAAGAAAACACTTTTTTGAGAATTTGATTAGTGTATTTTGTTCAAAATGAGATATTGAAAGTGATATGATGAGGGCTTGCCTGGTAAATCCACTCCAAACACCTGATATGGAAGAAATTTTGGAGCACGAGAAACAGGACAAAAACAGCTGAACAGGAAACTATGACTTATAACAGCTGATAACATGGATAAAGGCGCCATCGCAAGCCGTATCGATTCTCTGGGATGTGGAGAATAACGAAAACACAATAGCTAACTTTTATCCAAGTTCTACCACGCTTACGTCACAATTGAAGATTCTCACTTTTTGGGGTAAAGTTACCTCTGGTGGGGTAAAGTTTGACGGTTTTACGGTAACCTAAAAAGTGAACTTAGTAAATTTTCGATAAATTCCCGTTTTTCAACGCCTATAAATCTCCGAACATTACCTAGTCGATCTGAGGGGTCGGACGATAGAAGTGGGTGGGTCGGCGCCGCAGTAGACCGCGAGGCCTCCGGAAAGGGGAGGCCAGAGTGCTGATTTCGTTGAAAATATGCCCGTTTTTCCGCGTTCAAATACAAAATTCTCCCCTAAATTCTGTTGTAGAATATGTTTTGATTACACCGTTGGAAAGCTGAGATTCTGGCGCAGTTTCTAGGCTTTCCGGCAACAGAATACCTTTACCTGGTAATATTTGGAGATTTATAGGCGTTGAAAAACGGGAATTTATCGAAAATTTACTAAGTTCACTTTTTAGGTTACTTTATTCCCCGTGTAGGTAATTCAACTGAAAATTTGTTATTTGGTATCAGGGAGATAGGAAATTTGACGCTCTTTCCAACGGTATCCTTATTTTTAATTTTTGAGTGTAATATAAGAGAGTTATGACCGTTTTAATGGTGTAAGGTCAAAAACACGAAAAAAAACTTGCAAGTGAAAAAAGTCGGCGTTAGAAAAAATTCTAAGAGACACTTTTTGCTGGAAATTAGTTGTAGAATCGACCCCTTGAATTCCTAACAGCTGTTTTGTAGACACACTGTATATGACCCGATGCATGGTATGTAGTAATTCTCAAAACATCAATCTCTCAGTACCTTTCAGTACTCTGCCGTCCTCCTTCCCCATCTCCGTACAAGCAAAGCCGACCAAAAATGTTGACCATTTTTCGATTTGTTGGTTGACGGTTGAAATTTGTTCTATATGAGAAAGGAACAAATAACTGTTCGTCTCCACCCCTCGTCGTCCACTCAGCAGAATCGATTCAAAATTGTCAAATTTTGACTAATCAGTTGTCACGTGAAATTTTATATGTGGGTTCTCAATGCTTAACAGGTCAATGAAAAACAAGACTGCCTGCCTTCTTGATTCCTCAAATTGATTTTCAGCCATCAACTACGTAGGTAAGACATAATTTCTCTGAATTTGACTTTTTTCAAACGGCCGCCATTTTTTAAAGACAGAGCTTTAGAGCGGAGGAGATTAACTTTTTTCTCATCTTGGAGGACTTTTTAATTTAAAAAATGTTGTAGCTTTCTAGTCACAGTTTTTGCCCTCGGCTCCTGTCTATGAATGCGGCGAGGTTTCCTACACAGCAGGTTAACGTAGTGTTATAACGAGCAAGTCTTAGCTCGTGAACGTGGGCTGGCGAGATCCTACGTCACAGACTAGTTAGCTCGTTTCCGAGGTACCTAATGTGCGCATGCGCCTTCGTAACAAGCCATCAGCCCGTAAACGAGCTAGTGGCCATTCGTTTGGAAAAAACCCTCTAATGTTTCCGCTACCTTAGCAGGCTCGGAAGCAAAAAGTAATCAGGTACCTATCAACTATTTTTTGTGATAGGTACCTGACACCTGTATGATGACTGGACCTGTTTTCCTGTATGATGACTTGGACAGTGAAACATTACAATATAGTGGGAAATAACGAGATAAAGTCCGTAGGTATATTCAAAGAAATTCACCAAAAACACCCTTTTCCCAACCTCCGCCATGGATGAAGGACTCCACTTCGGCTGGTTTCTTAGGGCCGTATTCATAGTCTTCACTCAAGTCCTAGTTAGCCCTCAAGTGTGGCGGTATAAGTGGAGTGTACCCTTTGCTCAATTCATAGGCGTGCACTTAAGTGTCGCCAGGAGGGTCCCTTGCCACTTAGGTGAGGGGGCCACTCAAGTTCGCGCTCGACCTTATTTACGACGTTAGTCGAGTTGGCACTTCACTTTAAAAGGCTGAAATCCCAAGTGAGCTCCTCAGGTCCCTCAAGTGCGAACTCCACTTGGGGATTTCACTGCTGGTAATGAAAAAATCGAATGAAACACATTGAAAATATAATATTTCAAAGTAATTTAATAAACATAAATGATACAATAGCTTGAAATAATGCAAAAGACAATATTTTAAACAAAATCGATGTTTCGATGCCATCCGTATTTACTACCAAAACTTCGTTGTTTTGTTTACAAACTGAAGTGCTTGATTTCGAGAATTCGACGTTCATATTCAAACCCTTCCGTTTGGGCTTTTCCCCGCGTGTTGGAAACAACCTACATTTGCGAAGGAGGACACATACAGTCTATCATGGCTCGTTCCATGGAATAAATAAACTACCGACTAGGTCATAGTTTCAAGTGTGAGTATTTCTCCGTACTGAAAGTTCTCCTTCTCAGACTCCCGGAACTTCCCTCAAAAAGGTTTGGCGCTAGGGCTTTTCCGGAAAAAAATTCATTTTTCTGAGTTTTCCAGTAGAGTAAAATTCCCTGAGTATTCCCGGTTTTTCAGGTCGCTGGTCACCATGATGTTTAATCCCATCAAGATTGGACCTTCCATCGTCCATGATGTGAGTTAGGACTGGCTGGTCGGTTTCGATGATTTGATGGATGGACTTTGCTCTCAAGATACATTAAAAAGTTTAGGACTTGATTGCCAGTATGGCTGCTAATTTTTCTTTGTCAGTATCAGAGTAGATAATCTCAGGCACACTGAAATTATGAAAATTATAAGTTATATTATAATCTAAATGACATAAGTTGGTAATATTCGGACGGACAGCCTAACGTATGATTAGGTATTTATCTCCCTTGATGAACGCAGGTATCCTCAGTGAGTAAGACTTAAATACAAATATTGAAAATACGTATCTCGTTACTGAGAGCAGCTATGTTGATTTCTCAGCTGTAGTTTCTGATTCGTTTTTCGCCCGCACCAAATCTTTATTCAGTAAAAGCTGAATTTCTTCCAAACTTTTCCCACGAGTCTCAATTAGGGCAAATTTCACCACTAATAAGGATAGCGCAGTCGTAATAACGATTTTGACAAAATTGAAATACAACCCTACATTATTAGTTATGGAATAATAAAAAAAATGTGCGATACTTTGGGAGAGAAATGTCGTCATGCAGCAAATGGCACTTGCTTTGCTCTTGATGTTGATAGGGAATATTTCACCTTTGACTACGTTCGGCACGTTGAAAATACCTGCAGTCTCAAAAAGGCCTGCAATGAAAAGCATGACTAATGGAACCCAAGTTGTAGTAGTAGTGTCGATGGAGGTTTTGTCCCTTAAATAGAACCATATGGCTGTACTTGCAACAGGTACGAGTGTGCCAAAGCTGGATACAAACAGGAACGTTCTTCTATTGATTTTGTCCATGATTGAACAAGCAAAAACTCCTGTCACGACCCAACCTGTGCTTAAAACTGTGAATCCGTTCTGAGCGGAAACCCATGAATCTGGAAGGATCACTGAACTGTACGCCATGAGAAGAATGATGCTTGAGCTCCCGATGACGATTTTCAGACACTGAACGATCAGTAGAGCCTTTAAATTCACCGTTGAAGAGAATATCTCAGCGAAGGTGCCGTTGTTGTTCAGTTGTTCTTTCACCGCGTTTTCCATCATGTCCATGTCTTCGGGTTTACATGATCCTCTCAAATATTTCACTACTTCCGTAGCTGCTTCTCTGTTACCCCTCATGAGGTAGAAGTACGGGCTCTCGGGTATAAGAAGGAGACCAACAAATAACACGATGGCGGGTATCGCTGAACAAGCTGCAATGGTTCTGTAAGGAAGGTGAGCTATGATGCTTTCATAACACACTCCACTGAACATCATGAGTTCGCTCAAGGTGCCAAGAGTTCCTCTCAGGCGGGGTTCGGAGATTTCACAGATATAAATAAGAACTACCGTGTATTCCACGCCTCCCCAAAAACCACTCAGGAATCGAGCGATATAAATTGGCACGACTGTCTCCGAGTATACCAATATTATCCAGGATACCAGCTTCACGGCGTCAAATATCAGGAGGGTAGACTTTCTGCCTATCCTGTCCATCAAATAACCGCAAGGAATAGGACTGAAGAATGATCCGATGGAAGACAACGCGACCATCCATGACTGCTCGTCGTCTGTGAGAGTGAATCCAGCGGATCCATCACGGATTTTTGGGAGTGCAGATCCCGGCCAGCCAAGGTACGTACCCGAAACGAAAGATGCAATCGCCACTGAAACACGAATAAGTATTTGAGAGTTGGCTGTGAAGAAATGCTTTACAATACAGTTGAGTTCTACAGAATTCCATTTTGGAAATTTAAATTTCAACAAAATTAACATTTTGGAAATGAAATCTGTGATCATAATACAGCGTCGTTTATTAGGAAATGCTTGCATACGACTCTGCAACACATTGGGACATTTTCATGTCAACCACTACACAACAAGGTAGTGAAGTAAGGTTGTTAGTTCATGTCCCCAAGCATCAAAATAAGAAAACAGTTGATTGTTCTCTACACAACACAGTGAGTCTATTTTATTTATTGGTCGCGTGAGCAAGATTTGCTTAGTTTTCGTGACGATTTTTCAGTTTATGTGCCAAAGCAAAGACATGAAAATGTTAATTTGCAATTTTGCGAAAGAATTGTAATACACTGGGAGTATTTTGGGAATGGTTTCAAAATGTTCCAAAATGGATTTTAATTAAAAAACTTCGATCGATTTTCTCCAAAAATTTTTTCTTTAGGATTTCTCAAAATTTCTGCAAACATTTTGATTGGTTTTCCTCAAAATTCCTGGCTAATTAACTCGTCTTTTCGTTTGTTATGAACACTTTGGAAATAATTCGAAATTTTGAGAAAGAATTTTGATGTATTGGGAAAACTTCAGGAATCGTTTCAGAATGTTCCAAAATGGATTTTAATTAAAAAACTTCGATTGATTTTCTCCACAATTTTTCCTTTAGGATTTCTCTTAATTTCTGCAAAAATTTTGATTGATTTTCTTCAAAATTCCTGACAAATTAACTCGTCATTTCGTTTGTTATGAACATTTTGGAAATAATTCGAAATTTTGGGAAAGAATTTTGATGTATTGGGAAAACTTCAGGAATCGTTTCAGAATGTTCCAAAATGGATTTTAATTAAAAAACTTCGATCGATTTTCTCCAAAATTTTTTCTTCAGGATTTCTCTAAATTTCTGCAAAAATTTTGATTGATTTTCTTCAAAATTTCTGGCTAATTAACTCGTCTTTTCGTTTGTTATGAACATTTTGGAAATAATTCGAAATTTTGAGAAAGAATTTTGATGTATTGGGAAAACTTCAGGAATCGTTTCAGAATGTTCCAAAATGGATTTTAATTAAAAAACTTCGATCGATTTTCTCCAAAATTTTTTCTTCAGGATTTCTCTAAATTTCTGCAAAAATTTTGATTGATTTTCTTCAAAATTTCTGGCTAATTAACTCGTCTTTTCGTTTGTTATGAACATTTTGGAAATAATTCGAAATTTTGCGAAAGAATTTTGATGTATTGGGAAAACTTCAGGAATCGTTTCAGAATGTTCCAAAATGGATTTTAATTAAAAAACTTCGATCGATTTTCTCCAAAATTTTTTCTTCAGGATTTCTCTAAATTTCTGCAAAAATTTTGATTGATTTTCTTCAAAATTTCTGGCTAATTAACTCGTCTTTTCGTTTGTTATGAACATTTTGGAAATAATTCGAAATTTTGAGAAAGAATTTTGATGTATTGGGAAAACTTCAGGAATCGTTTCAGAATGTTCCAAAATGGATTTTAATTAAAAAACTTCGATCGATTTTCTCCAAAATTTTTCCTTTAGGATTTCTCTTAATTTCTGCAAAAATTGTGATTGATTTTCTTCAAAATTTCTGGCTAATTAACTCGTCTTTTCGTTTGTTATGAACATTTTGGAAATAATTCGAAATTTTGCGAAAGAATTTTGATGTATTGGGAAAACTTCAGGAATCTTTTCAGAATGTTCCAAAATGGATTTCAGTGAAAATTTTTCGAAAAAGTAGGAAGGTATATGCCATAAATTTTGAGTCCATTGCAATAACTTCATTTTCTTCAAAATATTCACTAAAATAAACCGTTGTGTAATATTACTAATACGTAGTGTACTATTTTGTAGCGTTTTAACACTAACTCACCAACAATAGCGGCAATCCATTGTCCATATGATCCAAATGTGATGAGACGGTAGATCATCTCACTGTAGCTTTACGATAACAGGCAACTGCACTGGGGGGCTCACTGAGGTGGTGCAGTTAATACCGTTAATGCAGTTAATACTGCTTTGAATTAATACCAGGAAACAAATGGGTTACTTCTTCCTCTAAGATAAAAGGATCAACGTAATCCTTGGGACAAAGTAAAATTACATTACTAATTTGATGACGTATTTTGATGAGGAAAAACAATTTATTGGTCTGGTAGTCAGTGGTGCCGAGAAGTTGGATTACGTCTCGCTACATCCCAGATCTTGAGTGCAACAGAGATTCACTTTATTACTAGCACGTACCTCCAGAGTTCTCAAAGAAATCAAGGCTAGCCTCTTTTACGAGATTCAACATAGTGAGAGAATTTTCTCCTGAAGACCGTAATTTTGGACGAGGAAGCAAACATAATCAAGGCTGACTTATTCAGCATTGCGAATGAACGATCAGGAAAAATCCCTTAAAATGTTAAGGCATGGAGGAACTCCTTCATTTTGTAACTAGGTTCGCACGTATGGATGATAAAGAAACCCTGGGATAGGACCGCTATGATTCCATCATTACGGTGTGGCGGCTCTCCATTCGAAGTACACCATATTTGTTAGTACACCATAGGTATATCATAGTTTTACTAAGATAGAGAGAGAGAAAAAAAAAAGACTGAACGTGATACTTCTGTGATTTATTGTTGTTAAATAACTAATTATGTACATTAAACTTTCCTTTCAATGTTTTTATCATTTTTTTACTCACCTTTATAGTCAATAACTAAGAATAAACCACCTGGACTTCAGAGCATTGAAGAAAACATAATGGAAATGTAGTTTTCGGAGATAGCGGTATGACATACCGATGGTCCACTTGATCGCCTAAAAAAAGATCGTCCTATCCCAGGGTAAATATAGAATAAGTAAAACAGTTTGATGAAGGAAGACAGGACGGAAACTATTGAGTATCTATTCTCCTGTCAATATCTGTAGACTGTGTGTCTCTGTCTTACCAGATGTAGCCCGAACTCATGCAAACGAGAACATTCATGACTGTGAGATCTCTCTCTCTCTCTCTTATTTCTTGAAATTAGGGTGGCTGAAGATCCAAGAAAGAAAAAAATTATCAATATTAACCTTGACTTTCAAAATTTTAAAATTCCGCAAACCCAAATATCTGCTTACTCATTATAATTTCCTCAATAAAATTCACTCTGTTCCCACTCGTCACGCCTCTTCAACTCTCCAAATTCCTCATCACAGTACCATTCTCTACAGTAAATCCTTTAATCTTCAATCAATTAAACTATACAATGAATAAAAAGAACATTTTGATTTCTCCAATTCTGTTCAAAGTTTCCGAAACAAATTAAAGAAATTATTTTTAGAATCATACAGTGATTAATATCAATTATTTTTATTTAGTTATTCGAGTTTTTTCCTAGTATCTACCGCACCTTGTAAAACAATTTGTACCTATAATCGTACTTGTTGTATTATGTGTGATCAGTCACTATTTTTATTTTATTTTTTCTATTAATTCTGTATCTTCGATTGTGCGAGGAATTATTATTTAATTTTTTTACAGGGAGGATGGAAGAGAGGACTCTTTTGTCCTAATCCTTCCCTGTTTTGTAAATAAACGCCATTCAATCAATCAATCAATCTCTCTCTCTCTCTCTCTCTCTCTCTCTCTCTCTCTCTCTCTCTCTCTCTATCTATCTATCTAAGAACATTTCAACGAGAGCATTTCATCTAAGAACATATCTAAGAACATCTCTCATCTAAGAGTAAAGTTATTCTAGTTGGAAATAGACGTATATTAAATAACTTGGATCGGTCACTGTTAAATTCTATAGTTCTGAACGATGAAAGCCTCCTATTCGAGCACCATGTTCGTAACCTAGGACTGATCATTGATGAAAACTTATCCTGGTCTAAACAAGTTGAGAATACGTGTAAAAGAGTTTACAAAGCCCTGTATCAATTAAAACGCTTAGCTTTTGATTTCCCCGAAAAAACTAAAGCTAACCTAGTAATGGCGCTTATTATGCCATATTTTAATTATGCTTCATCCGCTATGAGTGATATCACAGAAAGTGACATGGATACCTTACAGAAAGCTCAGAATGCGGCAATTCGCTTCATTTTCAAACTACGCCTAGATGACCATGTTACCCCATGTTACAAGAAGCTAAATTGGCAAAAGATAAAACAAAGGTGGAAATTCAGTATAGGACTTCTCACGTTCAAAACATTGAAATATTGTAAGCCAGAATATCTGGCTAATGATTATATCCGACAGAATGCCGTTCACGATCTAGATACTAGACATGCATCAAATTTGTATCAGATTCCTCATCATAATACTGTAACTTACTCTAAGTCCTTTCTTATCCAAAGTATCAAACTAATTAACCAATACCCCGATCTCTTCAAACTTAAATCTATAATTACATTCAAGAAAAAATTTGTAGAAATTATTGCGACACTCGAGGCTACAATTTAATTAATTTACCTAAGTATAAGTTCGTTTTCTCCTGACAAAAGAATATTTATGTTTACATATTATTTCTGTATAATTGTAAGAGTGGGCTACACAGCCCAAAATTGTACAGATCAATAAATAAATTCAATCAATCAATCAATCAATCTCTCTCTCTCTCTCTGTTTGACAGACTTTTTTTAAACATGGAAATCATGGTTGAAGGAATGCTAGAAAGGTACTGGATAGAAGCAATCCAAAAGTGAACAATGACAAACCTAATAGGTAACATCCTTAATCCTCCGGAAAATAATCTATATTATATAATACACTCAATTATACCAGAGTTTTATTACATCCATGGCTCAGGTACAATAAGTACAGGTGGTTTGGTACATGAAGCTGTAATTAGTTGTTTCTTCCACCAGTCCTGGAACTCCTTGATTCACACTCAATGATGCTTCGGAGGAGCCGCTTTGGCAGCAGCGTACGAGTAAAGATGGAAATGCTTGGATTTTGCAGCTGAAACTTCCGGTGTGTCCAGAACTTGGAGAGGAGCCCCGTGCTTGTCATAACCAGGAGGCAGAGCCACTGGCCCAGTCCATTTCTTTTCGCTCTGTTGTTGTTTCCAAGTTTGAGTGTCATCTTTCCAGGAGCCGTCGTCGTGTTGCTTCCAGAGTCCATCGCCTTTCCAGGAGCCGTCATCTTCAGGTCCGGAAACCGCTTGAGCTGCACCCAGTGATTGCATGAGTGATATAGCTTCAGCGAGAGCTGCAATGTGGGCCTTTTTAGCTGCTGTAACTTCGGGTTCGTCTTGGACTGGCTGCGGCAAACCCCAAGATGGAAAGCCGATTCCCACACCGATCATGCTGAGCAACACCACCTGAATCGACGTTAAACAATATTAGTTATCATTTTCGGACTCTACACTTGTTTATGTTAATCTACCAAGTTGTGCGCTGGCTTGAGCCCAAACCGTATTTCACCTACATTTTTCCTTTATAGCTTGATACATTCTTGGTATTTTGATTTACTCTTCCTTATAATTCGTACTACCAATGTTTTTGCACCCCCCCCCCTCCCCTCTGAGACTACTAAGAGTGAGTCTTTCAACTCATATCACAGTCCACTTATAATGCGAGTAATAACATCCTTTATTCTCTGGACCGAATAATCATCAATCCAAAGTTTTGATATTTCGCTGAATATTTAACAATTTGGTCAGCAATCTTCTGAGTGAATCACTTGTATACAATACTATAACACACCAGCAGGCACCAAACTAATTAATAACTTGTCTACTCACGAGGTTTCAATACTGCTTCCGGGTCTACCGAGGTAGCGGAAGTATTGTTTTTACTTTTCAAGAATAAAAAAAAGAAAAAATTGCCAAAATCAAAATTTTCTGCTGGAAGTTGCTCATGAAGTTTTGCACCCTGTATAAGTACGATTCCTCTTATTAATCCCCCCAGGAGCTCTTCTGCGAGCTGCTCCGCGAACGTGGAGTTAGGTCTCCATGCTATCCTCCTCTGTAAAGAAGAGTGTAAGGACTACCTTCAGTCATATTGCTGCCCATCTTCTGATAGGTAAGCTTTACCTTATATTAGCGGTTTCCTTTCGGAACTATATACATTAGGTAAGTACAGTAAAGTAAAGTAAACAACTATTTCAGGTTGGATTTCGTCCGACTGCTTAGATCGATTAAAGTCGATAAGTAGATTAAAGAGTCGATCAATACAGAGTGTACCACGTTAAGGGCCAGAAAAAAACGGGAGTCAATTCCACAACCAATTTAAGTTAGAAAATGTCTCTTAGCAATTTTTTTCAACCCCACTTTTTTCCAAGTTTTTTCTATTTTAAGATTTTTTCATATTTTCGACCTCATGTCACTAAAATTACTCCATACCTTAATTTATCGTAAAAATGTAAAAATAAAGGCACATTAGGAGAGAGCGTCAAATCTCCCATCTTTTCCAATGCTTACACAAAACTATTTGGAGGGTCCTGACATCTAAACAGGATATTCCGAAATCTTTAGCAATACTTCTTCTGGTATCGATTCTACACATATTTTGTATGGCTCTTAAAATGCTAATTTTTTTTCACTTTACAATTTTCGCAGGATTAATAATTTTTTTTGTAAACACCATTTCCGTCCTTAAATTTCATAGTAACCCTAAAACACGATAGACCAATGGAAAGCTGACTATTCGGGATTTTTATTTGAATTTTGGAATTGAAATCGACTGGACTTCGGAGTAAATTTTACGGTAAAATAGTCGAATTAAAAAAACGTCAGTTTTGATTTTGACTTGATTTTTAAAGGATGTTCAATTTCTAAGAAATCTTGGTTTTTCTCTGGATTGCTCAGAATTTGACGGTATCTTCAACGATAATCTCAAATTTGAATACTATTGGTAAATTTCGAGTGTTATGCAATTTTTAATGACATAAGGTCGAAAACACGGAAAAATATTAAAGCTGGAAAAACAAAGGTTGAAACAGAATGGTTGGGAGACATTTTTTTTGGAACTACCGTGTAGAACCGACCCTTGGATCGATTGCTGAGCAATTCTCAAGTTTTCTGAGGTTCACTCCAGCCTGCTTTACTTCGTCGCCTACTCTAAAATTGGTCGACCGAGTGCTGATTTCGTTTCCAATCAAAGCCAGGAGTTTTTCAAAATCACATGAGAACGTCCTTAAAACAAATATTATTACTTGCAAAAATCGGATAAAACGATTGAAATGCCAACGACCGCGAGTTGCTCTGACATACTCCTGGCACGTGAACCAAAACAAGTCTGGCAGTGAAGTCACGATGTTTTGTCGCCGACCTGCATCCGAACAGAGTCTGAATGAGAAGACGCATCCCAGACTCTGAATCCGTACACATTCCGATTCAAAGAATCCCACTGAGTGAGTACTAAGCTAAGAGGGCTAAATATGAGCAGTTGAGCTTGTTGTATGTACTGTGAGTAAGTATTACCATACGTTTACCGTTCACGTTCGATAACATACCAAAGTTTTCATGTCTCGATGGAGGACGTCTAGCTGTCAGAAGGAGTGATTCCTGGGTGAGAACTGCTTATTGAATGGATGAAGCCGTCTTATATAGCGGGAGATTTTACATCCTCCTCCAAGCAAATGCGGATCACCCAAGCAAATCTCCTCGTTGTCCAAATCTGACGCTCTGAAAAGCAGTCGCATTCGGAAAGAACTTACATTACCTAATGTGAGAAATACGAAAACTAATCTAAATGAAGAATCTAATCTCTCATCAGATACCGACGAGGAGGTGAAATAAACTGTCCGGTGATGAGTGCATCTTCTTATGGACCCAGATTTCCCACTTCCGAATGTAGGGAAGCTTTACAAATGTTTCCAAAAGCCTCGGTGCACAACCAGACCCCAAATGCAGCCAAATTTTATCAATATCGGTTCATGGGAGCTAAGAAAAGTGCTACGGCGGACGAATAGAATCCTTTGGTTTATTCACTTATTATTATTTTTATTTTTGTTTCAATTATTATTTTCAATAATGAACGTTCGGAATCAAGCGAGAAATTATTGCCCAAAGGTTTATCATTTTGCTTCCGAGTCTACCAAGGTAGCGGAAGCTTTGTTTTCACTTTTCGATGACGAAAAAAAAAGTTCTCCAAAATCAAAATTTTTACTCGCGTTTTGCGTTTTAGACCTTTCTGAACAATTTTGGTTCCGTGTCTGTGTGTCTGTCTGTCTGTGTGTCTGTCATGAATTCCTTGTAACGCGCATAACTATACGAAGTTATTGTTCGATTTCGATGAAATTTTCAGGGATTTTGCGGGTTGGTGTGTTGACGGTCTCCTATAAAAATCATCATCCTCGGACTGATAGAAGCGACTGCGCATGCGCAAACGTGAATTTCCTTGTAACGGCCATAACTTCTACATTTTCCATCCAATTTCAATGAAATTTTCAGGGATGTTACAGATTAGTGTTTAGATGGTCCCCTATGAAAATCATCACCCCCGGATCGATAGGAGCCGATGCGCATGCGCGAACATGAATTGCTTGTAACAGCCATAACTTCTACATTTTCCTTTCGATTTAGATGAAATTTTAAGGGATTACGCGGATTAGGTTGTGGATGGTTCCCAATGAAAATCAAGGCCTTGAAATTCACAGTAGCCTCTGCGCATGCGCAAACGTAAAATTCTTGTAACAGCCGTAACAGTCGCGTGTGACGTGAGAATCTCAAACCCCATTCAACCTACCCCTTTATGGATCGGTAGAGAAAGCATGCAATAGACTTAAAAACGCGGCCACCCTCATCATACAGAACCTCACCAAATGGAAAATTAAAGTAAACACATCGAAAACCGAAGCCATCCTTTTTACCCAAAAACGCAACATACCCAAAGCCATCAAAATTAAATCAGACACCATAAATTTTTCCCCCTCAGTAAAATACCTCGGACTACACCTTGACAAACTTCTAACATTCAGAGAACACATACAGCAGACTAACAACAAAGCCTTGAGCAAACTAAGTAGATTCTACCCCCTTTTCAAATCCCACTCCCTAAATCAGAACATGAAACTTTTAATTTATAAAACAATCATCCGCCCGACCATAACGTACGCCTCACCAATATGGTACACAACAGCCCACACTCATCTCCATAAACTCCAGATTACCCAAAACAAATGTATCCGCTTAGCAACAAATAGCCCCCTCCGCACCAACCTTGAAACCCTTCACTCACACCTCCAGATTGATCCACTTCACATACACATTCAAAAATTTGCCGACAAATTCCGTTCTTCCTTACCAGTGCATCAAAACCCCCTCCTACACCAAGTTCAAACGTCAATAAAACCCCGTTGGGGGTCGTGGCGAGTTAGGACCCCCTAACTCCCCGTCCCGTAAAAACCTGTAAATATTGCAAGACTGCAAATAGTGTATATAGCCCAGTAGAGTAAATTGTATATAATCCCCCCCCCAGTAGTTTTAAGTTAGGTACCTAGTCATTTTGAAATTATAAAATATGTTGTAAGGTTTTCTTCCTAAAATTTTCCTTCAAGCTAAGCCACTCTCTCATCTTACAAACTTTACTTATCCTTATTAAATTACTAAAAATCACTATTTAGACATAAGAAACCTATACTGGTTGGAAATGTTACCTATCAAATTCCTGTCACATTGTATAATGTACTACTTTTCTGTAAATAAAAATTTCGTACTTCGTATTTCATTTTATAGATCAATTAGCAATGCTCTGGACTCCCACCCAGGAGTCCCAGGTTCGACTCCCAGTCAAGTTAAGAAATTTTTTGATCCAATGACTACCGCACTTACATTTTTCGTCCGAATTTGATGAAATTTTCTAGGATTGTCCAGATTAGCGTGTAGATAATCCCCTATGAGGGTAGTGGAAGGTACTTAGAGATTGGTGTTTTCAGATTAACTACTATGCATCGGATCATCTATACAATCGGGTTATGGATACGAGGAAGCTATGTGCCACACCCACTTGGCAGACGTTTTCTGTTTAGATTACTCGCCAGCAAAGAAAACAGCTTTGCCATTGTCACTACCTACTAAATAAGTTTTCACTTCATAATCGAGTTTATTTAGATGAAATAAAAACTTCACACTCCATTCTAAGAAATAAAGATATCCTTCATTAGGAAATTTGAAAACTGGTTGCTAAGGGCGTAAAACTGAGTACAACTTGAAGAAACGAACATCGATCGTATTTTGGCCAGCTAAAAATTGAACGGAGATAAGGTTTCTTGGCGATTCACACTCGTGTTTCTGATTTATCGTGAGTCCAACCCTTGAGTTCTCGTAGCCCTATGAGTTGGACTCACGATAAATCAGAAACACGAGTGTGAATCGCCAAGAAACCTCCCTGGAGCGAACGGCTTGTCCGTAGGGAGCTCGGCGTGGTCTCTAAAAATTATAAAAATTCAGTCTACTTAAAATTGGTGAAAAAAACGATATCTTTATTCTAAGTCTTCGAGCTAGTGAGGTTCGGAAACATTTTAGTAGGCTTTATTAGCTAGTTATTAGATAATAAACCATAAAGCTATTTAACCCGGATTGAAATATTATGCTATATGTACAATTACATCGCGCAACGTAAATTCAATGATGGTATCTAGTAAATGAGGATGTAATTGAGATTTTTATATCAGGGAAACATGGAAGAATTTGATTCGAGGAATTCAACGAGTTTCGTTTGGATGGGTAGCTAATTGTATTATTGCGTTCATAAAGTGATTCCGTCCTAAACCCCGTTCAAATACCCATTTCGTAAACCAAGCTTATCATTCTTGGTTAACTCTTTGTATAAAATGTAGAGTGAGAAATCCGCCTTTACTTACTCCACCGACAACGCAGGGCGAACATCATGACAACTAGAAGGTCGGTACAATCAAGTTCTTCACCAAATTTGGTTCATTGCTTCCGAGTCTACCAAAGGGGCGGAAAAATTGCTCTCAATTTTCCAGGTGGAGAAAAAAAAGTTTTTCCAAAATCAAAATATCCATTCGCGGTTCACGTTTTGTATCCGACTTCGATTGAATTTTCAGGGATTGTGCGGGTGGCTTGCAGATGGCACCCTGTGAAGGTATTGCTCGGAGATTAATGTTTTTAGATTAGCTATAATGCATGATACACATCAGAATATGGAAATGAGGAAACTATGTGCCACACCTACTTGTCGGACTGTTGTTGCTTCCGAGTCTTCCAAGGTAGTTAAGTACCGGAAGCTTTGTTTTCACTTTCCAAGGTTGAAAAAATGAAAAATTCTCCAAAATCAAAATTTCCTCTCGAGTCAGACCTTCCTGAACAATTTTGGTTCAGTGTCTGTCTGTCTGTGTATGTGTGTATGTTATGAAATCCCTGTAAGGGGCATAACTATACGAAGTTATTGTCCGATTTCGGAGAAATTTTCAGGGAGCATAAGGATTGGGTTGTAGATGGTCCCCTATGAGGGTAGTGCAAAGTACTTAGAGATAGGTGATTTGAGATAAACTACTATGCATCGGATCACCAGGACAATCGGGTTATGTATACGCGGAAGCTATGTGCCATACCCACTTGGCAGACTCATTGTTTTGTTTTTAGTTTTAGTTTTACCAAGGGGGTCTTAGTCAGTAAATGAACTGTTTTCCCCGCTTTAATTTGGCAATTATAGGTTGATTTTGATGATTCCTACGGCTTTCTTCAAGTTTTTCAATTCCCTAGGTAGATGCACTAATGAATTTCAAAAATTCTTGAAAAATTCGAATTTAGCATCAACTGTTCCCAAGTCTACCAAGCTAGCGGAAGCATTGCATTCTCTTTTCAAAGTTGAAAAAAAAAGTTCTCCAAAATCAAAAATTTCCACTCGCGTTTTACGTTACAGACCTCTCTGAACAGTTGTGGTTCAGTGTCTGTCATGAACTCCTTGCCACAGTCATAACTTCTACATTTCTCATCCCATCTCGATGACGTGTTCAGGGATTTTGCGGGTTAGCGTGCAGATGGTCCCCTAAGAAAATCATCATCCCCGGACTGATTGTAGCTGCTGCGCATGCGCAAACGTGAAATCCTTTGTAACTGCCATAACTTCCACATTTTCCATCCGATTTCGATGAAATTTTCAGGGATTGAGCGGGTTGGCGTGTCGATGTTCACCTATGAAAATCTCTGCCCCCTGACTGAGAGTATCCACTGTGCATGCGCATACCTGTATCTCCTAGTGACAGCCATAACTTCCACATTTTACAACAATATTCGGAGATTGTGCGGGTTGAGGTGTAGTGCAAGGTACTTAGAGATTGATGTTTTGAGATTGATTGTTTGAGACTCCTATGTTTCATAATTTTGGAATTGTACTTTTAGACTTAAACAAGTCTATAGGTGTAGAGAATATAAAAAAGTAGGATGCCACAAGGAACATGCAAATTGGATGATTATTTCCTGAGAAGACTGGGAATAGCTGTTGATGAAAACTGGCCAGCTATGAGGTGGCTGGGAGATTGGGGTGGTACCAGGGGTGGTGGGTGGCAATGTTGCTACTTCCGACAGGGTGGAGGGGTCCGAGCGCCGGACCGTACGAGATTAGACTAACTCGCCACTAGGAAGGAACGGCGAGCGACTAAGACCCCGGTGAAAGACTAAGAGGAAGCGTTTTTTAACAAAACCAGATATAAATCGATTTTTCTTTTAATATAAATACATATTTCTTCTTATTATTTTCTAGTGGGATTTGAATGAATCTTACCTTTCCGGTCAATTCCGAGTACGTTTCCAATAAACAGAAATTCTTTGCCTTCATCTATTATATTTCTGTTCTCGCAGTTCCAAGAGAAGAGTCAATAATAAAGAGACGACTCACATCCAAATTTATCTTTGCATATTTCAGAATTGTTTGTTTCTTTTGATATTGCCAAGGAGCTATAAAATAGCATTCGAACTTCCCATCTTAAACCGGTTTCCACTTTTTCATTGCATAAAAAATGGTCCAATAAAATAGGTGAGATTAATAAGTTTGAACCATAAGTAGGTATTAGGTGATTTACTATTTTTTTAAGCTATTGCCTTTGCTCGGCCGCTTCCCTTCGCGTTCGTAATAATTTGACATATTACCTTCATTTCAGCTTCCTCCTAGCTGTCACCTTCGTGGCTTTGGCCTCCAAGTGCCATTCACAGTCGAGCCTCCCATGGAAATTCGGCTACTGCTCTGTACCTCCTATCGTCTCGAATTTCAACTATACTTCCGTGAGTTTCGTATTATAGCTTTGCCAGGCCAAATTCATCCTTTTCCAAATCGATCAATCAGTCAAGGGAATTGAAACAAATGAGGGTAGTGACATGAAACCATTTGAGAATCAAATAGGTTATCTATGTTAAGCACGCATGTCTCATGAGTCAAAGACCCACTCAGAGTGGAATTGTGGGTTGAATTTGTAGTGTACGACTAGCTAGAACAGTAAACAAAAATAAATATGCCAGTGGTGGAGAAAAATATGCGCAAAAATGTTGAAACCAAATTTTCAAGAAACGTCATGCAATTTCTCTCTTAGAGGGAAAAACAATAGATCATGGATATGTCCATTGTTTCCATGAATAAACAGATTTTTTTTTTAAACAAACTCTCCGATCGCACCTAATATATCAATACCTTAAAGCACAAACGTGCTATGTCCAAAAATGGAGTTATGAAAAAAACGCAAAACAAATGGTCACCAATGCACAATTCCTAAAATAATGGCTTATTACAGTAAACTCTTCAATTCCCTCAATAAACTTTCAAGCTATTATCGTCAAGAAAACTCAATAATAGTTTTGTTAAATTTGAGTTTTTCTGTAATAAAAAAAAATGTGGAAGGTGGATGGAAATAGCGCTTTTGTGCTTTAAGGTATCTACATTGCAGTATTCTCATATCGGTATATCATATTCAGTCTTTCTTTTCTTCATGCCTAAGTGGGCACTTAGGGCGGTATTCATAGTCATTCCTCAAGGCGCGGATTTCCTCGACTCGAGTTAAGGTTTCCTTCAACTTATCTTTTCTCGAGGATTCCTCACCCTATTCATAGACGAACAGAATGCATTTGGAGGTCGACCTCAGCTCATCCTCAACTCGAGGAGACCTCGAGTTACCAAACGACGGTCGAGGAAGAATTGGCAGCCCTGTTCAGGTAACAGCTCAGTGAAGGTTTCAATAGAGAAGGTTCGGTTGTTTATTTCAGAATGGTTGGTGTTGTTTTTCGGCTTTGAATTTGGACCATCAGAGTTCCTGTTGTTCGCGTTCCTTCTTCAATAAAATAGTGTTTGCTACCTTTTAATTTTTGACCGACTTCATGCGCCGAAGGAAGGAGGTATACAGTTCGGTGTGTCATGGGACGACGATTTTTTATATTAGTTTCCGAATGGAAAGAGAAAAGAAGAGAGCCGTTTTTAAGCGAAGCTGAATAAACTACGTTGAGGAAACTCATAATCGAAAATAAGGACATTGTGGAAAAAAACAGATGCGGTCTCGTTTGTCGAAAAAAAAAGTGTTGGGAGAAAATCGCGAGTGATTTTAATTTCATTGGAAAGTACCAAACACAAAGTTGCGTATTATATGCAATAAGTATATTATACTAATATTGGTGCTCCTTTTCTTTGCGCTTGTTCGTTGTTTTGTAATTTACAAAGTACCAAAGCGCTTTTCACCTGAGTGAAACGGGCCATAGATTGAAAGCGCATCTAAACTGACTCGCAACACTTCCCGAGTCCTGCGGCCGCGTCATTCCGTTACAACAGAACTTCTCATCCTCATACTTCTCAAATCAGTAGAAAAACCAATTTCTATTTTTCCCCCTATGGGGTGACACAAATGAAGGCTTTAGAACTATATGAAACAAATTTCCATTGGTATTAATACGTGCTTTCAACAAGGAAGGTAGGTACAGTACTATGAAGAGTTGAACATAGTCGATTACTTTTTTTATTCGAAATTCCCACCCACCATATTTTGAAAATTGTTGAGGATATGTTGATCTAACATTCACTAGAGTTTGGAGTTATTTGAAGATGACGTGATTTTGTAAAGTGCGAAAATGTCGTTCTGTAGTCCTTATGACTACAGAACCTCGGCTTTGAAACAGATGGCTCGGCAACATCTAAGATCGATTACTTCTTTTTATTCAAAATTCCCTCACCATATTTTAGTATATTGTTGAGTACATGTTGCTCGAACATTCACTGAGTTCGGAGCGATTTGAAGATGTCAATTTTTTGTAAAGTGCGAAAATGTTCGACATTTCTACTGAAATCAGCTATCATCAAATATCGGGCGGTCATAACTTTTCTTCCACTGAACCGGAATCGACCAAATTTCAGTATATTGTCGACTCGTTATGTAAGAAACATAATATGTTTCATTCTGGCATATTATGCAGCACGTTTATCACGGTCTCTTTTGTAAAACGAAATTTCTTCCGAAATGTTCGATCATCCAATACCTATACAAATAAGAACATAACAAAATTACTGGCATTCACCGTGTTTATCATTATTATCATAACTTTTGAGTACCTACCTCCAAAGGGTTTTCTTGATCCCGCAAGTAACATTTCGGCCTTCGCTGATCTCGCGAAGATTCCTACAAATACTCATCAAATTCCTCCAATCTTTCAATATCTTCGAAATCCATGTTTTCGGACGAAATAACTGAAGAATAGATCCGTAGAATATTTTATAACAACAACGCTTGTGATAACAGGTAGGTAGATATCATCAAAATCTTTCCTCAAGGTACCTTTTCACCTACCTTGGGCTGAGGAAACTCGAAGCCCCTTTCTCGACTCGAAATATCTCGATTCGGCCTACAAATTTCTCGACTCCACCTCCGAAGTCGTCTATGAATACCGCCATTGGAGGACGCCTTTAGCGGTTCGAGGACGCCTTGAAATGTGGCGACTATGAATAGCTTGAGGAGCCGTCGGGCCTCCTTAAGGCTTCCTCGAGACCTTCCTCGACTTGGAGGATGAGTCTGGCCTTGACTTTGGCTTAAGGCTTAACTATGAATAGCTTGAGGAGGAAAGGACTCCTCAAAGCGTACTTTGGAGGAGCCCTCCAACTCGAGTCATGACTATGAATACCGCCCTTCGTTCCCAAAATTGAAAATGATTTTTGTTCATCCCCCTCATATTTTTGTGGTGGTTTGAACACCAGTATTGTTGATAAACCAAAAGGAGAAAAAACTGGGTCAAAATCACGCAATCTTCATCTAAGCAGCTTAGTGGTTCTCCTGAAAAGTGGGGTTTTTGCACTTCTCTCCTTCCACCACTCAAGTTACCTCATAAGTGACGTTTTCATGTTTTGTTGTAGTATTTCAGTGGAAAATGGTTCCAGCAATCCAGTTATGGAGACTTTTTCACAATCGGCGCTGGAATTTGCCCAACGATTGATAATAAAATTATACAGAACCGAATTCTTCAGAAATTTTACAGTTACCATCAGCTGTAAGTTTCTAGAAATTAAGTTGAAGTTTTAATGAATTTTCGTCTGGTTTTGAGGCTATAACATTCTTTTAATTTATTTTTTTTTTCAGTTTTAGTTAGGAGAATTCAAAGAAAATTCTCGTTGAAATTCCATAATACTACGAAGAAATAATTTGCATACATATTATATACAATGACCAATTTTTTTGGTAGATGAAGACTAATTCTTTGAATTTTTATGTCGTCTAGCACTATGACATACTCAGAAATTCAAGGTACTGGAAGAGTAACGGATATTCAAAACGGCCAAGGTTATCTCCCTATAACTTACAGTCTATTTAACGGTAAGGATTTCTTATTTCGTATATGAAAGTACTGCAAATTATTATTTCCTGTTCGTTTATCATTTTCAATAATGATCCTGTGGAATCGTCCCATGCGCAATACCCGTTCTATTAATAAACTCAATAATTTTCTTTGCGTAAAAACAAAATAAAATTAGCAATAAATAAAAACAGAAAAAAAATTCAAGTACCTAATGACTATCAGTATTTCCTGATTATAATGTTTGAATTCAACAGGTCTTTTGCCGTACGAAGCTCCTATTTACGTAGTTGGGACGGATTACGATAACTGGGCCGTAGTATTTTCCTGTCGCCAACAATTTTTTTTGAAGCTGGGTGAGTAATACATGATGATACCTACTGGTACTTTTTGTTTGCCATTACCCTAAATATATACTTTTATTACTTGTACTATGGCAAATTTTATATTGAGTGAATTCGATAACAGGAAAATTACTCTATGACTCCAAAATGTATTACTTACTTGAAATTGACTAATGAAATTATTAAACGTTGAAGACGTTTTCAATACTTCTGGTTCACTGAAACCAGGATATTAGATAGGAATTTGGCGTCTGGTGTTTCTAATCAAGGGTACCAAGTAGGAAAATTTCCTACTGCATTTCATTTCCAATCTGCTCTATTAAAACCAGAATACAAAACAGGAAGTTCAATATTCAAGATTATGGTAACTCGAGTTTCTTCTTAGGTTTAATGAGCGTAAATGAACGAATAATCATTCTTGTTATTATAAATAAATAATTTAAATCTTGAATTATTTATAATAAGATGAATGATCTAAAATAAATCTAAATTGTGATGGATGGCTTTAAGAACGGCTTAGTGATAGGGCTTGAATAGTGATATGTGTACGAAAGTTTTAGGACCAATTTTGGATAGACGCCAGCGAATATTTAAGGACATCTCCATGATCTAATATTCCTCCCAATAAGGGAGAAATGTAACCCTTACTACGCACTTATGTATTCAAATGCTTCCCCTACCTTTGATGGACTCAATGGTACCAATGGAATAATACCTAGTCTCAGCAGCTCACAGTACAAAGGGCAGACGTTTTCTCTAGGGCAATATCATACCAATCGTACGATCCTTTTATTTATAAATTTACAATTCCACAATTTATTGACAATTTAGTCCCTTTTAAAGGAGCTAAGCGTAGTGAAATTGTGAGGATTTCTTTTATCATAGGTATAGACAATTTTGATCCACCCACCACGCACTTTTGCCCCACGAAAATAACTGAAACTGTGGTAAAATCCAAATAGGACGATTTTTTTCCATTTGCCCTTGGGCAATTATTAGTTAAAATAAATTATCTTTAGCGTTTTCAGATTTTTTGAAAAAGAAGTTTGTTGGCTTCTAGGGGCATATCGAGTTAAAGATAATTTAACTTGGCCGCAAAAACAAAATTAGCACAGTGAACCTTCTTGCTCATAGTAGTCACTGTCTGTTTCAGAAATGTCTTGGACGCTCACCCGAACCAGAAACGGAACGGCACAAAGTAACATCATAAATGAAACGATTAGAAACGCCGGACTGTCCAGCAATAATTACATCACTGCTACTAACGTCGGTTGTGGACCTGATGAGCCGAGCATAATATGAAAAATAATTATCAACTCTTGGGATATGATGATGTTTTGGTTGAATTCTCGTTTATAATTTTTTGGATTTAACCAATAACTGTATTTACTTGAAAATATAATGTTTTATAGCCAACTTCAAAGGGGAAGGAAGGTTACTCAGCACAATACTGTATAATACTGAGATAACAGTATTCAACGTCAATTTCATCCATTACCGACGCTCAATTTGTCAGGCTCTGGGTAAACGTGTTAAGTAGGGTCGACACTTGTATCATTTATCCGTACTCTCACACTTGTGATAAGTACGTGTGTTGAAAGAATACTTACATAACTTCATAAAACACTATATTGGATATGGTTATGTACCAGATTAATATTGCAAATTATATAAGTAGTGAAGTTGTAAATTGAGAGTTGCGTAGTACAGTCGAATGTCAGGTTCAATGATTGTAGAGTAAGCTCGCCTGAGGTAGGTAGCAGCAGTCCGATAGGAACGTCACGTACTATCACCGTTGCGTATTAAATATTAATAAGAGATAACATCAAATAATATTAAATGGAGAATTTTTTAATAGCTTAATCTAATAGAGAGTTTTTTTCTTATGTATGCTACGCCCGTCGTCTTTCATTCATGGAATGAGCAGGGAGGGTAGATAAGACGGTGACAGCAATTCGCTTGAAGTTTTCAAGCCACCTTAGACCAAATCCTTCAAATATTGAGGTATTGTTTTTTTCATCAATTTGAACTAGCGTTAAATTTTTTGAATCGAATGAGACCACCCAGAGCTCTTTAGTGCCACTCCTCCATAAGGACGTAAAGTAGGGAGGAACAATAAAGCGGAAAACGAAAGGGAATTGGCCAGTGGGTGTAGCACGTAGTTTCCTAGTATCCATAACCCGGTTGAATGGATGATCCGAAGCATACCTAGTAGTTGATCTCGAAACTTCAATGTTTAAGTACCTTGAACTTCCATCATAGGGGACTCTACACTGCAACCCAAATAATCCCGCACAATTGCATCAAAATCGGGTGGAAAAAGTAAGCGTTATGGCATTTACTTTAAGGTTTTTACGATTGAGCACGCGCATTGGCAACTATCGATTTTGGGGCCGTGATTTTCATATGGGACCATCTACACGCCGAACCGTAGAATCGCTGATAATTTCATCGAAATAGGACTATAACTTCGAACAGGTTGCCCCTTACAAGGATTTCATGACAAACAGACACGAAACCAAAATTGTTGCGGAAGGCCTGAAAGGTAAAACAATCCTTGCCAGGTTTCAGCGCTACCTCCCGCCACTTCAACGAACTACCATTCCTTATTACTTTAACTACCATTCTCAAGATACCTAGTTGTCTCGTAACAATGTTTTCGTCACCTTGGTAATCATGGAAGCAATGAATGTTCAATAATAATTATTGTACACTACAATTATTGTAGTTATAGGCCAAATCTTCGTTCAACATTTTTCTGATCAAGTGCAATCTGTTTTGGACATCTTACAGTAGGTAACGGAAAAGTTAGAAACTAATAGATGAGAGAAATTATGTATTTTTCTCAACCGAAAGTCGGAAACCAATATGCCATTGAACAGACAAATTATGATAGCAAAACTCCCAGTACATTTTCCATGAGTAGGTAATTTAAAAGAAATATCGGAAATTTATTGGCCGGAGGCACAGCCAGGGTTTGTACCTCAGGCCTGTAACAATATAGGTTGAATTTCCATCTGTACAGCAAATGAGAAACACACCCAATTGCCCATAAATGAGACAGGGGAGGGTGTGACGACCCTACCCCTTCAAACCAGTGATTAGATTAATCAGCCGGCCTGAAGAGAGTGTCGATTCATATCTCTATGAATCGGATATCCCTAAAGGCGTAGCTCCAACAAATCGGGAACAAACCAAATTGGTTTGTCCCTTATAAAAAAGTAGGATCGTCACAGGCCGAACATGGTTGAACCTTCGACCTCTTCCTTATTGGAACAGTTGAATCAAAGAAATGAACGTGATATTAAAAGATAAATTGGGATTATATTGAAGAACAATGACCTGAACAATGTGTCTTACTGTATTTGAGGCATCTAATTAGTATCAGACCCATTTCTATTCAAATACATATCTACCGTAAGTCTCGAAAATTTGAACGTTTTATTGCTCTCGAGTCTACCAAGGTAGCGGAAACATAGTTTTCACTTTTCAAGGCCGAAAAAAAAGTTCCCGAAAATCAAAATTTTTACTCGCGTTTTACTTTGTCGACCTTCTTGAACAGTTTTGGTTCAATTTCGTGTGTTTATCATAAAATCCTTGTTTAATGAGCATAACTATACGAAGTTGTCCGATTTCAAAGACATTTTCGGGGATTGTGAGGATTGGCATGTAAACGGTCTCATGGAAATCAATTATTTTTCTAAATTCCTATTTACTCCTCAAGAGACCTCGTTAGGTCGCAGAGGAAGGAGTCTGTGAATCAACTCATTAAAGATCCCCTACTTTTAAAAAACCTATTTAGAAAAAAAATTAACTAAATTTTACATCTGATTTCGATGAAATATCTCGTATCAGTCAGATTTTCAATATTTTCTCCCCAAATCCGAAGAAATCCTCAGAGATTGTGCGGGTTGACGTGTAGATGATCTCCAGTTCGGGTAGTGCAAGGTACATAGTTAGAGATTGATGTTTTGAAACTAGTTACATAAATCATTGTATCATCATCTAGCTAATCATACTAGAAAGCTATGTGCCACACCCACTTGGCAGATTTTTGAAAAACAATAATTTTGCGTTAATAAAATCACATATACATTTCCATGACTGCATTCAGTTGGTTTTGTTCAATGAAGGCGCGCTAGACTCTCTCCTTGCTCTGAGACATCTAACGTAGAAAATATAAGAAGCAATGTTCTCTTCTCTCAAACCCTCGACCAAAGCTGGATTTTCTTCTTCAAAGTCTTCTAGTAGATTTCTCATCTCGTCAACATAATTTGGTTTGGAAAAATCGTATATTGTTTGGTTCAATTCAGAGAAATATTTGAAAAAAAAAACTCATCTTCCAAATTGTGACGCTATCAGGCCTGAGATGGCTTTAGGATGGAGTTTGACGAATAAGATAAGAGGGTTTGAATAAATAAAAGGTAGGGGTAAGATTTGTTGGTCTGAAAGGCCAGTTGAGCCTGGCTTGAATTGACCCAACACAACTCCTCTTGCCATGCGTTCGTCCAACAGACCGACTGGATTACAATATTTTAGATTTGGATAGGTCTAGCTGTGCAGCAAAATAGCAACCTATCTCTAAATATAAATAGGAAGTTGATCATTAGTTAGCCTAGCCAAGAAGATCATTCCAAGACTAAACAAAATCATCTCTTTCATTCTCAATTCCTTATTTGGGAAAATTAAGAAGGCGAGTCCAAATTTCCGTATCATTTTTTAATTAGGCCACCCAAACTTGGTTGCGAAACTTGTTTAAATATTTTAGTATTGAATTCGTAAAGGAGACATTTTGCTGAAACTCCTGGCTGCTTCAATATTATCCAATGTCCAAGTTGCTTCAGTATTTCTCAACTTAGTTTTTATCATGTGAGTTTGATAACCAATTTCCGTGCGTTCGATTTTCATGGAGGATTTCTATCATGATACCAACTCATCATTTTCTCATCATGCGCATTGTTTATTTCCATCGGTGAGAGAACATAAAGAACATGGAAGGTGCGGGAACGAGAGGAGGTGAAAATGCCGGTGACTGTGACGAGGATTTGGATGGACAGCGAGAAAAACAACCTCAAGGCGATGAAGGTAGCAAAAATGACGTCCAAATATCAACAGATTCACCGTTCGTTGATTGGAACGAACCCTTCGAAATTGAAATAGAAGAAGTTCAGTCTGGTACGTTTGATTACACCAATATTAGATTATTTATCTGCATGTGGGCCTGTGGCGATTCTCGATCATTCGGAATCTCCATCAATTGATTGGTAATTTGGAAACCACATTACCACCAGAGAATTTTCCACAGGATCATAGCAGATCCCACACAACTCACTCACAATTGGTGACCCCGAGTAACACGAGGATAGATTTGCCAGCCTAGCGAAAACAAAACAAGCTACCGTGTAAACCTTTGTAGTTCCCTTTTATTGAGGAGGGGAGTTGTGTGGCGATTCTCGATCATTCGGAATCTCCATCTTTTTTTCCACAGGATCATAGCAGATCTCACACATCTCCTCTCGCTAAAGGCCGTTTCAAACAATAGCAAACCAGCGAATCCCACCATTCGTAGTCTGGGAATTCGCGCCGTATTAGTAAGGAATCAGGTGGTCTCGCTTGTCTGCCAACAGCCCAGTCAATCGAAAAATCCAACAATGCAATCGCAGGCGTATCAGCGATTTTATTTCATTATTATTTTCAATGATAAACCTTAGGAATCAAACAAAAAAAAAAATGCCCCCTCCCACAAAATTTGATGACTTATCTACGTATCAAAAAATATGTAAAATCGTATTAAAAATAACCCCTACAATATTCATTCAAGGGTAGAAAACGTGATGTAAATCCACCACCACATGTGTAATATCACATTAATGAAATAAAAAGGAAAACCTTCGTGATTTAATAGATCAGAACAATGTGGGAACAAAAGAGGAATCAAAATGGTTTGAAAATGAAAGAATTGGAATTGAAATAAAAAAATTAAAAAAAAACATCGACAAATTGGCTGAGATTGAAAAACGTCTGCCAAGTTGGGTGGGCAGTATAGCTTCCTCACTCATTGTAACATGGACGTATAGAATCAGTTGGCGAAAACTCGGCGCTGCGCGCCTCGGCGGGGGCTTCGCCCCCTGCACCCCCGGATGATTTCCGCTTAGAGCCTAATGGCTAAAATGTGACATACCTTGAAAAGGTTTTTGCTCCCTCTCCCTCTTTATCTTTCTTCCACTGTAATATTTAAGCTCACTCAGCTGATCAGTGACCACTCAGGCACCTTCAGCATTCTCCATTGACCCTGCCTCTCAAATTTCAGCTTCCTGCGTTCAACAGGAGAGAAAATGGCCTTGGAGCTCACTCAGCTGATCAGTGATCACTCAGGCGCCTTCAGCATTCTCCATTGACCCGCCCTCTCAAATTTCAGGTTCCTGCGTTCAACAGGAGAGGAAATGGCCTTGGAGCTCACTCAGCTGATCAGTGACCACTCAGGCACCTTCAGCATTCTCCATTGACCCTGCCTCTCCAATTTCAGCTTTCTGCGTTCAACAGGAGAGAAAATGGCCTTGGAGCTCACTCAGCTGATCAGTGATCACTCAGGCGCCTTCAGCATTCTCCATTGCATGCGCAGCGGCTATTGCTTGACCAATTTGATTGAAACTTATAGGGTGTCTCTTAGAAGTTAGTCCCTAACTAACCTCCATATTTGAGCAAAACGTCTGCCAAGTTGGGTGGGCAGTATAGCTTCCTCACTCATTGTAACATGGACGTATAGAATCAGTTGGCGAAAAAATTATGATTCTTTATTTAGCGGTCCACCGTCTAGGACCTGACCCACACAATCCCTGAAAATTTCATCGAAATTTTGGTTGTAACAATAAATTTAAAGTTCGCGCATGCGCAGCGGCTATTGCTTGACCAATTTGTTTGAAACTTATAGGGTGTCTCTTAGAAGTTAGTCCCTAACTAACCTCCAAATTTGAGCAAAATCGGTTCATTAGAAACCGAGAAACCGAGGTTCCAGGAAATTCACGTTTGCGCATGCGCACTCGCTCCTATTGGTCCGAAGGTGCTGAAATTTATAGGGGACCGTCTAGGACCTAATCCGCACAATCCCTGAAAATTTCATCAAAATCGGACCACAGGTTAGTATAGTTTTGCCCGGGACAAGGATTGACCACAGACAGACCGACAGACAGACAGACCGACAGACCGACAGACAGACAGACAGACAGACACGGAACCAAAATTGTTCGGGAAGCTCTAAAACGCAAAAAGCAAGTGGAAATTTTGATTTTGGAGGACATTTTTTTTTTTTCACTTCTTTCACGAATACAAAGCTTCCCTACCTTCGGTAGTGAGGAAGCAAAATAGTAAAAAAAACGTCTGCCAAGTTGGGTGGGCAGTATAGCTTCCTCACTCATTGTAACATGGACGTATAGAATCAGTTGGCGAAAACTCGGCGGGGGCTTCGCCCCCTGCACCCCCGGATGATTTCCGCTTAGAGCCTAATGGCTAAAATGTGACATACCTTGAAAAGGTTTTTGCTCCCTCTCCCTCTTTATCTTTCTTCCACTGTAATATTTAAGCTCACTCAGCTGATCAGTGACCACTCAGGCACCTTCAGCATTCTCCGTTGACCCACCCTCTCAAATTTCAGATTCCTGCGTTCAACAGGAGAGGAAATGGCCTTGGAGCTCACTCAGCTGATCAGTGACCACTCAGGCACCTTCAGCATTCTCCATTGACCCTGCCTCACAAATTTCAGCTTCCTGCGTTCAACAGGAGAGAAAATGGCCTTAGAGCTCACTCAGCTGATCAGTGATCACTCAGGCGCCTTCAGCATTCTCCATTGACCCGCCCTCTCAAATTTCAGCTTCCTGCGTTCAACAGGAGAGAAAATGGCCTTGGAGCTCACTCAGCTGATCAGTGATCACTCAGGCGCCTTCAGCATTCTCCATTGCATACGCAGCGGCTATTGCTTGACCAATTTGATTGAAACTTATAGGGTGTCTCTTAGAAGTTAGTCCCTAACTAACCTCCAAATTTGAGCAAAATCGGTTCATTAGAAACCGAGAAACTGAGGTTCCAGGAAATTCACGTTTGCGAACCAAAATTGTTCGGGAAGCTCTAAAACGCCAAAAGCAAGTGGAAATTTTGATTTTGGAGGACATTTTTTTTTTCACTTCTTTCACGAATACAAAGCTTCCCTACCTTCGGTAGTGAGGAAGCAAAACAAAACGCTTGCATACGAGTCCGCAACGCATTGGGACATTTTCATGTCTTTACCTATTGCTTTTTACCTCACTATAGGATTTTATAACCCACCCTCTGTTGTTGTCAGAATATGAAACGAATCATTAACATAATAACTATCTATAGCTATTTGTTGTATTTTTCAAACCTCACAATGCGTTGCTGTTGTCTACCCTAATGTAAAGAGGTAGGTACTACGAAAGAGTGTAGATATGTTATGTTATTATTATTATTAATATTATTAATATTAAGAGGTAGGTACCTAATTTCAATAAAATAGACGATTCCGGATTAATAATTAATCCGGAATCGTCTATTTCATTGAAATTAGGTACCTACCTCTTAATATTAATAATAATAATAACAATAACAATAACAATAACAATAACAATAACAATAAAATAACAACATCGTGAGTGTAGAAGATAATTATTATCTTCTACACTCACGATCATTAGTTTGTAAACAAAATATGAGAACAGTTATGCCCATAGCTCCGCTATTCGTATAGTCAATATGTTATGGAGAACATGAAAATGTTCGTTAAATCGAGAGCTTTCCAACGAGTGGTGAACGATTTTTGTGGGTTAAAAAGTGTAGAAAAGGAACAAACCTAACAACGGGGTCGTTGTAAGCGGAAATCATTATAAAGGCACTGTAACACAATTTCGTTAGGCAATTTCGTGACCTATGTGCCAGGGCAAAGACATGAAAAAGTCAAAAACCGTCTGTCCGCCGTCTGCGGCACTTTTTTTTACAATGGACCAATTTTTATGAAATTCGGAATATGGGCTGTGGGTAACGTTTGGGGTCTGATTTTACTGGAAAGCTTTTTGATGTCAGTTATTTCTGAAAGGTGAAAAATAAGGGCTGAAATTTTCTAAACGCCCTTGCTGAAAAAATGTCGATATAAAGGCTTCTTCCATGGTTGGACTTACGATCAATCAGAAACACGAGTGTGAATCGCAAAAAGGCCTAATCTCCGTTCAAATGTTAGCTGATCAAAATGTAATAATTGGTTGTTTTGCGTTTTTAGTAACGAGCATTCAAATTTTTCAATGAAGGCACCCACAACTCCCTATTTCTTCGAATCGAGTGTTAAGCGTTTATTTCTTCAAAATACTTGATTGTGAAGCGAAAATATGGTTGGTAGGTCGTGAAAATGTTAAAGATGTGTTTTAAGCTGCGAGTGATCTATACAGGAAAATAATAAACCTTTGGGTAATAATTTGTAGCGTTTTTGCCTCAAATATAGGGTAACTGTTGTTGATACCTTGCATACAACATTATAAAATCATAAATACATTATTCTATATTAAAATGAATATCTCTCTATACATCCATCTAAAACATGTCGATTCCTTAAAGCACTTAGGCGCTATGTTCAAAAACGGAGTCAAAAAACCAACTTTTGAAAGGAATCAACATCGTACGAATGACGACATTTTTCTAAATTTGACATTTTAATTATTACAGAACACTCAATGAAGTTCATTTCTTGATTATTCAGATATAATTATAATAAAACAATATAAAATGTCTGCCAAGTGAGTGTGGCAGACATTTTATATTGTTTTATTATAATTATATCTGAATAATCAAGAAATGAACTTCATTGAGTGTTCTGTAATAATTAAAATGTCAAATTTAGAAAAATGTCGTCATTCGTACGATGTTGATTCCTTTCAAAACCAACAACAGTGAAATGATTTTTGGGGGTCGATCTTACTTTATTTAAACTTTTCTAAAAACTTGTAAAATCACCGATTCGTTAGTTTTATAATGGGAAAAAATCGATAGTTTGCGAATTGGTGACGATATACTATGAAGTGACTATTTATTTTATTTGGCGTTGCAGATGACGGAGGAAATTCGGTGGAACCAGCAGCTGGAGGTAGCCGACGAAGGTTGAACTTAGGAGCAATATCCAGGATAGTTCTCGAACCAGAAGAACCAGAAAGACATCAACCCAAAACGAAAATGAAGACGAATAAGCAAGGACCTGGGAAAGAGTTTTCCTCTTCCTCGAAGTTGGGCGATAAAAGTAAGAGTGCGAATAAGGATGACAAAAATCCGTCGGAATCTAAACCGAAGAAATCCTTTGGGCAATTAATATCGAGTGCGAGAGGGCAGTTTTGGAACACTGCAGACGTCTTCAGAGATGTCAATCCCGAGTCTTACGTTATTTTTTCAATGAGGGATTTTGTGTTGTACCTTCTATTCTTGGTTCTCACTGCCACGATAGCGTTTGGATCTCTCGCTTACGCCTACAACTACTACGCAAATGTACTATCGGAATTGCTGACGAACTCCAAGTTTCCGACGCCGATAGGAGTTTTCAAGACGTTCAAGGATATTCACAGCATCCAAGATATTTGGTTGTACCTCAACACGACGGTCCTCGCGGTGCTGTACCCAGATCTGACCATCGGAGGGAACCGCACGGCGTCCCTGGAAGACCCTGTGACTCAATTCGAAGGAATCCGCGTCCTGCAAGAGAACATCCTCGTCGGTGGGTCATTTCGAAATTTGGGGTTATTTCTTGTCACGCAGCTTTTGTGAACACTCTATTTGTCTTGGAAATTCAGAATTTTTTCAGGGAGATACAGCAGGTTGGTGTCTACAAAGATCACATAGAATGAATTTCACTAATCAATTAACTCAGATAATTAAAAATCATTAATGATCCCAATTCTCTCTCCCTACACCTGTCACAGAGGGTAGGCTGGGAACTTTGAAAATTTTTGGAGAACTCTATATTGATATTTTAATTTAAGTAAAAAACGTTATTGGTCCAGGATACTCTCCTCTTCAGGAATAAATTAGAAACGAACGAAAATTCCATGAATTGGAAGGGTTTTTGCTATGTTTTGATGCTGTCACAAGGTTTTATTCTCTCTCCCTACAATTTTTTTTAAATGCCCGCCCACTCCTGGAAAACGATTATTTTGTGTCATGAAAAACAAAAGTGAACACTGCTGCAAGATGGCTTCCGAAGCTACTGAAGTTTGTTGAATTTCCAAGCTCCCAGTTGTGTGGGTTATGTTGTGAAGTGTTGAAGCTTTGAGAGTAGGTAAATACTTTCTCTCTCCCTACAACCACCTCACTCATCAGAGTAAGTGTTCAACTAGGTTTAATTAAACTCAAATTACAATTATGAATGCCATAGTGTTATGTATTTTTTCTAACGTTCACAATCAATAATGGTTAGGCCAGTAGAGAGTGATAACCTCACAAATCTCTCTCCCTACAACCTCTCTACCTACAACTTCTGGGAAGAGGCTGGTTTGTGGGAAGAGAGATGGAATTGCAGGGAGAGAAGTTTTTTTTTTCAAAGCCGTTTACATTTTTGAGAGTTACCTGAACTATTTACACCGCTGGGTCATATAATTCTGACTTTTCATTAACCCACATTTTACGAAAGATTAGACTGAAGATTAGACTTGAAGAATCTGATAATTCTGATGTACCTAGATTATAGCTTCGGACTGTGATTGCGATAAAGTAAAAGAGACTCCTAAACTAAGATTCTCGTATTTTGAAGGAATAAAAAGGTTTCATGAGTTCAACTCACACTTGGTTTTCTCTCTCCCTACAAAGTCGAAATTATGGAAAAAAATTCAAAATTCTATAAATTTGAAACTACTTGATAAAGTGTGCGCCCACTTCAGGATCTGCCTCAGTGGCCAAAACAAAGGACGTTTACGGGAGAAAAAACATAAAAACTTCGACAATAATTTATGGAAAAGTTCGAGGACAAAATAACCCCAAATTTTGAAATGACCCAGGTGCTCCGCAATTGCGCCAAGTTCGGGTGAAGAGCGGCACTTGCTACCCAGCAGTGATGTTCAAAGACGTCTACGTTTCTTGTTTCGATTACTTCGACGACGAAATTCAAGATAAAGACAATTTTGGAGAGGCGAGCTCAGAGCCTTTCCAGTACTCCCCGCCCACTGGGGTGAATTTACACCACTCAGGACACGTCTCAACGTACGGACAAGGCGGATTCGTGATGAATTTCACGAGGGACCTCAACTTCACCAGAGCTTCACTTCAGGATTTGAGCAACAACGTTTGGCTAAGAGCAGGTTCAAGGGCCGTCTTTTTAGACTTCACTCTCTACACCGCTAATGCTAATCTATTTTGCGTGGTTAAGTTGGTGTTTGAAATAATCCCGTCTGGAGGAGTCGTTACGAGTTCCCATATTTACGCTTTGAAACTTTTAAGGTACGTTGCAAAATGGGACTATTTCATTTTCGGATGCGAAATAATATTTACTTTATTCGCTATATACTACTTGATCGAAGAAATCAACCAGATAGTAATTTTGAAAGAATACTATTTGACTAATTGGTGGAATATTTTGGACTTGATCATAGTGTTATTCTCTTGGGCAGTTGTCTTACTTGGGATCGCCCGCTACATTGCCATTTCCGGTTCCATGGAGTCCAAAGTGGAAACAATTCACACAAATAACTACGCGTCCTTTGAATTCTTTACCCGCATTCAGAACGCCTTCAATGTGACCGCCTCGATCTTAACGTTTCTCGTGTGGATCAAGTTGGTCAAGTTTTCTTCTCTCAACAGGTCCGTCTCATTGATAATATCCACTTTCGGCCGCGTGAAATTGGAGTTGGTGTCCCTCGTTCTCATGATGACTGCAGTTGTGATGGGATTCGCTCTTCTAGGAAATGCTATATTTGGGAGTAAAGTTGTCCAGTTTAGGAGTGTAAACGATTCATTTTTCACCCTTATCGGCCTTTTCATCGGCGGACTGTACTTTTACGAGGATTGCCAAAATGCAGATCGTATTTCGTCTCAAATTTTTTTCGTTTTGTACATATTCTTCGTGCTGGTTATATTTCTTAGCGCGTTCGTCGCGTTGATCGTTTACGGTTTCCACAAAGCGGTAAATGAAATCGACGACGTGAGGGATCGCGTGTACCTTGGTGACGTGTGCAATCAGCTATTTTTGAAGTTGCTGACCGTTTTGAGGAGGAAAAAGCTCGCTGGGAAACTTCGAGCGAGGCAGCTGGCGAAACTGTACGAGCGAGACTACGACGCTCTCCTCAACATCATCAGGCGCCACGGCTATCGAGGTCTCGACCTGGCTTTGCTGCTGAAGAAACACAACGTTAAACCCGGACAGCCGATCAGTTTAAACACGATGAGTGACGTTTATAATGATTTAACGACCCGTAACCAGTTACACATGGAGGTGGAGGAGCACGACAAAATCATGGAACACATCGACAAAATCAACAAGACCATCGAGTTCTTGGATTTGACGCTTGCCGACATCGTAGCCAAAGTTGACATATTGGCTAATAGGCTGGTAGACAGGCCAGCGCCGAGGAGGTAAATTCTAAAGCCGTCCATTACAACACGAAGTGAAAGTTTTTACCGTTTCGTTCATGAATAAACAATATTGACTTTACAAAAATCAATATCTTCAATATAATTGGATTTATTAGTAAATATAGATAAATAAAACGTGTCATTTTTTTTTTGAAAATATGTCAAAGTTTAAAGGTAATTCATTTATGTCAATTTTCTTCCAAAATTATGTCACCAATCTCACAAAATACGTCAGCAAATGTCTTTTTTTGGGAGAAACATAAATATTTTTCCTGTAACGTTCTCATCCAAAGTATGCATGCAAGCAAATCAAAATGCAAATAAAAATCTTCATTCGCTTTCGTTTTCGACCTTCCAAACAGTTTTGGTTTCGTGATTATGGGTTGACGTGTAGATGGTCCCCTACGAGGGAAGTGCGAGGTACTTCTCGTTGAGTGCACCACGATAGAGCTATTTATTACGGGGAAATCGCTGGCCTACAAAAATTACGTTTAAAAAAAAAATACAAATTTTGACTTTGAATTTTTTACGTTTACAAATGGCTTTAGAAAATTGGCTACCCCACCAAACGGATAATAAATGCAGTGTGTAGTCAAATTTGAAGTTGCGTGAGAAATGAGGAAGTTATGACAATCATAGTACCGCAAGGTCAAAACACGAAAAAAAGTTAATAGTGGGAAAACGGTGATTTTAGGTGGATTAAACAAACTGCTAGGAGACATTTTTTGTTGCAAATTAGTTGTGGAATCGATCCTTCAAGTTTGGTCCACCTCGATGGTAGACACCCTGTGTAATCGGTTTCGGAATACGAGGAAGCTACCAGCAACGCCAAGTAGGCAGACTTTTTCTATTATTCGACACAGGTTTCTACAAATTGTTACTAAAATTTATTCCATAAGATTATTTACTCAAATTATTTGACGCGCAGAGGATAACACGGAATAAAACAATTTTTTTGCATCTGAGTCTACCAAGTTAGCGGAATCAAAGTTTTCACTTTTCAAGGTAAAACAGAAATACGTTTTAAGTTTTGGACCTTCCTGAACAATGTCGGTTTCATATCTGTCTATGTGTGACATAAAATCCTTGTAACGAGCAAAACTACGAGTATAAGAAGTTATTGTTCTACTTCGGAGAAATTTTCATGGATTGTGCGGATTGGCGTGTAGATGGTTCCCTAAGAAAATCATCGCTCCTCGATTCATAGCAGTCTCTGCAAATGTGTAAACATAAAAAACTTTTTTCGAAAGGTAGGTGAGAAAATCTTTGAGGGTCGGCGTTTTAAGGTTACGAGGGATTCAAAACACACTAAAAAAAATACCTCCTTTTCTCCCACGCTGGTATCTCAGCCTGGAACCGTTTAACACATCGACCAGGTGCCCCCTACTCTCTCTCTCTCGCTCTCTCTCTCTCTCTCTCTCTCTCTCTCTCTCTCTCTCTCTCTCTCTCTCTCTCTCTCTCTCTCTCTCTCTCTCTCTCTCTCTCTCTCTCTCTCTCTCTCTCTCTCTCTCTCTCTCTCTCTCTCTCTCTCTCTCGTTCTAACAATGTCTTCCTCGTCGGATACTCTCTGCGTAAACTCCAGCTCCTTTTACCTTCCAGCATCACGCTAACAACAGCTTCTGGGAGCTAACCCCAGCCCAGCTAGCACCTGATATCTTTCAGCCGCCTGTTTGGTGCATTTGAAAAAGGTGTCTAGCGCATCATCGTCTTCTCTCTTCTATACGTAAAAACCATGTATCTTCCATAACGTCAACAGTTATGGTAGGTTATGGCAGTACCGAGCTTGCTCATAGCAGGGGAGGATTATTTTGGAAAAAGGTAGGTAAAATGGATGGTAATTATTTATACTCGTAAAATGGATGGTAATTAGGAATACCATGCTGCTCGTTTTACCGAACATAACGTGGGGTTCCGGGTAAAAGTGACCAAGTAACATTTTCAAAATTTTACAGGGGAGCGATATGAAGTTTTGCCTATTTTCTGCTTACTAACACTGGTTCTGTAATGTCTCAACCGACTATGTTTCGGTTTTATCTAGTCGTATAGGTATTTAGCTATCGATCTCCTATGATACCGCGCTTAAAAGTACACTTCAGGTTAAATTTCAGCTATTTATTCCGAGAAATCGTATTTGATCAATTTTACCTGCATGGAGTTTCGATCTCTATTGACTTGTTCACTTCAATTCTTTGACTAATGAGACGCTCATCTACATGAAATTGAGAAATTTAATGGCTTTTTGTTGACTGGATCATGTTGCTAAGCTTCTAGTAACAATGACATACCAATTTCTGTTAGAAAAGGTTCCCCTTCATCTACAAATGTATTTGGTCAATTTCACTTGCCCGCTATGCTTCAATTTCGAACAATCAATCATTTCAGTATAAAAGTCAATTAATAGTATAAAACTTTATTAAATCATCATTTTCATCAATAAAATTGTATTTAAAATAACACAATTTAGAAGGTGGTCGCAGAAAAACACGTGTAGGGGTCCAGGTCTTCATTTTCTTCATCAGAGAATGAAGGCTCAGGCAACCGCCTGAGTACCACCACTCTTCTTGTTAGAGACTGGAATGGCCTCATACCAATGATGGCATTCCTCTAGGATGGCTCCGGTTCGACAAATTTTAAGGAGATCTACTTTCTTGGCTTTTGGAATCGGAATTAGTTTTTTATATGAACTGTCCAGACTTGTTGGTAATATGGTGAGAGTTATTTTTGTGGAATTCTTCCTCCAGTTCACTAGTATCTCATGGTAATCAGAGTTATAGTCGTAGCTGTAAAATATACTATTTGGTGACGCTTTTTGATACTTCAATCCTTTTTTTTTCAATTGGCTGAAAATTAAAAGATTGAAGTAGGTATCAAAAAGCGTCACCAAATAGTATATTTTACAGCTACCGGAATGACAAAAAACCTCATTTAACAAAAAAATGTTACTTGGTCACTTTTACCTGGAACCCCACGATAAATGGACTTTATAATTTTTAATCATTATAAAATAAAGTGTTATTGAAACAAAAAAGTTTCGGTACGATTTCGATGGGATCGTCAATAGTTGAGACTCTGGATGGTTCCCTAAAAAAAATGTCACCATGTCACGTGATCATCAAATTTGGAGGGTAGTGAGAAGTACTTAGAGATAGAGGTATGGGGTTAGCTACTATTCATCTGATATTACGGACACGAGGAAACTGTGTGCCACACCCACTTGGCTGACTTTTGCTCGATTCCAGAGGTTCATTCATAAAAATAACAAACCACAGTTGGAAGCAAAACTGTGTGAAAATCAAGCTAGCTGGCTGGTTTGATTGTAAAATCTTGTGTATTGCTTCAAAAATAAGAACTGGATACTTCCATTGATTACTTCTGAATGATTCCTGGAGTGTTGTCATGGATATTAAATTGCGCGATTCGGCTGTTAGTAGACTTGAGAGCAAGGATAACCTACCTATTCTTGAATTGAATAGTCCGTGCTTTCCACCAAAGACAACACTTTATACCAATAGAAAAAATAGTTAAGCTAGTGTTACGAAGGTACTCAGAATTAAGAAAGTGAAATTTATGTTGTATCGAAAATAGTTTACCGATGGAAACCAAAAACGAGCGAGATCCCAGGTCTGATTCCTCAGCCAGAAGGAGAAAGAGAAGCACACCCGCGCAAGAAAGAGTTTCGGATGCTAACCGAGTGCCACCGAGTGAGTAACGGATATCCAAATAATGTAGATTATAAAATCAGGAATTCGCATCTCTCTTCATCTATTGATTTCAGTGTCTCCTTTTCTAAGAGACGTCTCATTCGTGCAGCTAGCGAAAATTTGCGGATGTTTTGAAGGTAAATTTTATTCGGGTTTCAGTCAATTTCTTACTATGAAAAGTTTTAATTCACTTCTTTCATGTTGCAAACTCACTTCATGAAACTCATACTGGAAAACTCATATCGGCGTTCGGCAAGGAAAAGGGCCAATATGCCTTGTCAATCAAAAGTGAGTTATTTTCTTGGTTGTTGTGGAGAAGGAAGCAGAGGACGTCAATATACTTATTTCAACATTAATTTGGCAAGCGCTTTCGGGGCAAACTATGGCCCCTTTCTCAAGCCTATGTTCACTCTGCAATTATACTCCTACTATCTTCCATCCCTCCTGAATCACCAAAATCACCTCTGTCAATCATGAAAACAATTCTCACTTCGTCCATTTCCATAACAATTATTCTGTTCAAATCACTAAAAAACAAAAACTGGCAGGATCTGAAAATTATTTAAAACTAATTAACAATAAAACAGTGACTAGAGGGGATCACAGACAGGAGAGCTTTTTTAATTTTTAACAGAAACAACAATCTTATTGTCTCTCTTATCACAGGCATGTAATGTACTCCTGTCTGTGATCCCCTCAAGTCATTGTTTTATTGTTAACTAGTTTCAAATAATTTTCAGATCCTGCAAGTTTTTGTTTTTTCGTTTTTTAGTGATTTGAAAAGAATAATTGTTATGGAAATGGACGAAGTGAGAATAGTTTTCATGATTGACAGAGATGTGATTTTGGTGATTCAGGAGAGATGGGAGGTAGTAGGAGTATAATTGCGGAGTGAACATAGGCTTGAGAAAGGGGCCATAGTTTGCCCCGAAAGCGCTTGCCAAATAAATGTTGAAAACATATTGTTTAGTAATTGTAGTGAGTTAGTTACCAACGATACTACAGCTATTACTATATACAGCTGATTGCTTCTGGTCGTTGCTATATTGCAAAATATACGAATTCATTCTGTGTTCTAATGAACTGACGTGTACCACTTTATATTAACTTAATATATTATTTATGAAATATGCACAAGATACTACATATTTTGGCGCAGGTAGGACTCGAACAGTAATGCATGCATTCCAGGGGATGTCCCATTGGATAAGCATTAGGTAGATTAATACCAGTTGGTAAGCGAAAAAACTGTACACTCGATGTAATTTATTAAGCATTTTAGGCAAGAAATAGTGATCCCTCTCCCCCCCCCCTCGCCATTATCCACCATAACATTTCTAGCGGCATGGGAGCCTCGAATCTGAAGAGCATTTTAAAAACCATGATCTACGACACCCAACAAGCGATTTCGACATCAACCCCCCCCCCCACATCAATGGTGCCAGTCTGGCACCAAAGTGGCAATACTGCGTAACGTTAAACTTCCATCTATTTGTTTTGGTAGGCAGTCCATTGAAGTTCATTTCCGTATAGGTAAAACACAAAAAAAAAAAATTAAAAAACCCATGAAATATGCGATTAATCGTGTTCTGGCACCATGGTGGCACCTCTATTAGTTCCATGGTGAGACAGAGAATAATTCATGAAAATCCGGAGGTATGATGAGAATTTTTCCTCAATTTCAGGACTTGGATACAATTAGTAAGCTATAAAGGAACCGAAATATTGAAAAATCGGATATTTTGTGAATATTATCCCCCCACTCACCCCCTCCTCTTGCGAATTTTGATACTCTCGTGAAATAGTGTGCAATTCGGAAGATTTATGAGTCGAACAAAAAAAAAGAAACACTCAAAACGGTTGAGAACTAAGGCCTGGGCAGATTTTACAGGATTATGCCCGCGAACGCACGTTTTTTGAGCATTAATCCCCCCTTTCCCCCCCTTAAAACTCAAAATTCGAAATTCTGGTGACGTAGTGCACAACTAGATAGTTTTCCGCGTCGAACAAAAAAAGAACTACGAAAATCGGTTGAGAACTAAGGGCTGGGCAGAATACACAAGATAATGCCCAAAAAAGCACGTTTTTCGAGCATTAACACCCCCTTTCCCCCCCTTTAAAAATCAAAATTCGAAATTCTGGTGACGTAGTGCACAACTAGATAGTTTTCCGCGTCGAACAAAAAAAGAACCATGAAAATCGGTTGAGAACTAAGGCCTGGGCAGAGTACACAAGATTTTGTCACACACACACACACACACACACACACACACATACACACGCACAGACATTCACCTATGGGTTTTTCGCGGATTTGGATTCAGAATGGTCTAAAACGGATTAGTGTGTGGTTATTTTTTCTTTTCTGCTGAGTGTTGTCCTCCTTCACCCCAAATCGATCGCATAAGGAAGCCCAAGTCTTACTGTGGGACGTCCTAAAAAGTATATTGACGTCCTCTGCTTCCTTCTCCACAACAACCAAGAAAATGACTACAGCAGGAGTACATAACAACAAAAGTGAGTTATGCAAACAGTTTTTTTCTTTTTCGAAAAACGCTGAACAACATTAAAATAAAGAGGGTAATATTTTTGTAAATGCTCCGATGCATATTAGCTAATCTCAAAACAGTAATCACTGAGTACCTAGCACTACCCTCTTAGGAACCACACGGCAACCCATACCATTCCTCGAAATTTCATCTAATTCCGATGAAAAAATGTAAACTTTTTTTTAGAAGAATTTTTTTAAGTTTTTGACCCTGAAATTTAGGGAAATATTAACCCGAAACCTTCAGAATGAATGGAAACCGACTGAGACCCCCTTGTGTGTTCTCAAACATCTATTTAGAAAGTTCACGAACATCGATTTGCAGCTTGTTGAATATCTTGACGCATGTGTTTTGTATTGTCCTTGAGTAATAGAGAGTCTGCAGAGTGTATACCAATGTCTTTTCTCCGACAGTACTCGTCTCCTGTACTCGACTTGCTCATTACGACTTGCTAGTTACGCCTCCAATACAGCAGGTAGACAATAATTGAATGCTAATGTAATTTTGTTTTTTAAATGTCTGTTATAACTTTACAGGAAAGAGCCTTCGGGTATTTTCAATCACCCAACGAGCGTCCGTCTCAGCCTCAATTCGTAGGGCGTTTGCTTCGAGGCATGGATCCATTTTCAAACCGAAACACAGCTCGAAAGGAAGGGAAAAGCCATCGAAGTACAGGCAGAGAGACAGCTCCGGACTCCAAAGTGTTGCCTCATTCCGTAGTAGACTAGCGCCAAAAAACATCCCTCAGCTTATACGAAATTCATTCTTCTGGTTGGACGAAAACGAATATGAAGGGGTTACGGAAATAATACTGGAACTGAGGCGATTCATTATCCACTTGATCTACCTGTCTTTGATATGGTCAATTTTCGCGACGTTGGATTTCTCTGACAAATATGCTTCAGTTGTTTTGTCGGATTCGATCACTCTGTCGCGGTTTAATACGTCGTTCGGTCATCCTGGAACATTCAAAGATCTTCGCTCGATAGATGACGTGTGGAGTTTCATAAATGAGGTTCTTCTTCAGATTTTGTTCGACCCGACCGACGATGAGAAGAGCACTGCTCACGTTTTGACGTCGATGATATTGATAGGAGCTCCCCAAATGAGGCAGATTCGAGTGAAGAGTACTGATTGCTATTACCATCCCATTATGCGAGGTTTGTATAGGAGTTGCTTCGATTACTACTCGAAGATGAATGAAGACAAAGAACCATTCGGCATGAATTACAGCGCCTGGAGATACACATCAGTCGGAGATCGCTACGAGTGGGCAGGACACGTGTCGACTTACGGTGGAGGGGGATACGTCATGAATTTCTCGGACTACGAGTCTTCGAAGTTCTGGGTCCGCGAGCTGGAAGAGAACTCGTGGATTCGTCCTGGCACCCGAGCAGTGATAGTCACTTTCATCACAGCCACTCCTAGCATCTACTGCGCTGCCAAGTTGGCATTCGAGCTCCCACCAGCAGGCGGAGTTTTAACCAGTTCCAGTTTCCGCACAGCCAAATTCAACAGATTTGTCGATAAAGGATCATTTTTCACGCTGAGCTGCGAAATCTTCTTGATTCTCTTCGCAATTTATTACTCGTTTGGTTTATGGTTACAACTGTCTAAAAAAACTTTAAAATTCACATTCTGGACGTTTGTCGAAATAATAATCATAACGCTTTCATACGCTGTCATAATCATAGAAGCCATCCAGTTTTTGACAGCAACCACACGTTTCCAACGGGCCATCAGTGTGATTCACACAACCGAATACGTTACTCTCGATGGCTTCCTGAAATATCAATTCGCACTCGAGTGCTGTGGAACGGTACTTTTGTTTTTCGCTCTGGTCAAGTTGTTTAAATTCGCCTCCCTGACCAAACCCACAAGACTCATATGCTGTGCTGTAGACAATATGAAGTTTGAACTGTTAGCGGTGGTGATTACAACCGCAGTTATGACCATGGGGTTTGCCGTCTTGGGATTGTCGATTTTTGGATCAAGCATTGCTCATATGGAAACTCTTTGGGAATCTTTTTTTTCGTTGATTTTTCTCTCGGCTTCCAATTTCACGTACTATAAAAATTGTTTTCGTATTTCTAAATTTTGGACTTCCATATTTTTCCCGGCGTACATTCTGTTCATTTTCTTGTTTTTCTTGAATACGTGTGTCGCTTTGGTTGTGTTCGGGTTCGTAACGGCGACGGAAGAACAGAGTAGCGACCAAAAACGCCTGTACCTCGGAGAAGTGATTAAGGAGATCGGCATTCTAGTGTTGCCATACTTTGGATTTCACAGACTGAGCGACAAGCTGATGGCGTCGCAGTTATTCGACACGAATACGAAAGAATACGACGCTTTCGTTCGAATTTTGTTGAAATATGATTGGAAATGGCGAGAGATACAGTTGTTCATGCGACGGCATTCTCTCGAGAGAGGCGACAAGCTGAGCTTCGAACAGCTGAATGAAGCCTACAATGACTTTTGGGTGCGACAACTACTGGCTCTCGAAGTGAGCGGTCACCTTTCATATTTTGGAGAGCATCAACAAAATTCAAAAAACACTTGAATACATCGAAGCCACATTTCAAGATGTCAAAACGAAAGCCGAACTTGTAGCTGATAAAAAGTTGATAAAAATAAAGTAGAAACTCTCAACTTTGAACGGATCAACGGAAGAAGTTTTATATCCACTTTGCTTGTTTCAATTCAGTTTATTTCAAAAATAAAATAAATGCTCTTATGGCATTTATAAATTTACTTATGGTATTTATAAAATGACAATAATTGTCATTATTAAATTATTAAGTAATTATTAAATCTTATTATTAGTAATTTTTATATCAATAATAATCAAATAAAATTGAAATGTTCAGAAAAACTTGCCGTTGTCTCATCGAATATTGAAGTTTCAAATCTTTGCTTCCTAGTCTATCAAAATAGCGGAAGCATTGTTTTCACTTTTCAAGGTTGAAAAAATGTTCTCTAAAATCAAGTTTCTCTCGCATTTAGGTTTTAGACCTTCCTGAACAATTTTGGCTCCATGTCGGTCTGTCTGTCATGATATCTCTGTAACGGGCAAAACTATTCACAGTTATTGTCCTATTGCGATGCAATTGTTAGGGATTATGGGGATTGGGGTGAAGATGGTCCCCTATGAAAATCATCGCTCCAGTTAGTAGCCAGTGAGTATGCATAAACGTGAATTTCCTTCAGACAGCCATAATTTTCACATTCGAATTCGGTGAAATTTTCAGGGATTGTTGAGATGGTCCCCTATGGTAGATGGTCCTCTATGTAAGTCGCTCCCTGATTGATAGTGCGAACTTGAATACTTTATATGCTATAATTAAATTATAGCAGAATTATAGAAATTTTCTATGTTTCTATCCGAATTTCATAAAATTTTTAGGGATAATGCGGAAGATGGGTAAAACGCTGCAAATTATTACACAACGGTTTATTATTTTTATATAGATCACTCGTCTGCAAAATCACCAATCATCCAATATGAAGAAAGAAAGGAAAAAAAATCAAAAAAAAAATTTTTTTAATCAAAAAAAATTTTAAAAAATCAAAAAAAAATCAAAATCACCAACCATCGATTGCATTTTGGTCAGCTAAAATTTGAACGGAGATTAGGCCTCTTTTGCGACTCACACTCGTGTTTTGATTTATATATATATATATTTCAATATAAACCCCTAAATTTTCGTAGGGAGCGAACGGTTTGTCCTACAGAGCTCCGCGTGGTCTCAAAAAATTCTAAAAATTCCATAGAATCTTAAATTGAAGGAAAAAAAATACCTTTATATCAAAGTTTTTTGAGTTAGGACGTTTTCAAAATTTCAAAATTGATTTTGGAACCTTTAGGAGTGACCTACATCAACCATAGGCTTCGGGGCACAACTAGACCCCAGATGGAGCCTACATACCAAATTTCATCAAAATCGGTCAATGCTAAGTGGCAAAGTGCCGCGTACGGCGTACGGCGGACGGACGGCCAAATTTTTATTCGATTTTGGTTTATTCTTTCTTTTATTGGCGCTACGGTCCTCCAAGGACCAAGGCCTTCTCAACAATGGATTTCCATTCCTTCCTGTCCCGCGCGTAGCTCCTCCATCTCCGGACGCCAAGCCGGGTCAGGTCCTCCTCAACATCGCTCAGCCAGCGTAAGCGTGGCCTTCCTCTGTGTCGTCTTCCACCGGGCATTCCATACATACCACCGGGCATTCCATACATACATACATTATTTTCAATAATAAGCCTTTGGAATCGAGCAAGAAAAAAAAAATTTTAACCCCCCCTCAAAATTTGATGTTTTACGTTTCAAGGTACGTAGAATACGAAAATCGAATAAAAAAATTTCCGTCCGTCCGCCGTACGCCGTACGCGGCACTTTTCTTAGCAACACTGGACCGATTTGGTTCAAATTTGGTATATGGGCTCCATTTGGGGTCTAGTTGTGCCGCGAAGCTTTTGGTTGATGTAGGTCACTTCTAAGGGGTGAGAATTAAGGGTTGAAATTTTCAAGAGTGCCCTAGCTCGAAAACTCTCGAAATAAAGGTATCGTTTTTTCACCAATTTTAAATAGTATTGAATTTTTAAAAATTTTTGAGACCACCCGGAGCTCTGTAGGACAAACCGTTCGGTCCCTACGAGTACTTGAAGGTTTTCCTTCGATAAAACTGAATCATGAGTGTGAATCGCAAAAGAGGTCTAATCTCCATTCAAATTTTATCGGTCTAAAATGCGATCGCTGTTCATTTCTTCGATTTGTATACAGTTTTGCCTTCTGCGTAACCAGTAATCAAATTTCCGTATGAAGCTTTCTATTTCTCCAATCGAGTGTGAAGCGTTTAGTTCTTTCTAATAAACTTGATTGTGAAGGTGTGAAGCAGTATGGTGTGGTAGGTAGTACCTAGCTGGTAGGTAAAAAAAAGTTGGTAGGTAAAAAAAAATGTTGGTGGGTAAAAAACGCTGCAAATCATTGCTCAAAGGCTTCTTCACTCTTGAGACCACTGATCAGCTGAGTGAGCTCCGAAGCCATTTTCAATCCTATTGAATGGAGGTGCTCTTCCAGGCGTCTCCAGCATTCGAGGAGATCTTCTTCACTCCTCAGATCACTGATCAGCTGAGTGAGCTCCAGTGCCATTTTATTTCCTATTGAATGGAAGTGCTCTTCCAGGCGTCTCCAGCATTCGAGGAGATCTTCTTCACTCCTCAGATCACTGATCAGCTGAGTGAGCTCCGAAGCCATTTTCAATCCTATTGAATGGAAGTGCTCTTCCAGGCGTCTCCGGCATTCGAGGAGATCTTCTTCACTCCTCAGATCACTGATCAGCTGAGTGAGCTCCAAAGCCATTTTCATTCCTATTGAATGGAAGTGCTCTTCCAGGCGTCTCCGGCATTCGAGGAGATCTTTTTCACTCCACAGATCACTGATCAGCTGAGTGAGCTCCGAAGCCATTTTCAATCCTATTGAACGCAGGAAGCTGAAATTTGAGAGGGAAGGGAACTAGTGATCTATACAGAAGGGTGATCTATGCAGAAAATAATAAACCTTTGAGCAATGATTTGCAGCGTTTTTGGATTCTACGCACCTTGAAACGTAAACCATCAAATTTTGAGGGGGTGTTAAAATTTTTTTTTTCTTGGTCGATTCCAAAGGTTCATTATTGAAAATGATAAACCAAAAGGGCGGTTCTGGCGCAGTCTCTAGACCCCAACTACCCTCAACTTTCTCCCCCTCCCCCCTCGACGGCCGACTCGACCCCTCATCTGTCGCCCACCGACTCGTCCGCTCACCCACCCCCCCCCCTACGGGGGGAGGGCGGGAAAGTTGAGGGTAGTTGGGGTCTAGAGACTGCGCCAGAACCGCCCTTTTTACCCTACTTGCGGATTGCGTATGATCCCTTATGAGGGTAATGGAAGGTAGGAACTTGGAGATTAAATAGTTTTGAGATTAAATACTGTGCATCGGATCATCTATACTGCCGTGCTAAGCCAGAAAGTCGTATCTTGACTTCACTCAACTTTTGGGAAAACGACCTAATAGGTTTCGTGGTAAAATAATTCTTTCGCGGGATTATTTTTCCTCCTTTCACCACAGTTATAGGTTTTTCTTTAAAAAAATTAGTAGCCGAATCGATTTCTGGAGTCAAAATTAAAGATTTTTGAGTGTAAACTGTCAAAAAACAATGATACGAGATTCCGCTCTCGTAAACCCGAAGTTACGACTATTCTGTTCATTTTAATTCATGAAACAATAATTCATTTAAATTAACATTTTAATTCAAGAAACCATTTCAAATTGATTATTTTGTCATCCTACTTGGCTCAAAGTCAATCGCATTTCATATCTCTGTTCAAAGTATAAGAAAAAACTGCTGAATAAATAAAAATGAACGTTTATTCTTTTGGAGTATAAACGTAAAGTCACCACTAAATGTTGAGTTTTCAGAGGCAAAAAGTCGTATCAAGCCGATTTAATGCAAGAAGTCGTATCGTCGAAATAGGCAGATTCCCGTATCGGTGTCAAGTTACGAGTTTTCTTCTTCTGAATCGCTCTGATACGCGATTTCTTAGCAGAAACAAGTTAACACGCCTTAACGCGAAAGGCTTGTTTGAGGCATTTCTAATAGAGATAAGTCTCTAAAAATCCGAAAATCGATATAAATCGACCCGCAAAACCCCTGGGTACCAATAACTCAATTTTGTCAAATTTTCACGTTACGACTTTCTGGCTTAGCACGGCAGTATTATACTGCCAAATCCAGAAGCCAATTAAACAATTCTCCCAAGAAGGTGTGGCACATAGCTTCCTCGTACAAATAACCCGGCTGTATAATACAGCCGGGTTATTTGTACGAGGAAGCTATGTGCCACACCTACATTGGAGAATTGTTGAATTGGCTTCTGGATTTGACTTACACAGCCGCAACTGCATGATAGCAGCTGTAATGTTCTTGACTCGAACTCCAAGATCAACATCCTCAACCAGCGTTCAGCTTTCTCTTGTGATTGGGCGAAGGGGGCATCAGTCCCCCCCCCCCACCCATCCCATCAACAATTTTGTTTGAAAAAACTCAAGTTTTTCCGCTTTCACAAATTTCTGTGATAAGTCTCACTTTAAAAACTAAGCTTCACCTACAACTTCGATGGGTGATTGGACCCGATTGGATGTAAATCGGAATGGTCTTCCAAGAGGCAGTGGCGCCTCCTCCAGGCAAACATAGCAAACACTGTTTGCCTTAATAAAAATAAGCAAAATGAATAAATTAATTTCTGTTGAGATTCTCCTATATTCCCATATTTTTCAAGTAATATAATAGCCAATTTTGGAAAATTTTAATATGATTTAGGTACTTTTTCATTATTACCAAGTAAATTAGATTAAATAGAAGAATGGAATAAGAAAGTACGTATTTTGCCTTTGATACTAGCCCGCAACACACCATAGACTTGGAGAGGTCGGTAATGTAGATGATTGCAGATGATAAGCGAACTAGCGTGGGGCAAAGCAATGCAAGGCAAGCAGTTCAAAAAAATGAATTTTTCGGGACTGTTTAGAGTGAGAGGCGACGATCGGCGGGTGGCGGGGGGTCAGAGCGGGGTCTAGTATTGCCATACCCCCACTACCATGCTATCAGCTGTAGCAAACAATCAGAGAACTGTTTCGTGACCTTGAAAGCAGAGAAACTTGGAAGATGAGCCATGGATACTAATTAACCCATGCATGGCAAGACATAACATATCCATCCAACCACATTGTCTCAAGGAAGGAAAACTTGGATTTTTGGCCACCGCAAATAGCGGCTGCCTGGTGTGCCGTTCCCGATTTTACTGTACCTAATCCTTTTTCTTGTTGACAGGTACCTACTTGGAAATAGTTGCATACTATTGAACCCCCCCGATGGTTTACTTTTGAGGTAGGTAGCTAGCTACTACGTATATTTTGAAAATCGAATATTAAAAAATCCGTCCGTCCGCGGAACTTTCCTTAATAATTAAGGAAATGATGATAATTATTATCATGAACCGATTTTAATGAAATTTGGTATAAGAGCTCCATTTGGGGTTTACTTGTGCCCCGAAGGTTTTGTCAGTCACTTCTGAGCGGTGAAACATTAGGACTGTAACTTTTAAGGCCCCCTCTCTCGAAAACTCTCGTTATGAAGGTAAGTATTATTTTTTCACCAATTTGAGATAGGTACCTACCATTGAATTTTTAGAATCGAATCAACCCACCCAGAGGAAAAACTATCAGCTCTCCATAAGAACTTGAAGGTTGAACTTACGATAAATGTGAAACACGAGTGTGAATCGCAAAAGAGGCCTTATCACCTTAAAAATTTTAGCTGACCAAAATGCGATCGATGTTCGTTTCTTTGGGTTGTACATGTTTTGCTTCCTTAATCAACCTGTAATCAAATTTCTAAACCAAGGAATTCTTTATTTCTTCAAACGGAGTGTGAAGGGTTTATTTCATCTAAATAAACAACATTTTGAAGCAAAAAAATGATTGGTAGGTAGTGACGAGGGTAGCGCTGACGCTTTATCTTCAGAAAAATAATAAACCTTTGTGTAATAATTTGCAGCGTTTTTCTTTATTGTTTATTCTTCTGTGACTGGCCAAGCTGTTTGCCTCACGAATATTCTCACGAGACGCCACTGCCAAGAGGGTGTTGCACATAGCTCAGTGGATGCTCACAAAGCACGATGCGTTATCTTCACGTTGATTGGGCGCCTGACCTGGCTAGAAGTTGTAAGAACTACCAAGTACCCATAATTATTGTTATCATCAGCGCAACTGTTACTCTACCAATTGCTCCCTTTAATGGTATTTTTTGACTAATTATTATGAATGTGACTATGAGTTGATTAATTACTCACTTAACATTGGTCGCATTCCGGATCCAATATTCCAAGAGATTTCCTAGTAGATCCGGTGAAATCGCGTTAAGTACGATCTACTAAATCTCAGTTTTGAAAAACAAAAAAAAAATCAGATCTAGTGGCGCTCAGCGATGCGATATGGCAAAAAAACCCATAAAATTCGACCAGGAGATTTTTTAAATGATTTTTCCCGTGTTCAAAAGACTATTTGAAGTCGGAATATCAGATTTATTTTCAAAATATATAGTGAAAAAAAGTTTCAGGCCTTAATGGGTTAAGGAAGTTATGATCACTTTACTGACTTAGGATCGAAATCACGTAACTGTTTCAGAAATGTTGTGAGTGAAATGACTAAAAATAAAATATAAATAAGAATACTAAGAGACATTTTTGCTCGTCTTGAGTCGTAGAATCTATTAACTCTCGCCTGTCAGTTACTTATGATTTACCACCCCGTATAGTTTACCTAAAAGCTGAGGTTCTTTGCAATTTTTATTGCTTTCCATTCCGAGACATCGGTTTACAGAGGTCCTCACAAAGTGTTGACATCTTATTATTTAAAAAATATAAACCATTATCACACGGTTAATGTCTTCTTATTAAGTAGAATAGGAAGCACGATATTATTTTAGGACAAAGTTTTCATCATATTGGAAAAAAAGTTTCACTTGTGAGAAGTTTGATTGTCCCTGAAGTAGATGATACTTCGGTCAGTTCTCAGCTGAGAATAACTGCAACCATCTGGTAAGCGACTGACAACTCAGTCTTTATAACAATCGATTTTTTCAATCGAATAAATTCTGGTTTGGACTTAAAGAATCGATTCTCAAAAAATCCGGGAAAGAAAAATCTTTTTTTGAATGAAAATATATTTTACCGCTTGAGGTGATGACAAACTCTGTTATACAGTAAAAAATCATTATTTTAGCGTTTATATTGATTTGAATGCACAAGTGTTAAACTGAAACAGTGTTCAACTAGAAATAAAATCTAAGCAACAACGAAACCTTAATAATCGCCTGTCAAAAGTCGGTCATTCAGGAGCGAATTCTGCCCATCAAAGAAAAGCGGTTTTACAACGATGTGGTAAATATTTTCGTAACATTTTATGGTTTTTTATATCAAAAGAATAACATTATTAGAAATTCATCAATTCAAGTTCGAATTTTTTCGGGCAAATATCTTTCAATCCCAGCAACTGTGGACGTTTCAGGATCCCATGCAACAGGTAAAATCGAAATGTGGCACATAGCACGAATCGTTAACATTATACAACATACAATCAACCCATTGGTAAAATTTTGTTAAACCCTGAAAAAATACTATCCAGGTCATCGTAAACGCATAGAGTAACCAAACGTGTTGATTTTTTTTTCTTTCGATTTTCGGTTTACTAAACGACCATAATGTACTAACTGTACTATGCACATAATATGTGCATATTATACATATATACAGGGTATTTTGAAGATATGAGGAGTCTATAATTCATGTTCTACTCGCCTTCACGTATTCAAAGACCGGATGTATTTTGGGGTAGGCACCTCCAGCCAATATAAGCAGGTTTTCACTATTAATGTAAATGTTGAACATATACCTATATTTACATTTTTTTGTTGACAATTTCTCATTTATCCGAATATCATCTTATAATGCTATGGATAAGATGGTAATGTTTACAAAAAAAAACCTTTAAAAAATATTTTGGCCGTTGTTGGCCTATTTTTGAAATTCGGACCACTTAGGGTTGTCCAAAATTTCTGGCTGACAAATTCGTCTTTTCTCGAATTCATCATTATATCGTCCGGAATGACACATACCTGATAATATACCGTTAAATGATTATAATACATATGATTTTTGGAAAAACTTCAGGAATCGTTTTGAAATGTTCAAAAACGGGTTTTATAGAATTTAAAAAAAATCAAAAAATGCCATGCCATCAGTTCAATTTTCCTTGAAAACGCGTAGGTTGGAAAGTTTCAGCGCTTTCCATTGTGGTTCTTCTACGGATCTTATTTCGTAGGTATCTAATTGTTATTATTCCTCTTTGTTTATGAAATAATCATGAGAAGAAATAGGAAAACAGTTGTACAGTCATACTGAAAATGAGAAATCCCATAACGGCAATACTTACCACACTTGCTTACCGACATTGATTACCACTACTTACCACATTTGGAGTAGGATTTCACTAATAGGTACTTACTAACCAAATTTAATTTTGATATTTTACAATCAATTTGAATTTGGCTTCCGAGTTTACCGAACTAGCGGGAGCATTTTAACATGAGTAATGTTTTTGCGGTGGCCTACCAGAGTCGAAAAGTGTCACTAAGTTTATGTCACGCAATTATGTCACGAAGATGAGCACAAAGAGGAATATGATAAAGATGAGCACAAAGCGGAATGTGATAAAGATGAGCACAAAGAGGAATGTGATAAAGATGAGCACAAAGAGGAATGTGATGAAGATGAGCACAAAGAGGAATGTGATGAAGAATTACCAACGTTACCTTTGTTACCTACTAATAACTAGTTACCTACGTTTCATAGTAGTACCTAAACATTTCAATGGCTTACACAAAAAAATAATACATTTTCCCAACATTTTTATTATTTTTCATACAGACGAAGAAAAGGGATAAGGAAAAGGGGAAACGGGACGCAAAAACATTATTCATGAATTGTGACGTTAGCCATAGGCTCAAAGTAGGGGCGAGGCGCGGAGCGCCGAGTTTTTCACTTTTCAAGGTTGGAAAACAAATGTTCTCCAAAATAAAAATTTCCACTCGCGTTTTACGTTACAGACCTGCCTGAAAAATTATGGTTCCATGTCTGTCTGTGTGTATGTGCGTCTGTCATGAAATCCTTGTAACGGGAAGAACCATATGAAGTTATTGACGAATGGAATTTTCAGGGATTCTGCAAGTTGGCGTGTAGATGGTCCCCTATGGAAATCATCAACCCCGGACTGATAGTAGCTGCTGCGTATAAACATCTATTTCCTTGTAATAGCCACAACATCTACATTTTCCCTATGATTTCGATGACATTTTCAGGGATCATTCGCATAGGAGTTTAGAATCCCCTATGAAAATCAAGGCCCCCAAATTGACATTAGCCTCTGCGCATGCGCAAACGCAAAATCCTTGTAACAGCTACGGTATAGCACCAACATTGTTCATCCGAATTTGATGAAATTTTGTAGGATTGTTCTAATTGGCGTGTAGACGGTTCCGTACGAAAAGCATTGCCTTCAGACTGGTAGTACCCACTGTGCATGTTGAAACTTGCATTCCGAAATTTTCAAGGTTCGTCGGATTGGGGTGTAGATGGTCCCCTATCAGGGCAGTGGAAGGTAATTAGAGATTGATGTTTTGAGATTACCTACATTGCATCGGATCATCTATACAATCGGGTCATGGATACGAGGAAGCTATGTGCCACACCCACTTGGCAGACTTAATTGTCTATTTTCAAGTCTAATTTCTCTATTCAAATTGTTAATGTAAAAATTTTTAAATTTAAAATTGCGTAAAAAATCGATTTATATAAAAAATCGATAACTGATTCCCGTCATCAATGCCGACTCGAGATTCGTTATCACAAGATCGACGCGTCAATCGTTTTGTCTAAATCACACCTACAGCATTAGTTCATGTATCCTCCACTAGGAATAGTAAAGCATTTCCCCCTGAATCATCTGCATCGCATTATCTCGAGCTTTACCAAAATAGGTAACTAAGCTTATCTCATATGGTGCAAAGGAAAAACACTTTATAATCCCCAGCGGAGGATACATGAACTAATGCTGTAGGTGTGGTTTAGACGCTCGTTACTCAATCTCATAAGACTTTCGAGGTGATAACTGGAATTCTCTTACTGTAGGAGTGGTTTAATTTGAATAGTTTGCGTGAGTACCTATTAGACAATTTTCATTCATTCATCGTGTTGAGTGGACGTAGGCACTATCATGGAGGAGAAACGCGACAAAACTCTTGAATTTCTCGAGGACGAATTTCGCGAGGGAGCAGAAGGAAAACGGAAAATATTACCAGAGAGAAAAGCTGAGCTGAAACCATCCGAAACAGCAGGGGAAGGCGATTCATCTATCGAAGGAGGGCTGAGAAGGAGGTTCGTCAGCTTCGGTGAAACCTTGGAAAGGAAAGATCAAACTGGCTCATGTAAGTGCTAAGTAATTATTATCTTCGGTGTGACAGGTATCATGCCGGGAAGGAAATTATATAAGTACAATAAATAAGTAAATACGCTACAAGCATGAGCTGTAATAAGCAAATGTAGTGCCACAGAGTTACTCAAGCTGGGGATCTCGGCGGGAGTGCTTCGTGACATCACCAACCGCAGCCTCCGGGGCTCATTGAACTGGCGGTCATTCTATAGGGGCTCTTCCTTCCACCCATCGCCCCCACTCCTGCCTCCATCAACTTCCGAAATTTCGAGACCCGTCGTTGGGTAGTCCTGGGCGACCCCCCCTTCATATTATTTATTAATTTATTTAGTTTATCTTTCTTTTGGCATGCCCATTTCGTCTCACTCGACAGAATTTTACACTGTCTAGGAGGTAGGGAACTTATAAATAGAGAATGAGGTGGGAATTTAAATACAGTTTAGCATAAAATAAATAAAAAACTCTATGAATAAAAAAAATAAATAAAAACTCGGTTCGTATCCAACCAAAAATTTTCCAATTTTTGCCACAATCAAATGCTATGATTATTACCAATCGGCAGATGCCGGAACGATCAAAGTCGGCAAAAATCGGCCAACAGTCAACAAGCTGAAATCGAGATTTCAATAAATTTCTCCCCTTTCGAAACCTTTTATTTTGGAAACACTCGCCCGATGTGAATTTTTCTCAAAATATTACTTACTTCCAAGTCTACCAAAGTATCGAAAAAACTAAATTTTCTCCAAAATCAAAATTTCCACACGCGTTTCACGTTTCACACCTTCCTGAACAGTTTTGGTTCCGTGTCTGTCTGTCTGTGCGTCTATCATCAAATCCTTGTAACGGAAAGAACTATACGGAGTTATTCACGGATGGAATTTTCAGGATTGTGCAGGTTAGCGTGTAGATGGTCCCCTATGAAAATTATCACTCTCGGACTGATAGTAGCTGCTGCGCATGCGCAAACGTGAATTCCTTCTAACAGTCATTTAACTTCTTCATTTTCCATCCGATTCCGACGACATTTTCAGGGATTATGCGAATTGGGGTGTAAATAGTACCCTTTGAAAATCACTCCCCCCAAACTGATAGTTGCCACTGCTCATGCGCAAACGTTTATTTCCTTGTTACAGCCATAACACCATCTACTTTCGATGAAATTTCCAGGGATTGTGCGGGTTAGCTTTTATACCGACAGTGCTGACGTTTATTAATGTGCCTTTGAGAACTTTGAGAACAACTCCCCCCACGATTTCAAGTTTTTCCTTATGTTAAATCCTTGTGTTTATGTTTTTTCATTATTTGCTTCACTCCATTTGATTTTTTTTCGGTTGTTCTCAAAAAGTTATACTTTTCAAGCTATTTTCCATTCAGTTTCAATGCAAAATGAGTGAATGTGACAATGATTCTGGGCCCGAGGTGATTGATTGATCTCATCGAGGATTCAGTAGAAACTGATAAAGGAGTCGACACACTCTACAAGGAGAGGAAAAATAAAAAAATCCCGAAACGGGTGACTTGAAACGCCTTCAGTGGCGTACAAATAACACATCCTGAGGACTCTTTTGAAACATTTCTTGTCAGGAGTTTTTCTGTTACCTAGTCATTTATTTAAAAAATATTCGAAAAAATAGGTATCCTAAAATGTTTGCTCAATTAAAATTACCCCTCAGTAAAATCTAAGTTATTATGGTCTTGTTTTCTTTTCAATCTCAACGTAATTGAAGGAATAGAGCACAAAACTTTGCAATTTCGCTGGTTGTGAGAAAGAAAACGACACGTCCATCGCTCAAAAGTGACTCCCAAGGCTTCAGTTGATGGCTGACCAGGGAGACGAATCGGTGTGAAATGTCCCTCGGGAGTCTACGTCTTGTGTGGGAATTTACCAGATTTTTAAATCAATTTCTCTTGTGTGAGGCAGTTTTTTGCGTCTCCTGTAAAATCAGAATTTGAGACTCAAACCGTTTCTACACTCAGCAATTCAATTAAAACTTTCCTTTTCTCATAATCAAAATAGATCAACATGAAAAACTCTTTATAACCTGCTCTTCCTTACCTCCCTTCTTCTACTTCCTCCATCCTGTAGTAATCATTATTTGACTATGGATACGAAGCGAGTTTCGATTGATTGAGGGAAGAGAGGTTGGCTTTGCGCCATCAGCGCACTAAGCCTGCCTGTGCTCCGTCTCATTTAACTACCTCTTTCTTCTCTTCAGCAAATTATAAATGTCAAGTTCAATTACTACCAAGTTGGTCAATTTCGAATTCACAGTTTTGCTCAATTTTACTAAATTAACTTCCGACCATAGTCAAAATCAATGTTTCAACAGTAGCTACTTCCAAAATGATGGAATTCCACTTATGGGGAATTTGCCTCACATTTCTTAAATTTTATTTTCGAAAGGGGGTTCACTAATATGAAAAAAAAACCAAGTGGGCTGCTCAAAAAATCATCCAAATAATTCAGAGAATTTATGGAAGATGGAAATTTTAAATGTAGCACCAATCTATATGGGGGCAGCCATGTTGCAACGTACTATCCTTCCTAACCAATCTGATCCCATTCATGGAATGAGTATAATGAAGATACAACTAACAGGGGGATCTGTGGCGCTTACTACAGTACTGCTCCCTTTGGAAGCGTAATCGCTCACGTTATCGAATACAGGAGTGCACGAACTGGGGGAAGGAAGAACGCAGATGCGAAAGTGACCAAAAGAGACAATTTATTTTGCTCACTCTTTTTTACAGTACGTTTCTACCTATTATTTTACCAAGGATTATTAGCCTTCATCTTCTCTCATCGCTCATAAGATAGTAGTTTTATTTCTCGAAAGTCGTTGCTCGCATAAACTTGAAATTTTGGCCACAAGGGCGCCTACATCTGTACCTGTTGACTTTATGTGATACTCAATGCTGAGATACTTATTTTGCGCTTCGCCAGAGCACAGCAGTGTGAATTCAGTCAGTTTCAGCGTCCTTTGCGGGAGGAAACCCCGAGATGTTTTTTTGACAGACGCATCACTATTGTTTAGGAATTTTCTTCTACGGTACCTATTTATTTTAAAATTGGATATTCTTGGTTTTAAATGTTATTCTAGGGCCCTATTATAGAATTTGACTTGAAATCCAGAATCTAAAATTGAGGCAAATTCCCCATTCTACTTCCTACGATCTACAACGATCGAGTACAACTCTCATTTCAACTTTCAGTGGCAACTAAATGTGAAACTGTCGGATTCTTCAAAGAGCGTTGTAGCCGTGTTGATATCGGTAGGTTCAAAAGCCATGGCTCCACTTTGAGACGGATCCTCGAAAGTGAAATGCCCTCCAGGGGTCAGCCTTCTAAATCAAAGAAGAAGAGGAAGAAGAGACACAGTGAATGGGTACAGCTGAAAAAACGTCGCTCTCAAACGGGAATAACTGGTGATTCATCAATCATCATCGGCACATTCAAACGCACGAATCGGAATAAAGTCAAAATTTTCAAAGACTTTAGAGAATTCATACTTCCCTCCGTTTGGAAGACGGGAGATGACTTATTTGATAGCGATCAGGCGGAAGAAGCTTTGCCTATCATCATTCTGCGGGACTTCATCCTCTACTTGCTGTTCTTGATTGTGGTTTGGCTGGTTACTTTCGGTACCAAATGCTCAGCGTACAACTTTTATTCTGACGTTTATCAAAGGCTGATAACCAATTCTTCATATAATTCGTCTTTAGGTTCAAAGATCAGTTTTGAAGATACCCAATTTCCTGTAGACATGTGGACGTTCATCTTGGACGTCGTTTGTGCGGTTCTCTACGACAAAACCTTAGTGGATAAAACCAGTAATGTCTATTTCGGTGCTCCTCGGTTGAGACAACTTCGCGTACGAGGTAAAACATGCTCTTCAGCACCGATGTTCCAAAGCCTGTACGCGGATTGTGCTGATTACTACTCCGAAGGTATTGAAGACAAAGACGATTTTGGTCCGAAGACATCAGCTTGGAAGTATTCACCACACAGAGGAGCACAATCCTACTTCACAGGGGTGGTGTCGACTTACCCTGAAGGTGGATTCGTAATGAATTTCACAGCCGACGAGGAGTTCACGAGAAGCTTCATCTCCCAACTCCGAGACGAGAATTGGGTACGTTTCGGAACCAGGGCCGTCTTCATTGAATTTGTCGTGTTCAATCCAAGCACTCAATTATTTTGTGCTTGCAAAGTGTTATTTGAATTTCCACCGTTCGGTGGAATCATTCCCAGCTTCAGCTCGTCAACATTGAAGCTTTTGAAGTACGAAACACCATCAGATTATTTCATTTTATGCTTCGAAATCATTTTCATTTGCTTCACTATACTTTATACGATGGAAGAGTCGCTGCAAATTTATCGCCTCAGGGAAACGTATTTGTCAAACTGGTGGAACATAGTTGATATTCTAATCCTTATTTTTTGTTACTTTGCAATAATATTAGGAATCATCAGCGATGTTAAATCAAGAAATTTCGTGAAGAGGAACCTCGACAGCATCTACAGTACAAATCATGTTTCCTTCAGTGAAATTGTTGGCATTCAAACTCTTTTCGATGAACTAACGACAGTGATACTATTTGTTACAGGGTTGAAAATTTTGAAATTTGCAACTCTGAGCAGGAAGGTGTCGACGATGTTAGCCGCAATCTCACGCATCAAATGGTTTTTGATTACGGTGACAGCAATGTTGGCGGTCTTGCTGATGGGGAATGCAGTCGCCAGCTTCGTCATTTTGACACCCCTGCTTAACGGTTTCAATTCTGTCGGAGAAAGTTTCATAACGATGGCCCAGTTAATCGCAGGTGGAGTAAATTTTTGGAAATACGATTCATATCACGCCTTGTCAAATTTTGGTATGGTGTGGGGAGTGCTGATTTTGGGGACGATTTTCTTCTTGTTGATTCGTTTGGTGGTTTTGAACCTTTACGTAGCATTGATCGTCATAGGGCTGCAAGAAGAAGTTATGGAAATCAACTTTATTGCTCCAAAAACGACAATCGCAGATATTTTGAGAGAAATTTTTTGCACTTTTCTTCGTTTCATCAAATATGACGAAACGGCAGAGCGAATTACTCACCGGGAAACCATTAAATACCACATCAAAATCTACAACGCCCTGGTCAGAATTCTTAATCGCCATGGTTTTGAAGATTTAGAGGTTGATTTGTTGATGGAGAAACATAGAATAATCTGCGGTTTTCAAATAAGTGAAGATTCGATGTGCGACCTGTACAATGATATACACGCGCGGAAGCAGTTGTCTCTTGAAGTAGAAGAACATAGCAAATTGGAAGAAAAAATTGATCTGGTGGTTGCAAACATTTAATGATGGAACTAACTCACATGGAGCTATTGACTAAAATTGATATTATCACGGATCTACGTATTATGAGGAAGAAAAGCAGCACTTTATCTTGAAAATTTTCTTTCCTAATAATACATTCTCTATTACCAGCCCAATAAAACACTTTTGAATGGACCCAAATCAGTCTGAAACCATTTGCATCGAGCTTTAAGTAGGTAAGTTACTTGCTCCAACAGGATTCACCACTGCGGCAACGGAATTCGAAGGGATGCAAGCAAACTAGTTAGGGTTGTGGATGCGGCTCTGTGATCAGCTACCTCTGTCCATTCACTTCCTTGGCTCATTGGTAGCGAGCCCGTCTCAGGTTAGTGTAGTCCATAGAAGTAGAATATTGAGTGGAAACGGCATATACCCGCTTACGATAGGATCTGGTCAGGAAATAAAAGCGGAAGTTCATCCCCCTTTCACCCGAACCGGAAAGTAGGAGGTACACTCACCCTCTAAACAGGGGTCTCCAATCGAAAAACATACAGAAATAAACGTGAAAGATCATAAAAAAAATCTTTACGATCATGTGCATATCATGGAGGTACGTTGGAATACGATGGCATTACAGGGCCTGGAAGTAAAAACGGATTTTGTGTAGCACAATGTTTTGACTTGTTGGAATTCAACATTTTATTTTGAAAACAGCATGACTTCACGTATCGAAAGAAGCTTCTTATTACATACTTCTCATTTGCTTCGTGGTATTTGAGGACATTCATGTTTAGAGTAGAACAATCAGTTCAAAAACGCTGCGAATAATTGCCCAAAGGTTTATTATTTTCTGTATAGATCACCCTTCTGTATAGATCACTGGTTCTCCATCAATAGCACCTACCACCATCTGTATTCTCCCTTGACCTTCCCTCTCAAATTTCACCTTCCTGCGTTCAATAGGATTGAAAATGGCTTCGGAGCTCACTCAGCTGATCAGTGATCTCACAGGCGTCTTCAGCGTTCGAGCTCCGAAGCCATTTTCAATCCTATTGAACGCAGGAAGCTGAAATTTGAGAGGGAATGTCAAGGGAGAATACGGATGGTGGTTGGTGCTATTGATGGAGAACCAGCAATCTATACAGAAGGGTGATCTATACAGAAAATAATAAACCTTTGGGCAATTATTCGCAGCTTTTTTTTTACCTAACAACCTTTTTGCTTCCTCACTACCGAAATTAGGGAAGCTTTGTATTCGTGAAAGAAGTGAAAAAAAATGTCCTCCAAAATCGAAATTTCCACTTGCTTTTTGCGTTTTAGAGCTTCCCGAACAATTATGGTTCCGTGTCTGTCTGTCGGTCTGTCGGTCTGTCTGTGGTCAATCCTTGTCCCGGGCAAAACTATACTAACCTTTGGTCCGATTTTGATGAAATTCTCAGGGATTGTGCGGGTTAGGTCCTAGACGGTCCCCTATCAATTTCAGCACCTTCGGACAAATAGGAGCGAGTGCGCATGCGCAAACGTGAATTCCCTGGAACCTCGGTTTCTCGGTTCCTAATGAACTGATTTTGCTCAAATTTGGAGGTTAGTTAGGAACTAACTTTTAAGAGACACCCTATAAGTTTCAATCAAATTGGTCAAGCAATAGCCGCTGCGCATGCGCGAACTTTAAATTTATTGTTACAACCAAAACTCCGCAACTATTCAACCAATTTCGATGAAATTTTCAGGGATTGTGTGGGTTAGGTCCTAGACGGTGGACCGCTATTAAAATTCTACGTTGAAAATACAAATATCATACTACTCGTGCCCACACTTACTTCCAGGTTCCCGTGTAAATTGCTTATTTTATTGTGTGATCAAATGTTGTGGTCTGCAGGTCAATTAATGTTGAAACCAAATTGACCCCTCATCACAGTCTCTTTTGCATCTTTCTTCCTGTCATCGAGTTATTGGTCCACAGGTCAGTTTTGAGATGAAAATTGGCACTTCGCGTTTTTTGAATGCGCCGAACTAGGATTTTACAATGCGAATTTACACTCCATTGATTTATACCTACACTCTTTCGTTCTTTTATTTCAGTGGTTTATATACCACAACTATTTACAACACTATTATAAACATTAATACCTGCAACCCTATCCCGCATATTATCGCCAATATTTTGGTATTCAATAACTCTTTGAATCCTAATTTTTTCGCCAACTGATTCTACACGTCCATGTTACAATGAGTGAGGAAGCTATACTGCCCACCCAACTTGGCAGAAGTTTTTTTAAATTAACTAACCATACTGCCTGACTACTACCACACAATACTGCCTTCACACCTTCACAATCAAGTTTATTAGAAAGAACTAAACGCTTCACACTCGATTCGAAAAATAGAAAGCTTCATATGGAAATTTGATTACTGTTTACGCAGAAGGCAAAACTGTATACAACTGGATGAAACGAACAGCGATCGCGTTTTGGTTAGCTAAATATTAAACGAAGATTGAACCTCTTTTGTGATTCACACTCGTGATTCTGTTTTATCGAAGGAAAACCCTTAAATACTCTTGGGGAGCGAACGACTTGTCCTGCAGAGCTCCAGGTGGTCTCAAACATTTTTAAAAATTCAATACTATTTAAAACTGGTGAAAAAACCATAGGTACCTTTATTTCGAGGGTTTTCGAGCTAGGGCACTCTTGAAAATTTCAACCCTTAATTTTCACCCCTTAGAAGTGACTGACGAAAACCAAAAGCTTCGCGGCACAACTAGACCCCAAATGAAGCCCACATACCAAATTTGAACCAAATCGGTCCAGGGTTGCAAAGAAAAGTGTCGCGTACGGCAAAAAAGGACGGAACATTTTGTATTTGATTTTCGGATTCTACGTACCTTGAAACAAAAACATCAAATTTGGAAAAGGGTTGCATTTTTTTCCTTGCTCGATTCCAAAGGATTACCATTGAAAATAATAAACCAAAATTAATGAACTGAATTTTTTCCTCTGGAATCTGTTTCGTGGTAACTTTGATTTCCGCACGCTCTCAAAGTGCTAATACAAACGTTTTTGACAATATGGGTTCATGATTTTCGTGTCTGTCTGCCATAAAATACTTGAAAACTCCAATTTCGATGAAATTTTCAACTTAAACGTAATTTAGACCTTTCTGAACAATTTTGGTTTCGTGTAAGTGTGTCTGTGTTTGTGTCATAAAATTCCTTCAACGGGCAAAACTAAACGACGTTATGGTCCGATTTCGATGAAATGTTCAGAGATTATGTGGATAAGAGTGGAGATGGTACCCTATGAAAATCATCGCCTAATAGTAGCCACTGCGCAGGCGCAAATGAGAATATCGTTGCCATAACTTTTACATTTTTCATTCGATTTCGATGATACTTTGGGATATTATGCGGATTGGGGTGTAGATGGTCATGTATTGGAACAGTTGCCCCCAGGTGGAAGTGTAGCCACTGCGCATGCGCAAACGTAAAATCTTCCTAACAGCCCTAAGGTCCACATTTTCATTCGATTTCGATGATGTTTTCAAAAATAGGACGGATTTTTATATAGATAGTCTAGATGGTCACAGATTGTGCGTGTTGACGTGTGAATGGTCCTCTGTTAGTACAAGGTAATTAGAGATTGATGTTTTGAGATAAGCTTGGTATCGTCGGATACTGTCATATCATCTATATAATCAGGTCAAGGATACGAGGAAGCTACGTGCCACACCCACTAATTATACTCAGCTTCAATCCAACAGATAAACTTCAACAATGCGTCAGAAACAATGAGGTATAAACCAGGAACACTAATCATTAAATTGGTGTTAAAAAACTTGACTATTATAATAAAATTTGGAAAAACACAATAACATCAGGCTTTAAATTGGTAAAAAACAAATCAAGACAGTCAGATAGACACAACCACAATAATAATTATTATAATATATTATTATAATAATAATTATACATTATCAAGACAGTCAGATAGACACAACCACAATAATAATTATTATAATATATTATTATAATAATAATTATACATTATTATAATAATTATTATAATATATTATTATAATAATAATAATAAATTATTATTGTGGTTGTGTCTATCTGACTGTCTTGATTTGTTTTTTACCAATTTAAAGCCTGATGTTATTGTGTTTTTCCAAATTTTATTATAATAGTCAAGTTTTTTAACACCAATTTAATGATTAGTGTTCCTGGTTTATACCTCTTTGTTCCTGACCGTGGTTTGATGTTCAAACCTAAACTCATCCTCTGAGCCCTGATGAAGGAAAATAAATTTTTCGAAAATTTGGTGAAAGAGGAGGATTTTGTTGTTGGACCCAAATCCCAATAAAGCTGACATAATTTACATCGGGTCGATTGTCATACACTACTGCGTCAGAACATTGCTATAATTCTCAGGTAAGCTATCCCGCTGGTTTTTCCAACCTAGGATGACTCATGGCATTGCTGTTAAGAATTCAGTAGTACTTGAGGATCGACCTTTTCAACAAGCTTAACGCAGGCTAGGAGCCCAGGCTATACCTCCTATTGGAAACTTTCCTTTTCAGTACTCTACCTTTCTACCTTCTACCTCTATGGTTAGGTCCTCAGTTGAAGGAAGTTACTTTTTTAATAAAACAACAAAGTGGCGCAGTCAGTACAGACCCACAATGGCTCCTCAGCATTCCCTGAGGACAGTAACAATAATTGTTGTCATCAAAACACGTCCCTCAAGACACGAGTTGAGCCCCTACCAATTCGGGCAATTTGTTGAGTTGAGATCAAAAAGGAATAACAACAAACTTCACTGCTAATCATAAATAGTGAGCTTTGACTGTGTTGTGAAACGCCAGACGAAGACCCCTCTAGGGAACGGAGGACCAAGATTTCCCTAATGGGAGAGACGTTGTGATCACCTACCTACTTCTTCGCATTTCTGTCCGTTCACTTCCTTCGTTCAGTGGTAGCGAGCTCGTCTCAGGTTAGTGTTGTTCAGTAAGAAACTCTGAAGAGAGATTCCCAGTCGAGGGAAATCAAATTTTAATGATAACAGTTGGCCACAGAAGCCGTATCCATCAAACCAGGTGACATCTTGAGAACCTCTCTTCTCTTCTTGAGAATTGTTAAATATTTAGAACATGGTACCTACTCAAAATTTGAGAGCAAATATTATTGAATCGGATTTTTCAAAAGGGCGCAAGTCCACAAACACGCCATTTTGTTCCTTTTTAGGACGTCCCACAGTAAGACTTGGGCGTCCTTATGCGATCGATCTGGGGTGAAGTTGGACAACACTCAGCAGAAAAAGAAAAATAACCACACAATAATCCGTTTTAGACCATTCTGAATCCAAATCCGCGAAAAAAACCATAGGTGTATGTCTGTGTGTGTGTATGTGTGTGTGTGTGTGTGTGTGTGTGTGTGTGTGTGTGTGTGTGTGTGTGACAAAATCTTGTGTCGTCTGCACAGCCCTTAGTTCTCAACCGATTTTCGTGGTTTATTTTTTGTTCGACGCGGAAAACTATCTAGTTGTGCACTACGTCGCCGGAATTTCGAATTTTGCCTTTTAAGGGGGGGAAAGGGGGGGTTAATGCTCAAAAAACGTGCGTTTTTGGGCATAATCTTGTGTCGTCTACCCAGGCCTTAGTTCTCAACCGATTTTCGTGGTTCTTTTTTTCTTCGACGCGAAAAACTATCTAGTTGTGCACTACGGCGCCGGAATTTCGAATTTTGCCTTTTAAGGGGGGAAAAGGGGAGTTAATGCTTAAAAAACGTACGTTTGCGGGCATAATCTTGTAAACTCTGTCCAGGCCTCAATTTCCAACCGATTTGTGTGTTTCATTTTTTGTTTGACTCAAATAACTTCCGAGTTGTACATGATTTCACCAGAGTATCGAAATTTGCAAGGGGAGGGGGCGAGTGGGGGGATTATATTCACGAAATATCCGGTTTTTCAATATTTTGGTTCCGTTACTGCTTACTAATTTTACCCAACCTTTGAAATTGAAAAGTTCAATGTTACGACGTATTTCCGCTTTGGTGCCAGACTGGCACCATTGGTGGTGGTGGTGGCGATGGGGGGGGGGAGGGGGTGAACTCGAATTCCCATGTTGGGTATCGTAGATCATGGATTTTAAAATGCTCATCAGATTCGAGGCTCCCATGCCGCTAGAAATGTTATGGTAGATAATGATGAGGGGGGGGGGGTCACTATTTCTTGCCTAAAGTAATAAATAAATTACATCGAGTGAAACAGTTTTATCGCTTACCAACTGGTTAAACTGATCTAATGCTTATCCAATGGGACGTCCCCTGGAATGCATGCATTACTAAACAATATGTTTTTGTTTTTAATTTTTCTGTTCTATAACAAAAATTTTCCCGTCCGTCCTCCGTACCCGGCCGATTTTCATGAAATTTGGTACAAGGGCTTCATTTAGGGTCTAGTTGCGCCTCAAAGCTTTTGGTTGAGTTCAGTCACTTCTAAGGGTTGGAATTTTGAAAACGCCATAGGTCAAAAACTTTCGATACAAGGCTATTGTTTTTCCATCAATTTAAGATAGTATTGAATTTTTAGAATGAACGAGACGACCCAGAGCTCGGTAGGACCAACTGTTTGGTCCCTTTGGGAACTAAAGGGTTGCACTTACGATACTTCATAAACCTTCTTGCGAGTGTGAATCGTCTAATCTCCGTCCAAATTTTAGCTGACCGAAGCTGCGATCGTTGTTCGTTTCTCCGAGTTGTGCTCAGTTTTGCGTACTCAGCAACCATTAATCAAATTTCCTAATGAAAACACTCAAAAGCCCTAAGTTTTTCGAATTCATTGTGAAGCGTTTATTTTTTCAAAATAAACTAGAATTTGAAGATAAAATATGGTTGGTAGGTAGTGACAATGACAATGCTGTGTTCTTCACAGGCGAGGGATCTACAAAACAAAAAACCTTCGTGCAATTATTTGTAGCGTTTTCAAGCCATGTCTGCTAAATGAAGTATCTAATGAATGAATAAATCAATTTAAAATCACACAATAAAAATTTATCGTCGACCATGAAGAGTAGTGATAGGTTGGAGGAATTTTCAACTATCCACTATGCATCGGATCACCAAGACATTCGAGATGTGGCTACGAGGAAGCTATGTGCCACACCCACTTGGCAGATATTTTTACATTTTTTATTGAGTAGTTTTGAAATAGATTTTACGCTAATTCCGAATCGCAATGTTTTCAAAACCCAGGCATTCGTTCAAGTTCACTTCTATCGATGGGTAGGCAAGACGGAGTGCACACAAGTGCTGCGTAAGATCCGGTATTCGTTGACCGGCGCCGAGGCCAAAAGACAGTAAGGTTGAGCGAAGAAACTTTTTTTTTCAGATTTCGACATTTAGAAAGTTTTATAATGACCCTAAAACGTAACCATTAACTTCATGCTGGAATTCTCGTTTTATTTCAAGAAATTGTCCATTGTAGACAGATAATGGGATATGTAATATAAAAGGAGGCGAAATGACCAGTCTTGTCTTGTTCCTCCAATTGCTTCCGAGTCTACCAAGGTAGCGGAAGCTTTGTTTTCACTTTTCAAGGATGAAAAAAAAAAAGTTCTTCAAAATCAAAATTTCCATTCGCGTTTTGCGTTTTAGACCTTTCTGAACAATAATTGGTTCCGTGTCTGTCTGTCTGTGTGTCTGCCATGAAATTCTTGTAACGGGCATAACTGTACGAAGTTGTTGTCCGACTTCTATGAAATTTACGAGAATTTTGCGGGTTGGTGTGTAGACGGTCCTCTACGAAAATCATCATCCCCGCACAGATAGAAGCGACTGCGCATGCGCAAACGTGAATTCCTTGTAATGGGCATAACTTCTTCATTTTCCATCTGATTTGAATGACATTTTCAGGGAAGTTAAAGATTAGTGTTTAGATGGTCCCCTATGAAAATGACCACCTTCGGACTGATAGTAGCCACTGCGCATGCGCAAACGTGAATTCCTTGTCATGGCCATAACTTCCACATTTTCCATTCGATTTCGTTGAAATTTTCAGGGATTATGCGGATTAGATTGTGGATGGTCCCCTATGAAAATCATTACTCCCATACTGATAGTAGCCATGAAATTTCCACGAATCTCAGGAATTTAATTTTACCTCCTCTCTTTCAGTTCTGTAGGCCCAACCGTTCGCTAATGAGGAATATTAATTACCTAATTAATGAATGTTTCATGACTTTTTTCATCTGTTTATGAGCAATTGTGTGAAATTTGTAAGCCTAGTAACACCCATGTTTTGTGTATCCCTGTGAGCTCAAGAAGATCCCCTCCCCACACCTACAACTGGTCATTGGAAGTTCCAAAGGAACCGAGTTCTTCGTAGACGGGTGATCTTTACAGAATTAAAGGGTTCAAACAGGTATGCCGTACTGCAGGAGTCAATTCAACAACCAATTTGTTACAAAAAGTTCCTCATAGAAAATTTTTCGAAGGGTTTCCAAGTTATTTCAGTTTTAAATTTTTTTATCGCGTGATTTTTGCCTCAAGTCATTAAATCGGAAATTTGAGGATATCGTTGTAAAGAACATTAGGTAATTTGGAAAACCTTGAATTTTTCAACTACAGGAACAATTTTTTTTTTCAAATTGCAAGAACGCTAAAAACTGCGGCAATGTTTCAGCTTTCCAACGGTCTCGTCATTTTAAATTTTAAATTGAGGAATCTTAAAGAAATTTGTGTTCGAACGTAGAAAAACGTAAATTTTTGCCGTCTACCTTCTGTCCACCCCTCTCATCGCCGAACCCCTCAAATAGTCCTAACCATAGCGCTGATTCCGTTGAAAAAATTCACGTTTTCCTGCCATCAAACACAAATTTGTGTAAGAAGCCCCACGTTAAAAATATAAAAAAATGATCAGACCTTTGGAAAGCTAGAAGAGTGGAAGACTAGAAGCTTGAAAAAATATTGGTTCTCGTAGTTCAATTTCCGATTAAAAAAATTCGAGGTTTCGCAAATGGGGGGTGCGCCTTGATTTTTTTAAAGATTTTGAATCAAAAGTAGACTACATCCTGAGAATTTTGGTACCAACCGCGACCTTCTAGCGTGAATAGATCTGTTTCTATGATTTTTCTAAGTTTCGACCGTTTATGACGTCACCCGCCCCTCTCGCCTGGACGGGACCCCCCCAGCCTACTGTGACGTCATAAACGGTCGAAACTTCAAAAATGTATAGAAACAGATCTACTCACGGTAGAAGGTCGTGGTTGGTACCAAAATTCTCAGAACGAGGTCTACCTTAGATTAAAAATAACTATAAACAGTTTTCCTACCCAGGCGCACACCCTATTAGGTAAAATTTCATTTTCAGAGGTGTTTTTCATCTCTCAATGTTGACTCAAAGAAAGGTAAGGCATCTATCCGATAGGAAATTTAATGATCTTCACAACGATATCCTCAAACTATAAGTTACACAACAAACACAGCAAACAATTGCCTATTCGGAAACAAAGACTAAGAAATAATTTCTATGGGGAACTTTTTTTTTGAAAATTAGTTGTTGAAAATTGACTCCTGAACTATGGTAGACCTGTTTGGCTTTACACCCTTTATGATACACCGTTGTGTAATAATTTGCGGCGTATCTGTGACCCATATGCCAGTGTTCGCTCGGTGAATGTTTCACACACTCGATATTCATACTCCACTGGTCTCCACGGACTCAACGATAACCATGCAGAAAATTATTGTTTTTTCGGTTTTGAGTTTAGCTGACTCAGCGCCGTCTCTTGGCAGTCTTTAGGACGTCCCACTCTAAAAGTAAGACTTTGGGGTCCTTTTCCAATTTCTGGGGCGAAGGAGGACAACAGTCAACAGAATAAAAATCACGTAGGTACTTACTTATCCACATGTGTATGTCTGTGAGTGTTTCCCAAAGTTGTACCAACTCAACTGATTGTTGATATGGTTGGTATTATTTCAGTATTGCAAACTGACATTGTTTATATTGGTTGGTAGGTTCCCACTTATAATTCTTCAGGTTAGCTACGAGAATACTAACAGATGATGATGTGCGTTGTTGTAACCTCCTCCTACACCAGCGATGAATTGATAAATAAAACCAAGGGATTTTGGTAACTCGAGCTGGCCAGGTGTTGACTTACAATGGTTGAGACTGGAGGTACTGTATACAACAACTGTATACAAGATGTCCCATGTATAGTACCAGGAAACTTCGGGAGTTGATTTTCCTTTTTTCAATTTCGGTTCTACAGTTTTTTCAATTTTAAATTTATTTCTTGTTTTCAACCTTATGTCATTAAAATTACTATAACTACCGTAATTTACCGTGAAAATAAGAGCACCTTAGTACTAAAAACTGCGCAATGAACTCAGCTTTCCAACGAGATAATCAAAAAATGTTCTTCAGTCGAATTCAAGGGAAAAATTAGTGTTTAAACGAGAAAAAACGGAATTCGTTCCACGAAATCACCGCTCCGACTAGACAATCTGAGGTGTTTCGCGAGGCCTCGCTGTCTACTGCGCAGCCCCCCCCCCCCCCAGAAAAAATTTCGCCCCTAAATACGACTGTAAAACATTGTTTGATTATACCGTTGGAAAGCTGAGATCATTGCACAGTTTTTGGTGTTGAGGTACGTGAAAAAACCAGTTGGAAATACCCAAAACTTTGACAAACAGAAGAAAAAATAGGAAAATTTACCAATTTGAAAAGAAAAATGTCTTTACGAGTTGATATTTCACCTATCAAGACCCCTCAAATAGTTTTGTGTAGGCACTATAGAAAGTCTTTCCAACGACGCCCTTATTTTTACTTTTATTAAGGTAAATTAAGAAACATGGAAACATATGGTAAAAGGAAACACGGAGAAGTGAACTTCTTCTTTACGCAGTTCTTTACAGTACATGGACTGTTTTATGCCTATCTGCATAAAATGAGAAAGATCAACATGTTTACACTGCCCGAACAAAGAAGACGATGATGTTGTGCTCCACACACAACAAGGAAGACACTCTTAGAACGAAAAAGAGAGAGGAGGGATCATCTGGTCCGCCCCCTCACCCAGAACTGATTAAACGCCTCCGGGCTCATCCGAAGTAAAGTGTTGAACGGTTCCGGGCTGATCTCCTACATGGGGGAGAAGGAGGCGTTTTTTAGTGGGTTTGAATCCCACATATCCTGAATACGCGGAACCTTCCAGGTATCTTACGAGATCCAACTCCACCTATGGATCTTACAGATTTTATGACCAGACTGCCGAAAAAAAGGTAAATTAAAAAAGTAAAAAATACACGAAAAAAATCTTAAAATTGAAAAAAAAACTTCAGAAAACGAGGGGTTGAAAAAAATAGGTACGAGACATTTTCTTACCCGAATTAGTTGTGGAATCGACTTCCGAAGTTTTCCAGACACCCTGCATAAGTTCAGCTCTAGGGACCTACTCTAGACTACAAAGTTGACTACTTAATTAACTCCAACGCCTTTCCACGCACCTCAACCATTATTTGAATGTTCTGGGCCGGGTGGTCAAGCTTACCATCACACACATCTGTAAATTCCGGTTAGACTCCTCCCTCTCCCTCCTCCACCACCTCCATTCTGTGTCGTTTAATGGTTCTGGGCCGGTGAAAAGCTCCATCTCAATAATTCCTTCCCTATTTCTTACCAGAGTAAGTTCTAAAGGATAAGTCAACTTACTAAGTCAAAGTTTGTTAATTCGTTCAAATTTTAAACTGTCAATGCAGTCAGAAATAGTCTTAACATGCGTTAATTAAAATTTCAGTGTCAGGTGATCGGGTGAGTGACGACTCTTTCAAAAGGTATCACGCAAACAAGCGCTTGGTTTCGACCTCAAGAAGAACCATTGATCTTGGCTCGTCCCAGAGAGAGCAACCCGCCAAATTGAAGAAGAGAATAACCAAATGGAATATGAAAGTAAAGAAGGATCAACCGAAGATAAAACGTGTGAAATCAATCGATACGTCCAAAAGAAGGAAAAAAACCATGAAAGCCGTCGTACAAAATCTTTGGAAAACTGGAGATGAGTTTATATACACAGAAGAAGATTCATTTCCTCTTTTTGTTATGAGGGATTTTGTCATTTATCTGCTTTTCATGGTGGTGGTGTTCGTTATTACATTCGGTCCCAGGAGCCCATCTGACAACTATTGCTCGGAAGTGTTCAGGACACTCATCACGAAATCATCGTATAACTCAACATTAGGCCTGAAAATCGGCTTTGAAGACACTCAGTTCGTTTCTGATATGTGGACATTCATTATCGAGGTTATTTGTTCGGTTATGTACGACAAAACCTTGGTGACGGAGAGTAATGTCTATTTTGGGGCTCCTCGGTTGAGGCAAGTTCGAGTACGAGGTAAGACGTGCTCTCCTGCTCCGATGTTCCAGAGCCTGTACGCCGATTGTGCTGATTACTATTCTCAAGAGATAGAAGACAAGGATGCATTCGGACTGAACACGTCAGCGTGGAGATACCTCCCATCCACTGACGAAGGGTCGCATTACTCAGGATTGGTGTCAACTTACTACGGAGGAGGTTTCGTGTTGAACTTCACAGCATATGAGAACTTCACCAGATCCGAAATAGCGCAACTTCGAGACGAAAATTGGATCAGAATCGGCACCCGAGTGATTTTTGTTGAATTTACCGTATTCAATCCGGTAACTCACTTATTCTGTGTGTGCAAGGTGATATTTGAGTTCCCTCCATACGGAGGCATCATTCCTAGCTTCAGTTCTTCTGCATTGAGGCTTTTGAGGTACGTAAAACCGTGGGATTACTTCATATTGAGCTGTGAGCTGATATTGGTGTGCTTCACCCTGTACTATTCATCTGAGGAATTCCTGCAAATTTATCGCCTGCAGGAATCTTACTTGTCAAATAGGTGGAATATTCTTGATTTACTGATCATTGTTTGTTGCTACGTAGTTATCACTTTTGGAGTCATCCTCACGACGAAGGCGAGTGATTTCGTTGAACGGAACATCAGCAGCATTCACACATCGATCCACGTACCCTTCGATAACATGGTGAAAATCCACAGAAACTTCGATGTATCGAAGGCGCTGCTGGTATTCATCTCATGGCTGAAAATTTTCAAATTCTCGACGCTCAATAGGAAAACAGCCATTATTTTTGCCGCATTCAGCCGAGGGGGATCGTTGATCGCTGCTGTAACAGCGATGGTGACGGTCGCGATGATGGGATTCTCCCTGATTTCATTCACACTGTTTTCATCTGTTTTTCTAAGTTTCGGAACGTTTGCATCGAGTATTACTGCGTCTTTTGGTACATTGGTGGGAGGAGTGAACTACTGGAAATACGACGGCCATCACGTCAAGTCCAACTTCGGAACTTTATTCGGGCTATTGGCGATCGGAACGTTATTTATCTTAGTTCTCCGCTTCCTGGTTCCCAATTTATACGTAGCCATTATCGCTATCAGTTTCAAACAAGAAGCTGCGCAATTTAATCATCTCAGTAACCCAGCTACAATCAGTGACTTTTTAAGGGAAGTTTACTGCAAATTTTTGCGATCAATAGGGCGAGAGAAAACGGCTCTACGTTTGGATCAACAAGAGGTCGAGAAACAAAACATCAGAATTTACGAGGAACTAGTGGTGATTCTCAGGAGGCACGGTTATGATGATTTGGACATTGACTTGATGCTGGAGAAACATAGTATTATTTACGGCTTTACCGTAAATACAGATTTGATGAGCGAACTGTACGATGACATTTTACTGCAAAACCAACTCTTCATAGAAGTGGAAGCGCACAGTAAATTGCAAGAGCAAATTGAAGGTTTGACTGGAACTATTATGATGATTGATGGAACTCTCATGGACATTTTGACCCTAGTTGATATTCTAACGGATGATGACTTGAAGAAGAAAAGTCATGGCTCCTCATCACCTTCAATTCGTATGCAATCTGTAAAATATGAAAAATAAACCTTTTATACTCGATTGCTAAATTTGAAAAATAACATTCATTACTCATTTGAAATCATTAATAATTGCATCGTTCTCATTGAAGTATGTTCAACCGAAGTACACAATAGATAGGAAATAATAGGAAATAGATATTCGTTTATTTGGCGCCATTTTGGTTTGTTATTTTCAATAATGAACAAATGGAATCGAGCAAGAAAAAAATTCAACCCTTCTCTAGATTTGATGTTTTACGTTTCAAGGTAGGATCCGAAAATCGAACTTTGCGAACATCTGCATAGATCACAGCGTTGCAATAGTCACTATTTATTTATTTTTTTCACATACCATCCATAGGTACCTCCTACCTACGAGGGTTTTAGAGCTGGGGCATTTTTGAAAACGTCAACCCTTAGTTTTCAGCGAAGCCTTGGGTTGAGTACCTATGGATGGTAGGTAAAAAATAGAATAAACAGTGACCACGGGAAAGCTGCGATCTTTGCATAAGAGTGATCTATACAGGATAATAATAAATCTTTGTGAAATAATTCGCAGAATTTTATTTTAATAATAAAGGCATGAAGGGATGCAATTTGCTCAGATTTCCTTCCCGACGTCAGGCTTGGCTCGTGTCGAAGGGTAGGATATTTGCAAAGTCTCATTGAAACCGCACAATAACGAAAAAAGGAGTTTCAATCGTGCTCAAATTACCGCTTGAGCTCAGGATTTGGTTGAATAATAAAAGACTAATTATTATAAGTAGGGTTTTAGTTTCTTACTGACTGTGATCCCACCTCTGGTTGTGGTTAGCACCAAACTGAAGAGGACATCTGTGGGGAAGCGGTGGCCGTTGGGGCGTCGCTGATTGGCGGTGGAGTTTGAGCCGACTTCTGCCGGGGTTGTGGGTTCAAGGCTCATCGTCGGCAGCGTGCATTTTTCGGCGGCTTTCTCTCCTTGTTAGACTTCCGTGTTCGATATGGAATAATTGCGAGCATTATCAGATGGTTGTTTACTTTACTTTCTTTTTATTTTACCAAACTGAAGAGGACATCTGTGGGAAAGCAAAGACGGTGGTGGCGTCTTCCCTCAATACCTAGCCTCCCCACGCAGTTTTCAGGTTGTGAGGAGAAAACATATTTGACATTCCTATCCCAAACAAAGGCCCTGATTTGTGAGTGTTTTGTATGCTTAGTAAATTCTTTCACACGGAGGTATAAAATGTTGACACCTTCCAGCCTTCTTGAACATCGTCTGGTAGGATAATACTTCCTTAATAGTAAAAGAATTCAGAATTTTGAGGTAGGTATCGAGTATTTACCTGTGATTCCCAATTCATTTTTATTTCAGTTTCAAGCGATTCTTCAGGCAAAGACGACATCAAACCAGGACAAGATCAGCCGAACGATGGGAACAAGCGTCACGGTTCGATCTCTAGAAGAATCCTGAATCCAGAAACGTTCGAAAGGGGTCAACCTGCCAAACTGAAGAGGAGGAAAATCAAACGGAAAATGACAAAGTGGAGGACTTCTTTCCTCGAATCAATCGCACAAAAACAAAAAGAAATGAACCACACCAGTCATATGTGGAAAACGGGAGACGAGCTTAAATTTTCAACCGCGGATTTCTATCCTATTCTTGTAATGAGGGATCTCGTACTCTACCTGATTTTTCTGGTAGTGATAATGATTATCACGTTCGGTACGAGAGGCTCAGCGGATAACTATTACTCGGAGGTTTTTAGAAGACTGATCACAAATTCGTCCTACAATTCATCTTTGGCCCCGAACTTGAGTTTTGGAGACACCCAATCTGCTCGGGACATGTGGACGTTTATTATCGACGTCCTTTGCATGGTTCTCTACGACAAAACCATCATGAACAACAATGTCTATTTTGGGGCTCCTCGGCTGAGACAAGTTCGAGTTCGAGGTAAGACGTGCTCTCCTGCTCCGATGTTCCAGAGCCTGTACGCCGATTGTGCTGATTACTATTCTCAAGAGATAGAAGACAAGGATACATTCGGACTGAACACGTCAGCGTGGAGATACCTCCCATCCACTGACGAAGGGTCGCATTACTCAGGATTGGTGTCAACTTACTACGGAGGAGGTTTCGTGTTGAACTTCACGGAAGACGAGAACTTCACCAGATCCGAAATAGCGCAACTTCGAGACGAAAATTGGGTGGGATTTGGCACCCGAGTGATTTTTGTCGAATTCGGCGTGTTCAATCCGGTAACCCACTTATTCTGTGTGTGCAAAGTGATATTTGAGTTCCCTCCTTACGGAGGCATCATTCCCAGCTTCAGCTCTTGGACTTTGAAGCTTCTTAGATACGTGACTTGGTGGGATTATTTCATATTGAGTTGTGAGCTGATGCTTATTTTTTTCACGCTTTATTATTCAGTAGAGGAGTTGATGCAAATGTATCAGCAGGGTAGCTTGTATTTGTCAAATTGGTGGAAAATTCTCGATATACTGATCATTATTTGTTGTTACGCCACCATTACGTTTGGTATCATCCTTACGATAAAGGCGAGTTATTTTGTCGAACGAAACCTAAAAACTATTCATACATCAACCCACGTTCCTTTCGATGAAATGACCAACATTCAATCTGATTTTGATGTTTCAAGAGCGGTCGTTATGTTCGTCGTATGGTTGAAAATTTTCAAATTTTGCTGTCTCAATAGGAGCGTTGCTCTGATTCTGGCTGCTTACAGTCGTGCTGGAACGATGCTGATTACTGCTACCGTGGGGATGATGATCATCACAATGGGATCCGCTGTAGTAGCACATACTCTGATCTCACCTCTTTTCCACGGTTACGAGACTTATGGGAGAAGCATTCTGTCCCATTTAAGAACATTAGCAGGCGGAATGAATTTTTGGAAGTACGATGGTCATCATATATATTCAAACTTTGGAACTGCTTTTGGGTTTTTTGGAGTCGGTGTGCTCTTTCCTCTAGTGATGCGAGTTGTAATCCTCAATATCTATGTGGCTGTTCTTGCAAATAGTTTTGAGGAAGAAGAGATGCAGTTCAACCAGCTCACCAACTCGGCAACAATCACTGACTACTTCAGTGAGGTTTTCTGTTCAGTTTTGCGTGCCATTGGAAAATACGGAACCGCCAATCGCCTCTATCTACAGCAAGAAATAAAGCAAAACATCAGAATTCATGATGCTCTCCTGATGATCCTAATGCGACACGGCTTCGAAGATTTGGAAATCTCCTTAATGATGGAAAAACATCACATATTGTACGGTAATATAATTCCTATCGAATCGATGATCGACCTGTATAATGAAATTCACCTGAGAAACCAATTATCTCTAGAAGCCGAAGCACACAGACAATTAGAAGAGCAAATCGAAGAGATAGATAGAACTGTTTCAACGATGGATGCTGCTCTCATTGACATTATGTCCAAACTTGACGTTGTAACAGATCGTTACTTGACTAAGCAAAGTGTGACACCACGGAAGTCTTCATTCCGTCGGTAATAAAAAGTCGAATATATTCCAGTTGAGACGAGTTTACGCATCATTGTGAATAATAATAGAAGTTTTCGTTGCTACTTGTTATACTGTGTACTATTTGGATGGTCATTTGTTTGAGAGATTCAAAGCTCTAATTGGTTGACACCCACTTAGGTAGTCCTGGACTCCAGGTGATTTCCTTACGATCTTGGCTAGTATTAAGAACTTTCACCCAAAAGCAATATTTTATTTTCATGAATAAATTCTTTAATATTATGATTCTTATAATTCGACCAGGGTTTCCTTAGGGACCTAGAGGCTTCCGTAGCAATCAAGGGTTTTCCCAAGGAGAATGGAGAGGAGGCACAAACTTCCTCATAATCCCGGCCACAGGGTAGCTGGATACCCAGACCTTCCGTCTTGATCGTGTCTGTAACGTGATTTCTGCTTTCACAACCCCTGAAAATCTTTAGGTAGCTGTTTTCCAGTTCCATCGGTTTGAGAGATTCGTAGCTCTAATTGGGTGATACCCACTTGGGACAGTCCTAGCCACCAGATGATTTCCTTAAGATCTTGGCTTGTATTAGGAACTTTCCCCTTAAAGCTAGGTATATAATTTCATAGCTAAATTCTTTAATGTTTTTCTAATAAATCGACCCAGGGTCTCCCTAGGGATCTAGAGGCTTCCCCAGCAGCCAAGTGTTTTCCCAAGAACCAGGAAAGGGGCCACAAACTTCCTCATAAGCCCGTCCATGGGGTAGCTAGGTACCCAGACCTACCGACTCTAGCCTGCTTTCTGCTTTCAAATCCTCTGAAAAACTTTGGCTTACTGAATACGTCGTTTTTTCCTCTTCAAGGAAAGTACCTGCTCCGGGTAAGAAAAGTGGTGAAGCTGTTTCTCCCCCTCAGAATACTTGCTCACACAAGGTGGTGTAGCTTTTTTCGCTCAACCCGGAAATACTTGTCTCCCTCTAGCAGTGTAGCTGTTTTCTCCTGGATGGACTCTACTTGCTCCTGTTTGCAGTGAAGCTGTTCTTTCCTACAGAGAGGTACTTCCTTCCTAAGCAGTGATAGTGGAACCATAGCAACCAAAGACTACTTGCTCCTACACAATAGCGACTTCCTCTTCAGAGAATGAGAGAAGTTCAAGAAGCCTTGCCTTGTATATAGTAAAACGTTGCATTGAAAGGTAGTTATATAAAGTGAATTCGCTAGAGGGTAGTTTTTGAAATTTAAAATAGTTATAGTTAGGGACAACTAAAGTTAGGGACTCATAACAGTGCGCAATGACACATTTGAAAAATGAAAGAGATTGGCTTACAGGCAAGGGGAAACATTATTACGTAATTATGTAGATGATTACAACGCAGATTAAACAACATTGGAGTGAATGTATGATTAACGTCACCGAGTAGGTAGGAAATAGCTACGTCGTACCTACACCAGTTATCGTCAAAACCTGTAAGTTCAACACATCGTTAACGACTTTGAATCGTCATTTCGCCTCTCGGCCACTTTCTTATAGCCTCAAAACAAACTGGAAATATCAAGCAAAGGAGCAATAATGAGTCCTCTCCATACAGGATGTGAGGAGAAAATATTGACAAATCGGGCCTTTCAGTTGAAATCCACCAAAATATCGACAGTCGGAGAGTGAGTTAGTACAACATGAACACCGGAGGCTTCTCTTTGACATCGTTTTCTCAAAAAATGTTTTATGAAAAGGGAGAGAGAGGGGAAGGGTTAACTTTTCAGGCAATTTTTTGAGAAAAAGTATCTATTGCAATAAGCTTAACTTTTTTGTAAGAAAAATTATAAATTATTTCATGGAAATTTGTCTTAGAGCATACAAAAACGAATCATGAAGTTGCAAACTTCCAAGGAGTACTAGGATTTATTGTTTTAGAGCGAACAATAGAATAATAGTTAGCATTATCGCTCAAACTCCGGCTTTTTAGTCTTCTTTCAAATCAGTCCAAGTGGTGTCAAGAGTCCGTTGACGTTACTTCCAATCTTTCCAGAGGTCCCACCCAGCGAGAAAAAAATATTAGCTCAATTTTCGGGCGGGATATTATATTGCGCACTACTATGCAGTCAATTTATTCTAATGCAAGGTGGAAGTTGATCCGGTAACTGAGATAACGTGGATTAAGTGTCCCCAGACAGCGTGACCACGTAGATAGAGTCGGTTGTCTCAACCAACTGAAGGCTGACAGCGAATGTTTTCTAGACAGCTAAGCGACCATCAAGAAAAAATAATGAAGATTTACTTGGTTAAAATACATCATTTTTGATACCTGCGAGATAAAAATAGATTATTCTAGACGTTCTTATACAAAAATAAATTGATTCAGGTTATCTTGTGAACGATATATTCTACCCTCAAAAACTTATGTTTGCCTCAATGAAAAAACGCTGCGAATTATTACACAAAGGTTTAATATTTTCCTAGCCTACATCACTCTTGAAAAAACACAGCTTTGCCATTATCAATCCCAAACTACGACATTTTAGCTCACAATCAAGCTTAATCTGAAGAAATAAAGAGTTATGGGTGCCTTCAGTACGAAATTTGAAAAGTTGATTTGGACGCTTCTTTAAACGAATTATTTGAACAACGATCGCATTTCGGTAAGCTAAAATTTCAACGGAGATTAGACCTCTTTTGCGATTCACTCTCGTGTTTCTGATTTATGATATATCCAACATTTAAGTTCTCGTAGGGAGCGAACGGTTTGTCCTACAGGGCTCCGCGTGGTCTCTAAAAGTTCGAAAAATTCAATACTATTTTAAAGTGATGGGAAATCCATACCGTTACATCAAAATTTTCTTGAGCTAGGGCGTTTTAAAAATTTCAAACCTTATTATTCAACCGTTAGAAGTGACATCAACCAAAATCTTTGGGGCACAACTAGACCCCAAATCGAGCCTGTATACCAATTTCTTCAAAATCGGTCAATGCTAAGTGGCAAAAGTGCCGCGTTCGGCAATCAATGAAATTTTCTGGGATTGCCCGGGTGCGGGATGACCTCCTTCAAAAATCACGATCCCCAAATTGATAGTAGCCTCTGCGCATGCGCAAACGTAAAACTCATGTAACAGCCACAACTTTCACAATTGCCATCCGATTTCGATGATGTTTTCAGACACTGTACGGATTGGGATCTTGGTGGTCTTCTAAGAAAATCATCTCACCAAGACTAATGATTGAATTTATTTCCTTGTAACATTCATGTTTTCTATATTTTCTCTCCAAATTCGGTGAAATTATCAGAGATTGTGCGGGTTGACGTACAGAGGTCCCTTGTTAGGTCAGTTCAAGGTACCGTAGACTGGGGTGATCAATTTCTACAGTTTTTCCTTGAATAAATAATGTAATAATTCAAAAAATCTGAAAAAAATAGTTTATATTCTTCCCCATCTTATGAACAGTATCCTACATCAAACTTTGAAATTTCCTTGAATTTAGCTCATTAAAAAAAAAATAAATTGATCAGTATCACCCCCCACATAGGGGGTGATAGTTATCACTAATTTAAAATCGAACAAAACGCTTTCGGAGTGTCTATGGGGCGGCACTGATCACTGTTGAAGAAAAAAATTGTTTTTAGTACCCTGAGGTAAAAAAAACACTAACAACTCATTTCAGAACAATTTTTATTGAAAAAGTAATGAAAACCAACTCTTTACTTATAACAATCAGAATAGAGCCAAAATTCAAGACTCGTAACATCATCTTCAGTATTTATTATTGTGATGAGACCATTCGTGGCACATGCTTGGTAACTGACAAGAAACAACTTATTTTAAAGCAATTGTTACTAAAAAAAAAAATGATGGACCAATCACTTGTTGATAGTTTTGGGGCATTTCGGCCGTGATCACTATCACCCCCTGAAAATGATTTTTTCTTGTTTTTAACAGATAACCAACTGTAGTAACACGGAAAAAACAAACTAATTGCAGATATTTCATGCTTACCTCTAGTAGAAACTGTTGTATTACGCATCACTGAACTGTCAACAGTTGGCGCATGCGTTCAAGCTCCTGTTCACTCTTGCATTGTTATTGGATTCATACCTATTAGATAAAGCTGTCTCAAACTAAACGTGCTCTCTTTCTTTTATATTCCCGTCGACATAATTCACTTAATAGTACATGGTGTCAGGTGTGGGGTCGTTAGCGGTACTCTGCTGAAGAGCGTTGATATCCTCAACAGGAATGGGCAAAAATTCTTCTAGAGAAACGGCATGTACAATTACGCTCATGTCAATTTCATCTGGCCCAGTTTCTTTGAGGGGAGCTCTAGAAAGCATATCTGCTATGTACATTTCAGAGCCGGGGATATGTTGTAGTACAAAATCATACTTGAGAATTTTCAGCTGCATTCTTTGAATACGAGCAGTATTCTTGTCTATGTCATTTTTTACTATCTTCAGAAGCGGCTTGTGATCGGTATGAATTTTTACGCTGTCGTGGCCGTAGACATAGCTGTGAAAGCGTGAAAGTGCAAAACATAGGCCTAACATCTCCTTTTCGATCATACTCCAGCCCATTTCTGATTTTTTGAGGCTTCGGGAGGCGAAAGCAACAGGTAACCCATCTTGTAAAAGGACAGTGCCCAAGCCATCCTTAGAAGCGTCACATTGAATAAGCACGGGTTTTTTAAAATCAAAGATTCTCAAAGTTGGTGCATTGGTGACCAACTGTTTAAGTTTTACAAAGGCATCATTTTGGGTAGGAGTCCATTCCCATGTCTTGTTTTTCTGTAACAGTTCTCTCAACGGGGCAGTTACTTGGCTATAAGCGGGAATAAATTTGTTAATGAAGTTAACTGCGCCAAGAAAGGATTGAAGTTCTTTTCCGCATGTTGGAGGTTTGATTTCAGTGATTGCTCGAACGCGATTGCTATGCGGCCGAATTCCCTTGGCCGAAAACACAAGTCCCATGTAGATTACTTGGCATAACTTGTACTGAAATTTATCTCTGTTGAACCTCACGTTGCAGTCTCGTGCCTTTTGTAACACGGCTTCTAAATTCCGGTCGTGTTCTTCTTCAGTATTCCCTGTGACGATGAGATCGTCAAAAAGCACTTGTACGCCGGGTAAACTGCCAAAGATTTTGGTATTTTCACGGTGGAAAATTTCAGGAAAACTTGAGAGCCCATAAGGCATACGTAAGTACCTATAGCGACCGAAGGCAGTGTTGAAGGTACACAATTTACTTGAAGCTTCATCGAGACAGAAATGATGGAAGCCTTCACGGAAGTCAACAACACTGTAGTATTTACGACCACTTAAATTCGCTGTGAGTTCCTCTTGAGTAGGGATGCTGAAATGTTCTCTCATCAGGTACTTGTTTAAAGGAATGGGATT